>OZ025296.1:269060276-269719651 GCA_964019185.1 Maratus speculifer | reverse complement strand
AAATTTTACAAATCATGTTGTCTACCCTACAGATCATGAGAACAATTAAGTCTAGTTCCAGTCCGGCAAATTTATGTGTAGAAAATAATGCAAGATTGATTTCGGCCCGGCACGAATCAGCTAAAAAATATTAAAACGGGTTACACATAATGTAACTGTCCGATGCCGATCTCTACACTGTACAAGATACATTTTTATATTGATGCTGTCAAACTAGTATGGCTCGTGACGCACATTTATACTTATTCTCGTTTAAAACATTTTAGTTGAAAATTGGTCATATTTTATCGTTTCTGCTGAAGCCTTCAGAATGGCCGGCAGGCAAGAAAATTTTTTTATCGGCCCGGCCCGTTGAAAAAACTATTATAAATTCTGCCGGCCCGGCCCGTTAGAAAATTCGAAACGATTCCGCCCTGCCGGGTACGAGCCACGGGCCAAGCCCGGGCCCGTGCAGACCTCTAACACACACTAAATGTATTCAGTTTAAAATAATTAATTTCTTGGTAACTTATCGTAGGAATTGCATGAAAATTTGTTTTTAAGCTTATTGAAAGGTTCATTTATACTGGCAGAATTGGGTGCTGCTATTGAAAAAAAAAAGTAGGGTTCGTTTTAATATGTAAATGCCCCCTAAGCGAATTTCATATACATCATTTATAAGTTGACTTTAATTCCAATGGTTTTGTACCAGTAACTTTCTTTTATGATAACTTGTTAAAAAGTTAATAGGAAATATTTACTTTTTTTCTTTTTTCCATGACTGAACATTATATTACTTTATTTAAAGTTAGCAGAGAACAACTTCTGTCGGATTTTTTAAGCCAATTTATGTTATTTATAATTTAAAAACTTGATAAAATATATTACAAGCAACAGATGATTGTCTAATTATTGTCTTTACTTGAACGTAACTGCTAGATTGCTTTCAAATGGATATTTCACAATTGGAATGCCAAAAATAAAAGATTTTATTTTTATGTTAGAAAAATTATTTCTCTCTTTTGTAACTCCAAAGCATTCTTTCCAAATATGATTCATACAAAAGCATGACAATGAGTAGTTTTTTATCCTTTTACATCATTTTACTACAAACATTTATTTGTTTGAACACGTGTACGATCAGCTGAAACTCTTTAAAGTCACGAAATTTTACTGTTTTTCACTCAACACATGCAGTGTTCACCCATGCATAGTCCCTATTTTCCTGTAAGAAGACAGTAAATTTTATTCCTCCATGTTTAGAAAGGCCAGGTGACGATTCACTATGGACGGTTACATCAGCATAAATTTTACATTTACGAGATAAAGGAATGCATTGAATTAGCTCTAACTTAATGATCAGGTGGTGTAGAGGAACAAACTGTAGAAGCGAAATATTTTTCCTCCTTTACAGGTGTGGAGGAAATGTATATTTTAATGAAATAGTTGTACATTGTGCAATTTATAAATCACTATTTAAAATAGATTATTTCGACTGACGTTTTTGATAAATTACACTTTTTTATTTAGAGCAAGCAGCATTCCTGAACTTTATTGTCACGCGAAATATCTTGAAGTTTCAAAGTTTTTCGTGACAGCTAGCATGCAAAAATACAGTCTTTTCTATAATCTATCTTAAGTAAAACATAAACTTTGGCACAAGGATGCACGAGAACAGCCATAAGTAATAAGAATGTAAAAAATAGTTATTCAAAATTCTATTATATTACATAAAGAAAATTCTTTTTTTATGAATGCGTTAGAAAAAAACACAATTTAAAAGCCAATGGGAGATATGACATTATTTAGCACCAAATATAGAAACTGTGTCGGAACAAAATCTTAAGAATTTCATTGAAACGTTAATTCCAAGTCTCAAACTTTTCTCTATACAAACTTTTCTATTTTTTTTTTTTTTTTTTACCATGTTTTACTTTAAAACTGTAACATGTTATTATTATTAGCATAATTGCAGCAGATACAATTAATAATACGTTTTTTAAGATTTGGCAAATAATACGATAGTTATGAGGCCAAGACATTGGCATTGCCCATCAGTGGGTCGTGACTATAGTTTTATAACTCCTGATTTAAAAAATAAAAACCTTTCCATGTGAGTGTCGGTTGATCTTAGCCATGAATCAAATCCAGAGTAATTATACCTGGATTTGATCACTCATAGGAGATCGCTCAATAGATTAAACCGCAGTTAAATTACTTCCAATAAATCATAGACACATGATTACACGTAAATAATGCTGTTGTGTATCCATCGCTTATTGATGTTGTTTCCAAAAGGTTAGCTGAGCGAATTGTGTTAGTCAAAGTTGCGGATGATCGTTCAGTTAATAGAGCGCAAGCAATTTATGCCAGATATCTTGGGTTTTATTCGTTCTATTTTTTCCCACAATAGGAAAATTTTTAATTTACCTCATAAAACTACTTTACTATCTAGCAATCAAAAATGTTTTTTTCTATTAGATTGAAATAAATTGAATCAACAGACCAATATATTCGTTTCTTAAATGAACAATCAACAATAAATTCCTTAGTCGTTGATTTTGCTTCTGTAGCCACCTTCTAAACCTAGCATTATAATTAAATCTCTGTATCTCTGAATGAATTTTGTATTTCTTGTGTTGGGGATATTTAATTCATCTTGTAATCATTTTTTCTTAACAATATTTCTACAGGTGTCAAATGACAAGTCTAAAAGAATTCGATTTATGGTTATTTTACCTATAATTTTTTGATTAAAATAATCACAAACTACTTTCAATGCACTTAAAATTTTTATACTTTTTAGTTTTAAAATTAGCAAGTAAAAAAAAAAAAAAACTTTAAAATGTGTCTGACAATGGCAGAAATAGCTTAAAACCTAGTTTTATGAATATCTCACGCAATAATTATTCAATTCGTTTACTATTCTTTTTAATTTTACAGGTATCTTGTAATCAGAATATGGAAGGAAGTTTTTCCAGCATAATCTTCGGTCTTGAAGATCAATCTGTTCCTGACGGTGATTGTTTCGTTTCAAACTATAAAGACCTTAATTCAGAAATGAACTTTCACTTCTTCGACCAATCAGTTTATTCTTCACAACCATTTCTACAAAATTACACAAATGAACAAAATGATGTTGCCAATATCGCAAAAGAAAACTCTCCTTATAATTCACCTAATCTGTCCACGGAAGAAAGTGAAAATGAGAATGACCCGTTCTCTCAGCGTTGTAGGATACCAATGCCTGGCTTGATTCCGATGTCAAGGTATCACTTGTGGTTAGAAACTTCTTTCATGTGTAGAAGAAATGAACGAGAAAGACAGAGAGTTAGGAATGTAAATGACGGATTTTCTCGCTTGAGGAATCACTTGCCGAGAACTGCTAACATGAGAAGGAGGCAGAGCAAAGTAGAAACATTGCAGCATGCCATCAAGTATATTAAGTATCTCCAAAATTTACTTGAGGATAAGAAAGAAAATGAGAAAAAAGAACAAAGTTGAATAACTGAATGAATACAAAATAAATAATTTAAATTATATTTATGATGATTTAGTATATGATTCTAATCTGTACAACTTTTTTATTAAATGCTGGAATTGATAATGTTTTGTAAATGGACCGTATTCTTCCTTTCATTTCGAGACTATAAAAATCGCCTTATGTGACGTCACAGGAATATTGTCTATCATACTTATCGCATGCAGATGATTGCAGAAAATTTCTATGGCACGATTTAAAAGAATACAAATATTAAAAGAGTACAAATAGTTTTACATTTGTTTCCATCAAATAATCCATAGAGAAATGAAGCCTATTCTTCCTTTCGGTTGGTGGCTATAAAAATCGCCATTTTCCCTTATGTTACGTCATAGGAATATTATCATTGACATTTCTACAAAATTACACAAATAAACAAAATGCCGTTGTCAACATTACAAAAGAAAACTTTACTTATAATTCACCTAATATGTCCACCGAAGAAAGGGAAAATGAAAATGATCCCATGTCCCAGCGCTGTATGATACCAATGCTTCATTTGATTCTCAAGGTATGTCAAGGTATTATTTGTGGTTAGAAAGATCCTTTATATGTAGTAGAAATGAACGATAAAGACAGAGAGTTAGGAACGCAAATTACAGATTTTCTCCCTTGAGGAATCACTAGTCAAGAATTGCTATCATGAGAAGAAAGCAGACCAAAGTAGAAACATTGCAGCATACCATCATGTATATTAAGTATCTCCAAAATTTACTTAAGAAAATGAGAAAAACGAACAAAGCAAAATAACTGAAAACATACAAAATAATTACTTTAAATTATATTTATGATGATTTAATATGTAATTCTTCCAATTTGTACTGCTTTTTTAATTAAGGTATGTGCCTATCCTCAAATCTCTGTTTTTGCGAAAAATTTCGATTTTATTATTATAACTATAATTATAATTATTATTATTACTTTAAATTAAAATTTAAACATTTAGGATTCTAAAAATACTTATCTTTGATTTTGCTAGTTATAAGCAAAGTTATAGCCCAAAATATGAAATTAGAAATGAACTTTCTAAAATCGGAAGTGACTGTCACAGAAAAGTAAACAATACATTTTAACAGTTGATTCTTTACTTTTAAACAAGGTTAGTGATCATATTTTTCATTTTTAATATAGAATTAAGTTTGATAAGTTGAATTTAAAGTTGTAAATTTTATTGATATTTTTTTTTCCATTGTATTAAAACCTTAATTTGTGTTTTCTAGAAAACTGCTTTTTTCATAGTTTACTTTTATCAAAAACTCTTTTTTTTTTTTAAGATATTGAAATAAAATTTTATCACAAGGTTCTGGCATGTTATGAAGCAAAATTAGCTTATAAGTATGAATGCATTAATTTAAGAGCTATTCTTATTAAAAAATACACTTTTTTAAAAAAGAAAATAAGGTTTTGGTTACAAAATTTCGTATATGTTAGTACATTTAAGAGGTATTGTTGCTTCATATTGTTCTTCATAACATACGTAAGTGGTTTGCTCCTATATTATTTGAAAAAAAAAATTAAATGCGTTGAATAGATTTCGTTATAGTAGTTTTGGTATAAACGCAATTCTTTGTTAAAATTTGACTAAATATAAGGTTAGAAGTTAATTAAAATTCCATTAAAAATTTAGTTTAATTCATAGTTTTATTCCCTGTTTTAACTAACAATATATGTGTTTCGTAAAAATAGCATTAAAAAAGGGTATCCCGGCGGTAGGCACATATCTTAATTATTGGAATTGATAACGTTATTTATTTCTACAAAATTACAGAAGTGAACAAAATGCTTGGCCAATGTAACAAAACTTTGACATTGTAACCCTCCTTAAATTTCATCGATATTTGTTCACAGAACAAAATGAAAATTAGATTGATCTTTATTCCAGCGTTGCAATTATAATATTGACCTGTCTAACACATTGGTCATTCAAGGCCTACCCATAGGCATTTACTATTTTGGGAACCAGCTTCTATGCGTCCACACTGCCATCTCGTAAAACTAATCCTTCTTCATCTGAGTTGACCATTTTGCACCTCAACATTTATACAGACACTATTTGAAATCATCGCCTAATTTCACTAGTCACACTGATAAAAATCCAGTGAAAATCTGCTCCAAACATTCTGTTGTATTTATTATCTTTGAATATCTTCTGTGCAGTGTTTTATATTTTTAATGTTTATGGTTTCTTACCGATTTTTATTTCATTCAATATCTTGATCTGTGTCTGTTGCAGCATGTCCCACTGGTAACTTTGCGCCAATGAAAAGCAATTAACTAACCAATCAACTAAGCATTTTAAAATACCAATGACCGTTTCAATTCCGAAGTAAAATTATCATTTCGGATTAAAAACTTCCTATGTGAAATATATTCACAGTTTATTTGAAGATAAGAAAGAAAGTGGAAAAACTGAACAAAACTGAACCAATTGCAACAACTTAAAGTAAACAATATAGATTATATTTAAGACATTTTAATATATGAATCTTTAAGTTAGTATCGTCTTTTATATATATATATAGCATCTTAAGGTATTAGAAAACGGGCTTAAATTATCTTTCAAGAGATGAAAGGGCAGGAGCTTATTAATAAATATTTTATTGTTTCGCTTTTTTTGCAGTATTTAGATTATAACTCTCGGATAAATTTGGCAATTTTGTCCCAATATTTCAGACAGAATTGTTAAAATGATAAATTATTAACATTTTGCATCTTTCATTGCCATAATTTTATATTCAAAGCAAAATTCATAGTATCTAAGTTTAGAAATAATACTTTTATCAATAATGAAAAAATTTTCGCTTGGCTCTCAAAATAAACACTTTTTACAGATGAAAGTGGAAATAACTGCAATTGATTGGTAATTTAAAAGTCAAAATGTGTTAAAATTTGCACAAAATTCCTTTTATGTTTGTCTATTCGATAAAATTTTCACTGTTATTGTTTATGCTCAGTTGTAAATAAGCATGGTTGTTTTTAGAGTATTGATGCAGGACATCATTCAAATTCTTTGAGTCAATGTGTTTATTTTTAGATCATTTAAATATTATATTTGTAAAAAAAAATTTGCTAATAAATTCAAATGACTTTTCAAATGTTTTTCTGTGGTTGTTATTGAATTATTCACATTTAATCTCAAATTTAACCAATAAAATACCGTATATACTCGTGTATAAGCCAACTCCCTAACTTTCGAATGCAAATTCAGTAAAAAATCAAAAAACCCTGTATAATTCAATCCTCTAAATTTTTACTTCCATATTGCACAAAATCCAACGACAGATGTCACTTATCAATGTGAATAAGTAACCAAGTAAACGAAAACAAATCATTATTATTATTTTTTAATGATAAGTTATTATTATTTTTATCAATTGCATATTTTGTATATTATTTTATTATTCATTACACATAAAAAGACTGAATTTTTTGGTATCCGAAGTTTTCTTTTTCTTTTTTAATTGACTCCTGAATAAATGGACCCCTCCAATTTGCTTGCCGTAAATTGTTAGAAATTTCACGACTATACATGAGTATGTACGGTAAATTTGTAACTTACCATGAAGTTTTCTTAATCATAATTTTGATAGGTTAAGAAGGGGTCATTATGACAATTTTTTTCATTTTCAACATTGTTACTAAGGTGTTCTGGTGTAATAACGCCAAGTGCTAATATTATGCATAATTATGAAATAATCTGGTAAATGACACCCATGTGCTCTGCGCAGAAGGGTTTTGAGTCATATAAATCGCAAAAAACAACTTAAAGTTAATTTGTTCAATTCATAGGTCCTATTGCTTTTACAAGCAACTAAAATTAACGCTTGATCTAAAATTTGCGATGTACGTTTTGTGATGTGAAGACTATTTTTTTTATCCGGAAATACTTTGTTTATTAAATAAATTTGTAGTGCATTTTATGTACTTTCAAAATGTTGTAGAAGGTTTTGGATATCTTCTCGAGATAATTTGTAGTTCTAAATGTGCTGCGCAATAAGTATATCGGGGTAATAACGCCAATCCTTGGCATTAATACCCCGGTTTATTCCCAACAGTGGCCGAACTACATCCTAAATACTGATTCAAAAAACCAAAGTTAAAACCGTACAATTTTTCTAATAATTCTATTTAAGTGGTCGTTTTTAAGCAAAAAGTAGCTTAGTATCTGATATTCTTTTGCCTCCTCCCTCCCCCCCCCCTTCATGCCACACCTTTATTTTTCTTACACTTTCACAAAAAAATGAACATTTTCAATAGCTTAGAATGCAATTTGTCAGTTTCTAGAGCTGTAGAGTTTGTATTTTTAGAATTGGGCAATCTACATGCCATTATTCCATCTTATTTTATAGTTTTGTTTGCATGGCGTTATTACCCATATAGGTGGGTATTAACGCCAAATAGCATTGGTCAAGAAAAAACGCCATTACATTTTATGAATACATATCTGTTAAATTATTTTATTTTATATAGATAGTCAATGAGTTGCTATATCAAATCCTATATTTGTTTGAAAAATACAATCTAAAACTAAGCTGTGAAAATTGGTAGAACCTTAACGTGGCTTTATTACCCCAGGACACCTTATTATTATTTTTTTTTACTTTTTTATGTTTGGAAAAGGGATTCATTTAGTACATAGGCAGTTACTTTTACCTTTTAAGAGCATCTCTTTAAAGTTTAAATCCTCATAGTTCTTCTTCTCTCTCTTTTTTTTTTTTTTGTTTGTTTAACTTAAAAGGGTGGTTTTAATTACTCCATTAAAATCTCACAATCACAAAAGTTTGTAGGGTAATTAAGACCACTAGTGGGGAAATTATAACCACTTTATTTTCTCTTTAAAGCATGTGCCCCTATGCACATTTCTTTGATCATTAGAATCCCAAACTGACAAATCCATTTCTGAAAGATTTTGGTGGACTTTGTGTCAAATTGCTATTCGGATCTCAAAAATGCTTCAGACTCGTGATAAAGAACATCTAAAATGAAAACTGCATTAAGAACTCAATATCTAAGTATGAAAGAAAATTTTATCATACACAGTTTCTCCAATATGAAAGTAATCATAATTACCCTCCGATCATAATTACCTCACTTGATCCTACACATTGTGGTTTTATTTTTATTAATTGAATGTCTGAAATAATTGAATGCCTTTTATTTTTATTAATTGAATGAAAATGCTTAATATCGTAAAAATGTTTGTGTTAAAAATGTTTCGAGAACTGACACAGGTTAACATATATTATATTGTTCGTCTTTGCAAATAATTGACAGTCCAATTAATTAATTTGGTACTACTAGGTTAACCCGTCGACCAAAAAATTATCGCCAAACTATAAGATTAAATACCAATAATGGATGATCGTGAATGTCAAATTCAATGACATTAAATACGATTCACGTGTTTAAAATGTCATTAAGTGATATTTTTATTTCGATTTTTTATTAATGTTTTTATTAATATTCCGGTAATTATTTGTTTTTTTTGTTATTTAAAATAAAAATTATGATAATATGTATAATTTGGCTATTAGTTTGGCGATTTGTATAATTTGGCGAAATTGGTCGACGGGATAACAGAGAAGTACCATTAATTTACATCAGGCCCGTAGCCAGGATTTCCTTTCGGGAGGGGCTCAATCTTAGAATTTTTTTGTCATCTGACAGTAATGGGTATAATTTAAAACATAAATAAAAAATAAACAAGGCTTATCTACGATATAATCCTGCATAATATACTTGTTCATTTCAAAAATTGTTATTTTTTTCGATTTCTGTTACAATTTTTGTTCCTAAGAGCTCTTTCAGTACTACTTCCAAAACTGAAAGTGTTTTTGCGGAAAAAAAACTGTAAAGAAAATAAAAAGCACAAACTAACAATTTTTGCGATGAACCTCATGTATTTTTATGAGATTTTTTTTTTTTTTTAATGTGTATCGAAATGTAAGGAAGTAATTTTAATGCATTTAAAACGCAGGATTAATATTAGCGAGTACGTGTCTTGCATTGCGGGTGCAGAGTCTTAAAAAGAATAAAATTAATATTCTTATTTCTTATTAATATTCGCATATTATTTTTTTCAAAGAAAAAATATGTGTTACAAATTATAAGTATTTCTAAAAATTATATTTATATTTCACATTCTATGATTACTAAAGTTATAAATGCAGTATTCTTGGTACAATAACTTTATTAGTGCTACAGAAGAAATTTTCATTACTTCTTCGCAGCCATGAGGCTGATTTTTTTATCAGGATCTACTGTAATGTCCCAACGAATGGATATCATTGCCAGGCTGCTCAGTCTATTATCAGTTGTTAGTATGTTTTTGGTTCGAACCCAGTCTCGCCCGTCAGCCTAATCGTTGAGAGTTTGCCATAACTTTCTTCGAACCTGAGATTGAATTTCATAGTTACGGACTAGGTTCTTTTTGCACGACTCCCATGGAGGGCATTCCACATTTCTTCGGGCCTATATGCTTTATGTAGATAACTTGCCATCATAAACAATACCAACATCTGTCTCTCATCTGCCATAATGTTTCGAGGCAAAAATTTAATTTTCTCATTGTTGATAGAGATCTTCCAGCCCTCTATTTTTACTGGAATGGTAACCAAGACTATCAGCTATGTGTTTCATTGTATTGTAATGCATTAAATACAGTACTCTAAAATTTTAAGGACCTCTGTATTTCTATTACCAATATTACGAATTCTCTCGCTCCATACTTTCTTATTCAATTTTCATTTACGATATTAGCACCTTATGTTCGAAATATTGAGAGAGCTTCTCTAATTTGTTTGCTTATTCCAGAAAAGGACATCCTGAAAAAAAAAAATACTTGAAAATCGGTTAAAATGTCTTCATTTGAAATGAACAATTTCATTCAAATTTTGAAAAAGACTTTCAACACATGAAATGCAGATTTTGGTTCTTTAATACTCTTCAGTGAATGCAATTTGATAGTTTATATGCGTAGTCTGCCTAAATTTTGATCTTGGGATTTTTATTTTAATTTGAATTACGTTTTTCTAAGTTTTGATCAAGGCTACCTTATCATAATAACATGATATTATGATAAGGTGGCCTTGATTTTGATATAGAATTAAATGTCTCTCAAAAGATTTCCATCGCATTTATTTTCTCTATGTTTTCTAAAATAATTAGGACTTCTTAAGCGTGAATTACAGTTGATTTTGTATCACGTGATCTTTCACGAAGATGATTTGACAATGGCTTTGTCAAACTGAAAAGCTTGTCACAAATAGGGTTGTGAAAACAGCACTCTTTTTCATTTCATAACTTCCAAGAAAGGTCTATAAATGGTGAAGAAATATTTCCTGTGTTTTCCAAAATGTTTTCTAAAGTTACTCTATTTTCAGGACTTTTTATAAATCTTTTTTTTCAAAGTCGTTTTCTTTTATTTTCTGGGGTTATTGATGAAATTTGTTGCTGAAGGATAAAATTTACTTTAGGGTGTTTTCTAAAAAAGATGTCCGTTCATTAGATGTTCCAAGCGAGATTTGGATGGAAGGAGTCCACATGCATTTTTGGACAATGTATGGTTTGAACAATGGCTTGCAAATTGGAGGTATTTGATTTTGGACACTTCTGACGAATTGTAGATTGAATCCCATAGACATGTCCAACCATGTTAGTTTCTCTGCCATACGCCTGTGTGGCACATTTAGACATATCATTAAGCAGTTCATTACAACGTTGTACTATTTCTTCTGTTATATTGTCGGCGGACAAATTATTTACTTAAATGAACCTAAAATAAATTTCCGAATTTTTGGGATTTGTGTATTTTATAAATACTAGTCCACATATCTAACTCGAAGGACAAACTATTCTGTGCTCGATACAGCTCATATTCAAAATACTAGAATAATTGAGAAAAAGTAATAAGAAAAAATTATTTGTCATTTATTTATTTTTTATACTAAGTAAATGCAATTAAATTTCTTATAAATTAAATCTGGAATGTTTAGATAAGATTTTAACATTTATAAAATATAAAATACAGCACAATAAATTAGGTATACAGCTTCCTTAAACACACCAGAATATTAGAATAAAATTTAGATTGGTTCAAAATATTAGAATATTTTATTTTACGCAACAATATTACCTTATGAATATGAAGTAAATGGTAGTTAATATTTTGAAGCATCCCCTTTAGCTTTCATAGCAGCGTACAATCGATCTTGCATACTATATACAAGGTGTTTACAAACATTTCTATCAATATTAGCCCAAATAGACTTTATACGTGCCACTAACTCAGTTTTACTTGAAGGAGGATTTTCTTGAAGTTTTTTCTTCATTATACACCATAAGTTTTCGATGGGATTAAGATCTGGTGAATTTGGTGGCCAAGGAAGTACCTTAATGTTGCGTTGGCGGAACCAATTCTTAGTTGACACCGAGGTATGCGGGGACGCTAAATCTTGTTGAAAGATGAAATCATCTTCAAATAAATCTTGTGATGATGGAATCATGTAATATTCTAAAATTTCTTGATATATCAGAGAGTTAACCTTTTCGTAGACGATGCATAACTTTCCAGGTCCTTCTGCACTCATACAACCCCAAACCATGACACTAGCAGCAAATTTTACGGAACGTTTAAGGCGTTCTTTATCAAATGCTTCTTGCTTCATTCTCCAAACTCGAATACCTGGATTACCATATGAAGCACAAAACATACTTTCATCACTAAATAATATATTTTTCCAATCTTCATTGCTCCATAAACGTCTTGATTTACACCAATTCAATCTTATACGCTTTTGTCTTGCAGTCATGAGAGGTTTTGTTTTCGGTACACGAGATTCAAAGTTAAATTTATGGAGACGTCTTAATGTTGTCGATGTAGAAACTTCAACTCCTTCTTCTTTCCATTTTCGGTGCAAGAATCGCACACTTTTAAAACGGTTTTTCTTAACTATACGCTTCAGTTTCCTGTCATCTCTAGCAGATGTTTTTGGTTTTCGGCCACCATTCCGGCGATTATTTTGAAATTTTCCAATTTTTGAATATTGTGTTAGTATTTTACTAACGCTCGATTGCGAACAATGTAAATAATTCGCTATAAAACATTGATTTTTACCGTGCCGACACAAATCAACCATACGACGTTTAGTAGATTCAGGAATATCACTCACACGGCCCATTTTAAGACGAAAAAGAAACAAACTGCAAAAAAGAATACTGATTTTAAATAAAATAGTCTGAATTTAATCAATGATGCCACCACTTAAGAATTGGTAATAATTAAAGGAGAATTAATGTGAAATATTCTAATATTTTGAACCACTTGAATAAATATTCTAATATTTTAACTTTTCAAAATAATTTTTTTTGCAATTAATCTTTTCAAAAATGATATTAAATTTAAGATAACAAGTAAGTTTAATCAACAATAAGTTCTTAATAAAAATATCGTTTGCATATTTTCATTAAAAGACATTAAATTACCAAACGATATTTTCAATTTCTAAAAAAAAGGTAATTATTCTAATATTTTGAATATGAGCTGTATATGTCCATAGTTTCCTCAATATTCAGCCTAAAACAAATCGCGTTATTTATTTTGGTAATCAGTTCTTCATTAACCCCTCGGGGACGAGCGACACGTATACGTGCCGCAAAAAGGCTTAAGAATCCTTGTTTTTTCCCACCGGTAAAATTATACTGTAAAATTTGCCGTATTCAATCGGTGCATTTTCTCGATTTAACAAGGAAGAAATCTCTGTTTTTTAATACTGGTGACAAAACATTAAAAGTTTCATAAAAGGCTGCCGTCGCGAAGGGGTTAACTATATCCCAGCATATCTGAATGATTTCATTCTGAATGTCAGGGCTGAATTAAGAAATAGTATTTCTATGGGCGTTTATAACGTTTCAATTCATCATCTGCAAGCTTTGCTATAAATCTTAAAAGAATTTTTAACCTACTTCCTTTTTTATTTGTTCTCTAACATTAGAAAATAGGTATTATGATTACCTCTTAGTAGCATTTCTTGCTCGGCACAAAATTAGATTCTGAGAATGTTAGATGTTGCCTTCCAGAAAACTATTCATGAGGCACTGTGAAAAACTGCCAAAAAATCCCTTCTCAAGAGTATCCATCTTTGTAGTTGATAATTCTACAAAAGTTTAAAAAAAATGTTCCTACACAAATAGACTACTTTGTGTATACATTCTCTTTATATTAAAAGATTCATGAATAAAAACAATTTAATTCAAAGTATTCCGTGAACAGCCGGGAAACACCGGCTGCTTTGGTGCCTTTGAAAGCTTGTTGATACCCTATCGTCTTTCTTCGCACCATTTCTTTTCGAAATTTCCTGTTATTAGTTTTTTTATAAAAAATCTTTTATAGTTAATTTTTTTAATTACTGTTTTTCACATAATTTTATATTAAAAGAGTCTATTACAGTTTTTGGTTCCCTTTTATACAAAACATTTTAACACTGATCACTCTAAGTATTTATTATATTGTGATATAATGAGTATAGAGGAAATAAAGAAGTAACACGAAAGTAAATGTTTTAAATTTGACTTCTAATATTAAATTATACTCCATATGCGTATCAAATTTGTTTTATCTAAGTCAAATTAATGATATGATACATGCATTACATTTATTGAATTTTACTGTGCATAAAGGGAAAATTCCGTTTATAACTTTAGCTGAATAAATTTATATTTTTATAACTTAAAAATATACATAGTTCCAACGTAATGGAAGAAAAAAAAACAAGAAGAATTTGGCTGTTTTTACTCTTATTATATTTAACTTAATTTTTTCAAACTTTCGGGAGGGGCTTCAGCCCCCTTAGCCCCCTCCCTGGCTACGTGCCTGATTTACATGTATTTGTCCTGTTTTGTATTATAACCATTCAAAAAATAAATAAATAAATAAATAAAAATCCCTGATGATTTAGTACAGACCTAAGCAAAGCATTGCCGGATAGAAATTTAATCATAGCGTAAAGAGTGCAATATTGGAAATTCATTCCTAAACTTAACGAAACATCAATTTAGTTTATTAAATCATTTATTTTGTTAATATTTTACGGTATATGTATTGTTCTTATAAGAGTACATAATCATTATGTGTGTATAAAAGTTGAAAGTTTCAAGGCTGCTACTTGATTATTCTGTCGACCTACATAAACCGCTAAACTATTTGCCAAATTATACAAATTCGCATAATATTTATTTCAAATAACGAAAAAAGAAATAAATTAGTAAAACATTAATAGAAACACAAATAAAAGCCGAATTAAAAATCACAAACAAATAAATTAGTAAAACATTTATAAAAATAGAAATTAAAAAAATCACATTAAAAATCACTTTATGATGGAACAAACACGTCTACTAAATATCATGCGAATGGGACGTTTGCGATTGTCACTTATTGGCCCTTAAGTCTTATAGTTTGGCGATAGATTTTGGTGGACGGGATAATCAAGTACTAGTATCGTTACAAGTATAGAATAACGAAAATTATAAAATTATAATGTGTAGTATAATAAAATAACGTATTTAAGTATGTATATATAATTTAGATAAGAAGAAAATAAAAAGTAACAAGCAAGAAAAAACATGCACCAGGCACAGATCATGAAACACTTTCCAACACTTCCAAATACTTTAAAGGAATTTCGCCGTTTAATAAGATAAAGAAGATACTTAAGTAGGCACATTAGAAAACGTACAACACATTTGAAAATCTGGTTTCAACAATTACTGTCCATAGCCGGATAAGTACTCATATTCTTTTGTGCAGCTCTGAATATGATTTATAGACATAGACTACAGATTCTAATTCTACTTAGTATGCTAAAATTTATTTTAGTAAGAAAACGCAAAATGCAGTTGAAAATTCACCAGCAACAATTTCTACAATGAAACGTACTGATTTTTTTTTCTTGTACAACTCTGTATATTACGTACAAACTTTTATACACGCCACGTATTAAGCAAAAATATTATTCTAAGAAAAAACTACTGAAATCACACTTCCAGGAATGACAATGCTTAGGCGGTGAAATATCTTCTTCTTTGCATAACCCTGTATATAATTTTATTTATAGGTTACAAACATATCTTAGTATTTTAAATGCAGTTGAGCTTAAAAATGCATAACTTAAGCTCAAAAATGTCTTTAAGCGATTCACGCTGATTCTCAGCAATGCTTACGAATTCTTTTGTGTAGCCCTGTATATGGTCTGTAGAATTTATGCACGCCACGCAATATACAAAACTTTAGTGAAAAAACGTATATCATAACCGAAAACGTACTTTCAGCAAATATCTCTAATAGATAACATTTCGAATATCTTTTATCTGCCCTTATATAGATGAACAGTAAATGGAATGCACACTAATTACTATTCCCAGGGCTGTTACTAGCAGTGAATAATAATGGGTGCTCAAGAAAATGTAGGGGTGGGGGTCTCATACTTTTTCTTTCTATATGTCAAATGCACGTACACAAACACACATACACAGATATATATTATTAAAGTATTATACAGATAAAATAAAAAAGTGCATATTAATATCGTAGGCACAATGTTTTTTATTAAACTACTAGCTGACCCGCCCGACGTTGCCCGGGTCCGTGATAATAATAACAAACAAACCTGAAATTTGTGATTTTATCTCTAATTCGAAATACGTGGCAGCTGACTGTGAGAAAAATCGGTTAAAAAAAAAAATAATAAACAACTAAATTTAGAGTAACAAATATTTAAAACGACTTCATTAAGAAACGGAGGAGGAAATATGTGTTCAACAATTGCGCAATTTTCGTGTTACAATGCTGCTTTTTATCCGTTCAGTCACGTAACTTTTTATTTTTTTTCGCATCGAAATCCTAAGTGTAATATTTTGATTTTCAAACAAATTATATCGCTCCTAGATCCGACTATATCTTGATTAAAATCTAATAATCAATGATTAGGTAAAAGGTTAATATATAGTAATGTAGTTTCAGAATAATAGAACAAAATTAAGTATATTTCAATCAAAACATGAGTAATGTTCAACCTGTGGACAAAATCCTAACCGTCACCTAATTGCACTGTAATCGCAACCTATCTGTAACCTAACTGCAACTTAACCTGAGCCAAACTTAAATATATCATAAATGTAACCTAACCGTCACTTTATCACAACTTATCCGTTTTCTGACCGTAACCTAACTGAAACTTACCTTAACTTAACTGTAACTTAATCATAACCTAACTATAACGTAACCGGATTTTAAATATAACGAAAGACTAATCGTAATATAATTGCAACCTAACTGTAACCCAAATGTAACCTAACTGTTACCTAACCGTAGCCCAATTCTAAAATTAACACTAACTATAAACTAACAATTCTAACCGCCTACGTGCTACAAAGTACTTTAGTTCCAGTTTTCACCGCTACGGGGGGCAGTATTAGTCCGGGAGCCGACCGTCGATTTTCCTATGTATCGAGTACAAGGACCGGACACACATCAAAATGTAGGTCTCAATGTGTACATTAAGAATATCACTGGCTGCCAGGTCCTATCCTGCCGGAACACAAGGCAGCCGCACTTTTATGACGTCAATTTTGAGTGTTTACCTATGCATCGAGTACAAGAACCGGACATACATCAAAACGTAGGTCTTAATGTGCACATTAAGAATATAACTGGCTGCCACATACATCGAAATGTAGATTTCAATGTGCACATTAAGAATATCACTGGCTGCCAGGTCATATCCTGCCGGAACCCGGTGGCAGCCGCACTTTTATGACGTCAATTTTGAGTGTTGCCTATGTATCGAGTACAAGGATCGGGCATACATGAAAATGTAGGTTTCAATGTGCACATTAAGAGTATCACTGGCAGCCAGTGATAATCTTAATGTGCACATTGAGACCTAAATTTTGATGTATGTCCGGTCCTTGTACTCGATACATAGGCAAACACTCAAAATTGACGTCATAAAGTGTGGCTGCCACCGGGTTCCGGCAGGATAGGACCTGGCAGCCAGTGATATTCTTAATGTGCACATTGAGACCTACATTTTGATGTATGTGTCAGCCAGTGATATTCTTAATGTGCACATTGAGACCTACATTTTGATGTATATCCGGTCCTTGTACTCGATACATAGGTAAGCACTCAAAATTGACGTCATAAATGTGCGGCTGCCACCGGGTTTCGGCAGGATAGGACCTGGCAGCCAGTGATATTCTTAATGTGCACATTGAGACCTAGATTTTGATATATGTCCGGTCCTTGTACTCGATACATAGGTAAGCACTCAAAATTGACGTCATAAATGTACGGCTGCCACCGGGTTCCGACAGGATAGGACCTGGCAGCAAGTGTTATTCTTAATCGCACATTGAGACCTACATTTTGTTGTATGTCCGGTCCTTTTACTCGATACATAGGTAAACACTCAAAATTGACGCCATGAAGTGCGGCTGCCACCGGGTTCCGGCAGGATAGGACCTGGTAGCCAGTGATATTCTTAATGTGCACATTGAGACCTACATTTTGATGTATGTTTTTTCCTTGTACTCCATACATAGGCAAATACTCAAAATTGACGTCATAAAAGTACGGCTGCCACCGGGTTCCGGCAGGATAGGACCTGGCAGCCACTGATATTCTTAATGTGCACATTGAGATCTACATTTTGATGTATGTCCGGTTCTTGTACTCGATAAATACGCAAACACTCAAAATTGACGTCATAAATGTGCGGCTGCCACCGGGTTCCGGCAGGATAGGACCTGGCAGCCAGTGATATTTTTAATGTGCACATTGAGACCTATATTTTCATGTATGTCGGGTCCTTGTACTCGATACATAGGCAAACACTCAAAATTGACGTCATAAAAGTGCAGCTGCCACCGGGTTCCGGCAGGATAGGATCTGGCAGCCAGTGATATTCTTAATGTGCACATTGAGGCCTACATTTTGAGGTATGTGGCAGCCAGTGATATTCTTAATGTGCGCATTGAGACCTACATTTTGATGTATGTCCGGTCCTTGTACTCGATACATAGGCGAATTCTCGAAATTGACGTCATAAAAGTGCGGCTGCCACAGGCTTCCGGCAGGATAGGACCTGGCATCCAGTGATATTCTTAATGTGCACATTGAGACCTACATTTTGATGTATGTGGCAGCCAGTGATATTCTTAATGTGCGCATTGAGACCTACATTTTGATGTATGTCCGGTCCTTGTACTCGATACATAGGTAAAAACTCAAAATTGACGTCATAAAAGTGTGGCTGCCTTGGGTTCCGGCAGGATAGGACCTGGCAGCCATTGATATTCTTAATGTGCACATTGAGACCTACATTTTGATGTATGTCCGGTCCTTGTACTCGATACATAGGAAAATCGACGGTCGGCTCCCTGACTATATGTTTTGTACGAAAATCCGATATGGATCACCGTCACCTGCGGTCGGATATAATAGGCGTGCAATGCACGATTTGCAGAATGCTACAGTTTCATTTTCCATCATTAGAATGAGCCTTTTTTCGCAAGCAAACCTAAATCTGAACGATAATCCGATTTTCATTCTTTCCGTAGATATATTACACAACGGGATGGGAATACAAATAGCAATTTATGAAATTTGTTGAAATTTCTATTCAGAAATAATGATAACCACCACGCAATTAAGAGTCCAATATTAATCAATAAGAATCACCTACACTGCTACTGTTTGCTCTGTAAAATATGTTAGTTCTACTTTTCACCTCCAGGAATTCCTTAACAAACTTATATCCGAAGGAAACTCCGGTATTAAGCTTATTCGTACATATATTAATCGAGAGGATGGGAAAATCCAATAAGAATTTAAGAAATTTAATGAAATTATTGTTCGGAAACAACCACTACTTATAAATTAAGGATGAAATATGTTCTGTTCGAATATCCTACACAGATTCCCACTACCTGCAGCACTGTATGGCGGGTGTGCGTTAAACTCGGAACAATTTTTAGTATTTAAAAGTGAAAAAAAAAGAACAATGAAAAAATGTGTTAAAAATATTTTTTTTAAATAAAAAGTCATGCATCAAGTACACATTATGAAACACTATCCATCACATTCAGAATAATATAAAAAAACTGCACCGTTTAAAAAATTAAAATATTACGTCTCATTTCACCATGTGAAAATATATTAAGCATTTCAAAATCAAATTTCAGCTGTTCCCATCTACATTCGGAAAATGATCCGACAATTTTAGCACCCACATTTTTAGCAACCCTGTATATGATACATCGATAGGTACATATGAAGAACATGCATTCCAAAATGTAATTCATTTAAGAGATACACATATTTCAATTGAAAATCCCCCTTCAGCAATATCCTCTAATGAGGAGAATGGTAGGCAAATACTTTTGTGCTGCCCTGTATATAATGTATAGAATTTATATGTAAAGAGTAATGTGGAAAAAAAGTAATTACATTTAAAAGCGCATACCAAATTTTAAAACATACTCTTCAGCAATTATTAAGCAAAGAGAGTACTGTAACAATTTCTTTTGTGTGTCCCTGTAAATTTATCTTAAAAATGCTATAAATGCTCTGTTTTAACGTAATCGTAGATAAATTCATTGATTTATATTAGTTTGAATACATTAGAAACAGCGGAATGTCATTAAAGTACGCTCCAAACGATTTTTACTTACAGGGCCGTAAATCCCGGGGGAATTTGGGGGGGTGCAACACAAAATTAAGGAAATCAGTCGGGAAAACAGGGGAAATCATTCGGAAAATTCCCAGATATATCGGAAAAAGTATGTTTAGTCGGAAAAAAATGGTATTAACCAATAAAATCTTCTAAACTGGAAAATCATTCGGAAAATTTCCCGTTCCATCGGAAAAGGCGTGTTTAGTTGGAAAAAATAGCATTACGTATTATCCTATAAATACTTATAAATTGGGAAAACAGAAAAATCAGTCGGAAAAATTCTTGTTTGATCGGAAAAAATGTTCTTAACTTATAAAAACTTATAAACTGGAAAATCATTCGAAAATTTTCCCGTTCCATCCGAAAAAGCGTGTTTAGTCGGAAAAAATAGTATTACGTATTATCCTATAAAAACTTACAAATTGGAAAAAGGAAAAATCAGTCGGAATTCTTGTTTAATCGGAAAAAATGGTATTAACCTATAAAATCTTATAAATTGGAAAAACGAATGTATCATTTGGAAAATTTCTCGTTCCATCGGAATAGGCATGTTTAGTCGGAAAAAATAGTATAATCCTATAAAAATTTATAAATTGGGAAAACGAATAAGTCAATCGGAAAAATTCTTGTTCGATCGGAAAAAATGGTATTAGCCTATAAAAACTTATAAATTAGAAAAACGAAAATATCATTCAGAAAATTTTCCGTTTCAATCCGGAAAGGCATGTTTAGTCGGAAAAAATAGTATTACGTATTAACCTATAAAAACTTGTAAATTTTTAAATCAGAAAAATTCTTATTCGATCGGAAAAAATGGCATTTACCTATAAAAAAAATATATAAATTGGAAAAACGAAAATATCAATCGGAAGTTTTCTGTTCCACCGGAAAAGGCATCTTTAGTCGGAAAAAATAGTGTTACGTATTAACCTATAAAGATTTATAAATTGGAAAAACGGAAAAGTCAGTCGGAAAAATTCTTGTTCGATCGGAAAAAAGTAATTTAGCCGAAAAAAAGGGTATTAATCTATAAATATTTATGAATTGGAGAAATATTTTTGTAGTTTTTAATTAAATAAGAAAAACAAGTTAGATCGAAGAAAACCTATAAAATTTTATTCTCAGTCGGATTTATTTCCGCTTGCATCTGATAAGAAAAATAAGAAGAAAAAATAAAACAATTTAGGATGAAGAAAACAAATTTATTCTTAGCCGGAACTATTATTAATTAATTTAACTAATTGCTAATTTACAATTTAGTTTAATTTACTAATTAATTAATATAACTTATTAATATATAGGATTTTATTTTTCTGATAAAACTACTCAGAAAAATTTTGATTTGTCAAATATTGTGTTCTCGGAAACTTCGATATGACGAAAAAAAAATATTCTTGTACATTTTCTAGTAATGTTAAATTATACCGTTAATTATAACAGTGATATTTGAGTAAAACCTTGATATTCCAATTTTTTTTTTCTTCTGTGTCTTTTGACTTGGATATATCGAAATCTACTTGTATTTTTTTTACTGTTGGAAAGTTTTTAGCTTAATCTCGAAATTTTAAGCTATACTGATCGAAGTGAAGAAACTTCTATTTTTTTATTCTAAACTTTAAATTTAATTAGAAATATGAAAGATCATGTTAGTATAAATGGCGCTTCGCGCCATATACACTACAAATTCGATCTCATAGAGGATGAGATGAAGAGAGAGAGAGATTAGAAATATGTATCACGGAATTTAGGTGGTATACGATGAAAATTCATTTATAGAAATACAAATATTTGGTATTTTTTCATGTCAAAATCTGGATATTTTCCATTCTATTCAAATTTTACCTTTAATAGAAAATAATTATAGTCTCATTTTTTCCTACTATCTAAATTTGTGTTTTCTTTTTATTTTATTAAAAAAATAATAATAACAAATGCGAAATTGTTTATACTTACTTTTTTACGTAATTTTTGATTGATTTAAAAAATTGTTTAAGAAATTTATATGATACAGGATGAAAATTGTAAATACCCAAATACTTTGAATTTTCATCTAGAAATAATCTGGATATTTTACAGCCTATACGAGTTTACTTCTCTCAGAAATAATACTTTCGTTAGCTTTTTCCTCAGTCAATTATATTAATTTTTTTTTTAATATTTTTATTATTACTACTACATTTTGTTTAGTCAGAAAAATGAGTTGTAACACCAAATTGTTACGCTGCTTTTAAGTTTGTCGCTAGAAAGAATTAAAACTTATATTAAGAAATCCCGTATTTTTGACAATTTTTTGTCTCTGAAATATTCCCCAAGCAAACAAATTTCAATTTTACTTAGAAAAAAAAAAAAAAAAAAAAACGCTAAAGAGATTTTAACTGAATGCTAAAAAATAGAAAGATAAAACATTGTTTTCTCTTCAACATAAAGCTTGGGCTTGGCCACCTAAATGACTGGACGTTGCACCTCCCGCCCTACGTGTCAGTTACAAAACAAACTGCGCCAGCGTTAACTCTTTGTTTAAACCGTTAATATTCTGGCTCATAGTACAAAACCATTCAATTAAAAAGTGTTGATGGGAGAATATTTTTGTATATAGTTACTAGTTCGATATTTTTTGGTTAATAATTCAATATTTTTTTATCATTTATGCCCCCACCTAATGTAAGAGACAAAAAGTGCAATGTGGGTTATGTAATTATATTTTCGATAGTGATTACAGGAACACACTTAATAAACAAAAGCATGCTGATAAAATTTCAGCCCGTAAACATATACCGTTTTGCATTGTTGGAGCTCTAAAAAATCTTTTGAAGTAAACTGGTTATTTTATTACAGAAAATTTTAGATATGTAAAATGTGTAAATAATTGAATTGTTTTCATATTTAAAAATGAATTATTTTATTTTTTTATTTTTTTTTATTTTTTATTTATTTTATTTATTTTTTGAGGGGGCAGATAAGTTGTTTAATAACTTGTAAAAATGTACTGTTATTCGATATATATAATTTTTTTTAACAGTTAGTATCGCAATTCCCTAACTATTTGCTAGTTTTGTTACAAACTGGAGATGACAAGCTAGTTGTTATTTAAATTTCATGAAATTATTATCATTTTTAACTACATTTTTTTTCTTTCAATATATTTGCCTCCTTTTTTGCCAACCATTTTACAATTTGCAATTGCAAGTCAATGTATTTAGTATTATACACGAAGTTAAAATTGTATTATAGATCTTTTTATATTTTATAAATTTTATTTCATCATTATTTAAGAGTAATACAGTATTTTAATAAATTTTTGCCTACATGGTTTTTCATTTTTATTATCTCAAGGTTCAACAACTAAGAAAGTTCATTTATTTTTTGAAGTTCAAATGTCAATGTATGTAAAATATTCTATATTTTTAAAACTTTGTTATAGTACAAGTAGAGATGGGAATGCTCGGAAAAAAACCGGAAAAATTGGGAAAAAAACCCGGTTTTTTTCCGAAGGCTTATTTTTCAATTTTTCCGAACTGGAAAAATTGAAATTTCATTTATGAAATAATATAGTGAAAATTTTGTAATAGTTACATTCTCATATTTTTTATTTTATTTATTTTTATGTTGAGTGTCTCACATAAAAATTTGTGGGTATTCTGATCTCTGAGCAGAAATCTGTTTGAGAAGACTTGAAACGATCCTTTACATTTTTTTCTTATTTGAAACACAAGACCCTTTGCAAAATTTCTCTTGAAAATAGACATTTCAGAAAAAGTTTAATCAACAAATTGAATCTTTTGCAAGTGCAGTGATTGAAGGAAAAAAAATCTCATGCCATACAGCAGCTGAATCTTATTAAGTTGCACATATATGCATGTAAATAACCTTATTAAAAATATCTAAATAGGAACCTAAATATAGTAATAATTTCTTATTCAAAAATCCTGAATATATTTTGTACAACTATATACAAAAAGTTCACAATTTCACAAAAACTTGATTACATGAAAAAAATCTAGATATGTAATTAAATGCAACTTCTCTTTTTAAAAATTAATTCATGTGTAAAATTATTGCAATAATATGCTGATTAATGAAAATGATAAAATTAAAAATTCAACATAAAATTTTGAAGTAAGCATTTATTACTTTAATCTATCCTTTCAAGAAGTAAGTATTGAATTCGTGAAAAATTTGACTTCTAGTTTTTGGTGTATTTAAACGTTTTAGAAGGTCCTGAACATGTTTCGATGTTTTTTGGAAAATATCTGTCACCCTGTGAGTCTGTATGTGACAAATTTTATGGGCACTCTATCTCAAGAACTGTTGCACATAATTTCATAAAACTTTAGATTCAGTTACACCTTGATATAAACTCGAGATGTTTAGTTATTAGTGTATATTGCCAAACCGATGGCGCTGCTATGCTACATTATTCATAATTTCCACAATAGTTCTATCTCGAACTTATGTATGTATTTTTATAAAATTTCAGATTAAGTTAATCTTTGACATAACTTCGTGCTCATTACTTTTTGATGTAAACTACTCAACAGATGACGCTGCTATGCTGCATTATTCATGATTATCGCAATAGCTTTACCTCAAGGACGATTTTTTTTAAATCAAACTACAGCTTCAGACAGTTTCTGACATATATATTAATGTTGTTTAGTGTTTGGTGTAAATTGCCCTATATGTGGCAAATGGCAATACTATGCTTCATTTTTCAAGATTTCGTTATAGTTGATTAATTGAATGTTTTTTCAAGGTGTTGAATCTAAAATTGACCTCCATTTTACCTCCATAATGTACAGTAATGTTGCAAAAACATGGGCATTTTGCGTTAGAAAAGTACAACTGCAATGAAAAAAAAAAAAAAAAAAAAAAAAAAAAAAAAAAAAAAAAACATATTTTATTACAAGTAACTATGTTCTAGCGGGGGGAGGCCAAAAATTATGGAACGAATTGCCATATCTCAGCAAACATTTAAGGTAGGAGCGTAAAATTCCAGACAATAAATCTACTAAAAAAATTATTAAACACATAATCCAGTGATTTTAGAAATCTCACCATAAGGAGGTTAAAAAGGGGGAGTCGAAAAATTTAGAACATTTGGCACATCTCAACAGTCTTTTCAAATAAGAACGTGAAACAGCAGAAAATAAAATTTTTAAAAACTAATTAAATACGTGTTTCAGCGATATTTTAAAATTTCCACCCCCGAGGAGTTTAAATGGGGGTGGAAAAATTCCATACTTTTTTGGACATATCATAGGAAAGCTCTCAAATCACTCTTTCATATAATAAATCTTTCTCCCTCTCTCCCTGCCCCATCTTATCCTCTATTGGGGACAATTTTCGATCTTTTTTGAAATTGTAACGTTTTATCATTTTTATCATTTTAGACCGGTTTTTTTTTTTTTTTTTTTTTTTTTTTTTTTTTTTTTTTTTTTTTTTTTCGGGGCCCTCCGATAAATATTACTTATAATATATGAAAATTTTATAGTTAGGGGAAGGGTCTATTCTGGGAGGGAGGACAATTTCCTAAATTTGGAATACATCTCTCTTGTAATATATCGTTGGATTCCTATTTTGTCCTCACGGGCAACCACTTTTCTAATTTTAGCCGATAACTTTGATGTGATATATTGCTGGAAAGCCCTTTGACTGCTTATTCGTATTATGCACGACTCGTGTCCCTCTCGGGTGGAACGGTTATTGTATTCCATCAAGAGATCGCCTAATAATGGGGAAAGTACATTATATAAGACTAATAATAACATAATATAAGATTATTTGACTATCTTGATACACTAAATCATAATTATCTCGCGAATTATGATATATATATATATATATATATATATATATATATATATATATATATATATATATATACATATATAATATATATATAACATATATATATA
Organism: Maratus speculifer; assembly: GCA_964019185.1. Classification (NCBI taxonomy): domain Eukaryota; kingdom Metazoa; phylum Arthropoda; class Arachnida; order Araneae; family Salticidae; genus Maratus; species Maratus speculifer. The sequence continues at coordinate 269,693,483 of OZ025296.1, read as the reverse complement.
ATATATATACATATATAATATATATATGTATATTAGTCTTCATGTTTGCCATAGTACTCGGAAATTTTCCTTCTTGGAGTCGGAAATTTTTGAGCCGACACCCCCCTACGCGATTAGGGTGGTTTACGCCCCTGTTTACTTATATACCATAATATAATCGAACTCTTTTGAATATCCCTATAAATGAATCATTAATCATATATACTTCATATGGAATACCAAACATGCTTTCGTGACCCTAAATAAGCATTATCAGTTGCATGAAAATCCGACTATAAATATAGTCGGATTTTCATGCTATTGATAAGGCTGATTTAGGGTCACCAAATGTGGGAGTTAGAGCGTGGACAGACGGACCGACAAACCAAATGCATAAGCACTTTTCAATTTTCTTAGAAAGTGCTAAAAAGACAGATGTAAAAATACTCGATAACCCCTTCCAAGTCGCCCAATGCTCCTTTATCTTTAGAAACATCCGAAAACAATTTATTTTCCATTTACAGTTTGTTTAAGATATAAGGCATTTCAAAACCGAATTTCAGCTGTTCCCATTTACATTCGAAAAATTATCTGATTTTTTTAGCAACCATGTATATGATTTAGATTTGTATATATAACAACAATATGCATTTCAAAATTTAATTCATTTAAGTGGTACGTATATTTCTGATAATTAGCCTTCAGCAATTTCCTGTAATAAAGTAAATGGTATGCGAATACTTTTGTGCAGCCCTGTATGTCAAATGTAGATTTTATATACAAAGAGTATTATGCAAAAAACTAATTAAATTTAAAAGTACATACCGAATTTTAAAACGTATTCTCCAGCAATTATTACGCAAATACAGTACTGTAAATGATTTCTTTTGTGTGTCCTTTTGTGCTGTGTAAATTAATAAAAATTGTTATGATTTGTGTATTTAACTTAATCGCAGTGAAAGCAGGTCATTTATATCCTTTTCAATACATTTGAAAAAGCGTGATCTCATTAAAATACTCGCCAAACATTTTTTTCCGCATATACCGTAATGTAATCGATTTCGTTTGAGTGCCTCTGTAAATGAGCCAATATTCGTACATATTTCATATGCAATACCAAACATGCTTTAGTGATCCTAAATAAATTTTATCAATTGAGTATATTTACGGGAGTGACAATGTGGATAGACGGACAGACAAACCGAATGCATAAGTACTTTTGAACTTTGTGCTAAAAACACTTCTGAGATTAAAAGAAAATATATCATTAATACTATCGAAAATGATAATTTAAATTATACTTAAAATATTGCTACTCGCAACAGCAACATAAAGCATTCGAATTCAAGGAATTATTTTTGTCAATTTCTAATTTTTAGTGGTAAAGAGTCTGTAAGATCTTTTCTGATCATTTATTTAACATTTAAATACCATATGTCTTGCTATTTAAACAGATCAGTTTCAACTACGCAATTATTACCACTCAACCAATAAAAGTTGAGGGAAAAACAGGAAGACGAACAGCATGAATTCCAGGTTGTGAAATTCGTTGTTTGGTTCTGACATCATTTGAACTAATCTGTTCTCTTAAACATTCATTATTATTAAATGCGTTTTAAAGCAAGTGTTTTAAATCCCTGCTAAAATGTAAAGTTTACGTGAAAAAACAGTCACTTTTGAAAGATTAAGCACTCAAATTCGTTTATTTATTGCTGTCTCATCTTTTTAAAGAATTTTTGTGAAAGTTTTATGCAACCAATCAACCGAAAACAACCAGAAAAAAGAAACGTATTTTTATTAGTGACTCTGTATGAACCAACCAACCACTGAGAAAAAACGATGAGAAAGGTGAAAAAAGTCATATTTTTGATGAGAGTGAGCTTTGAATTTTAATTAATTACTCAGTTAATAATTGGAATTTCGAAATTCTGAAGCTCAGGTGCATCAGGAGAGATATGGGGGCTACTCTCAAAAAAATTTTGAGCCTCGTACATGCTGTAGATTTTGCTAGCCATCGCAGACACACACACACACACAGTCAGAGCGTTTTGTCCTTTTATTAGTATAGATTTATAATAAGTTAATTTTGTGTCAAGCAAAGGAAAGGCTGCAGAATGAAAATTTCCAGCGTATATAACCTGTGCATAATTGTATTAGTGAAGTAATAAGTGATGATGTCAACAATTAGGTAAAATATTTACAATTCACCTATCTGTTTAAAAACAATTGTAAACTTTTTTTTTCTGAACTTAACAATCACGTGTAATGGGGTGCTGCGATATGGCGTTTATACCGGGTGTCCCAAAAATGACTGATGGATTTTAAAATTCAATAACATGCAAACGGTGACAGCTATTTAAAAAATTTTTGCAGGAGGGTTGTGTTTAATGTCAGGAGTTTTTTTACCGTAATTTTTTACTTTAGTTCGCATCTCAAACGATAGGGGCACTGACGGCGATTGCAGGCCAAGTGATCAGTGCTGAGTGAAGCGCCGACCTGGCCTTCAATCGCCGTCAGCGCCACCTATTGTTTGAGATGCGAACTAAAACAAAGAATTTCGGTAAAAAAAAAAACTCCTGACATTATACATAACCTTCCTGCAAAATTTTTTTAAATAGCTGTCACCGTTTGCAAATTATTGAATTTTAAAATCCATCAGTCATTTTTGGGACACCCGGTATTTGCACGTTCGCATTAACAAAAGATAACCAATTCTAAATCTAGTTATAGTTTGTATTATCTGGCAACTGAACAGCTTAATATATGAAAATGGAATGCGCACATGTTGAAACACTTTTTTTTTTTAATATTTTCTATTTTCACGCAAAACTGTAAAGGATCTCAAAACGAAATTCAGTTTTTGAACAGAGTTTCATAAACACAATTTCATTTGTTGACCTTTGAATTTTTCTCATGGAGGGGGGGGGGGGCTCAAAAAGTTTTAGGGGGAGGGCTGAGCTTCTTCTAGCACTCCTCTAGTTACGGCTCTGATTACTCCAAACATCTTATCGTAAACCAGATGGTCAGTACAAATATCAATTTCAATATACAGTCGAGTCTCTCTATAACGAAACTCCATACATCGAATTTCTCTATACAACGAATTTTTAGAAGGAACGGTCCCCTTTTCGCATGATTACATTAAAAACAGTCTCTTTATAGCGAAATATCTATCTCCATCTAATGAATTTTTTCATAAATTGGTCTTAATTATTTCAGTTTTAAAAAAGCTTCGAAATCATATGGAATCAATTTTCCGTCACTTATTTTTGATTTATCGTTTAGTGCTGAGTTTTTTTTTAATATTACTTCTCTCCTTGTTCCTTAAATCCAGCGAGTTCATCCCACCTTTCAACATCCTTCTCAAAACAGATTCAATTGGATTTTACACATATAAGAGAGGAATCTATGAGAGGCACATAAGAGAGGCCTTCAAATGGAGGAAAATGTTAACTACAACTTTTCATTCCTTGCTAAAATTTGAGCATTTTTATTTTTATTTTATTTCATTTATTTATTTATTTATTTATTTATTTATTTATTTTTGAGAGCGCAACAATTTTAAAATCAAAACAACAAAAAATTACAGATTTCTTCGTCTGAAATTAATGCAAGTCTTCCTCATTTGATTTTAATTAAGTTTTCAAATAAATGTCTGTTCTCTTTTTTGAAACAACTTAAATAATTAAAAAATAAAATGTTAGGTTAATATTTACTTTTAAACATTTCAAATTCTTAATTAAAAAGATCAAAAATAATATTTGTTCAAAATTTACACATTAAATACGATTTTTAACGCCATTCTCTATACATCGAATTTCTCTATATAACGAATTTTTTACTGGAACGATGGATTTCGTTATATAGAGACTCGACTGTATTTGAAATGCTGCAATATAATTGAAATATGCTGCGAACAATTTTTCCAGGCAGACCCTTATGTAAATGAATTCTTTTGTGCAGCCTTGTAAGTGAATGATAAATGCTTCCAAACTATAGAAAGCATGTATTAATATATCTCAGTAATTCATGTGGATTTCATGATGTTTGGAATAGTGTAGACATCAATAAAATATGCCGCAATATGTTTTTCTTTATAGTCTAAAAATAGGGCTCGAAAATATACCGGGGCAAACCGGAACGATGTTCCGGTTCGTAAAATTATCACTACTATTGTTCTGGTTCGTGAAATTATGGTAAAGATTATACTGGTTCGTGCATTTTTTGAAACATATTGCTGCAGTTTTATGTTTATGACTTATTGTACTTTTTGTTGATGGATAATATAACAATGAAAAATTGATTTTAATAAATATCATGATCGAGGTGTGAGGTAAAAGAAAGTTTTGTGTTTGGCATATCCAACTAATTTAAATTGTTTTTGTTTTGTTGGATATAAAATTTTCTATAATTCAAAACAATTTTTAGTCAATAATGATTTTGAAATAATTTTTTATTCCGGTTCGTGAATATTTCCATTTTGAACCCTGCCCATAATATAACAGAAGATTTTTGAATACCCTTGCATGTGCCCGTGTACAACATAACATAACATCTTAACCATCTTCTAGTACATCTCAATAGTGTAAATAAATTTCATTATGTTTAAAATATTTTAACATAATTATAAACAAAAATACACCGCATACTTTTTGCCATAGACCATAATGCAACGGAATACTTTTTAGTGCCCGTGTTATGAACTGTAAATGTACTCGTTATATTTTAAATACGGATTTGTCATTTTGAACCTCAATAACATATAACAATTTCATGGTAATCCGAGTGCATTTACTCGAGTTAGAGCACAGACAGACACAGCCAATTCATAAACGCTTTTCAACTATGTTGGAAAATGTTTAAAAAAAATATTTATTAATTTTAGACTTTCTGGTGAGCAAATAAATTTCACAAATAAAATAACACAATTTGTATACACTTATTTTTTATTTAAACATTGGTAAGATTTTCGACTAATAAACAATATTGTACAATGAATGGAACCAGTGTTGTAGTCGTAAAAAAAGCAGAGAGTAAACGATATAGGCAGAGGGTATATGCTGAAGTCATGAACTTTACTAGACAGGGTATACGCTAATGCTTTATTTGAAAAGCAGAAGGTACCCTTCACTACGTACCTAAATGGAATTCAACTATCCTAAGCAAAATAAAAACAATAAAGTGCGATTGGATATTCACATAGGCCCCACCAGTGGCCGAGAGGTTCTGACCTCAAACTGGTAGACGGTAGGTGCTGGGTTCGAACCCAATCGCGACCGTCGGCCTAACCGTTCGAAGTTTTCCGTGGTTTTCTTCGAACCTTGCGTAAATACGGGTTAGGTTCCCTTAGAAAGACCCCGACGGAGGACACCCTGCCCCTTAGGGCCTATATCCCACCGAGTAGATTATTGGCCGAAATGCAAACAAAGTATAAGGATATTTTCATATCTAATATTTTCCAAAGAAAAATATCATTAAAAAAATCATTAAATAAATATTTAATATTAAAAAAAGAATCATTAAATAAATATAAAATTTTTTGATGAGGATTGGTAAAAAAAATTCGAGTGCATTCCGTGATCATTGGTAACTAATATTCTATAATGCTGCCATCTATTGACAATTAATGCTGATAAACATGCGGCAACATTTATTTATTCATTTTAAAGGCTTTATTTATCACTAGCAGCCTTCGCCCGCTACGCTGGTCAGTTTTTTTTTTTTTTTTTTTTTTTAAAGAAACTTTGAATCAGACGAAATTTTTATATCATAGTGATTTTTAGTTTTATATCGTACTTTAGACTGTCTGTCATCGGTGAAAAATCAGTCATCTAAACGGAAAGTTCAATGTTAGTCACCAATGAATGACGTAGCGCACCACATGTTAGCAATTTTAACCACATAAAAATTCATTCAGCGGAACTTTTAAAATAAAGCCAAACTTTTGTAATTGGATTACTCTGATAAAAACATTTCCTAAGTATTCAATTAAACAACGTAGAATGCTATATTTCATTTGTTACAAAATTTCTGAAAAATTATACAACTAACAATGTAAAATCCATTAAAATCTATCTTGTAGAACTTAAGTTATAAGCGGCCGCAATGAAATTTCGCTTTGCGTTATATATATATTGAGATAATTAAATATAGCTTACATAATCATGTTAGCCTGATTATAGAACTCCCTTTCAAAGTTGTAGGTTCAATAGATATTTTTGTGCTGTGATTAATACGAAATCCAGACTTTCTTTTATATATATAGATAAGGGTTGAATATTTCAGGTTTTTGCGCCAAAGACACCGCCAAATCAGGAAAATGTGAAGTATCTGGCAAAATACTGAACTTAAAGGAATTTGCTTGGTACCATTCGATTCAGCATGAAAAAATAAACTAAAATATGTTAACAGTTGAAAAATAACTACAAAAGCCGATTTTTAAGGAATTTTTTTAAAGTTCGTTCCTTTATTTAACCCCCTTAGGGGTGGAATTTTCGAAAATCCCTTCTTAGCGGCACTCGATGTTATCAGAAGTATTTTTACCCCAATTTTCAAGATTATAGGTTCGGCAGATTTTTTTTATGCTGTGATTAATACGAAATCCAGACTTTCTTTTATATATATAGATAAGGGTTGAATATTTCAGGTTTTTGCGCCAAAGACACCGCCAAATCAGGAAAATGTGAAGTATCTGGCAAAATACTGAACTTAAAGGAATTTTCTTGGTACCATTCGATTCAGCATGAAAAAATAAACTAAAATATGTTATCAGTTGAAAAATAACTACAAAAGCCGATTTTTAAGGAATTTTTTAAAAGTTCGTTCCTTTATTTAACCCCCTTTGGGGTGGAATTTTCGGAAATCCCTTCTTAGCGGCACTCGATGTTATCAGAAGTATTTTTACCCCAATTTTCAAGATTATAGGTTCGGTAGATTTTTTTATGCTGTGATTAATACGAAATCCAGACTTTCTTTTATATATATAGATAAGGATTGAATATTTCAGGTTTTTGCGCCGAAGACACCGCCAAATCAGGAAAATGTGAAGTATGTGGCGAACTACTGAACTTAAAATAATTTGCTTGGTACCATTCGATTCAGCATGAAAAAATACACTAAAATATGTTATCAGTTGAAAAATAACTACGAAAGCCGATTTTTAAGGAATTTTTTAAAAGTTCGTTCCTTTATTTAACCCCCTTTGGGGTGGAATTTTCGAAAATCCCTTCTTAGCGGCACTCGATGTTATCAGAAGTATTTTTACCCCAATTTTCAAGATTATAGGTTCGGCAGATTTTTTTATACAGTGATTAATACGAAATCCAGACTTTCTTTTATATATATGGATAAGGATTGAATATTTCAGGTTTTTGCGCCAAAGACACCGCCAAATCAGGAAATTGTGAAGTATCTCGCGAACTACTGAACTTAAAAGAATTTGCTTGGTACCATTCGATTCAGCATGAAAAAATACACTGAAATGTGTTATCAGTTGAAAAATAACTACAAAAGCCAATTTTTAAGGAATTTCTTAAATGTTCGTTCTTTTTTTTAACCCCCTTAGGGGTGGAATTTTCGAAAATCCCTTCTTAGCGGCACTCGATGTTATCAGAAGTATTTTTACCCCAATTTTCAAGATTATAGGTTCGGCAGATTTTTTTATGCTGTGATTAATACGAAATCCAGACTTTCTTTTATATATATGGATAAGGATTGAATATTTCAGGTTTTTGCGCCAAAGACACCGCCAAATCAGGAAATTGTGAAGTATCTCGCGAACTACTGAACTTAAAAGAATTTGCTTGGTACCATTCGATTCAGCATGAAAAAATACACTGAAATATGTTATCAGTTGAAAAATAACTACAAAAGCCAATTTTTAAGGAATTTTTTTTAAGTTCGTTCCTTTATTTAACCCCCTTAGGGGTGGAATTTTCGAAAATCCCTTCTTAGCGGCACTCGATGTTATCAGAAGTATTTTTACCCCAATTTTCAAGATTATAGGTTCGGCAGATTTTTTTTATGCTGTGATTAATACGAAATCCAGACTTTCTTTTATATATATAGATAAGGGTTGAATATTTCAGGTTTTTGCGCCAAAGACACCGCCAAATCAGGAAAATGTGAAGTATCTGGCAAAATACTGAACTTAAAGGAATTTGCTTGGTACCATTCGATTCAGCATGAAAAAATAAACTAAAATATGTTATCAGTTGAAAAATAACTACAAAAGCCTATTTTTAAGGAATTTTTTAAAAGTTCGTTCCTTTATTTAACCCCCTTTGGGGTGGAATTTTCGAAAATCCCTTCTTAGTGGCACTCGATGTTATCAGAAGTGTTTTTACCCCAATTTTCAAGATTAGAGGTTCGGCAGATTTTTTTTATGCTGTGATTAATACGAAATACAGACTTTCTTTTATATATATAGATAAGGATTGAAAATTTTAGGTTTTTGCGCCAAAGACACCGCCAAATCAGGAAAATGTGAAGTATCTGGCGAAATACTGAACTTAAAATAATTTGCTTGGTACCATTCGATTCAGCATGAAAAAATACACTAAAATATGTTATCAGTTGAAAAATAACTACGAAAGCCGATTTTTAAGGAATTTTTTAAAAGTTCGTTCCTTTATTTAACCCCCTTTGGGGTGGAATTTTCGAAAATCCCTTCTTAGCGGCACTCGATGTTATCAGAAGTATTTTTACCCCAATTTTCAAGATTATAGGTTCGGCAGATTTTTTTATACAGTGATTAATACGAAATCCAGACTTTCTTTTATATATATGGATAAGGATTGAATATTTCAGGTTTTTGCGCCAAAGACACCGCCAAATCAGGCAATTGTGAAGTATCTCGCGAACTACTGAACTTAAAGGAATTTGCTTGGTACCATTCGATTCAGCATGAAAAAATACACTAAAATATGTTATCAGTTGAAAAATAACTACAAAAGCCAATTTTTAAGGAATTTTTTTAAAGTTCGTTCCTTTTTTTAACCCCCTTAGGGGTGGAATTTTCGAAAATCCCTTCTTAGCGGCACTCGATGTCATCAGAAGTATTTTTACCCCAATTTTCAACATTTTAGGTTCGGCAGATTTTTTTGTTCTGTGATTAATACGAAATCCAGACTTTCTTTTATATATATAGATAAGGATTGAAAATTTCAGGTTTTTGCGCCGAAGACACCGCCAAATCAGGAAAATGTGAAGTATGTGGGGAAGTACTGAACTTAAAATCATTTGCTTGGTACCATTCGATTCAGCATGAAAAAATACACTAAAATATGTTATCTGTTGAAAAATAACTACAAAAGCCGATTTTTAAGGAATTTTTTAAAAGTTCGTTCCTTTATTTAACCCCCTTTGGGGTGGAATTTTCGAAAATCCCTTCTTAGCGGCACTCGATGTTATCAGAAGTATTTTTACCCCAATTTTCAAGATTATAGGTTCGGCAGATTTTTTTATGCAGTGATTAATACGAAATCATGACTTTCTTTTATATATATAGATTATTTAAATAGTAATAAAAATTTATGAAAAAAGTTTAATTAATAAGTATATAACAAAACAATTTATACAATTTATAAAGTAAATTAGCATTTTATTTATAAATAAATACTAGCAGGAGTGACCGAGTTAAACTCGGTCAAAATTAACTTTGTGTTCAACTCGATATAGTATTTTCAATGCATTAATCTCTCTGTATTATTACTATAAAACATGTTATTTATAATAGTATCATTTACAAACACAATAAATAAGATTACTATGTGTGTTTGCCCGTGTTAATAAATTTTACATCGTTTTAAAATTTACAACGGAAGGACATCGATCCAAATCACTTTTTTAGCTCGACTCTGATTGGTTTATCCATACATCTCGAATCTTATTAAGAATGTATTTTCTTCCCAAAATTTCTTCACATTTTGAAAAACAATATTTTTTGCCAGATATAACCAAATTTGGTGACGTTCTTTCATTTGACGCTAAATGCATATTTTGGCTTTTGTAAAGTTAATAGTCAATTTTTAGGCCAAAAGATGCCAATATTTTGTCAAATACCGCCAATTTATTGGCTGTAACCCTATACTTATGATCCTGACCCATTATGACCCGACTCACTAATCAAATTTTCGCGAGCACGTGTCCTAGCCCAGTGGTTTTCACTTGCCCGAAAACGATATAGTACAAAGTAGTAGTCAAAATGGCGAGAGTCATTTTTTAGATAAAATTAGCATGACAAATCATGACCCACAAATGACCCTTATAATCGAAATCTCTCGAATATGTGACCTAGCCCATTACTTTTTGCGTATCGATAAACGTTTGGATACAAAATTTAGATAAAATCGATTGAGCAGTTTTTAGATATAATTATTTTTACACTAACCCATTATGACCCAAAATGACCCATTAATAAAATTTTCTCGTACATCTGACGTAACCCAATGATTTTCCCGTAGCCAAAAACGATAGAATACAAAATTTAGTCAAAATTGCGCGATAGATTGTTTAGATAAAATTAGCATGACCCACTAATCGAATTCCAAAAATCTTCTTGTAATCTGAACGGTAGGATACGAAATTTCGTCAAAGTCTTTAGAGTCATTTTTTAGATAAAATTGGCTTGACCACTAAAACTGCCTAAAAATGACACACTAATCGAAATTTTTTGATCATGTGACCTAACCCAATGATTTTCTCGTGCCAAAAAAATGTTGTATACAAAATTTCGTTAAAATTGATCCATATGTTCTTTAGATGTAGCTTGACATGACCCATTAAGACCCATCATGACCCATAAATGACTCTTATAATCGAAATCTTTCAAACATGTGAGATAGCCCATTAATTTTCTCGTGTCAAAAAACTTACATACAAAATTTCATTAAATTTGATACTGTCATACTTTATATATAAATAGCTTGACCCAGACCTTTTATGACCCAAAATGACCCACTAATCGAAATTTCTCGAACTGAGACCTAGCCCAATAGTTTTCTCGTGCCAAAAAAATGTTGTATACAAAATTTCGTTAAAATCGATCCACCTGTTCTTTAGCTATAGCTTGACCATGACCCATTATGACCCATCATGACCCACAAATGACTCTTATAATCGAAATCTCTCGATCGTGTGACTTAGCCCATTAGCTTTCTCGTGTCAAAAAATTATTACAGGCAAAATTTCGATGAAATTGATTCTGCGGTTCTTTAAATATAAATAGCTTGACCCAGACCCTGAATGACCCAATATGACCCATTCAAATTTTTTTTCGAACATGTAACCTAGCCCAATGTTTTTGTCGTGCCCGAAAACCATAGAATGCAACTTTTAGTCAAAATTGCGTGAGAAAATCTCTAGATAAAAATAGCATGACCCACAATGACCCCCAAAATGACCCACTAACCGAATTTTCTCGAACATGTTACCTAACCCAATGGTCTTCTTCTAATCCAAAACTATAAAATATAAAATTTGGTCAAAATCGTTAGAGCCGTTTTTTAGATAAAAATGGCTTGACCCACAATGACCCATAAATGACCCACTAATCAAAATTTTTCGAACATGTGACCCAGCTCAATTGATTTCTCGTGCCAAAAAACGATTGGATACAAAATTTCCTTAAAATCGATCCAGCCATTCTCTAGATATAAATAGCTTAATCCTGACCCATTATGACCCAAAATGACCCAATAATCGAATTTTCTCGAACATGCGACCTAGCCCAATGGTCTTCTCGTGCCCGAAAATGGTAAAATCCAAATTTTTGCGAAAATCGTTAGAGCCGTTTTTGAGATAAAATTTACCCACACAGACACACACACACACACACACACACACACACACAATTTTTGTTCGCATTATAGTATAAGATTAATAGTCGGGTTAATATATCTCAGACAAAATAATGCCAATTTAAAGACTATTAGTTACCTCGGTGATATATAATATCTGTGCCAATAAAACTTTCAATAATATAGTAAATATGCTATTTCGTGGTGCTCAATTATTGAAGATTAGTCCAATATCATTTTAAATATTATCTAACACAGGAAAAATATGAAGAAAATTGAAGAAATGGCTAATTAAAACAAACTTGTAAAATATTTTGTCACAAATGCCTTATGTGCACCACATTTGTGCATTTTTTTCCCTTTTTTACGCCAATTTGGCGAAAACTTTCTTTTAAAATATCAGTTACATATATATTTTTTAATTGTTTTCTATTATTTTTAAAAGGAAATAAAAATAGATAATGTTTTGTTAATAATTATAAAATAAAACAATTTACATCATTTAAAAAAATAAATAAGAGTAAATAGTTTATTAATAAATGTACAATAGCCGAGCTACCATATGAACATAAAATCGACGTTTTGTTGCAATCGCGCCAATGTGGTGCATATATGACATCTGTGCCATTTTTTTTCAGCAGGCAATTTTTATTTCAAAATATTGAATTTATCTATAGTAATAACGCGAAATTGCATAAATTTCATTTAAATTGCATAGATTTCCTTGTTCAGTTTGTAAATTTTAAAACTAATTTTCCCTGGAAGAGAATTTGACAAAATGGCGCAAAAGAGTATGTTTGTTGATTACAATTTTCAAAATTGCGGTGAAAAACTTTTGAAAAAGAATGACATTATTTTACAATATATATGTGTGTGGCAGAATTTCACACTAAAGCTAAAATTTAAATATTTGATTACAATTTTTAAAATATTAACTTATGTTTATTGAATTTACAATTGAATACTAAAATATACTCCAAAAATTATCTTCTTTTGGAAAAAACAACATTATTGCGACCTAATGTTAGACATATGCATTTTTGGCTTAATTCTTTGCCGACAAAAGTAAAAAAAAATCTCAAAGAAACAAATATATAACTCACAATTACTTTTATAATTAGATCTGCCTTTTTCTGGAGTAAGTTGTATACTAACGAAATTTGATAAAAAAGAGAAAGAAAATAATAGAAACGAAAATAAATATCGTTCAAAATTCATTTAATCAAATTTTCAAGTTATTTTTTTTTTTTTTTTCTAACGCAAGGATAAGTCGCCAAATGTTGCATCAAATGTAATATTTCACGTTATTTTTTTAAGCGTTGCAAATATTTCTTTTATTTTTAAGATAAATGTTTTTTTTATAATATCATGCCTCATTAAATGGTTTTTCTTTATTATTATTATTATTATTATTATTATTATTATTATTATTATTATTATTATTATCAATAGTTATTTTCTGCTTTTGTTTGCAAGATGTTTGTAATATTTCTAACAGATATATCCTTTTTAATTTCTTTAGTAATGATAATTTTCGCCAAAAAATAAGTACTGGCAACCCTTTCGTCAAACGTAACCGAAAAATACGAAATTTAGTACGAAAAATCAGAGTTATCCCTGTATATTTGTATCATAAACCTCCGCAAAAATATTTCCTATTGAATGATATAATCTGCAAAAAGATCCATCGGGTAGTTTTTGAAAACACCCGTTTGGAAGTTTCAGAACTTCTGCTTTATAATATATATGATATATATTATAAAGCAGAAGTTCTAAAACTTCCAAACGAGTGTTTTCAAAAACTACCCGATGGATCTTTTTGAAGATTATATCATTCGATAGGAAATATTTTTGCGGAGATTTATGATACAAATATACAGGGATAACTCTGATTTTTCGTACTAAATTTCGTATTTTTCGGTAATTTTTGACGGAAGGGTTGCAACAACTAATTTTTTGGCGATAATTAGATTTCAAAAAAGAAATGAAATGCTTTCGCTAATGAAAAACAATATAAACATTTCGAAAAAAAAACCTGTTAATTCATTGATTTAAAATAAATAATGATAAAAAGAAAAAAATCCGTTTAAAGCTAAATAATATTAGGAAAGGAAAATATTTATCTTTAACGAAAAAAAAAAAAGAATATTTATGATATTTAAAAAGTAACTCAATGTGAAAGAAAGTTTTGAAGTGACACAATATTTGGCTATTTATTTCTTTCGAGCCAGACTAAAAGAAAACAACATCTCAAAAATTTCATTAGGTAAAACATATGTATTTTTTTTCTTTCTTTTTTTAAAAATATTTTTAAATCTAATTTTCCCGTTATGCGTTTTACAGAAGAAACTTGCAGAATTATTTTTTTTTAAAAAGGCTCTAATTGTTATTTGTATGTTGTTTGTTCAATTAGGTATTTCAATCTACTTTTGTCGCCAATCAATGCGATTCTAAACCAAAAAAAGCACAAGACGGAGCGATGTTTGCAAGAACTATTTTTTTTCTCTCTCTCTTTTAATGAGTGAGAGCATTTTTAGGAAAAAATTTTACATTTAACTTAAGTACATAAATAGCAGTTAATACCACAAAAATTAATGATATTTAAATTTTAGGTTAAATGTCTTTCCATATACATAGATATTGTAAAATAATTTAACTGCAACTTTTTTTTTTTTTTTTTTTTTTTTTTTTTTTGGCACAGATGTTTCATATGCACTACATTGGTGCTATTTGTCTCTTACGCCAAAACCATATATACATCTGGGTAATTAACTGACGCCAAAGTGTCATTATTTTGCTTGATATGGCAACCCGGATGTTATTGTCTATTTATTAATAAACTGTCTATTTACAATTTTTTTTCCCAATTATATAAACTATTTTAATCTAGGCACATTTGTCATACATGCGCCACATTTGCGCGACTGCAATAAAATGGCGATTTTATGCCTCACTTGGTAACCTGAATGTTGTTTATTTATTAATAAATTTTTATTTTATTTTATTTTATTTTTTAAAGGATATAAATAGTTTTGTTTTATAATTATTAACTAAACTTTTTTTAATTTATTGTTATTTTCTATTTAAAATAACAGAAAATAATTGTAAACTATATATGTAATTGGTATTTGAAAACAAAATTTTCTCCGAATCGGCATCAGAAGAAAAAAAAACGCGCCAATGTGGTGCGTAAATGTCATGTATACATTTCTTTCACTATACTACTGTATTTAAACATGCTGTATAAATAACGATTATTTTTTTTTTTTCAAACATGTTTGGCACAGATATTATATACACACTGAGATATCTGACTATCGCCAAAACGGTGTTATTTTGCCTGATATGGTAACCCAACAATAGTTGTTCCTGTATTAATAAATAGTTTATTTATTTTCAATTTCTTTTTAAAAATTCTATAAATTGTTTTGCGATATAGTAACTTTTTTTATTTATTAATATTTCCGTTTTAAAATAACGAAAATAATTTTTAAAAATGCACATTTCTTCGCTTTTCTAAAACGAGGATTTTACCGCATTGGTATTGGAAGGAAATCTTGCAAATCCGGATTTGTGCCGGAGTTTTTTGTGAAATATGATATTTTCAAATGTAAATTGAGTGCTACTTGATTAACACGTCGGCCAGTTTCGCCAAACTATTCAAATTTACATAAATTTATTTTAAATAACGAAAGAATAAACATAAATAAAAAATACAAATTAAAAGTCGAATTAAAAAGCACTTATGACGTAAAAAAATACGTGTATCACGTGTAATATCAATTGCTATCATACTTACGATCATCGATTATTGGCATTTATTCCTATAATCTGCTATTAATTTTTTCCTCGACTGAATAATCAAGTAGTACTGTACATTGTAAGAATATTACAAAAATAGAGCTAAATAACTAAATTTAGGTGAAAATGCACACACCCCTGTTGTAAGAAAGAGGCACAAATGTCATATATGCACCACATTGGGGTGATACGTTTCTGGCGCCACTTTAACGGAAACTTCGTTTTTAAATGACAGATACTTTTCTATTTTACTTTTCTATGTATAGAGCATAACATTTTGTATCATTTTAAAATGCAAATGAAAGTAAATAAATAGTTCATTAACAAATTAAAAACAAAACTGGATTACCATAAGTGGCATCAAATGTTCATTTTGTTTCAATCACGCCAACGTGATGCGTATTTGACATCTGTATCAAAAAATGAATTTCACACATTCAAAAAAGATTCACCTTATTTTTCTAAGGAAAGCTTTATTCAACTTTATTTATTTTGCTGCATTCCAAAAACGGAACACTGTAATAGATTTGTCAAGAGCAGATGTACGTTACGAAATATAATATAATATTGATAGAGGATGTATTAAGGTTTCCACAGATACTCATATCTTCAAGTTGAGAGATTTAGAGTTCAAAAACTATCAAATGAAAATGAATCACTTGAAAATTGTTTAAATTCAATGGTCAATCTCTGTGATCATAATGCTCGCTATTTTAGAAGTATGGTGAATAGATAATATCTAAATTGCTCTTTTCATAATAGCCTCATTTATCTATCAAACTCTACAATAAATGGTCAACTGAAATATTTTTTTCTTAAAAGCCCGAATTTTATCGAATGCATAAGCTGATACAACAACATAATATTTTATTATTATTTTAATATATTTTGGCGTCAACGGGTCTTGATTCCATTGTTGTTGTAATTATTTTTGGCTCAGTTTTGTTTTTTCTAGCTCGCTGAGTTTTGCAGTGATGAAGAATCTCGACAGTAGATTCGAAACAGCTGTTTGCTAACTTTTAATGCATTTTTGGTGCATCTATAATCGTTGGTTTTCTATCTTTAAATACAATGGCGTTTTGTATGATTTTCAGAAATGTGAAAGAGCATTCGAGGTGAAGTTGCTTTAAAAAACACAATCATATTTGATATTTTGTTTGATTCATGCTTTGTTTTGAAAAATAGACCAGCGCAGCGGGCTTAGCCTGCTAGTTTATTTTATAAAAAAGTTGTATTAGTTACTAGATCTTCGTATAAACCAAGGGCGGCGCCAGAGGGGGGGGGGGGCGTGGGGGCATATGCCCCCCCCGTCGGGCATACCTGGCCCCCCCATCGGGGTCAAAATTCAATTTCGTCGGGGAAAATATTTTGACTTTTGAATTTCAGCCCATTCAAGTTGGGTCGAAATATGGAGCTTTTTTTTTTCTTTTTTTGAAAGTCGGATTGACTAAACTAATTCTTTTTTGTACATCGGTTTCTGACTGAAGTTTGATTCTTGCAATTTGAGTTTAGATAAACCCGAATTGTCGAAAAAAAATCTGAATTTTTAAAATAAAAATCTACATGGATGACAGCATAGGATGATGCATGAATGAGTCTATGCATGTTTATTTTTCAACAAAAAGATAAAATTTATACTAAAAACCAATTTTATACTTTTTTTTAACTACATTAAATTTATGGATCAGTTTTCGCTTATTTTGGATTTACCATCGGCTTGGTAATGAAGAATTTTTAGTTCAGTTAAAATACGAAAACGAAAATTATTTTGTCGGGGTTGTCTTGGATAACAAGTAGAAAGCTTCATAGTGTGGGGCAAACTGCACCTGACATGACTCGCAGTCTGGACCGGATTGGGTTGAGCCTAAATTTTTGTCGTTGACTGTCGGATTAAAGTCGGATTAACTTTGTTTCAGGTTCGGGTTGGATGTTGATACTTATGGTTCTTGATTCGTGAAGAATTGATCTCTCAAAAGAATTTACAAAACTTATTTTAAGATGAAAAACTGTATTTGTATGTCAATGAATTTATGTATACTGATTTTTTTTACTTAAAATCTAAAATTGTTACTGAATATATATTTGTAAACATATTCTTACATAACTGCATTACAGCATGGATATATTTTTTCATCAGCTACAATTAGGGTTTGGTCGGGTAGAAATATTTCGGGTTCAGGTCGAAATGTAGAGATGTCTAGCTCAAATCGGGTTTCGGGTAGAAACCCGATCCTGCATCTCCTCGGAAAATTAAACTCAACTCGACTGGTGGTTTTAGTCAGACCTGGCTAAAGTTAATTTTTTTTCGGAAAGTTTAGGATTGACTTCTATTTTTCGAGTCGGGTAATTTTAATTGTTTTAGCGTATGGGCTCGATTCTATCAGATTCCTCAAAAGTATCCCCAAAATATATTTTAAAATGAAAAATTACATTATTTGAATGTCAATGAATCAATATACAGATATATCGATTTTTCTACATAAAAAATATAATTGATACTAAACTACTTTTCCATTATTGCTTTACAAGATGGAATTTTGTTTTTTCATACTGAGTTGGGATTGCATTCGGAATGAATACTATTTATTTTAGAATTTTTGTCAAGTTCGGGTTATCTATTTTTTAAAAACTGGTTCAGGTTGAATGGATATATAATTAATTAGCTCAGGTCAGGTATAACCCATTCCGCGGAGGATTCCGTGCTCGGTAAACAATCCGTGAATTGAACTATCCCCCCTCCATTGATTAGATTCCGTAAAAACAGAAAAAATTGCACTTTAATTTTGCCATTTCTACTCCACCTCCCGCAAAAAATACAGAAAAAGCACCAAATACCTGAAATACTCACACCTAAACAGCATGTTCGTCAAATTACATGGGTATTCTGGCATCTGTGTTGCTTAGTACTATTCGTGTTAGAAAAGGAATTTAAATCCCTTTTATCTATAAATATGTAAAAATGAGAAATCTAAGATCAAAATTTAAAAAAAAAAAATCTTATGTCAGAAAGCAGAAATTAATTAAAATAATAGAAAAGATGAAAATCAAAGGAATGCTTCGGCAATGTTGAGCGGGAAATTTTGGTCCTCGCAGACCTCTAACCCGCAGCTAGATCTCATGCATTACCCGCAGTTTGAATCAGCGATATATTTATAATTGCAGATTGCTTTTCGCTGATATTAAAATAATTCCCTTTTAGATTCCCAATTATTTTACAGTTTTTCACTTCATTTACATTTCTCTTGGAAATTTTGTGTTAAAGTTTTTGTTTCAGATTTAAATTCTGATCTTATCAAAATTTGGAACATCACACTTTGTGCATTTGATCAATATACACTCTAAAACAAAATGGAAATTGAAGATATTTTCCCCCATTGTTTTTATTATTATTTCTATAGCTAAAAAAGTCTGCTTTAATTTGAACATTTTTTCGAAAATAAAGAAAATTAATCAATTTATTGCTAAAACTACCTGAAATCCTCCAATATCTACAGATGCATTTTTTTAATTAAAGGGCTGTTTAATTAACTGTGCAACAACGCTGTGTACTAGGATTTTCTATTATAAACTGATTTTTTACTTACCTCTATTTTCTCTCAAAATATGAAAAATTCATGAATCAAATCTCAATTTTTTAAAAAATTCTACAATCAAAAGACAGAAAATTCTTCAAGTAATAGAAAAATCTGTTCCAACCACACGTGCGTTCCAGCAAATTACTGCCTGTATGTTTTATTTTTTGCGAAATGTTTTTTAAATGTTTATAAAATAATTACATTTTCTCAAAAATGACTAAATTAGAAAATGATGAAAAAAGTAAACGCAGTACTTATAAACAATTTCAAAAATTATATATTTCAAAATTTATTATTTAATATTATTATATTTCAAAAATTCTAGTTCGATTAATTACTTTCACATTAATTTCAAGGAAATTAGTATTTAGTACAGCAACGTGTTCAGATTTAACGAAAAAGGATATGAAAGAAATTTCAATTTTATACAGATTTTGTTCTAGCCAAGTATGTTGTTTCTTTATACTCGTATTCTTATTTAGATTTCAATCTAAATAAATTTTGCCCACGCAATTTTTAGGACCTGCTCCAGCATGCGGGGACCTCTGATATATGTTATGAACTTGGCCCCCCTGTCGGAGATACAGTGCCCCCACGTCGGGCAAATTCTGGCGCCGCCTTTGGTATAAACTTACTTTTAACAGTAGGAGAAATCGACGAAGGACTGTAAATAGTAAATGCAAAAATTTTAAAAATGTCTTGAGTGTTAATTCAAATATTTACTATCGTTAATCATTATTTATTGTTATTATTCATTATAAAAAAAAAAAAAAAAAAAAAAAAAAAAGGAAAAGAAAAATAGAAAAAAATGTAATTTAACAAATTACAACGACTATTTGGAAAATTACATTTTCAAAGACTAAAATTTTAGACTTATGAATAAATTCTACATTAAAAAAAAAAAAATAATAATAATAATAATAAACATCATCTTAATAATGATCAAAACGTAGTTTACGTAATGACGGAGTATTATATTAAGTACGCCATGGATTAAAAATTAATATTCCTGTAACAATCATATAAATTTTAAATAAAATTTTCGTTTTACAATTTTCGGTATCGCGAATTTTTAAACTTCTAAACATCACACATTTTCAATTTTTACACCGTCGTATAGAGAAAAAAAAATGTACTTTTAAACGTAATTTGATTGAAAGCTTATTCTCAATTTATTTTTCAGTTATTAATTTTTTTGTAGTTTTAAAATACTTTTTTTGTCATTGTGGCAACAGAAGTACTTCATTTCTGGACATCAAACATGAACCCATCAAACCATTCAAACTCTTGTCTCTTAGAAAAGTAGAAAATAATTTATTTACAGATCTTCAGAACAACAGAGTCTTCGAAACTCACAAATATTGCTAGATATTCAAAAATAACTGCTCAAATCTATCGTACAATCATAGCTTTAGATCCCAGAGACTCTTTATACACCGTTTCAACACTTAATAACATTCAAAACAACATAAATGAAACTCAAGCAAACTTGCTAACAAACGCCTTGTTCACTCAATGACTGACTGGTAAATAATAACGACACAGCTCGCATCCGGCTCTCCTATATATAGTCTCACCGCATGCGATGGAAATTTCTACAACCTTCTAGAAAAAACTGGAAAACCACGGAACAACATTCAATGTATCAGTAGACCTAAGGGGGGGATTACCATAAATAGGGAAGGGTTACCATCGCCAACAATCGCCAAGTAATCGCCAAATTTGGCGACCAAAATTAGTCGCCAAAAGTGACGCCAACTTGGCGATATCTCTAATATTTCGCAAAGCTGCCATAGACATTCACTGAAAATAATAGACAAGTTTGCTTGATAACAGAGACAATGTAACAAAAACTAATATTAGTAAAGGAATGGAGCTTAATAAGATTATTTACATTATTTTACAGTACAAACACTAACTATTTACAAAATTCGTAACACTACCCCCTCCTCAAAGACTGCACGTTTCGGGCAGTGCAATCCTTGAGTTAGAGGAAAACACTTAAAATAAATAAATAAATAAAATAATAATAATTACTAATAATAATAATAATAAGATGTACATAAATAAGAACTAATTACTATTTACATATTTAAAAAAAGTGACTTTCATGACCATGGTCTGAAATTCCAGTTTTGAATTTCTAATCACTTTGGCCAAAATAAGGGGCTAGCCGATTATAATGTACGACCTTGGGCTTGGTGTGTGGCGATTTTCGTATGCGTACGACGACGTCATTCAGCCTGTTGACGACTGTGTAAGGACCGTTCCAGTTTCTTTGTAGTTTTGGCGACAGTCCCTTACGACGTATGGGATTCCACAACCAAACTTTGTCACCTTCGTTGAACTCATGTCCAGTTGCCTTTGTGTCGTACCGTGTCTTCATCTTTTCCGATACCAGTCCGATTCGGTTCTTCGCTAGACGATGAATCTCCTCAATCCGTGCCTGGAGTCCATCCACGTATTCTTCAGGCGACAAAGGAGCGTCAGGAAAACGGCCAAACAAAAGATCCGCAGGCAGACGAAGATCACGACCAAAGAGCATTTGAGAAGGGGAGTAACCAGTGGCCTCATGAGTGGCACTCCTGTAGGCAAGCAGGAAAAGAGGCAATTTCTTGTCCCAGTCCTGTTGGTCTCTAGACACCAGGAGAGAGAGGCTATTTAGGATGGTACGATTGAAACGCTCCACCATGCCGTCCGATTGAGGATGTAGGGGTGTAGTTCGAGTTTTGTCCATGCCGAGTAGTCCACACATTTCCTTAAACACAGTCGAATCGAAGTTTCTTCCTTGATCGGAATGGATTTGAAATGGAACTCCGTATCTGGAAACCCAGTGTTGAACCAGTATGTCTGCTACGGTTATCGCCTCTTGATTAGGAATGGCGTAGGCTTCAGGCCACTTAGTGAAGTAGTCCATGACAACGAGGATGTACTTATTGCCATCAGATGTTCTAGGAAGAGGACCCAAGATGTCTAGAGCAATTCGTTCGAAAGGAGCTCCTACATTATAACGCTGCAATCGTCCACGGGTGCGCCTCTTTGGACCTTTACGTGCTACACAGGTGTCACAAGTTCGACACCACTTCTCCACGTCACTACGAACATTATTCCAGTAGAAACGCTCTCGAACCTTCTGCAGGGTCTTCATTACACCAAAATGACCTCCTGTGGGACTACCATGCAGTTCTTGAAGGACCATAGAAATTCTCGACTTAGGGAGTAGTAGTTGCCATCTACATGTCTTTCCATCGTCAGACTCCCATTTTCGGTACAAAATACCGTTCTTCAAATGTAGGGAATCCCAGAGAGCCCAATAACGTTTAGTCGTAGGATGGTAATGGGCCATGTCTTGCCAGCTGGGCTTCCTGTTGGACTCCTCTTTCAGCTCTAGAATTGGCTTAATTTCAGGATCAGCAAGTTGATCTTTACGCAGGCTCTCGTCACTCCACGGATCTTGCGATGATGTAGACCCAGTTGTAACTTGTCTTATTATAGGACCTTTGGCATTAAATTTTTTCTCAACCCGGTCGCAGTATCTACAATTCTCTGAGCAGGGTCTTCTTGAGAGAGCATCTGCATTTCCATGTGATGAGCCTTTTCGATGGCGTATCTCCATATCGTACTCTTGAAGCTTTTGTATCCACCTGGCTATCTGGCCTTCAGGGTTCTTAAAATTCAATAGCCAAGTTAGAGAAGCATGATCAGTTCGGATCAGGAATTTTCGACCGTAAAGATAGTGATGAAAGTGGTCTACGGCTTTCACTACAGCAAGAAGCTCTTTTCTTGTTACGCAGTAGTTTCGCTCTGCCTTTCATAAGCACTTGCTGAAATAGGCGATAACACGCTCCTGGCCGTCGATTTCCTGGGACAGTACAGCGCCAATGCTTTCGTTACTTGCATCCGTATCAAGTATAAACTGTTTATCGATTTGAGGATATGACAGAATCGGAGTGGATGTTAAGGCCTCCTTAAGCTTTTCGAAAGCAGCGTCACATTCCTGTGTCCACATAAATTTTTGATTGGCTTCTGTTAATTTATGAAGTGGTCTTGCAATCATCGAGAAGCCTTTGACGAATTTTCTGTAATAGGTGCATAATCCTAGAAAACTTCGAAGCTGGTGAACATCTGCTGGACGATTCCAATTTTTCACGGCCGATATCTTCTCCGGAGCAGTCCTAACTCCTTCCGCCGAAATGATGTGTCCAAGGTAGTTGACTTCATTGCGAAATAAGCTGCACTTCGAAGGGCTTAACTTCAAATTAGCTTCCTTCAATTTTTGTAGCACCCGCCTGAGGTTGTTCAGATGTTCATCAAAAGATTTTCCTATGATTATGATATCATCTAAATAAACAAGACATGCTTCATATGACAGCCCCCGGAGAACCGTTTCCATAAGGCGTTCAAAAGTTGCAGGTGCATTACATAAACCAAAAGGCATTACTTTGAACTGCCATAACCCTTGTCCCGTTGTGAAGGCAGTCTTCTCGCGGTCGTCGGGATGGATCTCTACCTGCCAGTAACCACTCTTCAGATCCAGAGTCGAGAACCAAGTGTTGCCCGCAAGTGTGTCGAGAGTGTCGTCGATCCTTGGTAGAGGGTAACTATCCTTTTTAGTGACGTCATTCAGTCGGCGGTAGTCTACACAAAATCTTGTAGAACCATCCTTCTTTCTTACTAACACAATGGGAGACGCCCATGGACTTGTCGATGGTTCGATGACGTCATTTTCTTCCATATCCTTAATTAAATTCTGCACCTCTTCTTGCTTAGCAAAAGGTAATCGTCTAGGGTGCTGTTTAATAGGAGAGTGATCTCCCGTGTCAATTCGGTGTTGTGCCATTTTAGTTCGTCCAAAGTCTTCAGATGTTTGGGAAAATAAACTTTGGAATTCTCTAATTAAATTTTCCGCAGCATCCCTTTGTTTTCGATCTAAGTCAGTATTTTGTAACAAATCCTTGACTAAATTATCTGAAGATTTCTGAGAGTGATTGGAATTTTGACTTATGCACGTCACAGGAGCGCATGATGCTATCACCTCTCCTTTCTTGATAGTCCTCGTCTTATCACCGATGTTAGCAATTCTGACTGGAATGGTCTTCTTCGAGAGGTCCACTATAGATGAAGCCACTAATACTCCTGCTTGTTTACTATTGTCTTCGGGATAATCTATATGGCCAAATCGATAATTAGTTTCATTTTTAATTACAGCTGGAACTAAAAATTCTGTTCTTGGATCTAGATTGATGTCTTCTTTGGCTATTACTGCTTGTTTACATTCAATTTCATTATTTAATCCAAAAAGACTTATTTCTTCAAATTTTGAGAGCATTTTGTTATTTTTGAAATCAAGTTTGAAGCCAAACTTCTTCAGAAAATCTAGCCCGATTAAGCAAGGATCTGTTATGTCAGCCACATATGCCGTATGATAATATTTCTTTCCTCCAAAGTTGATGGTTAAATTGGTCTTTCCATATATGACTATCTTGTCGCCCGTCACAGTTTGCAGGGTAACGCAGGGTGGAGTCCAGATGAGTTTACATTTCAATTTTCGAGCCAAATCTTCTCTTATTATTGTAACATTGGCTCCTGTATCGACAATCATACGGCACTGAATTTCGTTAATAAAGCCTATCACATATAATTCATTATCACCGCCACTCATTTTTGATATCTGGAGGATCTTCAGATGGGGCTTTTCATTCTCTGGCAACCTCCGCCCCGCGAGATGACCAAAATTTAGTTTCCCTGCTGACTGTTTGAATTTATCTCACGTTCGTGGATTTTGGGGCAATTTCTTCGGAGATGTCCTGTATCACCGCATCCCCAGCACGTGAGATTCTGTCTTCTTGAGCTTGTTCTTCCATATTTTAAAGCTTCAATCTCTTGATTTAATTTCCTAATTTTTTTCAAGACGTCGCTCTCAGTGTCTGAGCTTTTGTTCATCGTTGCCCCTCGGACTGAATGACGATCTCTTCGGCTGGCTTGTGTAGCTGCTTCCAACTTTAAGGCATATAGTAATGCAGCCTTTAAATCCTGCACATCTGCCATTCGTACCGCTCTCTGCACTTCTGGATCTTTTATTCCGTCTACAAAATATTGCAGTGAGAGCATTTCCCGTACATTTGTTGGGCAGTCAATGAATGCTAAATTTGCAAGCCGTTCAATTTCCGACGCAAACTCTTGTAGGGTTTCACTCGATTTTTGATGGCGGCTCTTCATTTGTATTCTCGTATAATCCTTGAAGAATTTTTCTCCGAATCTCATTTCAAGTGTACAACTTAGAGTGTCAAAATTGAGTTGCGTCATATCGGGCAATGTTTGCAGCACGTCGGTGGCTTCTCCTCTCAAAGACGCTGCCAGTTGACAAGCTTTCACCTCGTCACTCCATTTGTTCGCTTCGGCTACAATGGTGAATTGGGTCTTGTAAACTTGCCAGGAACTCTTTCCGTCGTATGTCGACAGCTTGATGTGCACGGGAGAAGCAGTCGGATTCCTAAATTCTTCATAATTACCACTGGACGCTGGAAGCTTCTTCTCAAGATCTAGTACTTTTTTATTTAGCTTTTCATCTACTTCAACTATTTTCTCTTCAACATTACTAACTTCATTCTGAATTTTCTCTTCTACCGAATCTATTCTTCTCTCTACCGACGAGAACTTATCTTCCAAAGTTTTCTTCATTTCTTCTTGGCTTTTATTAACTTCCTCTTTTAATTCTTCCATTCTCTCTTGGCTTCTTCTCATTTCTTCAGTCAACTCTTCTTGGCCTTTATTCATTTTTTCCGCCAACTCTTCTTGGCCTTTATTCATCTTTTCCGCCAACTCTTCTTGGCCTTTATCAATTTTGTTTGTCAATTGTTCCATTCTTTCTTCGTTTTTATTCATTTTATCCGCCAACTCTTCTTGGCCTTTATTCATTTTTTCTGCCAACTCTTCTTGTCCTTTCGTCAATTCTGCCTTTATTCCATTAATAGCTTCTAACAGTTCTTTCAGTTGTCCGTCCATTGTTCTCGTTTGTGGGCGTGGGTTCGAATCCCACTTCTGACACCAAATGTTACAGCGTATATGGGGTTCTTTTGATCTTAAGGTTAGAGAACTTCAAACTCTTGTCTCTTAGAAAAGTAGAAAATTATTTATTTACAGATCTTCAGAACAACAGAGTCTTCGAAACTCACAAATATTGCTAGATATTCAAAAATAACTGCTCAAATCTATCGTACAATTATAGCTTTAGATCCCAGAGACTCTTTATACAACGTTTCAACACTTAATAACATTCAAAACAACATAAATGAAACTCAAGCAAACTTGCTAACAAACGCCTTGTTCACTCAATGACTGACTGGTAAATAATAACAACACAGCTCGCATCCGGCTCCCCTATATATAGTCTCGCCGCATGCGGTGGAAATTTCTACAACCTTCTAGAAAAAACTGGAAAACCACGGAACAACATTCAATGTATCAGTAGACCTAAGGGGGGGGGGTTACCATAAATAGGGAAGGGTTACCATCGCCAACAATCGCCAAGTTTGTCGCCAACTTGGCGATATATCGCCAAATTTGGCGACTAAAATTAGTCGCCAAAAGTGACGCTAACTTGGCGATATCTCTAATATTTCGCAAAGCTGCCATAGACATTCACTGAAAATAATAGACAAGTTTGCTTGATAACAGAGACAATGTAACAAAAACTAATATTAGTAAAGGAATGGAGCTTAATAAGATTATTTACATTATTTTACAGTACAAACACTAACTATTTACAAAATTTGTAACACTATTAACATAAAAAAACAGAAGTATTGCTTTTTTTGGACCCTCTTAACTGGTAGACGGCAGGTGCTGGGTTCGAACCCATTCGCGGCTGTCGGCCTAACCCTTCGGAGTTTTCGTGGTTTTCTTCGAACCTTGCGTAAATACGAGTTAGATTCCCTTAGAAAGACCCCCCACGAAGGGCACTCCCCGCTGGTCCTATATCCCTAGTGTAGATAATCGGACGACAAAAATAAACCAAGCCAAATCTTTTTTGGATATTAAACATGTACCAATCCGAGAACGAATAAAATAAAATTGCGGATTTCAACCAATAAAAGGATTCAGACATGATTCAGATTTCCCAATTTTTTACTGAGGACAGTAACTATTTTCCAAATAGTTTTTAAAAAAATAATGCAACCCTTTTTTTAAAAAAAAAAATATTTGCTTGTAATAATTTAGTAAAAAGCAGAAGAAAGTAAATTAGATGGGTGGAGGTAAGAAAGCTCACCTTTCCATTCAGATAATTCTGTATTTATAGTGCTGCCATCTACCTTTGTACGGTTTTATGAAAATTCAACATGAGGTTTTAATGCTAGAACTCACTACACTTTGAACTTCTATTATTTTCTTTAAAAAATATTTAATAGCCGTTTGACGCATTTAAAAGTGGTTTTAGACAGAAGATGACTTAATCCAGAAAAAATCTCATTCTTATTGTAAAATTTAAAACATTTATTTATTTATTTACTTTAAATTGAATTAAATTGTAAAACATACATTTACAGGGTGGCGAATGATCAGGGAAAAACACAGTCAAACAGGGGCGTGCCAGCAGTATTCGGCGCCTGTGTGCAGAACTGCATTTGGCGCCCTACCCTCCCCCCCCCCCCAAAAAAAAGCTATGAATATTTAAAAATGTATAGTTGCCATTCTTTTGGAGTTTTTTGAATCAGAAAATTTATTTAATAAACATGTCTTGTTTCTTTACAATTCGTACGTTATTTCATTAAATAAATTAATTTCTGTTTCCAAACATGCTTAAATTACTTGAAAAATAAAGAAAGATGGCAGCTATGTAAATAAAATTTGTAACACAGTAAAACCTGTACAAATGAAGCACTCTCTATCAGAATCCTGCGTTACAGTAAAATTTCATTATCCCGAAGAAAATAATTTAATGCAATAACAATAGATTGCATCTAAAAGAAAGAAGTATTGGCGATGGCTACGAAAATCTACTGCACATAGACATCTGAAAATTTGGATAAGGATAGATGATGGTAAATGCACCGTGCACCTGACACTCTTTTTTTTTTTTTTTTTTGTTAATTACCCGAAATATTAATTAAAAACCCTTAATGATAATCGCAAAATGGCGAACTTTTATTCCTCAACGAGATTATGCTTGTGTGCTTTAGGGGTCTGCACGGGCCGAAATTTCCAGGCCCGAGTCCGGCCCGGAAGTTAAAATTTTGGCCCGAGCCCGGCCCGGCTCTGGTGAATTTCTACAGAACATTGATCTTTACTCTAACGGAAGAGTTCAGACCAAAAAAACTTATCTTGGTCTTTTTTTTTTTTTTCCCATGTTTATAATCTCTATTTATGCAGAAATGCCATAGGCTGCGATATTTACGCTTTTAATGAACCTTTGTTTGTTGTATGTAAATCTTTCAGTTATCATTTGTATTATTAATACATAAAAAAAAAAAAAAAATCTAAAACATGGTATATGGTAAAAGTAAAATCTTCTAAGACATTGGAAAAAAAAAAGTTTCCTTCTTAGCAGATGTAAATGTTTAATATATATATTTTTTTTTTCGCGTATTGTTGTATTCATTTTGCATGAATGAGCAGTTTAAAAGAAATCTGCGGTTGTCAGTTTAAACAAAAATTCCGTCATAATCATTTTTTTTTTTTTTTTTAATGTGTATAATTC
Source organism: Maratus speculifer (assembly GCA_964019185.1). Classification (NCBI taxonomy): domain Eukaryota; kingdom Metazoa; phylum Arthropoda; class Arachnida; order Araneae; family Salticidae; genus Maratus; species Maratus speculifer. Next base: position 269,664,633 of record OZ025296.1, on the reverse strand, counting down.
TATTTTAAGACGCCTAGTGATCTACGATTCTTTAAAAAGAATATATTCTAATGTTTAATTGTACAATAATGACGAGTTAAAAGTATATGTCTATTTTGCAAAAATTTTTGGACCAAACCAAACTTTATTGATTTATGAACACTTTTCCACGTCGAGAAAAGGATTTTCATACGGGAAGATTCAACAGGAACTGATTATTTTGGACCGTGAAGACTAGGAAGAACGAAATCAGTCTCGGCTTCGTACGGAAAAAATAAGCTAACCCCGACCCGGCCCGATACTCCAGGAGAAAAAAATTAAGGCCCAGCCCGAAAAAATTAGTGACTAGGCCCGTCCGGCCCTGTCCGAGCCTTCGGAAGCAAGGCCCGAGCCCGGCCCGGCCCGAATGCCGTTAATGAAAATCGGCCCGAACCCGGCCCGTGCAGACCTCTAGTGTGCTTCCCCAAGCAGTCCTTGCCACTGACGAAAAGCGTAACGTTTGATTTCTTCTGCATTTTCAAATTGGGATATAGTGAGATCCCGGTAGAATAATAAATAAATAAATAAATAATAATAAAGAAAGAAAGAAATGGTATTTTTCAATGGTATTTTTAATTACTATTTCAAAAGATCTTTTTATTTGGCAGCGATTCGCATCAGTTTTCAAGTTTTCCATTTCTCTGAAGTTTCAAACGTAAAAAAACAAACAACAACAATAAAAAACTGTTGATACATTCATGGTATTTTTCAGGTTCTAATAATATATCTGGTGTGAAAATATTAATATTTACTGTTCAAAAATTTTTTTGAAGTCATTTCATGGATTCGCCAAACATATTTTTTCTCTCGGTGCAAATTATCTCAAGATATCGTTTCCCAATTAAGAAATATGTGATTTGAATATCATTTCGCGTTTATAAATTAAAAAAAATATGTATGAGGGGTTGTGCACATTTCCATTATTTATTTTATCAAGATTTTTTTTTCTTTTGGTCAAAATTGAAAGTTTTATATCTAAATGTCAGAAAATAAATACAAATTAACGGTTAGCTTGAAAAATCAGGTCGGAACATGAATAGCACCGCCGGTATACTCTACTGAAGGCAGTGGGAAATCAACTCGAGCTTCGATTGGATGGATTTTCATTTAAAAAGGAAACATCATACAAATTCAAGATTATACACTGCTAACAATATAATGTTCGTTCGAAAATATTTTTATTCAAAATTATAAAGTCAAATCAACATGCTGCTAAAGACATTGCCCTCCCCACACCTCATCCCTACATTCGTTTGGAAAAAAATAACATTCAATATTTGACTTTAGAATATTTAAGGTTATTGTAATTGGCCTAGGTGATCCAAGGTAGTTGGTTAGTAGGACATAAAGTGCACGGGATTTTAAAACACCTTTTACATAAATCTATATTTTTCCATTCATATTAACAGTCATCATTGTAGTTTCTAATTTATTTATGTCTAAATTGATTTTTTTTTTTTTTTTTTTTTTTTTTTTTTTGGCATATACGTATCTGTAACGCCTACGGTTATGTGTAATGCTAATAAGTGCTCTTAGTTCAAAAATTCAATTTTATGTTCGGAAATGAAATGTACAAATCTTAAAATCATTACAATAATTTATGCAGTATTTGAATAGACATGAGTGTATGCAGGGAGTGCAGGGAACAGCTCCCCCTTCAACCTTCGAAAAAATTAGAAAATTTGGACATCTATGGCCAAATTTAGTCTATCTTCATCAATTCTGCCCCTTTTTCGCTATCATGATAATTTCAGAGTACGAGATAGGTAAAAGATAGATAAAAGGTATTTATTTCGCTCAGAAATCTATAGTGTGAAAAAAAAAAAAAAAAAAAAAAAAAAAAAAAAAAAAAACACTTCTATTTAATACATAATAGTTTCCACCAGAAATCATCATTAGTAGAAGTGCTGAACAAAATTATTGCTTTGGCCGTGTCAGGATCTGATAGCACCTGTGCTAAAGAATGTAATGTCTACTCTTTCTCTATTTGAATATCTAGTATATTGTATGGTTGTGTACAGAATTTCCAAGGTGACATTCCCTCTTCGTGGAAAGGGGAATTGCCAGCTAATCCTTTACAGGTGGTGTGTTAGAGAAAGGAGATGGTTCAGAGGCATGTCCATTTGTCAGTGAAGTATGCGGATGATAAGCCGATTAGCAGCATGTCACTAGGCAAGAAAGGAGTGAGGGAAGGTGCCCTATGGGGAAGCTCCAGAGGGGGAAAGCAGTGATTTGGAGAGGGCAAGTTTGCCTCAGATCATTGATTCGGTACCTAGGTTTCGTACCTAGAGGTTGCTCTGTGTGGAAGAGCATAAGTGTGCGTTTTCTGGTGCGCAAAGGACACAGACGTCCTGGTGTTTAGTGCCCTGGGCTAAGAAGTGCAGGCCCAGTATACTTGTGTTGGGAGACTCAAGGTTGAGCTCCAAAAAAGTGAATTTAACGTGTATTGAGTGTGAGGTGGAAAGTGTAATTGGAATAGTACACAACCAATCTTTACGGTATCTAATTTAATGTTGAACCGGATCACCTATATCCGAGTTGTAGTTGAATATATTTGTAAATAGCGTATTTTGTGTGTACATATATACTTAATAAACTGATAATTCGGTTACTAGCGTAAGTCTTCATTTACTCCAATCTCACAGTGGGTGACCGATATCACCTAGTAATATCGGTGGTGGCAGCTATATCTACCACGGACATTCTTCAAAGTTGTGTGGACTGAGGGGAACGTCCGACAAATTGTTGGCAGCGTCGGGATAGAATCGCCTGAAACCAGTGACCAGCGAGCCGTGTTGCAGTCTGTTAATGGAGTATCCAGTGGAATTCTTGTGTGGTCGTGCCATGTCGTCGAGTGTGTGTTAAAGCATCGTGCCGGATCGTCGATTGTATGCTAAAGTGTCATGCCGTATCGTCGAATGTGTGTAAAGTGTCGTGCCGTATCGTCGAGTATGTGCTAAAGTATCGTGCCGGGTCGTCGACTGTATGCTAAAGTGTCGTGCCGTATCGTCGAATGTGTCCTAAAGTATCGTGCCGGGTCGTCGACTGTATGCTAAAGTGTCGTGCCGTATCGTCGAATGTGTCCTAAAGTATCGTGCCATATCGTCTAGTGTGGACTAAAGTGTTGTGCGTATCTTTATTAGAAAGAACTAAACTGAACTATTGTGCCATATTACCGCTACATCGTGGAGCTACATGTGATTAGAAAAGTAATCCAGCAAAGAAAGTATAAGGTAAGGTGTTTTGATCATATCTTTCTGCTGACATCTCGAACCAAAATTTGTTGTTGTATAATTAATAGCAATTTAAGTAAATTGTCTATATCATTTATGTGTTTTATCAATACTCCCTACCTATAAAGTGTTAATAACCATATTGGCTATTGTTTTAAGGAAAGGTCATAATAACTTGAGCTAGTATTTGATTGTCTATAATTTTTTTTTTTACTAATTGTGGTAATAGTAGTTGGAAGGAATAATTAAATTTACTTAAAGTTAAATTATTGTTAAAGTAATATTTAAATGAAGCAACATTTTTTAAGTTTGAAGAGTGTATAATAACATTTGCTTAGGATTTTAATTGGCCAGAAGTAGAGAAAAAAAAAGGCTCAAAAGAGAGTCATAGTGGAAAAAAAAGGCCCAAAAGAGAGCCATAGTGAAAAAAAAAGGCTCAAAAGAGAGCTATAGTGAGGAAAAATAAAAGTGAAGATTTTCGGTATATTTGTTTTAAGTGTGAGAACCAGTATTGAGTTCGGAAATATTTTAGTGAGGATAATTGTAGAAATTTATATAGGCATGTTTTACAATTTTTCTTTATGTGGATTTTTTTGATTGACATCAATACTTCTATTCAATTTCAACGTATCAGTATTATTATATAAATTGTATGTTGTTATCTAAGTGTATATATTGGAATCTATATTGCATAGTAGTCAAATCGAATTATTGTTTTACCTTTTTGTTTTATTGGAAGTAAATTGTGTGATATCAATGGTTGAGAAAAATTAGAGTATTCAGTAGGTTAATTAGAAATGAAATGCATGGATTATCTGAAAGGGTATTAATTAGTATAATAAGTGGAGAAATATCTGTACTAAGTTAGAAATTTAGGAAATATTAAGTTGGTAGGTTTAACTATTCTTGTGGGGTGGTAATAACAATCGGTGAAGGTATGGCTTTCTTATTGAAACTAAAAAAGGTTGATCTTCAGGGGATAGCCGAAGAGTTGGGTGTTGAATTCGCGGAAGATGATACCAGAATCCAGCTTAAGAAAAAGATAATGGACAGTGATGAGTACGACGAGGGGGTTATTAAGGAATTATCTGACGCTATTGTTGCAGAACGATTAGAACAGGAAAAATTAGAACGCGAAAAGTTAGAAAAACAGGAAAAATTAGAACGCGAAAAGTTAGAAAAACAGGAAAGGTTAGAGCGTGAAGAAAAACAGGAAAAATTAGAGCAGGAAAAATTAGAAAGAGAAGAAAGGGTTGAAAAATTAAGGATGGAACATGAATTAGAAATGGAGAGACTAAGGGTTCAAGGTTCGGCAAATAATTGTAATGTTTCTAGGGAATCTAATAATGAAAGTAATATAGAAAAATTGATCAAAAGCGTAAAAACTCTATCTATCAAAGTACCGGAAGGGACTGAGGGATGGAATTTATTTTTTAACAGCTTAGAAAGGGCATTCAAAACTAAAAATGTACCGGAAAACCAGCAGGCCGAAATTCTACTAAATATGTTAGGAGATAAGGCGGATAATTTGTTAATTTATACGACTACGGAACAAATGGAAAATTATGAGGAATTAAAGGAGTTAGTTCTAAGGGAGCATGAGCCCACACCGAAGGCATGTTTGGAAAATTTCAAGAAGGCTAGGAGAAACCAGAACGAAACTCATGTATTATTTGTATCGCGTTTAATAGCGACATGGGAAAATTATTGTAAGATTAGAGGTGCTGAATCTTATGAAAAGGTCAACCAGTTAATAGTTACGGATAAATTAGTAAGTACGTTAGATGAGGATACCGCGTCATATATTGGGTTAACTCATCAAGGTAAATGGTTAGAAACTTCTAAAATTGCTAAAGAATGTGATAATTATTTTGACGCTAAACATAAATCTTACGCCGTTACGTATAAAAGTTTTAAAGGTAAAGATAGGCACGTCAACAATGAAAAAATGAGACCGAGGGAGGATAACAAAGTTAGTAATAATTGGAGGCAAAACGGGAGTAATGAGACTAATTCTTTTTCGGATAGGAAAATAGATTTTAAGAAGCCTAGTGATGCTTCAGCGCCTAAATGCTTTAAATGTGGTTTGAGGGGTCATTACCAACGTTTTTGTAATAAAGTGGGTAATGAGGGAAATAATAATGGTAATAAAGGACGAGATCCGAAAGCGGGTGTACATAAGGTTGTGGTAAAAGAAAGCAAAGAGTTACCTAATGGAGCTATTGTGGCGAGAATATCGGCAAAGGCCGAACAGAGAACTAACGTTATTGGTGAGAAGTTAAATAAACTCGAGAAAATTGAAGATAGTGTAAATGGGCAAAAATCAAAGGGGTTGGTTGATTCTGGGTGTGAAATTAGTGTTGTTCATAAAGATTTGGTACCGGAAGAGAAATTAAAAGGAGCGGGTAGTATTTATTTACAAGGGTTATTCGGTGAAGCAGTTAAATCGCCGTTGGTTAAACTACCGTTAGCTATTCCGCAATTCGGACAAACTAATATAATTCATCAGGAAGTACTTTGCGCGGTGACTGATAATATTAATGAGCAAGTAATTTTACATCCCGAAGTGATTAATGAGTTGTCAGGTATCAACCGCGAGGAGCCATTGCTAGAGGCCCAAGAGTTAGAAAATTCGGAAATTATTGATAACTTGAATGAAAAGGAAGGTATGAATAACGATAGTTGTAATGTTTACGCAATAGAAGCGAGTTCGCAAAAGGTACAAAGTCAGAATCCAGAAAAAACAGAAGTGGAGAAAGATAATGAAGCCATTGTTAGCAATTCAGATATGTTTAAGAAATCCCAATTAGAATGTAAAGAGTTAGAGAAAGCTTGGGAATTAGCTAGGATGGATAAGGGGGATTATTATATCGTAAATGGTTTATTGTATCATAAAGAGAAATTGTTAGGCGAAACTATAGCGCAATTAGTAGTACCCAAAGTAAGAAGGGAAGAAATCTTAAAATTAGCGCATAGTTCGGTATTTGGAGGGCATCATGCAGCCAAGAAAACTTTACAGAGAATCAGGTATTCATTTTATTGGGAGGAGATGGCGAAAGAAACTAAACAATTTTGTGAGTCATGTTTAGAGTGCCAATTGACTAGAGGGGTTAAGGTAAATGATAGAGCTCCTATTTCCCCAGTGTCGCGTCCGGAACTTCCATTTCAGGTAGTTAATGTTGATTTAATCGGGCCTATTGATCCTAAAAGTTCCCAAGGGCATCAGTATATATACTAACCTTAATTGATCAACATACCAGGTGGGCGGATGCGATCCCTTTAAAAAGTTTAACTGCTAAAACCGCGTGTGATGCGTCACTTCAAATATTTATTGAGGACAGGAATTCCAAATGTAATTGCCTGTGATAATGGAACCAATTTCACTGCCGACTTAACAAAAGAATTTGAGAAAAGGTTAGGTGCTAGTCCAAGATTTTCGACCCCACAGTATCCACAGTCTAACGGGCTTGTGGAACGATTTAATCAGACCCTTAAACGTATGTTACATCATACTATTCGAGAAGAAGGGAAAAGATGGCATGAACAAATACCATTTGTATTATGGGCGTATAGGGAAGTCCCAAATTCTACGACGGGAATCGCACCTTTCCAATTATTATATGGTAGAGCGCCGGAGGGTCCTTTATCGATTCTCAAGTCATCCTGGGCAGGAGAAAATAAGGGGGCGCAGTTAGATACTACGCCGATTCATGAGTATTTGAATAAACTTAGGGGACGTTTAGAAAGAGCCGCAAATGAGGCAAAATTATCGTCCGAGGTGCAACAAAATAGGATGGCGTATCATTATAATTTAAGGTCGAAGGAAAAAACTTTTGAAGTAGGTGATAAGGTAATACTGTTAATCCCCGATTCAACTAATAAACTATATTCTAGGTGGCAAGGGCCGGCAACCATAGTCGAAAAACGAAATCATCATTCGTTTATAGTTGAGTTAGCCGACGGGAGTAGGAAGCATGTGCACCAAAACAAAATACGAGAATTTATTGCTAAATGTAATATAGTTAATATTGTTTTTGAGGGTGATGAGGAATTCGGAGAAGTTGGGGAAATTCCTATTTTGAACCGGGATCAGGAAGTAGAACGAGATATAGAGACGTTCGAAATAAAAGGGTTATCTAACAATCAAGTTAAAGATATAAAGTGTATTTTGAGGGAGAATAAAGAGGTGTTTATGGGTCCTGTACGACCAGCCGATGTAGGGGAACATCGTATTGATCTTAAACCGGGGATGAAAGGAAAAAGCCAAAGTTATATAGTGTACCGGTAGCTTACAAAGAGGAAGTAGATAGACAGATTCAGGAGTTATTAGAATTAAATCTAATCGAAGTGTCAAACGCTGAAATTAGTCATCCAATTGTTTGTGTGGCGAAAAAAGACGCAACTGTTAGGCTTTGTATAGACTATAGAGCTTTAAATTCGGTAACTCAGGTTCCAACCTTTCCGATGAAAGATTCTCAAGAAATCATGTATACCGTGGGGGCGGCTAAGTATTTATCGTCGATTGATTTATTGAGAGGTTATTGGCAGATTAAAATGGCGGAGGAGTGTAAACATTTGACAGCTTTTACAACGCATAATGGAACTTATCAGTGGCGTACAATGCCTTTTGGATTATCAGGGGCGGCTGCCACGTTTCAGAAAGATATGAATGAAGTTCTTCAAGGTCATCGGAGGTATGCTGAAGCATATATTGATGATGTCATCATTTTCTCCGACACCTGGGAAGAGCATTGTGAACATGTTAGGGCTGTCATTGAAGAGTTGAAAAAGAGAAATTTTACGATTAGGCTAGACAAATGTAAATTTGGAGAGAAGTTAACTAAGTTTTTAGGTCATGTAATTGGGGGTGGAACGCATGCACCTGATGAGGAAAAAATAGGAGCAATAAGGGATCTAAAGCGACCAAAAACTAAAAAGGAAGTTAGATCTGTTTTGGGATTAATGGGATTTTACCGATCTTATATTCCAAATTATGCCGAAATTGCTATACCTTTAACCGAATTGACAAAAGGGAAGGTTAAAAATACTGTACCATGGGATGAAAGGGCAGAAAAAGCATTTAATACTCTTAAAGATGAGTTATGTAAAGTGACGAGTTTGGCTACACCTATCGTAGGCCGGGAATATCAGCTCCACGCAGATGCTTCCAACCTGGCAGTAGGATGTTGCCTTACTCAAAAAGATGAAAAGGGTCAGTTTAAACCAATAGCTTTTGCCAGTCAGAAATTGTCAGGGGCTCAGCGTGCTTGGCCGAGTATAGAGAAAGAGGCTTGGAGTGTGCTCTTTGGGTTGCGAAAGTTTGAAAAATGGACCTATGGATCTCAAATTGAGATCATTACGGATCATAATCCATTAAAATTTTTCACCGAAACAACCCCAAGATCACCCAAACTCACTAGATGGGCTCTTGCCTTGCAACGCTGGAACCTGAGTATTTCTCATCGTCCAGGAGCTCAACATTTAAATGCTGACGCAATTTCCAGACTACATAGAAAGAGCTGGGAAGAACAACCAGTTGGTAGCCCATCAACATCAACGACCCAGTAGTGGACAACCTTAACCTTCCGTCTACCAGACGGGTCCATTGGACCCGACAACAATATTTCTGGTGTCAATGGTAAAATGAGAAATTGTCGATTGACACCGGAATTTATAAAGGACTTGTCTAGATATTACGAATTCCTTAATTTAAGCTTTCATTGTAAAAGCAAAATTATATTAAAATATTACTGGTGCCGTTTGCAAGTTTGGAATTAAAATTAGGTGTTGCCGTAGATAAATGGGTGTTTTGTCTGGTAGACGGAAGGTTAAAGGGATGTCGTCACACATTTAATTTTTTTTTCTGTGTGTGTGTAAATATTTTTTAGTTTTTTTGTTTATAATATTGTATTAACATGTGTATTGTTGATGTAATAATAATATTAGTAAAGGTTCAGTAGAGATGTCAGTAGATAGTGTTCAGACACCTGGAAATACCTATGTAATAAGCATAATGAAGAAATCTGTAAAGAGACTATTGAACTCTTCTGCGATATTATTATATGTTTGGGGAAAATTAGCCCCTAAAAGGCATATTTTCCGCTAAGGTGGGGGGTGTCAGGATCTGATAGCACCTGTGCTAAAGAATGTAATGTCTACTCTTTCTCTAATTGAATATCTAGTATATTGTATGGTTGTGTACAGAATTTCCAAGGTGACATTCCCTCTTCGTGGAAAGGGGAATTGCCAGCTAATCCTTTACAGGTGGTGTGTTAGAGAAAGGAGATGGTTCAGAGGCATGTCCATCTGTCAGTGAAGTATGCGGATGATAAGCCGATTAGCAGCATGTCACTAGGCAAGAAAGGAGTGAGGGAAGGTGCCCAATGGGGAAGCTCCAGAGGGGGAAAGCAGTGATTTGGAGAGGGCAAGTTTGCCTCAGATCATTGATTCGGTACCTAGGTTTCGTACCTAGAGGTTGCTCTGTGTGGAAGAGCATAAGTGTGCGTTTTCTGGTGCGCAAAGGACACAGACGTCCTGGTGTTTAGTGCCCTGGGTTTAGAAGTGCAGGCCCAGTATACTTGTGTTGGGAGACTCAAGGTTGAGCTCCAAAAAAGTGAATTTAACGTGTATTGAGTGTGAGGTGGAAAGTGTAATTGGAATAGTACACAACCAATCTTTACGGTATCTAATTTAATGTTGAACCGGATCCCCTATATCCGAGTTGTAGTTGTATATATTTGTAAATAGCGTATTATGTGTGTACATATATTCTTAATAAACTGATAATTCGGTTACTAGCGTAAGTCTTCATTTACACCAATCTCACAGTGGGTGACCGATATCACCTAGTAATATCGGTGGTGGCAGCTATATCTACCACGGACATTCTTCAAAGTTGTGTGGACTGAGGGGAACGTCCGACAGGCCGCTTAAAGTAAGCTTTACGCTTTAAGTGCGAAAACCAGTGTTAAACCTACGGCACGGAATGCCAGCAACTTCACAAACGGCTGATGCTCCATTTTTACCAGTTAAAATTTGTTACATAGCTGACGCCAGTATCTCCAATCAAAAATCTGTACACTGAACAGAACAGAGAACACTAACATACAAAAGGCTATACAAATGTAATGAACGTTATCAACATTTTGGCAATTTCTGGACCTCCACTACCCCTTACGATATCATACGTTATCATTCCTCAATAACATTCTCTTTTCTTTATTGGTAAACACAAGTATTATTTCAAACATATTTTACATCTGTTTTCTTAAACGCAGATTATGTATATGCATATACATAAGACGGAAGAATAGGAATACCAAACATTGAGATATTCAATATTTTGAAAATAAATAATTTTATAATGATTTAGTTATTTTAATTTTCATAAAAATAGTTAACAAACTAATATATATATATATATATATATATATATATATATATATATATATATATATATATATATATATATATATATTGCAGATTATTTTGATATAACGAACAAATTATAAATAAAAGTAAAAAAAAAAGGAAACAGAAAGAGAACATTTTGGTTGGATCATTCAAAAATGATAAATATATCAAGACACCCCATCCCTCACTAAAGATATCTTCCGATATCATATGCTAGATTCTCCCCCCCTTCCCCTAAAGTAATAACGTTATGTATGCATAGCCAGTGCCGTAGCTAGAAGTGAATAATGGGAAAGGGGGGGGAATCATATTTTCTCTCTTTTTCTCTGTGACGCAGAAAGATAAATTAGTACATGTTCACTCTGTAGTTACTATGTTTTTCATTAAACTGTTGTAATAGTTTCATTTTACGCTAAGAAAAGAATAGGATGATGAAAAATTCGAGTGTAAAATGAGTGAAATCTTAAACAACTTGTTAGCTTCATATGTGTAAATAGGATGAGCAAGTGTTGAAACACTTATTTTAGTCACAATTTAGTATTTTTGAAAAAGCTGTGAAAGGTCCTCAAAACTTAATTAGATTTTTAAACAGAATTTCATTTGAATATTTGGAATAGAAATCAATTTAGTGACTTTGGAATCTTTTTCATGGAGGCTCAAAATGTTTGATTGGAAGCTGAGACGCCCAAAGGACCCCCTTAGCTACGGCCCTGTGCATAGCCCCCAAGTTCTGGTCTTACATTGTTTCTCTATGCAGGATTCTCCAAAGCGTCCCCCGCGGACGCCGCGATTGCGCCCTTAGGTTTTCTTGGCACCCATTCGAATGTATCCTCTTATACTAACTATTTTTAAGATTAAGGGATGCATTTTTAAAAGTAAAAAATATTTAAATAGTTTTCTTGTAATACTTATCGATTACCTTAAATGAGTTTTAATTATTTAATGCTTTTAAGTTGTTATTCAGTGATTAAGGTTTCTATAGCTTCTTCATCTACACAGTAGCGTAGCTATGTTTTTTGGCGCCCGGGGCCAGGAAGAAATTTTGCGCCCCCACCCCAATATAGATATATAACAATTTCTCTCAATTTGGCGCCCCTAGGCCTCGGCGCCCGGGACGGACTCCCCCCCCCTTAGCTACGCCACTGCATCTACAAAACTTTTGAATATAGACTGTCCTGTGAAAATCTAATTTTAAATTTATTCTGAATTAAATTATTGCTGCAAATTATTTTAAAATAGTTTCTGAATCATAGGGGACTTATAGCTATCAGCGTGAGATGCACACGCATCATATAAGACGTTTCTAACATATAAGTCTACCTCTATTCATGGACTGATATTGTAGGAGAAACTTTTACCAGTATATCCGAATAGTAATTTTCTTCTTATTTATGATAAATTCTGAAGTAAAGTGACAATTGTTTCTTATAAATAATAATAATAATAAAAAAGGTGAAATTTAGCTCTTACGGTAATAAAACTGTACATTATGCTTTTCCACCGCAGTGAGATTATAGTGTTACATATTTTCAGCTATGTGGCGCCTTTTATTATTTATAACTATATGAGGTGCTCCTCCGCTTATAAAGGTTGGGCAGGTCTTGTCTAAATGATTTATTAGAGGACTCATAAGTAGAATAAAATAAAATTTTAAAGAAAGAAATTAATATTTATAAATAATTTCTATAAGGTAAATCTACAAAAGATAATTCAGATGCCAAGAAAATATAATTTATTTTAGTATAAATAAATTAAAGATTTTTTTAAAAATATTTGCTTTTCAACTGAAATTTTTTGGCGCCGTTACTGCTTCGGCGCCTGTGTGCGCCGCACACTTTGCACACTGGGTCGGAACGCCCCTGCAGTCAAAAAAAGGTGCTAAATACCTACATTTTGTAAAAATATAGTTTTTAAAGACAAATTCGCCTTTTTTAAATCCCTTTATATTATTTCAATTATTTCCTATAAGAAATTATTGCTAGTTTCCTCTTTTTCTGACAATGTTTTTCCCTGACCACTCCCCCACCTTGATTTATATACTCATACTCAACACATAAAACATACATTTATGTACTCATACTCATACATTTTTAATTTTTTTTTTGCTTTTAACTATTTGGAAAAAATAGTTGTTTTTCCCGGTAGAGACTTGGGAAATCTAAAGTACATCTGAATCCTTTAAATGGTTGAATTCCGCAACTTATTCGTTAACAATTTTATTCGTTTCCTGATTGGTCCAAGTTTAATGTCCAAAAATGGAATACTTTTGTTGCCACGATAGCAAAAAGAGTAATGAAAACTTTTTAAAAAAAATAATAATAATTTTAAAACAAATTGTGATACACATTTCAAACAAATTTTTTTCTCTACGCAACGATGTAACAATTTAAAATGTGCGGTTGTTAAGAAGTTTAAAAATTTGCAGTTCCGAAAATTGTAGAGCTGAAATTTCATTTAAAATTTGATTGCGATGAGTGTAATTAATTAGATTAATGAATAATCCATGTCGTACGTAATATGAGGCGTTCAGAAGTTAGTCTAATGAACTCCATCCAATAAAAATGCACATTTTAAATAGTCAAAGTTGTCTATCTTTAATCTACTGTTTTTTTTTTTTTTTTTAATCGTTGGTCTAGGAATATTAATGTTTAATGTATTGCGTACGTAATATATGACTCGTTATAATCATCATAAAAATGATGTTTATTGTTATTATTAATTTAAATATAGAATTTATTTATAAGTCTTTAAAATTTGAGTTTTTGAAAATATCCTTTTCCAAATAGTTGGTGTAAATTGTTTAAATTACATTTTTTTTTACTTTTATTTTATATTAACAGTTGCTTTCTGTAGCAACAGGGATCGGACATTTATACAAATTACAGTAAACATGATGTTTGCCATAATATTTTGACTTTTAAAAAGTAAATTATTCGCACTTACAAGGAAGGTCTCCATACGGGCATACTCCGAAAAATCTGAAAAAATTACAGAATGCTCTTCTCATGAGGATATATACGTTTATAAAAAAAAATTTCGGCAGAACCTTCCTTCCCTGTCCGTAAAAAAATAATGAAAATTTCGTTATTTGACGATTTATCATACGTTGGCGATAAAAAGCAATTTCAAAAAATGTTTTTTGTGTCAATTACATTTTAAAAGGAAAAGGTTTCATGTTCAACTTGTTTAGATAAATTAAATATCTTTGGTTCTGTCAGTTTTAGTTTGTTTTAAGTATAATTTCGTTATATCGATATTTATATGATTTTATATTCAAATTTAACCATCAAAATTTGAGATTTAAATTTAAACTAATTAAAATTGTTTCAAGTTCAAAATCCAGTTGAGCATTTTGAATTTGTTTTTGCTGTCATGGAAACATCTCGCTTTTATTCTTGAATACGCTTAAATGTATGAAAATAATTTTTCCGGATAAAAATTTTTAATATCTGAAAATATTTTTTTCCAGAGGTAATAAAATAACTACAGCAACAAATGACATATATATGCAATACAATATATATATATGTATATATTATATTAAACTCTCTCATTTTTTATGTTTAAATTCATTAAATATCATTTACATACATTCTAAAAATCCAAAAGTTTTCAGTTGCATTAAAATCGTTTGCTTTTGGCGTGGAAAAGTACTGCTCGCCAAATCGCGTGACACTTTCGTCTTTTCACGCCAAATATTTGAAAGTATTTTATTTTTTTACAGGTTCTCTAGTGTAATTCCGCCGCTAATTTTGACTGTTCCTTTATTACATACATGAGTAGTTTAATTAGTATTTTTTTCAAAAAATTCTGGGTATGCCCAGTATGGAGACCTTCCTTGTTAGACCTGGAAAAGGTTGCACAGACCGATATCTCATCGAGTTGATGGCTGAAAATCCAGGATTAGACAGATCTCGATTAGCATGTTAAGAGGCTACATCAGTCAAATGAAAAGACCCGTTCGCTAATACTAATCCTATGAAAGAAATTCATAACAATATCTCGGTTGCATTTCAGTATTTTTAAACAATATTTTTGCATTGGATAATTGAGTTTCATCTGCATGCAGGCCGTTTTTTACTTTTTCGATTTTGGTTGCAGATTTTTTTATGAGGGTGGTTTCGCTTTCTAAACCAGTTCCGAAAATGAAAGCATTTTCATAAAAATATTTGTTAAGAAAAAAAAAAAAGTAAAAAACGGCCTGCATACAGATAAAACTTAATAATTCAATGAAAAAAAAAAATGTTTAAAAATATTGAAGTGCAATCGGGGTATCTTTAAAAAATTCTTTTACAGGATTAGCATTAGAGAATGGGTCTTTTCATTTCACTGAAGTAGCCCCTTAAAGTGCAACTAGTCTGCCAAGTCATATTTTGGAAACCATCTGCAGACCTGATTTTGGTGGTTATAAGGGAAATTTATCTTTGTTTTTTTCTGCACCCAAAGGTATGAAATCGGGGCGGACTGCAAACACAATGGTAAACTTAGCAAACAACAACTAAAACTAAGTCTGCGGGTAGTTTCTATCAAAAATATGTCATGGAAGACCAGATGCATTTTAATATGCGAATCAAGTATTAATTAAACTTGAAAATTTCAGCCCTCAACTCAATGAAGTGATGGCTTGTTTGGCCGCCTCCAGGTTTAACTGCAAAGTATACAAAAATTAAAGAAGGAAGAAACTACAGAAAAATTAACAATTTGGAAATTGCACGTGAAGCGTAGCAAATGCGGTGCGTTCGTACGACAACAAAGTTTTAAAAATATCACACTCATAAAACTGTATGTAGTTAATTACAATTAAAATTGATCACCAAACAATGTTCTCCCGATAGCATTATGTCATGGAATACTTTTGTGTGGCTTTGTAAATCAATAACAAATGTTCTTTGCACCGCAGATTATGCAAAATGTATATTATAATATGCACTTCATAGAAGCATATCAATTTTATTATGTTTGAATGAGTGTAACACCATTAAAATGCATTTTAAACTTTTTTCCCCCATTGACCGTAATGTAACGGAATACTTTTGATTGTCCCTCTAATTGAACTATGCATCCGATTTTGATAAAATTTGAAATAACTCGAAAAATGCAATAATTATGTATTTTAAATTTCAAACGCTTAAAATGCATTTGAAACTTTTTTTCCCCGTTGACCGTAATGTAATAGAATACTTTTGATTGTCCCTGTAATTGATCTATGCATCCGATTTTCATAAAATTTGAAATGACTCGACAAAATTATGTAATAATTATATTTTTTAAATTTCAAATGATTCGGTTGGATAGTTTTTGCGTTGTTATATGTGGCCAGACGGACAGACGGACGGACTGAATGACAACTATAGGTGTTACGTATTTACATAATTACGAACGCACCTTAACTCAGGCAACTTCAATGGTTCTGCAGATTAAAAACGTGGTACTTGTATGCAACCTTTATTTTGTCTTTCCTGAAATATGTTTAAAATACAAAAAATCCAATTTCTGAAAAAAAAAAAAAAAAAAAAAAAAAAAAAAAAAAAAATACAACGACCATTTTGAAAGTTATCCGTTTCAACTAATCGTAAAATTAACTAACTAGGGAAACTGCAAGAAGTGTAAGTCACCGATTTTGACGAAAGTGGTATCATTAGAAAAGATCTCATCGAGTGCAGTAAAAAACTCAATGGAACTACCCGTCGCAAATGAGCCGTTTTCGAGATATTCGACAATTTATGTCACGTAGCTAGTGCACACTTAATGGAGGACCGCAAAAAATTTTATTCTCGATTTTAACGAAAGTGGTATCGTTGAAAAGATATCATCATAAGCATTAAAAAACTCAATGGAATCACCCGTTGGAAATGAGACGTTTTCGAGATATCCGACAATTTGTGTCACATGGCTAATGCACGCCGCTGCTGGGAAACTGCATTAAGTGACATAAATTGCTGGATATTTCGAAAACGGCTCATTTCAGATGGTTACTTCCATTGAGCCTTTTACTTCTCACAATGATATCTTTGCAACAACACCATTTATATCAAAATCGGGAAAACTATTTTTTGAGGTCCCCGATTAAGTGCGTACTAGAACAGTATGCACTAGCTACGTGACATAAAATATTGCATATCTCGAAAACGGCTCATTTCCGACTGGTAGTTTTATTGAGTTTTTTCTCCCTCATGATGATATCTTTTTAACGATACCACTTTTGTTAAAATCGTGACTAAAATTTTTTGCGGTCCCCCCTTAAGTACGCACTAATTACGTGACATAAATTAGAATATCTCGAAAACGGCTCATTTGCGACGAGTAGTTCCATTGAGTTTTTTACTGCACTTGAGGAGATCTTTCGAACGATACCACTTTCGTCAAAATCGGTGACTTACACTTCTTGCAGTTCCCTAGTAAGTGTTTAAACTTTTATCCACGAAAAGAATCTAAATGGCTAAGAAAAAAATATATCTATACATATATAATGATAAATTACTTCATTTTTTAAAGATTATCTATTTTCTGACCAATCAGAACGTTCCACAGGTGTTTATGTGGTGGTCTCATTTGTCAGAAAATTGATAGTCTTTAATCTCAGCTAATTTTTCACGATAGTTTTAACAAAATACTAACTCTTGTATACAAAGGGAAAAGAAGCAATTTCTAATCAAATGTTTCTAGTCCCTGAATAAATTAATTTCTTCAATTATTCGGTTTTACTGTGTCTAGAAAAAAAATCTACAGAAAATAAAATGCAAACATCCATTGACCAAAGCAAAAAATTTGAATGTTTCCCATTGAGCTAATAAAAATAAACGTGGTTTACGTAATGAACAGAGTCCTATATTACCATATGCCATGGTTAAACGTTAATACTGTCTGCCTAATCGTTCTGAATTTTCCTTGGATTTCATTACGTAAATACGAGTTAAGTTCCCTTAGAAAGACCCCACATAGAAAGCACACCATATGGCTGGGTCAATCAGAAAACGAATAAAATGCGGACATTACGAGGATTCAGGCATGCCTCAGATATCTCTATTTTCGACCGAGAGCAACAACTGTTTTCCAAATGGTTAATTAATACTTAAATATGTAAGAATATTAGGGTATGCGATGTTATATGTATGTATATAATGTTACTTATTATAGCTTTTTTTGACATACATAGAAATATCTTGTAAAGTGGTGACATTCCTGACCGTTACAGTTTTACAAGCTTACCCATCTACAGTGGCACATCCAGGATTAAGCGTTGGAGGGGGCTAGCATTAGAGGTCTATGCAGAGTAGAGATCTGCACGGGCCGAAATTTCCTGGCCCGAGCCCGGCCGAACGAAAGGAATATTGGCCCGGTCCGGCCCGATCCGAAAGTTAAAATTTCGGCCCAAACGAAAAAAATATTGGCCCGACCCGGCCCGGCTGTCCCGACGTCGTTGTCAGATTTAAAGCCATTGACATACTTTGCAACCAGATTTGTGCTTGAAAAATTAATTATAGGTTGTCTGATAGGCTAAAGAGAAATTTGTTATAATTTTAAAACCTGCTAAAATAAAAAGAAATTTACCGTTTTTTTTTTTTTTTTTTTTTTTTTTTTTTTTAACCTTTAAATCGGGAACTGGCAGGATCTTAGCAACATTGGCAACGTTTGGCAATAATGGATTAATCAAACTTAAGAACAGATTTTATAAACAGAAGTCTTGTTAAAATGACATAATTTTGAAAAAAATTCACCAGCATAACCCTTATCCCCGCAGATTAAACGCAAAATCACCCGCCAGCAAGACTGCCCTCATACGTTCTACAAGATAAAACAGAAGAGCATATTGGAAAATGTTCCTTGTTAAAATCAAGTGACGAAAACTTTGCCAGGTCTTAAACTATAAGTCAGGAATTAAGGCATGGAATTTAGTAAGAGTTCAGATTCATTATATCTTAAGATGGTGCTTTTTAGGTTTTTGATGTTATAATATTTAGATATTGTCGGACGCTCCCCTCAGCCCACACAACTTTGAAGAATGTCCGTGGTAGATATAGCTGCCACCACCGATATTACTAGGTGATATCGGTCACCCACTGTGAGATTGGTGTAAATGAAGACTTACGCTAGTAACCGAATTATCAGTTTATTAAGAATATATGTACACACAAAATACGCTATTTACAAATATATACAACTACAACTCGGATATAGGTGATCCGGTTCAACATTAAATTAGATACCGTAAAGATTGGTTGTGTACTATTCCAATTACACTTTCCGCCTCACACTCAATACACGTTAAATTCACTTTTTTGGAGCTCAACCTTGAGTCTCCCAACACAAGTATACTGGGCCTGCACTTCTTAGCCCAGAACACTAAACGCTAGGACGTCTGTGTCCTTTGCGCACCAGAAAACGCACACTTTACGCTCTTCCACACAGAGCAACCTCTAGGTACGAAACCTAGGTACCGAATCTATGATCTGAGGCAAACTTGCCCTCTCCAAATCACTGCTTTCCCCCACATAAACCCCTTTGGAGCCTCCTCATTGGACACATATTCCATTCTTTTCTTGCTTAGTGACATGCTGCTAATCTGCTCACCATCCGCATACTTCCCTGACAGGTGGACATGCCTCTCAGCTACCTCTTTTCTCTAACACCCCACCTGTAAAGGATTATCTGGCAATTCCCCTTTCCACAAAGAAGGAATGTCACCTTGGAAATTCTGTACACAACCATACCATAAAAAATATTCAAATAGAGAAAGAGTAGACATTACATTCTTTAGCACAGGTGCTATCAGATCCTGACACCCCCCACCTTAGCGGAAAATATGCCTTTTAGGGGCTAATTTTCCCCAAACATATAGTAATATCGCAGAAGAGTTCAATAGTCTCTTTACAGATTTCTTCATTATGCTTATTACATAGGTATTTCCAGGTGTCTGAACACTATCTACTGACATCTCTACTGAACCTTTACTAATATTATTATTACCTAAACAATACACATGTTAATACAATATTATAAACAAAAAAAATAAAAAATATTTACACACCCACAGAAAAAAAAAATTAAATGTGTGACGACATCCCTTTAAGGTTGTCCACGACTGGGTCGTTGATGCTGATGGGCTAACAACTGGTTGTTCTTCCCAGCTTTTTCTATGTAGCCTAGAAATTGCGTCAGCATTTAAATGTTGCGCTCCTGGTCGATGAGAAATACTCAGGTTCCAGCGTTGCAAGGCAAGAGCCCATCTAGTGAGTTTGGGTGATCTTGGGGTTGTTTCAGTGAGAAATTTTAATGGATTGTGATCTGTAATGATCTCAATTTGAGATCCATAGGTCCACTTTTCAAACTTCCGCAACCCGAAGAGAACACTCCAAGCCTCTTTCTCTATACTCGGCCAAGCACGCTGAGCCCCTGACAATTTCTGACTGGCAAAAGCTATTGGTTTAAACTGACCCTTTTCATCTTTTTGAGTAAGGCAACATCCTACTGCCAGGTTGGAAGCATCTGCGTGGAGCTGATATTCCCGGCCTACGATAGGTGTAGCCAAACTCGTCACTTTACATAACTCATCTTTAAGAGTATTAAATGCTTTTTCTGCCCTTTCATCCCATGGTACAGTATTTTTAACCTTCCCTTTTGTCAATTCGGTTAAAGGTATAGCAATTTCGGCATAATTTGGAATATAAGATCAGTAAAATCCCATTAATCCCAAAACGGATCTAACTTCCTTTTTAGTTTTTGGACTCTTTACATCCCTTATTGCTCCTATTTTTTCCTCATCAGGTGCATGCGTTCCACCCCCAATTACATGACCTAAAAACTTAGTTAATTTCTCTCCAAATTTGCACTTATCCAATCTAATCGTAAAATTTCTATTTTTAAGTTCTTCAATGACAGCCCTAACATGCTCACAATGTTCTTCCCAGGTGTCGGAGAAAATGATGACATCATCAATATATGCTTCCGCATACCTCCGATGATCTTGAAGAACCTCATTCATATCTTTCTGAAACGTAGCAGCCGCCCCTGATAATCCAAAAGGCATTGTTCGCCACTGATAAGTTCCATTATGCGTTGTAAAAGCTGTCAAATGTTTACACTCCTCCGCCATTTTAATCTGCCAATAACCTCTCAATAAATCAATCGACGATAAATACTTAGCCGCCCCCACGGTATACATGATTTCTTGAGAATCTTTCATCGGAAAGGTTGGAACCTGAGTTACCGAATTTAAAGCTCTATAGTCTATACAAAGCCTAACAGTTGCGTCTTTTTTCGCCACACAAACAATTGGATGACTAATTTCAGCATTTGACACTTCGATTAGATTTAATTCTAATAACTCCTGAATCTGTCTATCTACTTCCTCTTTGTAAGCTACTGGTACACTATATAACTTTGGCTTTTTCCTTTCCACCCCCGGTTTAAGATCAATACGGTGTTCTCCTACATCCGCGGGTCGTACAGGACCCATAAACACCTCTTTATTCTCCCTCAAAATAGACTTTAAATCTTTAACTTGATTGTTAGATAACCCTTTTATTTCGAACCTCTCTATATCTCGTTCTACCTCCTGATCCCGGTTCAAAATAGGAATTTCCCTAACTTCTCCAAATTCCTCATCACCCTCGAAAACAATATTAACTATATTACATTTAGCAATAAATTCTCTTATCTTATTTTGGTGCACATGCTTCCTACTACTGTCGGCTAACTCAACTATAAACGAATGCTGATTTCGTTTTTCGACTATGGTTGCCGGCCCTTGCCACCTAGAATATAATTTATTAGTCGAATCGGGGATTAACAGTATTACTTTATCACCTACTTCAAACGTTTTTTCCTTTGACCTTAAATTATAATGATACGCCATTCTATTTTGTTGCACCTCGGACGATAATTTTGCCGCATTTGCGGCTCTTTCTAAACGTCCTCTAAGTTTATTCAGATACTCGTGAATCGGCGTAGTATCTAACTGCGCCCCCTTTTTTTCTCCTGCCCAAGATGACTTGAGAATCGATAAAGGACCCTCCGGCGCTCTACCATATAATAACTGGAAAGGTGCGATTCCCGTCGTAGAATTTGGGACTTCCCTATACGCCCATAATACAAATGGTATTTGTTCATGCCACTTTTTTCCTTCTTCTCTAATAGTATGATGTAACATACGTTTAAGGGTCTGATTAAATCGTTCCACAAGCCCGTTAGACTGTGGATACTGTGGGGTCGAAAATCTTGGACTAGCACCTAACCTTTTCTCAAATTCTTTTGTTAAGTCGGCGGTGAAATTGGTTCCATTATCACAAGCAATTATATTCGGAATTCCTGTCCTCATAAATATTTGAAGTAACGCATCACACGCGGTTTTAGCAGTTAAACTTTTTAAAGGGATCGCATCCGCCCACCTGGTATGTTGATCAATTAAGGTTAGTATATACCGATGCCCTTGGGAACTTTTAGGATCAATAGGCCCGATTAAATCAACATTAACTACCTGAAATGGAAGTTCCGGACGCGACACTGGGGAAATAGGAGCTCTATCATTTACCTTAACCCCTCTAGTCAATTGGCACTCTAAACATGACTCACAAAATTGTTTAGTTTCTTTCGCCATCCCCTCCCAATAAAATGAATACCTGATTCTCTGTAAAGTTTTCTTGGCTGCATGATGCCCTCCAAATACCGAACTATGCGCTAATTTTAGGATTTCTTCCCTTCTTACTTTGGGTACTACTAATTGCGCTATAGTCTCGCCTAACAATTTCTCTTTGTGATATAATAAGCCATTTACAATATAATAATCCCCCTTATCCATTTTAGCTAATTCCCAAGCTTTCTCTAATTCTTTGCATTCTAATTGGGATTCCTTAAACATCTCGGAATTGCTAACAATAGCTTTATTACCTTTCTCCACTTCCGTTTTTTCCGTATTCTGAGTTTGTACATTTTGCGAACTCGCTTCTATTGCGTAAACATTGCAACTATCGTTATTCATACCTTCCTTTTCATTCAAGTTATCAACAATACTTTCTGAACTTTCTAATTCTTGGGCCTCTAGCAATGGCTTCTCGCGGTTGACACCTGACAACTCATTAATCACTTCGGGATGTAAAATTACTTGCTCATTAATATTATCAGTCACTGCGCAAAGTACTTCCTGATGAATTATATTAGTTTGTCCGAATTGCGGAATAGCTAATGGTAATTTAACTAACGGCGATTTAACTGCTTCACCGAATAACCCTTGTAAATAAATACTACCCGCTCCTTTTAATTTCTCTTCCGGTACCAAATCTTTATGAACAACACTAATTTCACAACCCGAATCAACCAATCCCTTTGCTTTTTGCCCATTTACACTAACTTCAATTTTCTCAAGTTTATTTAATTTCTCACCAATAACGTTAGTTCTCTGTTCGGCCTTTGCCGATATTCTCGCCACAATAGCTCCATTAGGTAACTCTTTGCTTTCTTTTACCACAACCTTATGCACACCCGCTTTCGGATCTCGCCCTTTATTACCATTATTATTTCCCTCATTACCCACTTTATTACAAAAACGTTGGTAATGACCTCTCAAACCACATTTAAAGCATTTAGGAGCTGAAGCATCACTAGGCTTCTTAAAATCTATTTTCCTATCCGAAAAAGAATTAGTCTCATTACTCCCGTTTTGCCTCCAATTATTGCTAACTTTGTTATCATCCCTCGGTCTCATTTTTTCATTGTTTACGTGCCTATCTTTACCTTTAAAACTTTTATACGTAACGGCGTAAGACTTATGTTTAGCGTCAAAATAATTGTCACATTCTTTAGCAATTTTAGAAATTTCTAACCACTTACCTTGATGAGTTAACCCAATATATGACGCGGTATCCTCATCTAACGTACTTACTAATTTATCCGTAACTATTAATTGGTTGACCTTTTCATAAGAGTCAGCACCTCTAATCTTACAATAATTTTCCCATGTCGCTATTAAACGCGATACAAATAATACATGAGTTTCATTCTGGTTTCTCTTAGCCTTCTTAAAATTTTCCAAACATGCCTTCGGTGTCGGCTTATGTTCCCTTAGAACTAACTCCTTTAACTCCTCATAATTCTCCATTTGTTCCGTAGTGGTATAAATTAACAAATTATCCGCCTTATCTCCTAACATATTTAGTAGAATTTCGGCCTGCTGGTTTTCCGGTACATTTTTAGTTTTGAATGCCCTTTCTAAACTGTTGAAAAATAAATTCCATCCCTCAGTTCCTTGGTACTTTGATAGATAGAGTTTTAACACTTTTGATCAATTTTTCTGTTACTTTCATTATTAGATTCCCTAGAGACATTAGAATTATTTGCCGATCCTTGAACCCTTAATCTCTCCATTTCTAATTCATGTTCCATCCTTAATTTTTCAACCCTTTCTTCTCTTTCTAATTTTTCCTGCTCTAATTTTTCCTGTTTTTCTTCACGCTCTAACCTTTCCTGTTTTTCTAACTTTTCGCGTTCTAATTTTTCCTGTTTTTCTAACTTTTCGCGTTCTAATTTTTCCTGTTCTAATCGTTCTGCAACAATAGCGTCAGATAATTCCTTAATAACCCCCTCGTCGTACTCATCACTGTCCATTATCTTTTTCTTAAGCTGGATTCTGGTATCATCTTCCGCGAATTCAACACCCAACTCTTCGGCTATCCCCTGAAGATCAACCTTTTTTAGTTTCAATAAGAAAGCCATACCTTCACCGATTGTTATTACCACCCCCACAAGAATAGTTAAACCTACCAAATTAATATTTCCTAAACTTTTAACTTAGCACAGATACATCTCCACTTATTTTACTAATTAATACCCTTCAGGTAATCGATGCATTTAATTTCTAATTAACCTACTAAATACTCTAATTTTCCTCAACCATTGATATCACACAATATACTTCCAATAAAACAAAAGGGTAAAACAATAATTCGATTTAACTACTATGCAATATAGATTCCAATATATACACTTACAAGGGGACCACCAAACATGGTGATCACAGATTTTGATGATTTCAAAATATGTTGTAGGGGTCATACCACTAATTATTCAGCTAAAAGGATTTCTTCAAACGGGCCTTAGTTTTTAAGAAATTGGGGATCAAAGTTCAGCGCTCATTTCAAAATGTCGTTAGTGTTGCAGTCTGATTGTGGCTCGGTGGCGCTGCAGTAACGTGCAAGTCCCCAGACTCGGAGTTGGCGGGTTCAACTCCAAGTTGGTGCTTTTTTTTTTCCCTTCCTTTATATACTTTTTTCACGTTGTATATTTTAAGCAGAATTGGGAATTCTACAAGCTTTGAACTTTTTGACATTTTTTATGGGGATAGTTTATTTTTTCAATTTTTACTTTTTCGATTTTTTCGGAATGAAATATAACGTATAAATACATCTATATATATATATATATATACATTTTAAAGTAAGGTTAATTTATGCCAAAATAGGTCTAAAGTGAAATAATCCACAAAATAGCTGCAAGAATTCATGTTATCTTATGATAACATAAATAACATAAAAGATTAAACTATCCCTTAATGATTGCGCTAATGTATCTTATCATTATGGAAGTTGAATATATAAATACTTTTATAAATACATCCAAAGTTATTCAGACAATACCATTAAATAAACCAATGAAACCAGTAATTTTACAATCATATTATTAAAAACAGTTGAAGTTTGAAGTGAAATAGAAGGCAGATTATCAAATTACTAAAAATATATGGATAAATGGACATTATAAAATTAATACATTTGTAAATTCCTTTAATTCATATTTTTCATTCAATATCAGTTCATCTGCCTCAATAATTTGTCGATCATCTAATATTTTTAGTATTGAATTATGAAATTCTTCAGCCATAGCAATAGAAGCACAGGAAATATCATCCGGAGAAGAATTTGTAAGCAGATTATTATTTTGTAACAACATCTCGCAATATTTTAATGCATTCGTAATTTCGCCTTTTTGTTCCTTTTCCAAACGAAAATTTTGTATACTAGAGCTGGTTCCTTTCATTACAGTATTTTTAGGATTTAATCCGACATATACATACCAATATTGCAAATCTTTTATTTGTGTGCAAAAGAAGCTAAATGACATTGGTAAAAAGAATTTCTATTTTTGCGTGATTTTACCGAGAAAATAAAAGCAGACGAATAAAATAAATACATATATATTTTTTATGTATCGTAAATTTTATCTCATTGAAATAATTAGCAGACGACTTTTCCGATCTAGTTTATTTTTTTATGAATAGTGTTTTAATTTGTTAAAATAAAAATGTATATATAATTTTTTTAATGTAATCTGTCATTTCTTATTTGTGCAAACGATAAATATTGTTTAGGTTGAACTTTAGAGATGAATGTATTTAAAGATCAGTAAAAATTTGGGTAATATTTTAGCACTACTGATTTATATTTTATTACACTTTCGAAGATATGCATTATTTGAATTAACTAATCCTATAAATGTTTGAGAAATTGCACCTGAAAATTGTTTATCTAATTTATACAAAAAAGGATAAATTTTCATTAAAAAATTCCACAAAAAAGGCGATAGAAAAAAGAAAAATTATTATTTCAGAATTGTGCTTAATAAAAAAAAAAAAGAAATTACATAATAATTAATAAAAAAAGAGTTCTAGGCATAAATTATTTTTGCAGTTTTGTCAATAAAAATATAGTTTAAAAATTTCACAAAAAATAAATTTTCATGAAATAAATTCGAAAAAATAAATTTAATTTATTAAGAAAATATCAAAAAGTTCAAAGATTGTAGAATTCCCAATTCTGTTTAAAATATGCAACGTGTAAAAAGTACATAAAGGAAGGAAAAAAAAAAAGCTCTAACTTGGAGCGGAACCCGCCAAGTCCGAGTCTGGAGACTCGTACGTTACCGCAGCGCCACCGAGTCACAATCTGATTGCAACACTAACGGCTATTTGAAATGAGCGCTGAACTTTGACCCCCAATTTCTTAAAAACTAAGGCCCATTTGAAGAAATCCTTTTAGCTGAATAATTAGTGGTATGACCCCTACAACATACTTTGAAATCATCAAAATCTGTGAGCACCATGTTTGGTGGTCCCCTTGTTAGATAACAACATACAATTTACATAAAAATACTGGTACGCTGAAATTGAATAGAAGTATTGGTGTCAATCAATAAAATCCACATAAAGAAAAATTGTAAAACATGCCTATATAAATTTCTACAATTATCCTCACTAAAATATTTCCGAACTCAATACTGGTTCTTACACTTAAAACAAATACACTGAAAATCTTTACTTTTATTTTTCCTCACTATGGCTCTCTTTTGAGCCTTTTTTTTTCACTATGGCTCTCTTTTGGGCCTTTTTTTTCACTATGGCTTTCTTTTGGGCCTTTTTTTTCACTATGGCTCTCTTTTGAGCCTTTTTTTTTTCCTCACTACTATTGGCCAATTAAAATCCTAAGCAAATGTTATTATACACTCTTCAAACTTAAAAAATGTTGCTTCATTTAAATATTACTTTAACAATAATTTAACTTTAAGTAAATTTAATTATTCCTTCCAACTACTATTACCACAATTAGTAAAAAAAAAATTATAGACAATCAATACTAGCTCAAGTTATTATGACCTTTCCTTAAAACAATAGCCAATATGGTTATTAACACTTTATAGGTAGGGAGTATTGATAAAACACATAAATGATATAGACAATTTACTTAAATTACTATTAATTATACAACAACAAATTTTGGTTCGAGATGTCAGCAGAAAGATATGATCAAAACACCTTACCTTATACTTTCTTTGCTGGATTACTTTTCCAATCACAGGTAGTTCCACGATGTAGCGGTAATATGGCACAATAGTTCAGTTTAGTTCTTTCTAATAAAGATACGCACAACACTTTAGTCCACACTAGACGATATGGCACGATACTTTATCACACACTCGACGATCTGGCACGATACTTTAGCACATACTCGACGATACGGCACAACACTTTACACACATTCGACGATACGGCACGACACTTTAGCATACAATCGACGATCCGGCACGATGCTTTAGCACACGCTCGACGATATGGCACGACCAGACAAGAATTCCACTGGATACTCCGGCATTAACAGACTGCAACACGGCTCGCTGGTCACTGGTTTCAGGCGATTCTATCCCACCGCTGCCACCAATTTGTCGGACGTTCCCCTCAGTCCACACAACTTTGAAGAATGTCCGTGGTAGATATAGCTGCCACCACCGATATTATTAGGTGATATCGGTCACCCACTGTGCGATTGGTGTAAATGAAGACTTACGCTAGTAACCGAATTATCAGTTTATTAAGAATATATGTACACACAAAATACGCTATTTACAAATATATACAACTACAACTCGGATATAGGTGATCCGGTTCAACATTAAATTAGATACCGTAAAGATTGGTTGTGTACTATTCCAATTACACTTTCCACCTCACACTCAATACACGTTAAATTCACTTTTTTGGAGCTCAACCTTGAGTCTCCCAACACAAGTATAATGGGCCTGCACTTCTTAGCCCAGAACACTAAACACTAGGACGTCTGTGTCCTTTGCGCACCAGAAAACGCACACTTTACGCTCTTCCACACAGAGCAACCTCTAGGTACGAAACCTAGGTACCGAATCTATGATCTGAGGCAAACTTGCCCTCTCCAAATCACTGCTTTCCCCCACATAAACCCCTTTGGAGCCTCCTCATTGGACACATATTCTATTCTTTTCTTGCTTAGTGACATGCTGCTAATCTGCTCACCATCCGCATACTTCACTGACAGGTGGACATGCCTCTCAGCTATCTCTTTTCTCTAACACCCCACCTGTAAAGGATTATCTGGCTATTCCCCTTTCCACAAAGAAGGAATGTCACCTTGGAAATTCTGTACACAACCATACCATAAAAAATATTCAAATAGAGAAAGAGTAGACATTACATTCTTTAGCACAGGTGCTATCAGATCCTGACAGATATATTACAGCCTAACTTGAAAGAGGAAATCTTCGGAAAAATCGACTTGCGTCATCAAGTATCATCATATATTGCATCGTTTGGTTGTAACCGCTCCCTTTGACGAAATTGGCGTTTCTTTTGCAATGTTTTGACACAATTAGTTTTATCTTCGCAGCCCTTGGGTGAAAAAGGCGTTTTGCTGCGGCTATTTGACAGAATATGTGTTTTCCCGCTATCTTTTGACGAAATTGACGTTTTTACCGCGTTCCTTGTTCCAAATTCTCGTTTTTTTCTCTGCCCTTTGAGGAAATTTGTGTTTTTTTAGCAATGATTTGACGAGATTCGCTTTTTATCTCCGGTCTTTACATGCTTTTTTCACCATCCTTTGTCAAAATTCACATTTTCTATTGCGGCCCTTTGATGAAATTCACGTTTTTACCGCGTGCCTTGTACGAAATTTTCGTTTTTTTCTTGGCCATTTGACGAAATTCATGTTTTTAGCGATGATTTGACGAGATTCGCTTTTTCTCCGCGATCTTTTGACCGCCAGTTTTTTACGTGTTTTTTTTTCACTATCGTTTGTCGAAATTCATGTTTTCTAAAGAGGCCCTTTGACGAAAATCGCATTATTTTGCGATGCTTTGACAAGATTCGCTTTTTTGCGTGGTCTTCGGATTTGATTCGCATTTTCGTAGCCTTTTGACAAAATTTGCGTTTTTGTAGTTCTTTGAATATATTCGCATTTTCTTCTGCGATCCTTTGTTAAAATTTGCTTTTTTTCCCACGACTTTTTGACGAAATTTGACGACCGGTTTTTTTATGCAGCCCTTTGACTAAAATCCCTTTTTTCAGCGATTATAAGACAAAATTAACGTTTCCTCAGCAATCATTTCACGAAATTCTCATTTACTTGCGATCATTTGACGAAATTCGCGTTTTTTCTAAGATCATTTGACGCAACTTGACTTTTCGCGGTGATAGGACAAAATTCGTGTTTTCTCACTGCCCTTTGACAAAATTCGCGTTTTATCTTCGATCCTCTGACAAAATTCGCATTTTATCTGCGGACCTTTCACAAAATTTGGGTTTTTTTTCCGCGATTCTTAAATGAAATTTGAGATTTCTTCTACGAACAATGTCGAATTTGCGGATTGACATTTTTTTTTTAAATTGCGGAACTCAATATGCGTTAAATTTCTGAAAAATTCAGCACAACATCTCCTTCGATATCCCCTCTCCCCTCTTCTGACTATGGCCTTACTGTTAAAAATGATTTTTGTGTACAACACAGTTTAACGTGTGTTTCGTAAGATATAGAGAATTATGAAATTTAAGTCAGCCCCCCTCCCCCCCCCCAAAAAAAAAGAAATAAAATCCTGGGTACGCCACTGGTCGTAACTTTTGATATTAGCTTATGTGTTATTGATAATGTTCTTCCCCTTTATCAAACCTCTATTTTTTATGTGATTTTTGCTTGATGTTATTTTAAAAAGATTTGGGTTGACTCGACTTTTTAAAGAAAGTTTTAAATATTTTTCAATAAGAAAAGAAAACTATACATTTGAATATTAATGAGCATAATGTATGTTCGTTTTTATACAAAAAAAGATGCAGTTCATATTACAGATATACTTATACACTACTTTTACATAGATTTGTTAAAATAAAGTTAATTTTATTCCTCTTCGGATTTGGATTTAAATATTTTAATTCTGTTTGAAGTTTGTGTCCGGTTCAGATCGGGTTTTTGTTTGAGTTTAAGCTGAATTTTTTGACCAGTAGTCTCTGTTCTGAAGCCATAATCTTCTTTGCTACGTATTGAGATCATAGCGTCGTTATCAATAGCTATGGAGCGTAAGCGTCATTTTATACATTAACTGCAATTAAAACATTTAGTAAATTTTTCTCGAAATAAAGTATACTTTAGATATAAGCATAGTCTCCTTTATATTTGAGCAAATTATACTATTTAATTTTGCAATACTTTATTGATTATGTTCCTTGCACACTCTTTCGTTGTTATTTCATCTAAACTGTAAATGGATTTTAAATAATAATACTTCATAGTGCGAATTTGTTGGAAACAGATAATGTAAACAAAATAAAAATTAATATTTGGAGAAATATCTTTCATTTTATAGCATATCTTAACGTTTAATTTACAACCAAATAATGTAAAAGCTATTTTCTCTACATTTTACACCACAGATCAACAAGGCATGACATCAGACGAATTTCAAGTAAATAATTGTTATTAAAAGAAGGATTAAACTTCCATTACCTTAAAATGAAATTTTTAAAGTATGCGGAAGCGAGAAATCTTTTAACATTAAAGGGAAATGATAAGTTAGAGGAAAAGGTCCAAATACCGGCTACCACTTTTGTGTTCAATCTAGATTCTTCAATTTTCAAAAATAATAAATGTAAAAGTGACAGTAGGATACTCTAACATATTTCACACCTCTTTAGGAAAACAAAAATCGGTTTAAAAGGCGTTTCCTGTTTATAAAATGTAAAATTCCGAAAGTCTGCAAATTTTCAATTTTGAAATTGGGGTCTAAATAACCGGCTACCTAAATTTTCCCCTAATGATTCACACAAATATTGCTTTTGTCTGTTATTACGCGATAAGAACATTGTTTGTAAAAATTTTATTAAATACTTAAATTTCTTCTTCCCAGAAAAAAATTGTAATTTTTTTTTTATTTAATAAAACAACGTGTTTCACAAATTTATATATACCGGGTGTCCCAAAAATGACTGATGGATTTTAAAGTTCAATAACTTGCAAACGGTGACAGCTATTTAAAAAATTTTTGCATGAGCGTTATGTATAATGTCAGGAGTTTTTTTACCGTAATTTTTTATTTTAGTTCGCATCTCAAACAATAGGTGGCGTTGATGGCGATTGAAGGCCAGGTCGACGCTTCACTCAGCACTGATCACCTGGCCTTCAGTCGCCGTCAGCGCTACCTATTGTTTGAGATGCGAACTAAAATAGAAAATTACGGTAAAAAAACTCCTGACATTATACATAACCCTCATGCAAAAAATTTTTAAATAGCTGTCACCGTTTGCAAATTATTGAATTTTAAAATCCATCAGTCATTTTTGAGACACCCGGTATATATATATAAAACTCTGACAGATTTATAATACATTCATAACATTGATTACGGATTCCAGTATTAAAAAAATTCAAACAACTTTCCATTTTAAAATGACTATGTACTTTATGCCAATGATTTAATCGAATAAATGGAATTAAATTAAGTAATGCGTCACATTCCATAGTTATATCGGATCTGAATTTTGAGGAAAAGACTTTTTTCTTTAGAACTGTTATTTTGAGGTATAATAATTTTCCGTTGGTGCAGTCTTTTTTCACTGTAGCGAATAAATGTATAAAATTCTATAAATCTCTGTTATTAATTCTCTTCGAAATGTCTTTCATATACTGCTAGTTTAAAAAAGCGAAATAAGATAGATTGTGACGTGTTCCTGTGAGATATCTCATTTTTTATTTTTTTCCGCTCACAGCAAATGGAACTATCGATTTTCCCGGTACTCTATTTATTTATTTTGAAGTAATAGATCACCTGAAGAATTTATTATAGGAAAAATTTATGAGGAAACTTATTCCTCTTTTTACATTGATGGGGTTTTTTTCTTTTTTCTTTCTTTTTTTTTTTGTGTTTGTGTATTATATCCAAGAAATTATGCAGAAAGTTCAAGTCTAAAAATTCGATCCAGAAAAGGTGTTATATTTTGCTTTATTTTAAGCATTTTGCTAAAAAAAAAAAGCACTTTGATTATGGAAAGAGCACTTTGATTATGGAACAGTCCATAATTTAAATGCATAATTATTAAATTGCAGTTGACCGAAGCTGCATACGTATAAATATGTAGATAAAGACAGAAAGTGTAAGAGTTAATCATGTAGATATAAAAATGCATAAATAATTATTATGCATTTGTAGATGTCGAAATCTAGATGCACTGTAAATGGACATGGAGGTATAGATATACGAATGTAGATATGAAAAGGAAGACATGGATATGTGTATAAATATAGATTTCTTAACTTTCTTTAATTGTATCTTTTATTCTTATACATTCTTGTATATTCTTCTCATAATTTTTTTTATTATTATTCTTATATATTCTTTCTATATTCTTTCTATATTCTTTTATTTATTTTTTTTTTCATTTATTCTTTAATTGTATTATTATAAAATAAATATGTTGAAATTTCACGGAGAAAATATTTCAGAAAATATTTAATAGTTAAGGGTTATAAAAAAAAGGTAAAATTTAGTTAAAAGAAAATTTGTGTCATTAAATTTGCATCATCAGAGGAAATCACATTTAAAATAAAAATTCAATGTTAGAATTTTTTTTCAGGGCGTTTACCTTCATTGCACATTAATTATAATGTCATTTTTCTTAAACCTAATTTCTTCTTTCAAGTTTTTATAGAAGCGTGACCAATACATTGCGTTACAAGATTGTCTATGGCTACTAACTCTTTGGGATAAATAAGTATCAACATGATACAGTTTTAGTACGACCGTTTTATTTATAAATTACATAAAATGTAAGACGAATGAGAAATGATTTTTATTTAATGCAAAAAGAAAAGGTCTGTCTGATGGCATTAATAGATAATTAACAACATTTGAGAAATTTTGTGGAAAACAGTTGATGACTTCATTCCCAAGAGCCACTGAAGCGATTCCAATATATATAAATAATATGTGTGTGGGTGGGTGTTTGTGCTTATTATAGTTAGCTACATTTCAATCTTTTTGTATCTTCCATAAAATATTTAGTAAATTTAATTAAAATATATTTACGGTATGCGAAATCATGTAACTGTTGTGATTCTACTTTTATTCATTTACGAACGATCAATCTGCAGTTTAATTAATAGCAAATCTATAAAAACAATTACTAATATTTCTTCAGTAGATTCCAAAATAAATGCACTTAATATCAGATATTTTCCATAAGATTTCGAATGTGTTATTGTCATCTTAATTTGATTCTACATTATAAAAAATATTGGTGTGACTTTACACCAAAAAACGGTGGCAACCAAGTTGAAACCAAAAGTGGTAAAGAAATACAAAATAAAAAAAACACCAGCAGTCAATTGATGTAATGAAATACCAGTGGTCAACTGGTGCAACGAAATGTTACTATTGGTGGCATTAATAATTATAATAAAAATTATTATAGTCAATAATAATTATAACAATTGTTATTATTATTATTATTTTGTTCTATTTATGTCTTACCTCTTAGAGTGTAAAGACTGTATTTCTAAATATTATTTATAAAACATAAAAACCGTACAACAAATTTAACAAAAATAGCTTTTTAATTTTATTACTACTTGACAGAATTTTTTTTTAACATAATGTAAAACAACCTTTTTTTTTAAAAAAAGTTGAAAATATACCCTTAAGGGTGTATTCGAAAAAACGCTTTTCCACCTTCAACACCTCGAAATTTTTTGAGACAATTTCAGACAGAAATTCATTTCATCTTTCATTTGAAAAGTAGAAACATGAAAAATGCTGAGGGGTTTTTTGAAGAGACGTTTAAGGTGTCGTGTAATGTCTTTTTACGCTCAATAATTTGATTTCTAAACAATTATCTTCTCAGTATGACCCTTTTTTTTCGTTCACAGATCTCCCGCTTCGGAAAAATCGCCTCAAAATGCCATTTTTGATTGCTTTTTTTTTTTTGCAATATTTTCTGCATTCATCAAAGAATAGACCATCACGACACCTTGTGTACTTTCTAAATAAGGCAATTTGTCAGTTGGATGCATTTGAGAGCAAAAATGAATTTAAAAATAAATCGGAAAAAAGCAGTTTGAATCGAAATACACCCTTAATACTTGCTGTTTCTGAATTAGCTAATGATCAACGATAAAAAAGGAAGATCATCTCAGAGTAAACATAAATATTAAAACAGAGTAAACATATTTATCTTTACTCTGAGAAATCATACATTCCCACCACCACCAC
This sequence comes from Maratus speculifer, assembly GCA_964019185.1. NCBI lineage: Eukaryota > Metazoa > Arthropoda > Arachnida > Araneae > Salticidae > Maratus > Maratus speculifer. Next base: position 269,629,927 of record OZ025296.1, on the reverse strand, counting down.
CAATAATCTTAAGAAAAAAGAAACCTTACTGTCATATAGAAACAATTCTGCTCGGAATTACCACAATTAATTCTCATAAAAATTCTGGTTATGAAAGAAGAGAAATCTGCAAATTTTCTCCCAATCTCAGGCCTCTTTCCGAATAAATCTCCCACAGAGAAGATGAGCATTGACAGATGGTTGACTCACTCGCCACATCAACACGTGCCGGGCACAATAACGCTCACTTTTTTTTAAATCTTGAAGTGAGCGAGAAGATGAAGAAAATAAATATATAAAAAAAGGTTGCTTGGTTAAGGGCGGGGGGAAACAACCTCTTCAAAAGGGGCGCACTTGATAAATAAATTAATAAGATTGTTATTTATTTTTCAACCCATACCTTAGGGATACGATAAAGAATAACTGTAATCTAAACAAGAATGAAAAATCATGTATGAGGCATGGATTATGAGACACTTCCTGGGACTAACAGGATATTATTAAGTAATTTAATCTATTTTCCTATAAAAAAAAATAAGATATCGAAATATGCATTTTAAAAACACGCATAATTCAGAAAAAATATTTTTTCAGCAATTATTGTTCATATCCGGAAATGAGAGGGCATTCTTTCGTATAGTTCTGTATGTACGATCTACATTTATGCACCTCCCTTTTTAACACTTTCGAAATGACATTCATGCCTAAAAAATAATCATAAGTAACCGGACCCTTTCCATTTTACATGTTTTGTCGAATATCGGCTGATATTTTTGAGTCTTTATGTTTCTAGAATATGCATGTTTAAACACGTGATCCGTCAACAACTTATCAGTATCCCACCATGCTTTTGGCATTTTCTTTGCATTTCATTTAGTTCATATTTGACGAAGACAATATGATTTTCACAAACACACCTGCACTGACAATAGCGACAATATTACCAAATTGGAGATTTTTTTTTAATTCAAAAAATCAACTACATTTTCAGAGTAGTAATCTCTGTTTTATTTATCGATAGGCATACAATAATAAAATAAACAAAAGATTTACTAATAAAAAAAAACTTTTAATTTTGAATTATCCTTTTGCATTCGAGAAGCGATTCTCACTGACCATTAATGTCTTTCATAAATGGGTGCTCCAAATGATCTGGACACTAGTATTTTAAATTAATTTTCTTCGCTTTACCTAAATCTTCACTGCAAATTAGAAAATCAAATATATTCTTTATATTCTAGAACGCGCATGTCAAACGAATTTACCTCAGAGAGATAAATTAACCATTGTATACAAAGCCGCGATCCACACTAAAAAAAGAAGAAAAAAAAAACATACATAAATAAATAAATTCATGATATACTCTTTGTAGATTTCCGATTGGTTATTTTTACATCCTCAATCTCTTGGAGCTCAAGCTGAAACATTAAAATAAGTTTGATCTGACTGTATACATATACTATACTTTTTTACATTTGAAATTCCTAATGCTAAGGCAATGCTGACAGACTCAGGGTGTATTTTTTAACACTTTATAGTCCAAGAGCCGACCGCACAAAATCCTAAGTCATCGAGCACAAAAAAATACCCTTATTTTATGAAAGAGTATTAATATAGAGGAATCTAATGATCCATGCCTGCCGGAAGCGAAGGGATGAAGTAATGGCCGAATAATCTGAGATAAAATATGGCGAAATAAATTGTAAGACATTAGTGGTGTCCAAAGCATTCGGTGTCCCGATTTATGAGAGACTCCTGACAACACTAGTGATGAGTAAGAATCACGTCTCGGGGGTAACAGTCCCAGAGCCGACCGCACAAAACCCTAAGTCATCGAGTACAAGAAAAAATCCTTTATTTTATCGAAGAATAGTAATAGAAGAATCTAATGACCCATGTCTGCCGAGAGCGAAACGGTGCATAAGCCAAAAATTGATACCGCTAGTAGTTGATTAGTAGGCTTAGCATTATGTTTGCCGTTCAATCAAAAATATGAAAACATAAAAAAACTGGGTGCAGGAAAACATAATGCTAAGCCTACGAATCAACCACTAGTGGTGTCAATTTTTGGCTTATGCATCACTTCGCTTCCGGCAGACATGGATCATTAGATTCCTCTCTATTAGTACTCTTTCATAAAATAAGAGAATTTTTTTTGTGCTCGATGACTTAGGATTTTGTACGGTCGGCTCTTGGACTATAAAAGGTTAAAAAAATACATCCTGAGTGTGTCAACATTGCCTTAGCATTAGGAATTTCAAATGTAAAAAAGTATAGTATATATATACAGTCAGATCAAACTTATTTTAATGTTTCAGCTTGAGCTCCAAGAGATTGTGGATGTAAAAATAACCAATCGGAAATCTACAAAGGGTATATCATGAATTTATATATACATATATATATATATATATTAGTGTAGATCGCGGCTTTGTATACAATGGTTAATTTAGCTTTCTGAGGTAAATTCGCTTGACATGCCCGTTCAAGAATATAAAGAATATATTTGATTTCGTAATTTGTAGTGAAGATTTAGTCGCAAGGATAATTTGGGAGCTAATATTAAATTTAAAAATAAAATAATATTTGCGACATAAACTGCTCAGAATGGACAGTTAGTGTATCAAATGACTATCTGGGTGCTGTTGCAAACATTTGCATTCATTTGTGTAAGCATAACTTGCATATTCGTGAAGATGTTAATATTTGTGCGAAAATTTAAGATTTTTTTATTCAATGCATTTAGAGTTTTCGAAATTTAACACCACTTTCTGAAAACTTAAAAAAAAAAAACTATAGAAACAGTTTACTGCAATTAAAACACGAATAAATTGAATATTTGATGAGAAATGGGCCTGTGTGTGAAAAAATTTTTAACTGCGCCGGGAAGTGTGTGGAAGATTTTAAGAGAAGATTTTCAAGATTATTAACTGTGCGTGGAAGATTCTTTCAGAATCCTTCACAAAATGTAGAGCCATATTGTATATACGTATACAACAGACCTCAGATATACTTATGTAGATAAAATAATTAAAAAATATTGAAACAGAATAAGAAATTTGCAAAGAAAACCTCCATTGATTTAACATTAGCTTGCCAATTTTTATGCGGATAAGTGTAGGTTTTTAAAGCTGTATTGGGGATGCATCACCAAACAGTAGTTGCAGTTGCATCACAAGATGCTGTTAAATTAAGCGACATAATATATTTTTGTAAACGGAGCTTTTCAGAGTAAACTTTCGTAAATCAAATTTTGAAATTAATCATAAACATTATGACGAATAGAAATACATGACAATCAAACTTTCAAGCATAAAATTAATAATTACAAGATGTGTTTCTTAAGTAAGGGTCGTTTTGTTGCATACACTAAGAGGTGGCGCATGCGCTGCAACAAGTGCTAGCGTCGTGTCCCAACGTTTCTTCGGAACAATTGTGTAGATAACTTGTACGGTCTGTTCTGTGTCTATAAATGTTCAAGATTATATCGCCCGCCCATGCTATGTACGGTCAGAGGTACTTTTTTTTTTTTTTTTTTTTTTTTTTGTCGCAGAGCAATTCAAAACAAAAGACACGACATGCTGACAGTGGTAATTTCACTTCATCATGACAATGCTAGGCCTCACATCGTAAGCCAGACCCGAACTTTATTGGATTCTTTTGGATGATAAATTTTGAAACTCCTTACTCCTTCTATAGTTTTGAGTCTCGACCTTGTGCAGAGCGATTGAAATCTTTTCCTCTATCTCAAATATCATCTCTTCGGTAACCATTACAACGATGACGAAGATATGAAAACCGAGGCTAACCAAAAAGGACAGGCTATCCACGGCCAACTTTATTAGAGGCCTCGGAAGCTTTTGCTTTTTAGGCGGGTCTTAGGACGGAATTACTAACGTAATCTCCGTCTATCCAATCTCGTGAGGAAGTTGTCCTTGTAAGGGGCGTTACAAACAAGAGTTGTCTTTGCCGATTGGTTAAACATGATATGATGTCATAAATTCCGTCCTAACAGCCAAGAGCTTCCAAGGCCTCTAATGAAGTTGGCCATGGGCTATCGCGGTTCATTCCACGCATCTTTTTTTTACAAACCACTGGAGCCACGTGATGCTCGAATGCACCAATGCAGGAGTATAAAAAGAGCAATACGTCACTCTAGCGGTCTGCAAAAAAAGACACTTGGGATGCACCACGGTAGCCTGTCTTTTTCGTTAGCCTCGGTGAAAACGTGTGACGTCTAGGTTATCGGCGCAGACGGCAAGTTTCTATGAAGAGGCTATTCAGAAACTAGTTGTAATGCATGATATCTGTTTAAACAAACTTGGCAATTATGTTGAAAATTAGAAAAACGCATGTAAAATTCGAAAATAAATTTGGTTTTTCAAAATGTTCTTTTGTTTGGCTTTTATTTTTAAGCAACCCTTGCTTAAAAAACATCGCTCATAGAAAAAGATTAAGTATTTTTAGTTACATTTATTATCTATAAAAAAATGTCGATTAGGAAAGAATTAAAACCTCTTTTAACAGATGTGGATTTAAATATCTAAGATTGCTACTGAAAATTAATAAAAACTGTGATTTCTTTGTATATTTCTATAATTTTAAATTTAAAAATTAAGTTTTAATCATTTTATTAGCTTCTGAATATACACATTCAACTCCTAACAAATTATTTGTACTAGTGATTTTTAGCAGAACGGATTTATGAAACGAGATCATAAAATATGACGTGTAATAATAAGACTTTGGATGGTTAGGTTCATTGAACAGCAATCCACTAAAAAAAAGTGAATGGAATACCCACGGAGATCGAATAGCAGTTGAGCGTGGGAAGATATCATTATATCAGTTATTATTTATTAGAAAAGGGGGCGTTCAGGGGTTTGTTGGTGACAGTAACAATACGAGTTTTAAAACAATTTACGAAATCAATGAGTAAAACATATCGAATTTAGAACAGGATTAATAAGGAAAAAAAGTATAATAATGTATGATGATAATAATAACTGTCATTAATTTTTGTAAATTGTATTTATAACATTATAATTCGAGTGGGTGGTCAAATTATCAGTTACACTACAGTTTTTCTTATTGCCAATCTTGTTTTAACGTTTATGTGTTAACAAACACTGACAGGTGACATTTGACAAGTGTCATCAACAATAAGGGACTCTTAGTGCATAATGTGCGTCAGGAATGATATGGGAACAAAGACTTCGTGATTTAAATGTTTTCAATTGTTTAGGGCGAATTCCATTTTCTGTGAAGTATGTCAAAAGAAGACACGACAAATCGAAGAAATTTGATAAAAGCCTTGATTATGGTCTGGCATGATAATGAGCAGGGGTATACCTTCTAGATTTTTTAAAGGATTACCGTATTCCCTTTGTTTTTCAAGAAAGCTATAGTAAATACATATTCTAAGGTATATACCCTCTGCATAGAGCGTATATCCTCTGTTATTTTTACGACTACACCCCTGATAATGAGTAATTAAAAGGAAAGCGTAAAAAATGCATACATATCAGATCCAATGGAGAACAATCCGTAAAGGGCCGTCCAAAAATGATGTCACGCTCGGAGGTAGAAAGGGAGCGGGGTTCATGAAATTGTGACAGTTTGTGACAGGGAACGGGAGGGGGGTGGGGGTAAGAAGAAACGTGACATCACACATTTTGGTTAAAATAAAAGCATTAAAAAGGAGCAAATTAAATTTTGAAGTTAAAATATTTTGTGTTGCTGAAGTACAAAGATAAGATTTAAAGCCAAATGTATTAAATTCTTTAATCCCAAAATACTACTGTTTTCGGTTCCTCTTTCATATTTATATTTTATTACTATTGCACATTAAGTATGTGTTTGATTATAAAAATCATGATTATAGGATAATAAAATTTTGAGTCAGAGCAATAGTCCTTTACCGTTTCTGATGAAAATTTAATTTTTCAGAAAACACATTTAAAGTTTTCAACTTCAGTTTAAAATTACGGCGTTTGTTTTTTTTAAAAGGACTTTAATACCATTCCTAATAGGCGTAAGATGAAAAATAAAAACAGATTTAGAAACAGAAATGCCCATTCTATAAAAATTAAAAAAATATATACATGCGAATTTTCATCGAAATTGACGTTTAAAACTTAGACGAGTCAACAAATTCTGTGTGGTGATAGGGAGCTTCAAGAGGATGAAATATTGTCATAGAGCAGGGCTGTCCGACCTTTAAGTAGGCAGGGGCTCTTGGTAATCATTGAAGGGCGACATTTTTCATATGACTGAAGACATGCGGCAGTATTATTGCACAGTATTAGTATAGATGCACATCTTAACGACGAGTGAATGAAGCTTAAGGCAGTCGACAAAAGGCACCTACGATTCAGGAGTTACATATAATAAATTTCAAATTATACATGTTTCTACGTAAGGTCTATCTCAAAAATGTTTATAAGGTAAGGTACCAAAAAAATTTAAACATGCCATAATAAAAACAATAAAATAAATAAGCATGGAGATCAAAGGTATTGCTAGGTTTTCTTTAGAATGCTAAAATAGGTTTTGACATACTTTGAAGGCGAGGATTTAGTTTAAAAAAATGTACGAAATAATAAAACAAGCATGATAGTTATCGATTCATATAGCTAGTTACAGAGAGATAGTCTAGAAGTACTTTCATAGATGGAAATTATTTTGCACTGTCTTATTAATTTTTCTAGGCAAATTTAAAACTTCAAAAATCAAGAAGGAAAAATTAAGCACCTTTATCCCTCGCATAAAAAAAGAGCCAGATTTGTGTGACAACAGAAAGATTAAAAAACAAAAAAAAAAAAAAAGAAAAAAAAAAAAAGAAAAAAAGAAAAAAAGCTTAAATTTCATGCACATGCACATGCATCTTCAAAGAGGCGGGTGCTGGGAAGTGAAAAAGTAGTTAATTTTTCTTTTACTTCTTAAACAATAAAAATAGCTATTTCTAATTATTATCAAATTTAACCATCTTAATTATACTTTATAAACAATAACTAGAAATTATGAAAGTATGCATGAATAAATTTTCAAAGTATGTTTCTAGTTTATAATATGTTTTCACAGGTTTTGAAAATATCTCTCATGAAAATAAGAATAATTTTAAAGAAAAATTTCTGTATAATGGAATTTTACCTCTAAAAAGTATAATAACAGGAAATTTTTAAAAGAGCGCCAAGTAGATCTCCTATGGGCGCCATGGCACCCGCGTTGGACCGCCCTTTTATAGAGCATGAGATCACAAACCATTTATTGAGTCATAAATACAGTGTTTAATCCTGATTGAACTTGGATTGACGGTAATAATTGGGTGAAAAATAAAAGCATTGCAATGAAAAGGTAATGATATATACATTGTTTTGTGTGAAATGTTATAACATCACGGAACGTTCTGGAAAAACATTGTGCTCAAAAAGTCGATGATACCGTATGAACTGGCAATCGCAGTTCAAAATATGGGACATCAGTTGCATGCTGCATAGTGCTTGCTCGCAAAATAAAAGCTTCTACCACTGTTTTTATTATTATTATTATTATTATTATTATTATTATTATTATTATTACAAAAGTGAGAATGTCTACTAAAAGTAATTTATTATAATAGACTTCGGTTTTTTAAAAGATATTACCACCAACCAAAATTGAGTTAGTATGGAACACCCTGCATTTTTTAATTAAATACAATTTTTCTTTTTCTTTTGCGACGACATGTTTTAAGGTACTTTTTCATCCTTGATGCCTACTAACACCCTTAAGACTTCGTCGCACCCTGTATATTAAAATACTATTTTACTTTGTGTGCATTTAGTTATAAAGGTAATAATATTTTTGGTTTTTATTATTAGCAAACTACATTCTTTCAACATTTGTGCCATCAAATTGGTCATTTCAGTTATTTCCATAAAGTTAAAAATACAATTACTCTCCAAGAAGGAATATCTTGCATCCAGTATTTTATTATTTTTTATTTCAATCCATAATATTTCGACAAGACCCAGCCAATTATCGTAAAATGATACAGAACATGTCTTGCATATTTGTGACGCGCCGGATTTAACCCTTTCGGGTCTGATATTTTTTTTCCGTTTTGAGAATTAAATTACTTTTATTTTAATAATGCTAATCGTATAGCCATCCATATAGATTTACTAAAGTTTAAAGATTTCTCCTTTTCTGAAATACAGTCGAGTCTCTCTATAACGAAACTCCATACATCGATTTTCTCCATATAACGAATTTTTAGTAAGAACGGTCCCCTTTTCGCATGATTACATTAAAAACAGACTCTATATAGCGAAATATCTATCTCCATATAACGAATTTTTTCATAAATTGGTGTTAATATATTCAGTTTTAAAAAAGCTTCGAAATCATATGGAATCAATTTTCCAACACTTATTTTTGATTTATCGTTCAGTGCTGAGTTTTTTTTTTTTTTTTTTTTTTTTTTTTCTCTCCTTGTCCTTTAAATCCAACGAATTCATCCTACCTTCCACACACCTTTCCACATCCTTCTCAAAACAGAGTCAATTGGATTAATACACATGTAAGAGAGGAATCAATGAGAGACACACGAGAAAGGGCTTCAAATGGAGGAAAATGTTAATTAAAATTTTTCATTCTTTGATAAAATTTGAGCATTTTTTTTTTTTTTTTTTTTTGAGAGTGTAACAATTTTAGAATTTAAAAAAAAAAAAAAAAAAAAAGAAAAAAGAAAAGAAAAAAAATTACAGATTTTTTCGTCTGAAATTAATGCAAGTCTTCCTTATTTGATTTTTATTAAGCTTTCAAATAAATGTCTGTTCTCTTTTTTGAAACAGCTTAAATAATTAAGAAATAAAATGTTAGCTTGATATTTACGTTTAAACATTTCTAATTCGTAATTCAAAAGATCAAAAATAATTTTTGTTCAAATTTTACACATTAAATACGATTTTTAACATCATTCTCTATACATCAAATTTCTCTATAATAACGAATTTTTTACTGGAACGGTGGATTTTGTTATATAGACACTCAACAGTAGTAGGAAAAGGACAGTTTAAGCTCAGCCGGAGGGACGGAGGGACCGTCGTGCCGCAGCATGCAGCAACCGTCCCTCCTGGTCCCTCCTGCGGTCCTTCCTGCGGTCCCGCCGCTCGAAATCATATTATAAGATGAAGATTAAATTTATATTTGAATTTTGAACAACCGTAGTTTTAATGAGTATTATTAATTAAGTGAAACAATTAAAATCTCATTTTTAACCATTTTATTTAGATTTCTTCAACTACAAGATGAGATTATCAATTTAACACAAGAGAGTTAAACATATATTTGAATTTTGCTTGATAGACATCTTAATGAGTAGCATTAATTAAGTAAAAACAATGGAAAATATCAAGTTTTATAGAAAAAGACTGATTTCTTACGATTTTTATCAACTTAAGGAAGAAAACTTAAACGTACATTTCAGTTTTCAACAGCTATAACCTTAATGAGTATTGATAATTAAGTAAAAAACAATGGAAAATATCGAGTTTTAAAGAAAAAGACCGATTTCTTACGATTTTTGTCAACTACAAGATCAATGTATCGACTTAAAACTTAAAACTTAAACGTACATTTCAGTTTTTCAACAGCTATAACCTTAATGAATATTGATAATTAAGTAAAAAACAATGGAAAATATCAAGTTTTATAAAAAAAGACTGATTTCTTACGATTTTTATCAACTGCAACATCAGTGTATCGACTTACAAGTTGAAAGTTAAACATGCATTCTAGTTTTTCAACAGCTATAATCTTAATGAGTATCGTTAATTAAGTAAAAAACAATGGTAAATATCAAGTTTTATAGAAAAAGACTGATTTCTTACGATTTTTTCAACTCAAACTACAGAATATCAATTTGATAGAAAGAAATTTAAGCATGCATTCCAGTTTTGGACAACCATTTCCTTCATGAACATTATTAATTAAGCAAAACAACGGAAAATATTAAATTTTTAACCGATTTCTTCATATTTTTTTATTTTTTTTTTTAATATAAAATCAGAATACACAACTTAAAATAGAAATTTAAACATATTTTTTAGTTTTTGAACAGTCGTTACCTCAAAGAATTTCGATAATTGAACAATTAACAAAGGAAACTAATGATTTTTTAACGAAAAAAGACGAATTAAACGAATTTGGTTAACTTTTACTCTAAATGGAAATTTCATCATACTTTTATATACTAACTAAGTAGAATTTTAATGCATAAACGAACACATTTCAATAAATACTCAACACACACACAAATTTGAAAACACCTGCTTCTGGTGACGTCATATTGAAACCAAAGCTTATTCCTTCGAAGTCCCTCACCATGTCTTTTCACCCCCATCTCCCCCAATTTTTTACCTCAGGTAGGGAAATGGACAAAGCAATGACCCCTCATTCTTGTATATTTAGAAGTCTGGGAGAAAAAAAAGAGACATTTTATGCACCCCAATTTCATAACAGTTACCGCAATATCCCAAAATTTAAATTTTGGAAGACAATCAGTATAATTAATTAAGCAAAATAATAGAAATATTATTTTTTAAGGGGAAAAGGTGAATTTAAGCGAATTTGATTAGTTTTACAATAGTCTTTTGAACCGCAACTTGGAAATATGGATTTCTAATAGAAAAATTAAACGTATATTTTAATTTTAACAACAAAACATAACAAGTATCCTTAATTAAACAAAAATAAATATCAATTTTCAAGAAAAGACAATTTTTTACACAAATTTTCAACTTTGAAATACATTTGTTTACATATATTGTTACAGTATATTACTAAACTTAAACTTTTTAAAAAGTTTGAATGTCTTTACAAAGGGTTCATACTTATATTTTTCACGTCTTGACTGCATTCGAAATCTTACAACAAAAGTATACTTTTATTATTATTATTATTATTATTATTCTAGAAAACCTAAAAAATCATTTCTTGCTGCTTTAGACACTTAACATATTAAAACTATTCTTTTAATATAGAATTTCTGCTTATTGATGAGACTAAAAAATTATTTTTTTGTTAATTTTGAACATTTATTGAGTGTATGTAATACTAGGATTAAAATCTTACAAATTCGGTGTTAAATTTTTCAAGAAATTGTGGTTTGTAATCCAGAAAAAGGTGTGATTTTAATAAATTTGTAAATATGTTCAATAATTTTTTTAGTTATTTCTCTAACTTGTCATTCATTTGTTAATTATTGTAATTTTTGTAGAAAAAATTATTTGAATTTTCGGTAATCTGTACTATTTTTTTGTCCAACAGTTGATTTTATTGATTATTAGTATTCTCATTCGGCAGTAATTTCACGTATGAGGTTATTAAATATTAAATATCTATTAATTTTCTTTACTGTTTCATATGATAGTAATATTTCTGAGGAACAGGTGTGATAACTACTAGACTTTGATTGACTTGATTTTCTGATAAACGTTTGAAAAGAGTTGTAAGTATGTAATGATGCAATATCTATATACTATCGAGAGTCGAGACAGATGTAGAGAAGTATTGGAGTAATAGTCAATTCTTTGTTGAATTTCAAGAAATTGTGTGAGAACATGGTTTTTTACATTAAGTTTATGTAATTTCAGTTACAGTTTTTCGACAATCAACCTAAAAATGGATAATTATCATAGTTAAAAGTTATGATGAAAAGATGTAAGCAATATTAATGTTAAAAAGTTCGTCTAATGTTTGCTCTTATGTTGTGAAAATTTCGAATAGTTTGGTTTGAAATATGAAATGTTTGTAAAAATTAAACTTTGTATTCGTGTATGTTTTGCATTATTAAATTGTAAAGATAATATTCATATTTGGAAAATGTTGTTGGGTGTTTTAATAATTTTCTGAAAGTAGATAAAAACAGATGTTAAAATTCTGTGCTATTAAAATATATAGGATCAAGAATAAAGTTTGATGAAAATAAGTATTGTAAAAATTCAGAAATTTTGAAGTGTAAGATGAATCATGTTCTAATTTGATTAATTATATGGGTAGAGTAGTTTTAATATGTCAAGTGTCTAAAGCAGCAAGAAACGATTTTTTAGGTTTTCTAGAATAATAATAATAATAATAATAATAATAATAATAATAAAAGTATACTTTTGTTGCAAGATTTCGAATGCAGTCAAGACGTGAAAAATATAAGTATGAACCCTTTGTAAAGACATTCAAACTTTTTAAAAAGTTTAAGTTTAGTAATATACTGTAACAATATATGTAAGCAAATGTATTTCAAAGTTGAAAATTTGTGTAAAAAATTGTCTTTTCTTGAAAATTGATATTTATTTTTGTTTAATTAATGATACTTATTACATTTTTGTTGTTAAAAACTAAAATATACGTTTAATTCTTCTGTTAAAATTGATATATCCGTGTTGGAGGTGAAAAAAAAATAGTGTAAAACTAATAAAATTTGTTTAAATTCGTCTTTTTATTTTTAAAATTAATATTTTCTATTGTTTAGAATACGTAATAACTTTTGAGGAATGTATAACCGGAAAATGTTAAAAAATGTTAGAAAATTGGTATTAAAAATATTAAATACAGTTGCTTCAATGATATCTTTTCGATATGTAAAGTGATTGTAGCATTTAGAAATGTACTTCTGAAGAATGTATAATCGGAAAATGTTAGAAAATCTTAGAAAATTGGTGTTAAAAATATTAAATACAGTTGCTTCAATGATTTCAAAAACAAACTCTGTTAAAAAATTCTGTATGATTTCAAGTGAAAATAATCTGAACCTGAATACATGGTATTTAAAATACAAAATTCACGATTATGAACTAATGTTGAAAACATGGGTAAAATTAAATATACAGCTAATATTTAATTATAGATTAGAAAATTCTTAAAGTGTATCCAAATTTATCAAATATAGTATTGAATACAGTGAATAAGTGAAATATGTGAATAAGTATTGATATTTCTATGTTGCTTTTGAAAATACTAGTGTAAAATTATTCAAATTCGTCTTTTCTTTAAAATTGATATTTATTTTTGTTAAATTAATGATACTTGTTAAGTTTTTGTTGCTAAAATTAAAATATACGTTTAATTCTTCTGTTAGAAATCTATATTTCCAAGTTGTGACTCAAAAGACTATTGTAAAACTAATAAAATTCGCTTAAATTCACCTTTTCCCCTTAAAAAATAATATTTTTATTATTTTGTTTAATTAATTATACTGATTATGTATTCCAAAATTCAAATTTTGGGATATTGCGGTAGTTGTTATGAAATTGGAGTGCATAAAATGTCTCTTTTTTTCTCCCAGACTTCTAAATATACAAGAATGAGAGGTCATTGCTTTGTAATTTCCCTACCTAAGGTAAGAAATTGGGGGAGATGGGGGTGAAAAGGCATGGTGAGGGACTTCGGAGGAATAAGCTCTGGTTTCAATATGACATCACAAGAAGCAGGTGTTGTTTTCAAATTTGCGTATGTGTCTGTGTTGAGTATTTATTGAAATGTGTTCGTTTATGCATTAAAATTCTACTTAGTTAGTATATAAAAGTATGATGAAATTTCCATTTAGAGTAAAAGTTAACCAAATTCGTTTAATTCGTCTTTTTTCGTTAAAAAATCATTAGTTTCCTTTGTTAATTGTTCAATTATTGAAATTCTTTGAGGTAACGACTGTTCAAAAACTAAAAAATATGTTTAAATTTCTATTTTAAGTTGTGTATTCTGATTTTATATATAAAAAAAAAATAAAAAAATATGAAGAAATCAGTTAAAAATTTAATATTTTCTGTTGTTTTGCTTAATTAATAATGTTCATGAAGGAAATGGTTGTCCAAAACTGGAATGCATGCTTAAATTTCTTTCTATCAAATTGATAGTCTGAAGTTTGAGTTGAAAAAATCGTAAGAAATCAGTCTTTTTCTATAAAACTTGATATTTTCCATTGTTTTTTACTTAATTAACGAAACTCATTAAAATTATAGCTGTTGAAAAACTAGAATGCAGGTTTAACTTTCAACTTGTTAGTCGATACACTGATGTTGCAGTTGATAAAAATCGTAAGAAATCAGCCTTTTTCTATAAAAATCGATATTTTCCATTGTTTTTTACTTAATTATGAATGCTCATTAAGGTTATAGCTGTTGAAAAACTGAAATGTATGTTTAAGTTTTCTCTCTTAAGTTGATAAAAATCGTAAGAGAGCAGTCTTTTTCCATAAAACTTGATATTTTCCATTGTTTTTTTACTTAATTAACGATACTGATTAAGGCTATAGCTGTTGAAAAACTAGGATACATGTTTAACTTTCAACTTTTAAGTCGTTACATTGATCATATAGTTGATAAAAATCGTAAGAAATCAGTCTTTTTCTATAAAACTGCATATTTTCTATTGTTTTTACTTAATTTATACAACTCATTAAGATGTCTATGAAGCAAAATTCAAATATATGTTTAACTTTCTTGAGTTAAATTGATAATCTCATCATGTAGTTGAAGAAATCTAAATAAAATGACTAAAAACTGAGATTTTAATTGTTTCGCTTAATTAATAATACTCATTAAAATTACGGTTGTTCAAAATTCAAATATAAATTTAATCTTCATCTTATAGTATGATTCCGAGTTGAGATGTGATTGATAATATTTTTAATTAGGGAAGGTTGTTCACCTATCCTGTTATAATAGAATGTTCCTTTTTTTCCACTAGGGGGCGTTTGTGGAGGGGGATGCATGGTGGGCGCAGGAGGGACCGCAGGCGGGGCAGCCGGAGGCATGGAGGTACCGCAGGAGGCACCGCAGGCGGGGCGGCCCCGCAGCCCCGCCTGCTCCTGAGCCCGTACTCTCTTTTCCCTACTACTTATATACATCATTTATAAGTTGACTTTATTTCCAATGGTTTTGTACCAGTAATTTTCTTCTATGACAACTTGTTAAAAAGTTAATAGGAAATGTTTCCTTTTTTTATCTTTTTTCCATGATTGAACATTAGATTACTTTATTTAAAGTTAGCAGAGAACAACTTCTGTCGGATTTTTTAAGCCAATTTATGTTATTTATAATTTAAAAACTTGATAAAATAGATTCTATGCAACAGATGTTTGTCTAATTATTGTCTTTACTTGAACGTAACTGCTAGATTGCTTTCAAATGGATATTTCACAATTGGAATGCTAAAAATAAAAGATTTTATTTTTATGTTAGAAAAATTATTTCTCTCTTTTGTAACTCCAAAGCATTCTTTCCAAATATGATTCATACAAAAGCATGACAATGAGTAGTTTTTTATCCTTTTACATCATTTTACTACAAACATTTATTTGTTTGAACACGTGTACGATCAGCTGAAACTCTTTAAAGTCACGAAATTTTACTGTTTTTCACTCAACACATGCAGTGTTCACCCATGCATAGTCCCTATCTTCCTGTAAGAAGCCAGTAAATTTTATTCCTCCATGTTTAGAAAGGCCAAGTGACGATTCACTATGGACGGTTACATCAGCATAAATTTTACATTTACGAGATAAAGGAATGCATTGAATTAGCTCTAACTTAATGATCAGGTGGTGTAGAGGAACAAACTGTAGAAGCGAAATATTTTTCCTCCTTTACAGGTGTGGAGGAAATGTATATTTTAATGAAATAGTTGTACATTGTGCAATTTATAAATCACTATTTAAAATAGATTATTTCGACTGACGTTTTTGATAAATTACACTTTTTTATTTAGAGCAGCATTTCCTGAACTTTATTGTCACGCAAAATATCTTGAAGTTTCAAAGTTTTTCGTGACAGCTAGCATGCAAAAATAGAGTCTTTTCTATAATCTATCTTAAGTAAAACATAAACTTTGGCACAAGAATGCACGAGAACAGCCATAAGTAATAAGAATGTAAAAAATAGTTATTCAAAATTCTATATTACACAAAGAAAATTCTTTTTTTATGAATGCGTTAGAAAAAACACAATTTAAAAGCCAATGGGAGATATGACATTGTTTAGCACCAAATATAGAAATTGTGTCGGAACAAAATCTTAAGAATTTGATTGAAACGTTAATTCCAAGCCTCAAACTTTTCTCTATACAAAATTTTCTATTTTTTTTTACCATGTTTTACTTTAAAACTGTAACATATTATTATTGTTAGCATAATTGCAGCAGATAAAATTAATAATACGTTTTTTAAGATTTGGCCAATAATACGATAGTTATGAGGCCAAGACATTGGCATCGCCCATCAGTGGGTCGTGACTATAGTTTTACAACTCCTGATTTAAAAAATAAAAACTTTTCCATGTGAGTGTTGGTAATTATCTTAGCCATGAATCAAATCCAGAGTAATTATACCTGGATTTGGTCACTCATAGGAGATCGCTCGATAGATTAAACCGCAGTTAAATTACTTCCAATAAATCTTAGACACTTGATTACATGTAAATAATGCTGTTGTGTATCCATCGCTTATTGATGTTGTTTCCAAAAGGTTATCTGAGCGAATTGTGTTAGTCAAAGTTGCGGATGATCGTTCACTTAATAGAGCGCAAGCAATTTATGCCAGATATCTTGGGTTTTATTCCTTCTATTTTTCCCCACAATAGGAAAATTTTTAATTCACCTCATAAAACTACTTTACTTTCTAGCAATCAAAAATGTTTTTTCTGTTAGATTGAAATAAATTAAATGAACAGAACAATATATTCGTTTCTTAAATGAACAATCAAGAATAAATTCCTTAATCGTTGATTTTGCTTCTGTAGCCACCTTCTAAATCTAGCATTATAATTAAATCTCTGAATGAATTTTGTATTTCTTGTGTTAAGGATATTTAATTCATCTTATAATCATTTTTTCTTAACAATATTTCTACAAGTGTCAAATGACACGTCTAAAAGATTTCGATTTATGGGTATTTTACCTGTAATTTTTTGATTAAAATAATCACAAACTACTTTCAATGCACTTAAAATTTTTATATTTATTAGTTTTAAAATTAGCAAGTAAAAAAAAAAAATTTAAAATGTGTCTGACAGTGGCAGAAATAGCTTAAAACCTAGTTTTATGAATATCTCATACAATAATTATTCAATTCGTTTACTATTCTTTTTAATTTTACAGGTATCTTGTAATCAGAATATGGAAGGAAGTTTTTCCAGCATAATCTTCGGTCTTGAAGATCAATCTGTTCCTGACGGTGATTGTTTCGTTTCAAACTATAAAGACCTTAATTCAGAAATGAACTTTCACTCCTTCGACCAATCAGTTTATTCTTCACAACCATTTCTACAAAATTACGCAAATGAACAAAATGCTGTTGCCAATATCGCAAAAGAAAACTCTCCTTATAATTCACCTAATCTGTCCACGGAAGAAAGTGAAAATGAGAATGACCCGTTCTCCCAGCGTTGTAGGATACCAATGCCTGGCTTGATTCCGATGTCAAGGTATCACTTGTGGTTAGAAACTTCTTTCATGTGTAGAAGAAATGAACGAGAAAGACAGAGAGTTAGGAATGTAAATGACGGATTTTCTCGCTTGAGGAATCACTTGCCGAGAACTGCTAACATGAGAAGGAGGCAGAGCAAAGTAGAAACATTGCAGCATGCCATCAAGTATATTAAGTATCTCCAAAATTTACTTGAGGATAAGAAAGAAAATGAGAAAAAAGAACAAAGTTGAATAACTGAATGAATACAAAATAAATAATTTAAATTATATTTATGATGATTTAGTATATGATTCTAATCTGTACAACTTTTTTATTAAATGCTGGAATTGATAATGTTTTGTAAATGGACCGTATTATTCCTTTCATTTCGAGACTATAAAAATCGCCTTATGTGACGTCACAGGAATATTGTCTATCATACTTATCGCATGCAGATGATTGCAGAAAATTTCTGTGACACGATTTAAAAGAATACAAATATTAAAAGAATACAAATAGTTTTACATTTGTTTCCATCAAATAATCTATAGAGAAATGGAGCCCATTCTTCCTTTCGGTTGGTGGCTATAAAAATCGCCATTTTCCCTTATGTTACGTCACAGGAATACTATCATTGACATTTCTACAAAATTACACAAATAAACAAAATGCCGTTGTCAACATTACAAAAGAAAACTCTCCTTATAATTCACCTAATCTGTCCACCGATGAAAGGGAAAATGAGAATGATCCCACCTCCCAGCGCTATATGATACCAATGCCTCATTTGATTCTCAAGGTATGTCAAGGTATTATTTGTGGTTAGAAAGATCCTTTATATGTAGAAGAAATGAACGATAAAGACAGATAGTTAGGAACGCAAATTACAGATTTTCTCTCTTGAGGAATCACTAGTCAAGAATTGCTATCAAGAGAAGAAAGCAGATCAAAGTAGAAACATTGCAGCATACCATGATGTATATTAAGTATCTTCAAGAAAATGTTGCTTCATGCAAAATGCTTGTTGAAAAAAAAAAAAATAAATAAATGCTTTGAATAGATTTCGTTATAGTAGTTTTGGCATAAAGGCAATTCTTTGTTAAAATTTGACTAAATATTACTTATATTTGACTAAATATAAGGTTAGAGGTTAATTAAAATTCTATTAAAAATTTAGTTTAATTCATAGTTTTATTCCCTGTTTTAACTAACAATATATGTGTTCAGTAAAAATAGCATTAAAAAAAAAAGAACCCCGGCGGTAGGCACATATCTTAAATACTGGAAATGATAATGTTATTTATTTCTACAAAATTACAGAAGTGAACAAAATGCTTGGCCAATGTAAAAAAACTTTGACATTGTAACTCTCCTTAAATTTCACCGATATTTATTCACAGAACAAAATGAAAATTAGATTGATCTTTATTCCAGCATTGCAATTATAATCTTGACTTGTCTACACATCGGTCATTCAAGGCCTATTACCCATAGGCATTTACTATTTTGGGAACCGGCTTCTATGCGTCCACACTGCCATCTCGCAAAACTAATCCTTCCTCATCTGAGTTGACCATCTTGCACCTCAAATTAGTACAGACACTATTTGAAATCATCATCGCCTAATTTCACTAGTCACACTGGTAAAAATCCAGTGAAAATCTGCTCCAAACATTCTGTTGTATTTATTATCTTTGAATATCTTCTGTGCAGTGTTTTATATTTTTAATGTTTATGGTTTTTTACTGATTTTTATTTCATTCAATATCTTGATCTGTGCCTGTTGCAGCATGTCCCACTGGTAACTTTGCGCCAATGAAAAGCAATTAACTAACCAATAAATTAAGCGTTTTAAAATACCAATGACCGTTTCAATTCCGAAGTAAAATTATCATTTCGGGTTAAAAACTTCCTATATGAAATATATTCACAGTTTATTTGAAGATAAGAAAGAAAGGGGAAAAACTCAACAAAACTGAAGCAATAGCAACAACTTAAAGTAAACAATATAGATTATATTTAAGACATTTCAATATATAAATCTTTAAGTTAGTATCGTCTTTGATATATAGTATATATATTTGATATTTTGAACAATTTTTTTCATTAACTGCAAGGATCATTTTGTTTTATCAATAGCCTGAATGCTTAAAGCATGTGAAAATACACTTTAAATCTTTAATTAAACGACGTTTCAGGCATCTTAAGGCATTAGAAAACAGACTTAAATTACCTTTCAAGAGGTGAAAAGGCAGGAGCTTATTATTAAATATTTTATTATTTCGCTTTTTTGCAGTATTTAGATTATAACTCTAGGATAAATTTGGCAATTTTGTCCCAATATTTCAGACAGAATTGTTAAAATGATAAATTATTAACATTTTGCATCTTTCATTGCCATAATTTTATACTCAAAGCAAAATTCATAGTATCTAAGTGTAGAAATTATACTTATAAAAAAAATGAAAAGTATACGCAAGAATTTTCGCTTGGCTCTCAAAATAAACACTTTTTACAAATGAAAGTGGAAATAACTGCAATTGATTGGTAATTTAAAAGTCAAAATGTGTTAAAATTTGCACAAAATTCCTTTTTATGTTTGTCTGTTCGATAAAATTTTCACTATTATTGTTTATGCTCAGTTGTAAATAAGCATGATGTTTTTAGAGTATTGATGCAGGACATCATTCAAATTCTTTGAGTCAATGTGTTTATTTTTAGATCACTTAAATATTATATTTGTAAAAAAAAATTGTTAATAAATTCAAATGACTTTTCAAATGTTTTTTCTGTGGTTGTTATTGAATTATTCACATTTAATCTCAAATTTTACCAATAAAATACCGTATATACTCGTGTATAAGCAAACTCCCTAACTTTCGAATGCAAATTCAGCAAAAAATCAAAAAACCCTGTATAATTCAATCCTCTAAATTTTTACTTCCATATTGCACAAAATCCAACGACAGATGTCACTTATCAATGTGAAAAAGTAACAAGTAAACGAAAACAAATCATTATTATTATTTTTTTAATGATAAGTTATTTTTATTAATTGCATATTTTGTATATTATTTTATTATGCATTACACATAAAAAGACTGCATTTTTTGGTATCCGAAGTTTTCTTTTTCTTTTTTAATTGACTCCTGAATAAATGGACCCCTCCAATTTGCTTGCCGTAAATTGTTAGAAATTTCATGACTATACATGAGTATGTATGGTAAATTTGTAACTTACCATGAAGTTTTCTTAATCATAATTTTGATAGGCTAAGAAGGGGTAATTATGACAATTTTGTTCATTTTCAACATTGTTACTAAGGTGTTCTGGTTTAATAACGCCAGGAGGGGTAATAACGCCAAGTGCTAATATTATACATAATTATGAAATAATCTGGTAAATGACACCAGTGTGCTCTGCGCAGAAGGGTTTTGAGTCATATAAATCGCAAAAAACAGCTTAAAGTTAATTTGTTCGATTCGTAGGTCCTATATTGCTTTTACAAGCAACTAAAATTAACGCTTGATCTAAAATTTGCAATGTACGTTTTGTGATGTGAAGACTATTTTTTTTTTATCCGGAAATACTTTGTTTATTAAATAAATTTGTAGTGCATTTTATGAACTTTCAAAATGTTGTAGAAGGTTTTGGATATTTTCTCGAGATTTGTAGTTCTAAATGTACTGCGCAATAAGTATATCGGGGTAATAACGCCAATCCTTGCCATTAATACCCCGGTTTATTCCCAACAGTGGCCGAACTACATCCTAAATACTGATTCAAAAAACCATAGTTAAAACCGTGCAATTTTTCTAATAATTCTATTTAAGTGGTCCTTTTTAAGCAAAAAGTAGCTTAGTATCTGATATTCTTTTGCCTCCTCCCCCCCCCCCCTCATGCCACACCTTTATTTTTCTTACACTTTCACAAAAAAATGAACATTTTCAATAGCTTAGAATGCAATTTGTCAGTTTCTAGAGCTGTAGAGTTTGTATTTTTAGAATTGGGCAATCTACATGCCATTATTCCATCTTATTTTATAGTTTTGTTTGCATGGCGTTATTACCCATATAGGTGGGTAATAACGCCAAATAGCATTGGTCAAGAAATCACGCCATAACATTTTATGAATACTTATCTGTTAAATTATTTTTTTTATATAGATAGTCAATGAGCTGCTGTATCAAATCCTATATTTGTTTGAAAAATACAATCTAAAACTAAGCCGTGAAAATTGGTAGAACCTTAACGTGGCTTTATTAGTCCAGGACACCTTTTTTTTTTTTTTTTTTTTTTTACTTTTTTATGTTTGGAAAAGTGATTCATTTAGTTCATAGGAAGTTACTTTTACCCTTTTTAAAAGCATCTTTTTAAAGTTTAAATTCTCATAGTTTTTCTTTTTCTTTTTCTTTCTTTTTTTTTTTTTTTGTTTGTTTGTTTGTTTGTTTAACTTAAAAGGATGGTTATTATATTACCCCATCAAAATCTCACAATCACAAAAGTTTATAGGGTAATTAAGACCACTAGTGGGGAAATTATGATCACTGTATTTTCTCTTTATACTTCCCTATGCACATTTCTTTGGGGGTAATTTTGATAATTAGAATCCGAATCCCAAACTGACAAATCTATTTCTGAAAGATTTTGGTGGACTTTGCATCAAATTGCTATTCAGATCTCAAAAATGCTTCAGACTCGTGATGAAGAATATCTAAAATGAAAAATGCATTAAGAGGTCAATAGCTAAGTATGAAAGAAATTTTTATCATACACAACTTTCTCCAATATGAAGGTAATCATAATTATTACCTCACTTGATCCTACTCATTGTGATTTTATTTTTATTAATTGAATGTCTGAAATAATTGAATGCCTTTTATTTTTATTAATTGAATGAAAATGTTTGATATCTTAAAAATGTTTCGAAAACCGACACAGATTAACACCTATACTAATAAAATCCGTGTGCCTGTGTATGTCTGTCTGTCTGCTTGAAGTCGATTACAGTTCGCAACGCGGGCGAGTTGGAAGTCACGAGAGGTGTCTTTCGATTCGAAAAATTCCGGGAAAGTCATTTCGGGCATTTTCGAGACCGTGGGACCAAAATTAAATAAGTTATGAATTAAAAACCCCTCGGGAAACGGAACGTAAAACGTCTCATTTCTCAAAAAGAGCTCGCCTTACACTGCGCCACCTTGCGCTGAATGACTAGAACTTTTCCCCTTTGGCTAAGAGCGCAAAAAGAAGAACCAGCCAAAAACGTCTTTTTCTCCCCGCGCTAAGTGCGCTTTGTTCCGCATCAATTTTTTTGACTTGCCATCGATTATTTACCGTAGTTTTCGCTAAAATATTGAACTTAGAAATAAAACAGGCCGCAGCAAAGAAAATATACCGAAACTTTTTTTGCGCATTTTTTCTTAAACCATCATGCAGACAGTTTTTAAAGTAGAAAAAAACTGATAACATATTCAGAATCTGCGTAAAAGTCTGCTTCTTATGAACCAAAAAATACGAAAAAATGTCTTATGGGCGCGTAGCGCCAACCGTGCAAAACCAAATATTTTTAACGGGACCATAGGCGCGAAGCGACCATGGCTCCGATCCACAATCTTTTTTTTTTTTTTTTTTTTTTTTTTTCAAGTGCGCGTAGCGCCCACCGTGCGAAATCACATATTTTTAACGGGATAATGGGCGCATAACAACCATAGCTCTTTAATTTACTTTTTTTTGTGCTTGAGGATTCGAACACCAAGACCTGCTTATTAAATGAATTTTTTTGCTTATTATATACTGCTTAATATCGAGGTTCGTTTGGAAAAAGTGGCCCAGCTAGCGGGCGTAGCTCGCTAGTATATTATATTGCTCGTCTTTGCAAATAATTGACAGTGCAGATAAGTAATTTACATGTATTTGTTCTGTTTTGTATTAGAACCATTCAAAACAAAAATAAATAAATAAATAAATAAATAAAATTAAAAAAAAAGAAATCCCTGATGATTTATTACAGACCTAAGCAAAGCATTGCCGGATAGAAATTTAATCATAGCATAAAGAGTGCAATATTGAAAATTCACTCATAAACTTAACGAAACATCGATTTAGTTTATTAAATCATTTATTTTGTTAATATTTTACGGTATATGTATTATTCTTATAAAAGTACATAATCTTTATGTATGTGTAAAAGTTGAAAGTTTCAAGGGTGCTACTTGATTATTCCGTCGACCAATTTCGTCAAATTACATAAATCGGCAAACGATTTGCCAAATTATACAAATTCGCATAATATTTATTTCAAATAATGAAAAAACCCTTTGGCTCTAACTCTAATTCTAATTCTACTTAGTATGCTAAAATTTATTTTAGTAAGAAAACACAAAATGCAGTTGAAAATTCGCCAGCAACAATTTCTTAATGAAACGTACTGATTTTTTTTCTTGTACAACTTTGTATATTACATACAAACTTTTATACACGCCACGTATTAAGCAAAAATTTTATTCTGAGAAAAAACTACTGAAATCACACTTCCAGGAATGACAATGCATAGCCGGTGAAATATCTTCTTCTTTAAATAACACTGTATATAATTTTATTTATAGGTTGCAAACATATCTTACTATTTTAAATGCAGTTGAGCTTGAAAATGCATAACTTAAGCTCAAAAATGTCTTTAAGCGATTCACGCTGATTCTCAGCAATGCTTACGAATTCTTTTCTGTAGCCCTGTATATTGTCTGTAGAATTTATGCACGCCACGCAATATACAAAACTTTAGGGAAAAAACGTATATCATAACCGAAAACGCACTTTCAGCAAATATCTCTGAAGTCGCTATCAGATTCACCAACATTTAGTAAGATTTTTGAGTCAACACTTGATTTCCTACAACTTTTCGCGAAATATCCACCCAACATCCAGTGTGATAGCAAACTGCGATGTCTCCCCAACTTTTTTCCACACGTTCAAAAAAGTCTGGGCTAGCTCAGATTTTTCATCCAACATCGAACGTTTCAACGAATCAGAGATAAACGGTTGATACGAATAGGCGATAAATATCAACGCCTGGCACGAGTAGAAACTGGTTTTCCGGCTTTTCCTCCGACTTTTTCAAAGACAATTGCAACCCTTTTTCTCTCTTTGAACGGGAAAATGTTGGAGTTAAAATCCGCTGAAAAGTTTGTCTCGCCTAAAGTCCGTGAATCTAATAGCAGCTTAATAGATAACATTTCGGATATATTTTATCTGCCCCTATATAGATGAACAGTAAATGAAATGCACACCAATTACTATATTCCCAGGGCTGTAACTGAATAAAAATGGGTGCTTAAGAAAATGTAGGGGTGGGGGTCTCATACTTTTTATACATACACAGATATATATGATTAAAGCATTATATAGAAAGAATAAAAAAGTGCATATTAATATCGTAGGCACAATGTTTTTTATTAAACTAAGTTATAATAAGTTAATTTTGTGTTAAGCAAAGGAAAGGCTGCAGAATGAAAATTTCCAGCGTATATAACCTGTGCATAATTATATTTGTGAAATAATAAGTGATGATGTCAACAACTACATAAAATCTTTACGATTCACCTACCTGTTTAAAAACAATTGTAAACTTTTTTTTTTTTTTTTCTGAACTTAACAATCACGTGTAATAAGGTGCTGCGATATGGCGTTGATATTTGCACGTTCGCATTAACAAAAGATAACCAATTCTAAATCTAGTTATAGCTTGTACTAGTAGTATCTGACAACTGAAACAGCTTAATATATGAAAATGAAATGCGCACATGTTAAAACACTCTTTTTTTTTCTGTTTTTATACAAATACTACAATTTTATGTTCACGCAAAACTGTAAATGATCTCAAAACGAAGTTGAGTTTTTGAACAGAGTTTCATAAACGCAGTTTCATTTGTTGACCTACAAATCTTTCTGATGAGGGGGGGAGGGGGGGTCAAAAAGTTTTAGGGGAGGCCTGAGAGTCACCTTGCACCCATCTAGCTACGTTTCTGGTTACTCCAAACATCTTATCGTAAATCAGCATGGTCAGTAATAAATATCAATTTCAATATTTTTGGAATGCTGCAATATAATTGAAATATGCTGCGAAATTTTTTTCCAGGCAGACCCTTATGTAATCGAATTTTTTTGTGTAGCCCTGTAAGTGAATGATAAATGCTTTGCAAACCATAGAAAACATGTATTAATGTATCTCACTAACTCATGTCGATTTCATAATGTTTGGAATAGTGTAGAAATCAATAAAATATGCCGCAATATGTTTTTCTTTATAGTCTAAAAACAGGGCTCGAAAATATACGGGGGCCAACCGGAACGATGTTCCGGTTCGTAAAATTACCACTACTATTGTTCTGGTTCGTGAAATTATGGTAAAGATTATACTGGTTCGTGCACTTTTTAAAACATATTGCTGCAGTTTTATATTTATGACTTATTGTACTTTCTGTTGATGGATAAATAGAATAATGAAAAAGTGATTTTAATAAATATCATGATCGAGGTGTGAGATAAAAGAAAGTTTTGTGTTTGGCACATCTAACTAATTTAAATTGTTTTTGCTTTGTTAGATATAAATTTTTCTATAATTCAAAACAATTTTTAGTCAATAATGATTTTGAAATAATTTTTTATTCCGGTTCGTGAATTTTTCCATTTCGAACCCTGCCCATAATATTATGGAATATTTTTGAATATCCCTGCATGCGCACGCGTACTACATAACGTAACAGTTTAACCATCTGCTAGTATATCTCAATTATGTAAATAAATTTCATTATGTTTAAAATATTTTAACATAATTATAAACAAAAATACACCGCATAACTTTTTTGTCATAGACCATAATGCAACGGAATACTTTTAAGTGCCCGGGTTATGAACTGTAAATGTACTCGTTATATTTTAAATACGGATTTGTCATTTTGAACCTCAATAACATATAACAATTTCATGGTAATCCGAGTGCATTTACTCGAGTTAGAGCGCAGACAGACACAGACAATTCATAAACGCTTTTCAACAATGTTGGAAAATGTTAAAAAAATATTTATTAATTTTAGCCTTTCTGGTGAGCAAATAAATTTCACAAATAACATAATTTACGTACATTTATTTTTTATTTAAACACTGGTAAGATTTTCGACTAATATACAATATTGTACAATGAATGGAACCAGTGTTGTAGTCTTAAAAAAAGAAGAGAGTAAACGATATAGGCAGAGGGTATAGGCTGAAGTCATGAACTTTCATAGATAGGGTATACGCTAATGCTTTATTTGAAAAGCAGAAGGTTCCCTTCACTACATCCCTAAATGGAATTCAACTAACCTAAGCAAAATAAAAACAATAAAGTGCGATTGGATATTCACACAGGCCCCAACAGTGGCCGAGAGGTTCTGACCTCAAACTGGTAGACGGTAGGTGCTGGGTTCGAACCCAATCGCGACCGTCGGCCTAACCGTTCGAAGTTTTCCGTGGTTTTCTTCGAACCTTGCGTAAATACGGGTTAGGTTCCCTTAGAAAAACCCCCACGGAGGACACCCTGCCCCTTAGGGCCTATATCCCACCGAGTAGATTATTGGCCGAAATGCAAACAAAGTATAAGGATATTTTCATATCTAATATTTTCCAAAGAAAAAAATCATTAAATAAATATTTAATATTAAAAAAAGAATCATTAAATAAATATAAAATTTTTTGATGAGGATTGGTAAAAAAAATTCGAGTGCATTCCGTGATCATTGGTAACTAATATTCTATAATGCTGCCATCTATTGACAATTAATGCTGATAAACATGCGGCAACATTTATTTATTCATTTTAAAGGCTTTATTTATTTATTTTATAAAAAGTTGTATTAGTTACTAGATCTTCGTATAAACCAAGGGCGGCGCCAGAGGGTGGGGCCGTGGGGGCATATGCCCCCCCCGTCGGGCATACCTGGCCCCCCCATCGGGGTCAAAATTCAATTTCGTCGGGGAAAATATTTTGACTTTTGAATTTCAGCCCATTCAAGTTGGGTCAAAATATGGAGCCTTTTTTTTTTTTTTTTTTTTTTTTTGAAAGTCGGATTGACTAAACTAATTCTTTTTTGTACATCGGTTTCTGACTGAAGTTTGATTCTTGCAATTTGAGTTTAGATAAACCCGAATTGTCGAAAAAAAATCTGAATTTTTAAAATAAAAATCTACATGGATGACAGCATAGGATGATGCATGAATGAGTCTATGCATGTTTATTTTTCAACAAAAAGATAAAATTTATACTAAAAATCAATTTTATACTTTTTTTTAACTACATTAAATTTATGGATCAGTTTTCGATTATTTTGGATTTACGATCGGCTTGGTAATGAAGAATTTTTAGTTCAGTTAAAATACGAAAACGAAAATTATTTTGTCGGGGTTGTCTTGGATAACAAGTAGAAAGCTTCATAGTGTGGGGCAAACTGCACCTGACATGACTCGCAGTCTGGACCGGATTGGGTTGAGCCTAAATTTTTGTCGTTGACTGTCGGATTAAAGTCGGATTAACTTTGTTTCAGGTTCGGGTTGGATGTTGATACTTATGGTTCTTGATTCGTGAAGAATTGATCTCTCAAAAGAATTTACAAAACTTATTTTAAGATGAAAAACTGTATTTGTATGTCAATGAATTTATGTATACTGATTTTTTTTACTTAAAATCTAAAATTGTTACTGAATATATATTTGTAAACATATTCTTACATAACTGCATTACAGCATGGATATATTTTTTCATCAGCT
Organism: Maratus speculifer; assembly: GCA_964019185.1. Taxonomy (NCBI): domain Eukaryota; kingdom Metazoa; phylum Arthropoda; class Arachnida; order Araneae; family Salticidae; genus Maratus; species Maratus speculifer. The sequence continues at coordinate 269,601,705 of OZ025296.1, read as the reverse complement.
ACAATTAGGGTTTGGTCGGGTAGAAATATTTCGGGTTCAGGTCGAAATGTAGAGATGTCTAGCTCAAATCGGGTTTCGGGTAGAAACCCGATCCTGCATCTCCTCGGAAAATTAAACTCAACTCGACTGGTGGTTTTAGTCAGACCTGGCTAAAGTTAATTTTTTTTCGGAAAGTTTAGGATTGACTTCTATTTTTCGAGTCGGGTAATTTTAATTGTTTTAGCGTATGGGCTCGATTCTATCAGATTCCTCAAAAGTATCCCCAAAATATATTTTAAAATGAAAAATTACATTATTTGAGTGTCAATGAATCAATATACAGATATATCGATTTTTCTACATAAAAAATATAATTGATACTAAACTACTTTTCCATTATTGCTTCACAAGATGGAATTTTGTTTTTTCATACTGAGTTGGGATTGCATTCGGAATGAATACTATTTATTTTAGAATTTTTGTCAAGTTCGGGTTATCTATTTTTTAAAAACTGGTTCAGGTTGAATGGATATATAATTAATTAGCTCAGGTCAGGTATAACCCATTCCGCGGAGGATTCCGTGCTCGGTAAACAATCCGTGAATTGAACTATCCCCCCTCCATTGATTAGATTCCGTAAAAACAGAAAAAATTGCACTTTAATTTTGCCATTTCTACTCCACCTCCCGCAAAAAATACAGAAAAAACACCAAATACCTGAAATACTCACACCTAAACAGCATGTTCGTCAAATTACATGGGTATTCTGGCATCTGTGTTGCTTAGTACTATTCGTGTTAGAAAAGGAATTTAAATCCCTTTTATCTATAAATATGTAAAAATGAGAAATCTAAGATCAAAATTTAAAAAAAAAAATCTTATGTCAGAAAGCAGAAATTAATTAAAATAATAGAAAAGATGAAAATCAAAGGAATGCTTCGGCAATGTTGAGCGGGAAATTTTGGTCCTCGCAGACCTCTAACCCGCAGCTAGATCTCATGCTAGAGGTCTGCACGGGCCGGGCCGCGGGCCGGGTTCGGGCCGATTTCCAATAATGGCATTCGGGCCGGGCCGGGCTCGGGCCTTACTTCTGAAGACTCGGGCCGGGCCGGGCCTAGTCACTAATCTTTCGGGCCGGGCCGGGCTCGGGCCGGGCTCGGGCCTTAATTTTTTTTCTGGACGGGCCGGGCCTAACTTTTTTTTCCGTACGAAGCCGAGACTGATTCCATTCTTCCTAGTTTTCATGGACCAAAATAATCAGTTCCTATTGAATCTTCCTATATGAAAATCCTTTTCTCGACTTTTTATAAATCAGTAATATTTGGCTTTGTCCAAAAATGTTTGCAAAAAAGGCATATACTTTTAAGCCGTCATTATTCTACAATTAAACATTAGAAGTTATTCCTTTTAAAAAATCGTAGATTACCAGGCGTTTTAAAATAGAATTAAACACACACACACACACACACACACAAAAAAAAAAAAAAAAAAAAAAAAAAACATGATTATGACGGAATTTTTTTTAAAACTGAAAACTGAAAGTTTCTTTTAAAGTGTTCATCCATGCAAAATGAATACAACAATACAGGAGAAAAAATATATTAAACATTTACATCTGTTAAGAAGGGAATGTTTTTTTTTTTTTTTTTTTTTTTTTTTTTCGTTCCAAAGCGATTTTGTCTTTGGAAATTTTACCATATACCGCTTTTTCGACTTTTTGTCTCCATTACAGGGAATATGGATTAATAATACTAGTGATAACTGAAACATTTACATACAACAAACAAAGATTCATTTAAAAGCGTAAATATCGCAGCCTACGGCACTTCTGCTTAAATGGAGATTATAAACATGAAAAAAAAAGACTAATATAATTTTTTTTGGTCAGAACTCTTCCATAAGATTAAAGATTAATGTTCTGTAGAAATTCACTTGAGCCGGGCCGGGTTCGGGCCGAATTTTAAACTTTTTTCCGAACCGGGCCGAGCTCGGGCCGAAATTTTAACTTTCGGGCCGGGCCGGGTCGGGCCAATATTTTTTTCGTTCGGGCCTGGAAATTTCGGCCCGTGCAGACCTCTATCTCATGCATTACCCGCAGTTTGAATCAGCGATATATTTATAATTGCAGATTGCTTTTCGCTGATATTAAAATAATTCCCTTTTAGATTCCCAATTATTTTACAGTTTTTCACTTCATTTACATTTCTCTTGGAAATTTTGTGTTAAAGTTTTTGTTTCAGATTTAAATTCTGATCTTATCAAAATTTGGAACATCACACTTTGTGCATTTGATCAATATACACTCTAAAACAAAATGGAAATTGAAGATATTTTCCCCCATTGTTTTTATTATTATTTCTATAGCTAAAAAAGTCTGCTTTAATTTGAACATTTTTTCGAAAATAAAGAAAATTAATCAATTTATTGCTAAAACTACCTGAAATCCTCCAATATCTACAGATGCATTTTTTTAATTAAAGGGCTGTTTAATTAACTGTGCAACAACGCTGTGTACTAGGATTTTCTATTATAAACTGATTTTTTACTTACCTCTATTTTCTCTCAAAATATGAAAAATTCATGAATCAAATCTCAATTTTTTAAAAAATTCTACAATCAAAAGACAGAAAATTCTTCAAGTAATAGAAAAATCTGTTCCAACCACACGTGCGTTCCAGCAAATTACTGCCTGTATGTTTTATTTTTTGCGAAATGTTTTTTGAGAGTTTATAAAATAATTACATTTTCTCAAAAATGACTAAATTAGAAAATGATGAAAAAAGTAAAACGCAGTACTTATAAACTCTTAAAATTTAAATATTTCAAAAATTCTAGTTCGATTAATTACTTTCACATTAATTTCAAGGAAATTAGTATTTAGTACAGCAACGTGTTCAGATTTAACGAAAAAGGATATGAAAGAAATTTCAATTTTATACAGATTTTGTTCTAGCCAAGTATGTTGTTTCTTTATACTCGTATTCTTATTTAGATTTCAATCTAAATAAATTTTGCCCACGCAATTTTTAGGACCTGCTCCAGCATGCGGGGACCTCTGATATATGTTATGAACTTGGCCCCCCTGTCGGGGATACAGTCAGGGTCGGACTGGGTCAGGGAAAAGGGCGCAGACCTTAGATTTTCAGAGGGCGCAAAACTAACTAACAATTTACCTCAATTCTACTTTCTGGTGTAGTATTTAGTTTACTTTAACACATTGGCACAGCAAACAAATATAACAAGTAAGAAAAATCATGCGTTAAGCATATATTATGAAACACTTTCTAGCACTTTCTTAAATCTTTATAACAAGCTTCGTTATTTAGGGGGGGAAAAGGCAACTTTCTGTAGCCAAACATGTATTCCAATACTTTTGAAAAACCCTGTATTTCATCTGTCGGTTGATAAATGTACTATACAATAATAATGGAGAAATTTAGTTTTGCAAGAAAATGTCTAGAAAGTTGAAATTTCTCTTTCCTCAATTTACTAATAGATGGAAACATACTTTAATACTTTTGTTCACCTCTGTAGTTTACCTAGTATCTTTATTACATGCCAGTATTTAGCTAAAATTTATTTTAAACTAAAACTCTCTTAAAAGTACATAAATCACATTTCCAGAAATTATCATTCATAGGCGTCGATGTATCCAATTCTTTGCGTGGCCCTGCATATCATTTTATCTATATTCTGCAAACATTTCTTAGTAAACTGAATTCAGTTCAGCGTAAAAATGCATAACTTATTTAAAGACCTCCTTCATGTAGTTTACGCTCATATTCAATAACGTTTGCGAGTTCTTTTGTGTATCCTTGCATATCAACTATAGCATTTATACACAATATAATATGCATAGATTTAGTGAAACTTAAATGTGCATATCATAAAGAATTTCATCCATCCATCAGCCATTATCTGATACATATACAGTACTTCGAAAATAATATGCTATTTGATGTCTTTTGTGTATCCCTGTAAATGCTATGCACTTCGTAACAGGCATGACAATATCGTATAACCTATATTAAGCCTCAGTGATGTGCATTCAATTTTATTATTCATAAAATAGTTTAATATAAATAAAATATGTCGCACACAATTCCCCCTTTTACCATTATGTAATGGAATTCTCTTGCACGGCCCTGTAAATGAATAATAACCATTTTTTTCACCGCATATTTTACAGAATGTATATTTAACTGTACTTCGTAAATGCATTTAAATTTGTATATGTTTGACAGAGTGTAACATCTTTAAAATTCATTTTAAACGATTTTTTCCCATAGGCTGAAATGTAACGCTAAACTTTTGACCGTCCCTGTGTATAAACTAATCATGCTAGAAACTTCATTTGAAATAGGGTTCGTCTTACGGTAAATGTCAATAACGTTCAAAAATTTGAGGCCAATCCGAGTATAATTACGGAAGTTAGAGTGCGGCCAGACGGACAGACAAACCAAATGCATAAGCACTTTTCAATTTTGCTTGAAAGTGTTAAAAATGGCTAAAAATTATATTTCTCCTTTATGCCCTGCGCATATTTAAAGTTCCACAAAACGTACAGAATATTGCCCAATTTCCTAAAATGAATCAAGTAATATCGAAATGTTCCAGCAATTTGAACAACTTGTATTTTGACAATTTTGAACAATTTGAACGACTGTGATATTAAGGCTATCCCTTCTTATTTTATTCTTTTGTGCCATATTTTATAAGAATCAGTCATCTCCCCCTTCCTTTTATTCTGCAAATTATCATATAAAAGGACACAAGTATCAATTGATTGGTAATAATATCGACTATTAAATGCTATTTATCAATTTTATTTGGGGATTGTTTATGTATTAATAAATGCACGAAAGTCTATTCTTCAAATGGTAACATCCATTTTTGGCACTCTATTTGAATTCCTGCCAGCCAAGAAAAAGATATAGTTTAGATAAATTTCTTAAAACAATTATAATAAAACAATGTTTAGGGGTTTATCCATAAATTTCGGAAAATAAAATGAAAATATTGAAGAAAAATTGCCGAAAAAAAAAATCAACTGGTTACCAGTAAAATAATACAATAATTTTAAATCTAGAATATTGAAAAAAATTCTATAAAATGCTTCTGGTTATGATTTTCTATTTTTTTTTTTCTATGGTTCTTTTAATAAAAGAAGACGGCACCCTTAAATTTAAAGAAAAGCAAAATTTCTTTTTATCTAGAAAAAGAATTATTCAAATGAACTGTAAACTTACACATCGATGTTTTTCAAGATTGTAATTTGTTGTATTAAAAAATTAATGTAGGTCATAATTCATAATTTTTTTATAATAATTTATTAATATTTTTAAAAAATAATAATAATAAAAAAGTTTCTGAATGAAGAAAAAAGCCTGCAATATGTTTGGGTCTGTTCAAGTTTAGTGTAAAAATCAGATGACTTTTATGAAGATATACTAGGGGCGATCAAATGAAAAGGTACGAAACGCCCTAACTACCAAACCGGTTGAAATTTGAATATGCCGCTTTGGAATAAAGTAGTGAGACACCGAGAGATGCGATTGGAGTATCCAGCGTAGTTGTGAACATGCATAGGCGTTTGTGCATGAAGGGGGAGAGAAGCAGACCGCAAGTGAGTTCCGTCCAATTGACGCTGCAGTGCCTGTGAGGCCATCATGGCTTTCCTTTGCAAAATCCGATGATTAAAGGGCAGCGAGGTGTCTGATCAAAGTCTGACGCAGTGAGAAATCTTATAACACCTCACTGCACTTTAATCATCAGATTTTGCAATGGAAAGCCATGATGGCCTCACAGGCACTGCAGCGTCAATTGGACGGAACTCACTTGCTGTCTGCTTCACTCCCCCTTCATGCACAAGCGCCTACGCATGTTCACAACTACGATGGATACTCCAAGCGCATCTCTCGGTGTCTCACTACTTTATTCCAAAGCGGCATATTCAAATTTCAATCGGTTTGGTAGTTAGATCGTTTCGTACCTTTTCATTTGATCGCCCCTACTAAATTAATGTTTTTCATTTGGGTCTTTTCAAATCCATACTCTTCAAACTCCACCAAGATTTACGGTAATATGGATAAATTTATTTTCTGGCCGTTTGGATATAAGAAACTCAACTAAGATGTCAACAGTGGATATTACTGTTTAAAAATTCAAAGTTGGTACATTTTTTTTAAATAACGAGGATTTCAAAAACATAATTTATACATAACAATAATTAATATAGACATTATACCCCGCCTGTTGATTCCTAAAGATTTTTCATGGTTGATTTTATTGGAATTACTTCGGTGTAACCACTTGCATTCCATTTACCACCGTTGATTCCCTGGAAATTGATAGAAAAACCCAGAAGGTTTTTTTTTTCCTCAGGTCGCCAAATAGAGTTGCTACGGTGCTGCGAAGAGCTTCAATTCTTTTTTAGAATATATCTATTTAACGTAATAATTTGTCATCAATCAGTTAAAAATGAGATAAATCCAACTTCTGTTGAAATTTGAATGCAATTACTTTTGCGAGTCAGCTATCTGTAGAAAGAGGCATTTTGTATCATTAAGCAATGATTTTATTTATCTCTAATATGCTAAATTTATACTTCATTTTTACAAGATTAAAAAAATATCGCTTTATTAGCCTAAAGTCACTAAAGTAATTTACTAAATTTACTCGTCTCAGTATACTCTTTCAATGATTTGCAAAATTCTTATAATTAGATAGCAACGGAAATATTTAAATTTCGGCAATTGAGAGGAAAGTATCAGGGTTTTTATTCCCAAAAATTGCAAAATTTTGCGGCCAACTTTTTAACTATCACAATTTTTCTGTATCATCGTATTGTTTAAAAATAGATTTTCCCATGAATAAATTAAACATTTTTTAGTGTAAAATACATATTAGAATTTACAACGGGAAGTCTGTCGTTAAAGACCAAAAATTATGTTATAGACATTGTGAATTAAAAAAAATGCTGGCAGTTGAGTTCCACAGCTTGTAGGATTACAGGGCCACATAAGCTTAAGCTTGCTAAGGTGGGGCTTGGGACGGAGTTCATGAAGTCAGATCATGTGATCTCCTTCCAACCAATCACGCGAGAAAATTGCATTACAAACAACATCGTCTTTGCCGATTGGGTCGGCGTTAAATACTGTGATATGATGTCATGAACTCCGTCCTAATAATCAAAAGCTTCTTAGGCCTCCATTGAAGTTGGCCGTGTTCTAATTCAAAATTGTCATCAAGTCTGTATTCCTTGTAAACAAAGATCATGTTTTCCAATCAACACAAAATCCCCAGAAAAAGTTTTTTGCCTTCTGATATTTATAGATATTTTTTCTCAAATTATTTTCATAAAGCACAACTTTAATTAGGTGCATTTATATTCGGCTTTAAAGGAGGAGGGACAAGATATTAAACGTTAAGACTGAAAATATGCAAAATATTTGGCGAATATCTAAAAGATGTCATTCAAAGAAGCTATTAAAAAAAATTACTGCCCGGCGCCGTGGTTACTACTCTCCCTGAGTGTATGTATTCTTTCTCTATCGAATGTAAAGATGCCTACTTTGCTTTTCAATCCTAAAATTGTTTCGATCTATATTTAATTTCTTTGTTATATAAAAAACACTTCTTTCGCTGCATGTCTGTTAACTGAAGATTATTCCCTAAACGAATTCTCGAACATTAGTGCTCAGTGCACTAGTAAAAAATGCATGGTATAACGAAAAAAAAAAACCTTAAACGGTTTAAGCACTTAGGGGCGCAAATCTTTCTCTAGATGAGGGCGCACCGGCCCTCGGGCCGATGGGCCGGCGGGCCAGTCCGAGCCTGGATACAGTGCCCCCACGTCGGGCAAATTCTGGCGCCGCCTTTGGTATAAACTTACTTTTAACAGTAGGAGAAATCGACGAAGGACTGTAAATAGTAAATGCAAAAATTTTAAAAATGTCTTGAGTGTTAATTCAAATATTTACTATCGTTAATCATTATTTATTGTTATTATTCATTATAAAAAAAAAAAAAAAAAAAAAAGGAAAAGAAAAATAGAAAAAAATGTAATTTAACAAATTACAACGACTATTTGGAAAATTACATTTTCAAAGACTAAAATTTTAGACTTATGAATAAATTCTACATTAAAAAAAAAAAATAATAATAATAATAAACATCATCTTAATAATGATCAAAACGTAGTTTACGTAATGACAGAGTACTATATTAAGTACGCCATGGATTAAAAATTAATATTCCTGTAACAATCATATAAATTTTAAATAAAATTTTCGTTTTACAATTTTCGGTATCGCGAATTTTTAAACTTCTAAACATCACACATTTTCAATTTTTACACCGTCGTATAGAGAAAAAAAAATGTACTTTTAAATGTAATTTGATTGAAAGCTTATTCTCAATTTATTTTTCAGTTATTAATTTTTTTGTAGTTTTAAAATACTTTTTTTGTCATTGTGGCAACAGAAGTACTTCATTTCTGGACATCAAACATGAACCCATCAAACCATTCAAACTCTTGTCTCTTAGAAAAGTAGAAAATAATTTATTTACAGATCTTCAGAACAACAGAGTCTTCGAAACTCACAACTATTGCTAGATATTCAAAAATAACTGCTCAAATCTATCGTACAATCATAGCTTTAGATCCCAGAGACTCTTTATACAACGTTTCAACACTTAATAACATTCAAAACAACATAAATGAAACTCAAGCAAACTTGCTAACAAACGCCTTGTTCACTCAATGACTGACTGGTAAATAATAACGACACAGCTCGCATCCGGCTCTCCTATATATAGTCTCACCGCATGTGGTGGAAATTTCTACAACCTTCTAGAAAAAACTGGAAAACCACGGAACAACATTCAATGTATCAGTAGACCTAAGGGGGGGTTACCATAAATAGGGAAGGGTTACCATCGCCAACAATCGCCAAGTATGTCGCCAACTTGGCGATATATCGCCAAATTTGGCGACCAAAATTAGTCGCCAAAAGTGACGCCAACTTGGCGATATCTCTAATATTTCGCAAAGCTGCCATAGACATTCACTGAAAATAATAGACAAGTTTGCTTGATATCTTCTCCGGAGCAGTCCTAACTCCTTCCGCCGAAATGATGTGTCCAAGGTAGGTGACTTCATTGCGAAATAAGCTGCACTTCGAAGGGCTTAACTTCAAATTAGCTTCCTTCAATTTTTGTAGCACCCGCCTGAGGTTGTTCAGATGTTCATCAAAAGATTTTCCTATGATTATGATATCATCTAAATAAACAAGACATGCTTCATATGACAGCCCCCGGAGAACCGTTTCCATAAGGCGTTCAAAAGTTGCAGGTGCATTACATAAACCAAAAGGCATTACTTTGAACTGCCATAACCCTTGTCCCGTTGTGAAGGCAGTCTTCTCGCGGTCGTCGGGATGGATCTCTACCTGCCAGTAACCACTCTTCAGATCCAGAGTCGAGAACCAAGTGTTGCCCGCAAGTGTGTCGAGAGTGTCGTCGATCCTTGGTAGAGGGTAACTATCCTTTTTAGTGACGTCATTCAGTCGGCGGTAGTCTACACAAAATCTTGTAGAACCATCCTTCTTTCTTACTAACACAATGGGAGACGCCCATGGACTTGTCGATGGTTCGATGACGTCATTTTCTTCCATATCCTTAATTAAATTCTGCACCTCTTCTTGCTTAGCAAAAGGTAATCGTCTAGGGTGCTGTTTAATAGGAGAGTGATCTCCCGTGTCAATTCGGTGTTGTGCCATTTTAGTTCGTCCAAAGTCTTCAGATGTTTGGGAAAATAAACTTTGGAATTCTCTAATTAAATTTTCCGCAGCATCCCTTTGTTTTCGATCTAAGTCAGTATTTTGTAACAAATCCTTGACTAAATTATCTGAAGATTTCTGAGAGTGATTGGAATTTTGACTTATGCACGTCACAGGAGCGCATGATGCTATCACCTCTCCTTTCTTGATAGTCCTCGTCTTATCACCGATGTTAGCAATTCTGACTGGAATGGTCTTCTTTGAGAGGTCCACTACAGATGAAGCCACTAATACTCCTGCTTGTTTACTATTGTCTTCGGGATAATCTATATGGCCAAATCAATAATTAGTTTCATTTTTAATTACAGCTGGAACTAAAAATTCTGTTCTTGGATCTAGATTGATGTCTTCTTTGGCTATTACTGCTTGTTTACATTCAATTTCATTATTTAATCCAAAAAGACTTATTTCTTCAAATTTTGAGAGCATTTTGTTATTTTTGAAATCAAGTTTGAAGCCAAACTTCTTCAGAAAATCTAGCCCGATTAAGCAAGGATCTGTTATGTCAGCCACATATGCCGTATGATAATATTTCTTTCCTCCAAAGTTGATGGTTAAATTGGTCTTTCCATATATGACTATCTTGTCGCCCGTCACAGTTTGCAGGGTAACGCAGGGTGGAGTCCAGATGAGTTTACATTTCAATTTTCGAGCCAAATCTTCTCTTATTATTGTAACATTGGCTCCTGTATCGACAATCATACGGCACTGAATTTCGTTAATAAAGCCTATCACATATAATTCATTATCACCGCCACTCATTTTTTATATCTGGAGGATCTTCAGATGGGGCTTTTCATTCTCTGGCAACCTCCGCCCCGCGAGATGGCCAAAATTTAGTTTCCCTGCTGACTGTTTGAATTTATCTCACGTTCGTGGATTTTGGGGCAATTTCTTCGGAGATGTCCTGTATCACCGCATCCCCAGCACGTGAGATTCTGTCTTCTTGAGCTTGTTCTTCCATATTTTAAAGCTTCAATATCTTGATTTAATTTCCTAATTTCTTTCAAGACGTCGCTCTCAGTGTCTGAGCTTTTGTTCATCGTTGCCCCTCGGACTGAATGACGATCTCTTCGACTGGCTTGTGTAGCTGCTTCCAACTTCAAGGCATATAGTAATGCAGCCTTTAAATCCTGCACATCTGCCATTCGTACCGCTCTCTGCACTTCTGGATCTTTTATTCCGTCTACAAAATATTGCAGTGAGAGCATTTCCCGAACATTTGTTGGGCAGTCAATGAATGCTAAATTTGCAAGCCGTTCAATTTCCGACGCAAACTCTTGTAGGGTTTCACTCGATTTTTGATGGCGGCTCTTCATTTGTATTCTCGTATAATCCTTGAAGAATTTTTCTCCGAATCTCATTTCAAGTGCACAACTTAGAGTGTCAAAATTGAGTTGCGTCATATCGGGCAATGTTTGCAGCACGTCGGTGGCTTCTCCTCTCAAAGACGCTGCCAGTTGACAAGCTTTCACCTCGTCACTCCATTTGTTCGCTTCGGCTACAATGGTGAATTGGGTCTTGTAAACTTGCCAGGAACTCTTTCCGTCGTATGTCGACAGCTTGATGTGCACGGGAGAAGCAGTCGGATTCCTAAATTCTTCACAATTACCACTGGACGCTGAAAGCTTCTTCTCAAGATCTAGTAATTTTTATTTAGCTTTTCATCTACTTCAACTATTTTCTCTTCAATATTACTAACTTCATTCTGAATTTTTTCTTCTACTTCCTCTATTTTTCTTTCCATTTTCTCTTCAACATTACTAACTTCATTCTGAATTTTCTCTTCTACCGAATCTATTCTTCTCTCTACCAACGAGAACTTATCTTCCAAAGTTTTCTTCATTTCCTCTTGGCTTTTATTAACTTCCTCTTTTAATTCTTCCATTCTCTCTTGGCTTCTTCTCATTTCTTCAGTCAACTCTTCTTGGCCTTTATTCATTTTTTCCGCCAACTCTTCTTGGCCTTTATTCATCTTTTCCGCCAACTCTTCTTGGCCTTTATCAATTTTGTTTGTCAATTGTTCCATTCTTTCTTCGTTTTTATTCATTTTATCCGCCAGTTCTTCTTGGCCTTTATTCATTTTTTCTGCCAACTCTTCTTGTCCTTTCGTCAATTCTGCCTTTATTCCATTAATAGCTTCTAACAGTTCTTTCAGTTGTCCGTCCATTGTTCTCGTTTGTGGGCGTGGGTTCGAATCCCACTTCTGACACCAAATGTTACAGCGTATATGGGGTTCTTTTGATCTTAAGGTTAGAGAACTTCAAACTCTTGTCTCTTAGAAAAGTAGAAAATAATTTATTTACAGATCTTCAGAACAACAGAGTCTTCGAAACTCACAAATATTGCTAGATATTCAAAAATAACTGCTCAAATCTATCGTACAATTATAGCTTTAGATCCTAGAGACTCTTTATACAACGTTTCAACACTTAATAACATTCAAAACAACATAAATGAAACTCAAGCAAACTTGCTAACAAACGCCTTGTTCACTCAATGACTGACTGGTAAATAATAACAACACAGCTCGCATCCGGCTCCCCTATATATAGTCTCGCCGCATGCGGTGGAAATTTCTACAACCTTCTAGAAAAAACTGGAAAACCACGGAACAACATTCAATGTATCAGTAGACCTAAGGGGGAGGGGTTACCATAAATAGGGAAGGGTTACCATCGCCAACAATCGCCAAGTTTGTCGCCAACTTGGCGATATATCGCCAAATTTGACGACCAAAATTAGTCGCCAAAAGTGACGCTAACTTGGCGATATCTCTAATATTTCGCAAAGCTGCCATAGACATTCACTGAAAATAATAGACAAGTTTGCTTGATAACAGAGACAATGTAACAAAAACTAATATTAGTAAAGGAATGGAGCTTAATAAGATTATTTACATTATTTTACAGTACAAACACTAACTATTTACAAAATTCGTAACACTATTAACATAAAAAAACAGAAGTATTGCTTTTTTTGGACCCTCTTAACTGGTAGACGGCAGGTGCTGGGTTCGAACCCATTCGCGGCTGTCGGCCTAACCCTTCGGAGTTTTCGTGGTTTTCTTCGAACCTTGCGTAAATACGAGTTAGATTCCCTTAGAAAGACCCCCCACGAAGGGCACTCCCCCCTGGTCCTATATCCCTAGTGTAGATAATCGGACGACAAAAATAAACCAAGCCAAATCTTTTTTGGATATTAAACATGTACCAATCCGAGAACGAATAAAATAAAATTGCGGAATTCAACCAATAAAAGGATTCAGACATGATTCAGATTTCCCAATTCTTTACTGAGGACAGTAACTATTTTCCAAATAGTTTTTAAAAAAATAATGCAACCCTTTTTTTAAAAAAAAATATTTGCTTGTAATAATTTAGTAAAAAGCAGAAGAAAGTAAATTAGATGGGTGGAGGTAAGAAAGCTCACCTTTCCATTCAGATAATTCTGTATTTATAGTGCTGCCATCTACCTTTGTACGGTTTTATGAAAATTCAACATGAGGTTTTAATGCTAGAACTCACTACACTTTGAACTTCTATTATTTTCTTTAAAAAATATTTAATACCCGTTTGACGCATTTAAAAGTGGTTTTAGACAGAAGATGACTTAATCCAGAAAAAATCTCATTCTTATTGTAAAATTTAAAACATTTATTTATTTATTTACTTTAAATTGAATTAAATTGTAAAACATACATTTACAGGGTGGCGAATGATCAGGGAAAAACACAGTCAAAGTCAAAAAAAGGTGCTAAATACCTACATTTTGTAAAAATATAGTTTTTAAAGACAAATTCGCCTTTTTTAAATCCCTTTATATTATTTCAATTATTTCCTATAAGAAATTATTGCTAGTTTCCTCTTTTTTTTGACAATGTTTTTCCCTGACCACTCCCCCACATTGATTTATATACTCATACTCAACACATAAAACATACATTTATGTAGTCATACTCATACATTTTTAATTTTTTTTTCTTTTAACTATTTGGAAAAAATAGTTGTTTTTCCCGGTAGAGATTGGGAAATCTAAAGTATATCTGAATCCTTTAAATGGTTGAATTCCGCAACTTATTCGTTAACAATTTTATTCGTTTCCTGATTGGTCCAAGTTTAATGTCCAAAAATGGAATACTTTTGTTGCCACGATAACAAAAAGAGTAATGAAAACTTTAAAAAATAATAATAATAATTTTAAAACAAATTGTGATACGCATTTCAAACAAATTTTTTTCTCTACGCAACGATGTAACAATTTAAAATGTGCGGTTGTTAAGAAGTTTAAAAATTTGCAGTTCCGAAAATTGTAAAGCTGAAATTTCATTTAAAATTTGATTGCGATGAGTCTAATTAATTAGATTAATGTCTAATCCATGTCGTACGTAATATGAGGCGTTCAGAAGTTAGTCTAATGAACTCCATCCAATAAAAATGCACATTTTAAATAGTCAAAGTTGTCTATCTTTAATCTACTGTTTTTTTTTTTTTTTTTAATCGTTGGTCTAGGAATATTAATGTTTAATGTATAGCGTACGTAATATATGACTCGTTATAATCATCATAAAAATGATGTTTATTGTTATTATTAATTTAAATATAGAATTTATTTATAAGTCTTTAAAATTTGAGTTTTTGAAAATATCCTTTTCCAAATAGTTGGTGTAAATTGTTTAAATTACATTTTTTTTTTTTACTTTTATTTTATATTAACAGTTGCATTCTGTAGCAACAGGGATCGGACATTTATACAAATTACAGTAAACATGATGTTTGCCATAATATTTTGACTTTTAAAAAGTAAATTATTCGCACTTACAAGGAAGGTCTCCATACGGGCATACTCCGAAAAATCTGAAAAAATTACAGAATGCTCTTCTCATGAGGATATATACGTTTATAAAAAAAAATTTCGGCAGAACCTTCCTTCCCTGTCCGTAAAAAAATAATGAAAATTTCGTTATTTGACGATTTATCATACGTTGGCGATAAAAAGCAATTTCAAAAAATGTTTTTTGTGTCAATTACATTTTAAAAGGAAAAGGTTTCATGTTCAACTTGTTTAGATAAATTAAATATCTTTGGTTCTGTCAGTTTTAGTTTGTTTTAAGTATAATTTCGTTATATCGATATTTATATGATTTTATATTCAAATTTAACCATCAAAATTTGAGATTTAAATTTAAACTAATTAAAATTGTTTCAAGTTCAAAATCCAGTTGAGCATTGTGAATTTGTTTTTGTTGTCATGGAAACATCTCGCTTTTATTCTTGAATACGCTTAAATGTATGAAAATAATTTTTCCGGATAAAAATTTTTAATATCTGAAAATATTTTTTTCCAGAGGTAATAAAATAACTACAGCAACAAATGACATATATATGCAATACAATATATATATATGTATATATTATATTAAACTCTCTCATTTTTTATGTTTAAATTCATTAAATATCATTTACACACATTCTAAAAATCCAAAAGTTTTCAGTTGCATTAAAATCGTTTGCTTTTGGCGTGGAAAAGTGCTGCTCGCCAAATCGCGTGACACTTTCGTCTTTTCACGCCAAATATTTGAAAGTATTTTATTTTTTTACAGGTTCTCTAGTGTAATTCCGCCGCTAATTTTGACTGTTCCTTTATTACATACATGAGTAGTTTAATTAGTATTTTTTTCAAAAAATTCTGGGTATGCCCAGTATGGAGATCTTCCTTGTTAGACCTGGAAAAGGTTGCACAGACCGATATCTCATCGAGTTGATGGCTGAAAATCCAGGATTAGACAGATCTCGATTAGCATGTTAAGAGGCTACTTCAGTCAAATGAAAAGACCCGTTCGCTAATACTAATCCTATGAAAGAAATTCATAACAATATCTCGGTTGCATTTCAGTATTTTTAAAAAATATTTTTGCATTGGATAATTGAGTTTCATCTGCATGCAGGCCGTTTTTTACTTTTTCGATTTTGGTTGCAGATTTTTTTATGAGGGTGGTTTCGCTTTCTAAACCAGTTCCGAAAATGAAAGCATTTTCATAAAAATATTTGTTAAGAAAAAAAAAAAGTAAAAAACGGCCTGCATACAGATAAAACTTAATAATTCAATGAAAAAAAAATGTTTAAAAATATTGAAGTGCAATCGGGGTATCTTTAAAAAATTCTTTTACAGGATTAGCATTAGAGAATGGGTCTTTTCATTTCACTGAAGTAGCCCCTTAAAGTGCAACTTGTCTGCCAAGTCATATTTTGGAAACCATCTGCAGACCTGATTTTGGTGGTTATAAGGGAAATTTATCTTTGTTTTTTTCTGCACCCAAAGGTATGAAATCGTGGCGGACTGCAAACACAATGTTAAACTTAGCAAAGAACAACTAAAACTAAGTCTGCGGGTAGTTTCTATCAAAAATATGTCATGGAAGACCAGATGCATTTTAATATGCGAATCAAGTATTAATTAAACTTGAAAATTTCAGCCCTCAACTCAATGAAGTGATGGCTTGTTTGGCCGCCTCCAGGTTTAACTGCAAAGTATACAAAAATTAAAGAAGGAAGAAACTACAGAAAAATTAACAATTTGGAAATTGCACGTGAAGCGTAGCAAATGCGGTGCGTTCGTACGACAACAAAGTTTTAAAAATATCACACTCATAAAACTGTATGTAGTTAATTACAATTAAAATTGATCACCAAACAATGTTCTCCCGATAGCATTATGTCATGGAATACTTTTGTGTGGCTTTGTAAATCAATAACAAATGTTCTTTGCACCGCAGATTATGCAAAATGTATATTATAATATGCACTTCATAGAAGCATATCAATTTTATTATGTTTGAATGAGTGTAACACCATTAAAATGCATTTTAAACTTTTTTCCCCCATTGACCGTAATGTAACGGAATACTTTTGATTGTCCCTCTAATTGAACTATGCATCCGATTTTGATAAAATTTGAAATAACTCGAAAAATGCAATAATTATGTATTTTAAATTTCAAACGCTTAAAATGCATTTGAAACTTTTTTTCCCCGTTGACCGTAATGTAATAGAATACTTTTGATTGTCCCTGTAATTGATCTATGCATCCGATTTTCATAAAATTTGAAATGACTCGACAAAATTATGCAATAATTGCGTATTTTAAATTTCAAACGATTAAAATACATTTGAAACTTTTTTCCCCATAATATTTCCACATGTAATAATTATATTTTTTAAATTTCAAATGATTCGGTTGGATAATTTTTGCGTTGTTATATGTGGCCAGACGGACAGACGGACGGACTGAATGACAACTATAGGTGTTACGTATTTACATAATTACGAACGCACCAAAAAACTCAGGCAACTTCAATGGTTCTGCAGATTAAAAACGTGGTACTTGTATGCAACCTTTATTTTGTCTTTCCTGAAATATGTTTAAAATACAAAAAATCCAATTTCTGGAAAAAAAAAAAAAAAAAAATACAACGACCATTTTGAAAATTATCCGTTTCAACTAATCGTAAAATTAACTAACTAGGGAAACTGCTAGAAGTGTAAGTCACCGATTTTGACGAAAGTGGTATCATTAGAAAAGATCTCATCGAGTGCAGTAAAAAACTCAATGGAACTACCCGTCGCAAATGAGCCGTTTTCGAGATATTCGACAATTTATGTCACGTAGCTAGTGCACACTTAATGGAGGACCGCAAAAAATTTTATTCTCGATTTTAACGAAAGTGGTATCGTTGAAAAGATATCATCATAAGCATTAAAAAACTCAATGGAATCACCCGTTGGAAATGAGACGTTTTAGAGATATCCGACAATTTGTGTCACATGGCTAATGCACGCCGCTGCTGGGAAACTGCATTAAGTGACATAAATTGCTGGATATTTCGAAAACGGCTCATTTCAGATGGTTACTTCCATTGAGCCTTTTACTTCTCACAATGATATCTTTGCAACAACACCATTTATATCAAAATAGGGAAAACTATTTTTTGAGGTCCCCGATTAAGTGCGTACTAGAACAGTATGCACTAGCTACGTGACATAAAATAACGCATATCTCGAAAACGGCTCATTTCCGACTGGTAGTTTTATTGAGTTTTTTCTCCCTCATGATGATATCTTTTTAACGATACCACTTTTGTTAAAATCGTGACTAAAATTTTTTGCGGTCCCCCCTTAAGTACGCACTAATTACGTGACATAAATTAGAATATCTCGAAAACGGCTCATTTGCGACGGGTAGTTCCATTGAGTTTTTTACTGCACTTGAGGAGATCTTTCGAACGATACCACATTCGTCAAAATCGGTGACTTGCACTTCTTGCAGTTCCCTAGTAAGTGTTTAAACTTTTATCCACGAAAAGATTCTAAATGGCTAAGAAAAAAATATATCTATACATATATAATGATAAATTACTTCATTTTTTAAAGATTATCTATTTTCTGACCAATCAGAACGTTCCATAGGTGTTTATGTGGTGGTCTCATTTGTCAGAAAATTGATAGTCTTTAATCTCAGCTAATTTTTCACGATAGTTTTAACAAAATACTAACTCTTGTATACAAAGGGAAAAGAAGCAATTTCTAATCAAATGTTTCTAGTTCCTGAATAAATTAATTTCTTCAATTATTCGGTTTTACTGTGTCTAGAAAAAAAAATCTACAGAAAATAAAATAAAAATAAAATGCAAACATCCATTGACCAAAGCAAAAAATTTGAATGTTTCTCATTGAGCTAATAAAAATAAACGTGGCTTACGTAATGACAGAGTCCTATATTACATACACCATGGTTAAACGTTAATACTGTCTGCCTAATCGTTCTGAATTTTCCTTGGATTTCCTTACGTAAATACGAGTTAAGTTGCCTTAGAAAGACCCCCATGGAAGACACATCCTCTGGCTGAGTCAATCAAAAAACGAATAAAATGCGGACATTACGAGGATTCAGGCATGGCTCAGATATCTCTATTTTCGATCAAAAGTAACAACTGTTTTCCAAATGGTTAATTAATACTTAAATATGTAAGAATATTAGGGTATGCGATGTTATATGTATGTATATAATGTTCCTTATTATAGCTTTTTTTGACATACATAGAAATATCTTGTAAAGTGGTGACATTCCTGACCGTTACAGTTTTACAAGCTTACCCATCTACAGTGGCACATCCAGGATTAAGCGTTGGAGGGGGCTAGCATTAGAGGTCTATGCAGAGTAGAGATCTGCACGGGCCGAAATTTCCTGGCCCGAGCCCGGCCGAACGAAAGGAATATTGGCCCGGTCCGGCCCGATCCGAAAGTTAAAATTTCGGCCCAAACGAAAAAAATACTGGCCCGACCCGGCCCGGCTGTCCCGACGTCGTTGTCAGATTTAAAGCCATTGACATACTTTGCAACCAGATTTGTGCTTGAAAAATTAATTATAGGTTGTCTGATAGGCTAAAGAGAAATTTGTTATAATTTTAAAACCTGCTAAAATAAAAAGAAATTTACCGTTTTTTTTTTTTTTTTTTTTTTTTTTCTTTAACCTTTAAATCGGGAACTGGCAGGATCTTAGCAACATTGGCAACGTTTGGCAATAATGGATTAATCAAACTTAAGAACAGATTTTATAAACAGAAGTCTTGTTAAAATGACATAATTTTGAAAAAAAATCACCAGCATAACCCTTATCCCCGCAGATTAAACGCAAAATCACCCGCCAGCAAGACTGCCCTCATACGTTCTACAAGATAAAACAGAAGAGCATATTGGAAAATGTTCCTTGTTAAAATAAAGTGACGAAAACTTTGCCAGGTCTTAAACTATAAGTCAGGAATTAAGGCATGGAATTTAGTAAGAGTTCAGATTCATTATATCTTAAGATGGTGCTTTTTAGGTTTTTGATGTTATAATATTTAGATATTGTCGGACGTTCCCCTCAGCCCACACAACTTTGAAGAATGTCCGTGGTAGATATAGCTGCCACCACCGATATTACTAGGTGATATCGGTCACCCACTGTGCGATTGGTGTAAATGAAGACTTACGCTAGTAACCGAATTATCAGTTTATTAAGAATATATGTACACACAAAATACGCTATTTACAAATATATACAACTACAACTCGGATATAGGTGATCCGGTTCAACATTAAATTAGATACCGTAAAGATTGGTTGTGTACTATTCCAATTACACTTTCCACCTCACACTCAATACACGTTAAATTCACTTTTTTGGAGCTCAACCTTGAGTCTCCCAACACAAGTATAATGGGCCTGCACTTCTTAGCCCAGAACACTAAACACTAGGACGTCTGTGTCCTTTGCGCACCAGAAAACGCACACTTTACGCTCTTCCACCACAGAGCAACCTCTAGGTACGAAACCTAGGTACCGAATCTATGATCTGAGGCAAACTTGCCCTCTCCAAATCACTGCTTTCCCCCACATAAACCCCTTTGGAGCCTCCTCATTGGACACATATTCTATTCTTTTCTTGCTTAGTGACATGCTGCTAATCTGCTCACCATCCGCATACTTCCCTGACAGGTGGACATGCCTCTCAGCTACCTCTTTTCTCTAACACCCCACCTGTAAAGGATTATCTGGCAATTCCCCTTTCCACAAAGAAGGCATGTCACCTTGGAAATTCTGTACACAACCATACCATAAAAAATATTCAAATAGAGAAAGAGTAGACATTACATTCTTTAGCACAGGTGCTATCAGATCCTGACACCCCCCACCTTAGCGGAAAATATGCCTTTTAGGGGCTAATTTTCCCCAAACATATAGTAATATCGCAGAAGAGTTCAATAGTCTCTTTACAGATTTCTTCATTATGCTTATTACATAGGTATTTCCAGGTGTCTGAACACTATCTACTGACATCTCTACTGAACCTTTACTAATATTATTATTACCTAAACAATACACATGTTAATACAATATTATAAACAAAAAAAATAAAAAATATTTACACACCCACAGAAAAAAAAATTAAATGTGTGACGACATCCTTTTAAGGTTGTCCACTACTGGGTCGTTGATGCTGATGGGCTAACAACTGGTTGTTCTTCCCAGCTTTTTCTATGTAGCCTAGAAATTGCGTCAGCATTTAAATGTTGCGCTCCTGGTCGATGAGAAATACTCAGGTTCCAGCGTTGCAAGGCAAGAGCCCATCTAGTGAGTTTGGGTGATCTTGGGGTATTTTCAGTGAGAAATTTTAATGGATTGTGATCTGTAATGATCTCAATTTGAGATCCATAGGTCCACTTTTCAAACTTCCGCAACCCGAAGAGAACACTCCAAGCCTCTTTCTCTATACTCGGCCAAGCACGCTGAGCCCCTGACAATTTCTGACTGGCAAAAGCTATCGGTTTATACTGACCCTTTTCATCTTTTTGAGTAAGGCAACATCCTACTGCCAGGTCGGAAGCATCTGCGTGGAGCTGATATTCCCGGCCTACGATAGGTGTAGCCAAACTCGTCACTTTACATAACTCATCTTTAAGAGTATTAAATGCTTTTTCTGCCCTTTCATCCCATGGTACAGTATTTTTAACCTTCCCTTTTGTCAATTCGGTTAAAGGTATAGCAATTTCGGCATAATTTGGAATATAAGATCGGTAAAATCCCATTAATCCCAAAACGGATCTAACTTCCTTTTTAGTTTTTGGTCTCTTTAGATCCCTTATTGCTCCTACTTTTTCCTCATCAGGTGCATGCGTTCCACCCCCAATTACATGACCTAAAAACTTAGTTAATTTCTCTCCAAATTTGCACTTATCCAATCTAATCGTAAAATTTCTATTTTTAAGTTCTTCAATGACAGCCCTAACATGCTCACAATGTTCTTCCCAGGTGTCGGAGAAAATGATGACATCATCAATATATGCTTCCGCATACCTCCGATGACCTTGAAGAACCTCATTCATATCTTTCTGAAACGTAGCAGCCGCCCCTGATAATCCAAAAGGCATTGTTCGCCACTGATAAGTTCCATTATGCGTTGTAAAAGCTGTCAAATGTTTACACTCCTCAGCCATTTTAATCTGCCAATAACCCCTCAATAAATCAATTGATGATAAATACTTAGCCGCCCCTGCGGTATACATGATTTCTTGAGAATCTTTCATCGGAAAGGTTGGCACCTGAGTTACCGAATTTAATGCTCTACAGTCTATACAAAGCCTAACAGTTGCGACTTTTTTCGCCACACAAACAATTGGATGACTAATTTCAGCATTTGACACTTCGATTAGATTTAATTCTAATAACTCCTGAATCTGTCTATCTACTTCCTCTTTGTAAGCTACTGGTACACTATATAACTTTGGCTTTTTCCTTTCCACCCCCGGTTTAAGATCAATACGGTGTTCTCCTACATCCGCGGGTCGTACAGGACCCATAAACACCTCTTTATTCTCCCTCAAAATAGACTTTAAATCTTTAACTTGATTGTTAGATAACCCTTTTATTTCGAACCTCTCTATATCTCGTTCTACCTCCTGATCCCGGTTCAAAATAGGAATTTCCCCAACTTCTCCAAATTCCTCATCACCCTCGAAAACAATATTAACTATATTACATTTAGCAATAAATTCTCTTATCTTATTTTGGTGCACATGCTTCCTACTACCGTCGGCTAACTCAACTATAAACGAATGCTGATTTCGTTTTTTGACTATGGTTGCCGGCCCTTGCCACCTAGAATATAATTTATTAGTCGAATCGGGGATTAACAGTATTACTTTATCACCTACTTCAAACGTTTTTTCCTTTGACCTTAATTTATAATGATACGCCATTCTATTTTGTTGCACCTCGGACGATAATTTTCCCGCTTTTGCGGCTCTTTCTAAACGTCCTCTAAGTTTATTCAGATACTCGTGAATCGGCGTAGTATCTAACTGCGCCCCCTTTTTTTCTCCTGCCCAAGATGACTTGAGAATCGATAAAGGACCCTCCGGCGCTCTACCATATAATAACTGGAAAGGTGCGATTCCCGTCGTAGAATTTGGGACTTCCCTATACGCCCATAATACAAATGGTATTTGTTCATGCCACTTTTTTTCTTCTTCTCTAATAGTATGATGTAACATACGTTTAAGGGTCTAATTAAATCGTTCCACAAGCCCGTTAGACTGTGGATACTGTGGGGTCGAAAATTTTGGACTAGCACCTAACCTTTTCTCAAATTCTTTTGTTAAGTCGGCGGTGAAATTGGTTCCATTATCACAAGCAATTATATTCGGAATTCCTGTCCTCATAAATATTTGAAGTAACGCATCACACGCGGTTTTAGCAGTTAAACTTTTTTAAGGGATCGCATCCGCCCACCTGGTATGTTGATCAATTAAGGTTAGTATATACCGATGCCCTTGGGAACTTTTAGGATCAATAGGCCCGATTAAATCAACATTAACTACCTGAAATGGAAGTTCCGGACGCGACACTGGGGAAATAGGAGCTCTATCATTTACCTTAACCCCTCTAGTCAATTGGCACTCTAAACATGACTCACAAAATTGTTTAGTTTCTTTCGCCATCCCCTCCCTATAAAATGAATACCTGATTCTCTGTAAAGTTTTCTTGGCTGCATGATGCCCTCCAAATACCGAACTATGCGCTAATTTTAGGATTTCTTCCCTTCTTACTTTGGGTACTACTAATTGCGCTATAGTCTCGCCTAACAATTTCTCTTTGTGATATAATAAGCCATTTACAATATAATAATCCCCCTTATCCATTTTAGCTAATTCCCAAGCTTTCTCTAATTCTTTGCATTCTAATTGGGATTCCTTAAACATCTCGGAATTGCTAACAATAGCTTTATTACCTTTCTCCACTTCCGTTTTTTCCGTATTCTGAGTTTGTACATTTTGCGAACTCGCTTCTATTGCGTAAACATTGCAACTATCGTTATTCATACCTTCCTTTTCATTCAAGTTATCAACAATACTTTCTGAACTTTCTAATTCTTGGGCCTCTAGCAATGGCTCCTCGCGGTTGACACCTGACAACTCATTAATCACTTCGGGATGTAAAATTACTTGCTCATTAATATTATCAGTCACTGCGCAAAGTACTTCCTGATGAATTATATTAGTTTGTCCGAATTGCGGAATAGCTAATGGTAATTTAACTAACGGCGATTTAACTGCTTCACCGAATAACCCTTGTAAATAAATACTACCCGCTCCTTTTAATTTCTTTTCCGGTACCAAATCTTTATGAACAACACTAATTTCACAACCCGAAATCAACCAATCCCTTTGCTTTTTGCCCATTTACACTAACTTCAATTTTCTCAAGTTTATTTAATTTCTCACCAATAACGTTAGTTCTCTGTTCGGCCTTTGCCGATATTCTCGCCACAATAGCTCCATTAGGCAACTCTTTGCTTTCTTTTACCACAACCTTATGCACACCCGCTTTCGGATCTCGCCCTTTATTACCATTATTATTTCCCTCATTACCCACTTTATTACAAAAACGTTGGTAATGACCTCTCAAACCACATTTAAAGCATTTAGGAGCTGAAGCATCACTAGGCTTCTTAAAATCTATTTTCCTATCCGAAAAAGAATTAGTCTCATTACTCCCGTTTTGCCTCCAATTATTGCTAACTTTGTTATCATCCCTCGGTCTCATTTTTTCATTGTTTACGTGCCTATCTTTACCTTTAAAACTTTTATACGTAACGGCGTAAGACTTATGTTTAGCGTCAAAATAATTGTCACATTCTTTAGCAATTTTAGAAATTTCTAACCACTTACCTTGATGAGTTAACCCAATATATGACGCGGTATCCTCATCTAACGTACTTACTAATTTATCCGTAACTATTAATTGGTTGACCTTTTCATAAGAGTCAGCACCTCTAATCTTACAATAATTTTCCCATGTCGCTATTAAACGCGATACAAATAATACATGAGTTTCATTCTGGTTTCTCTTAGCCTTCTTAAAATTTTCCAAACATGCCTTCGGTGTCGGCTTATGTTCCCTTAGAACTAACTCCTTTAACTCCTCATAATTCTCCATTTGTTCCGTAGTGGTATAAATTAACAAATTATCCGCCTTATCTCCTAACATATTTAGTAGAATTTCGGCCTGCTGGTTTTCCGGTACATTTTTAGTTTTGAATGCCCTTTCTAAACTGTTGAAAAATAAATTCCATCCCTCAGTTCCTTCTGGTACTTTGATAGATAGAGTTTTAACACTTTTGATCAATTTTTCTGTTACTTTCATTATTAGATTCCCTAGAGACATTAGAATTATTTGCCGATCCTTGAACCCTTAATCTCTCCATTTCTAATTCATGTTCCATCCTTAATTTTTCAACCCTTTCTTCTCTTTCTAATTTTTCCTGCTCTAATTTTTCTTGTTTTTCTTCACGCTCTAAACTTTCCTGTTTTTCTAACTTTTCGCGTTCTAATTTTTCCTGTTTTTCTAACTTTTCGCGTTCTAATTTTTCCTGTTCTAATCGTTCTGCAACAATAGCGTCAGATAATTCCTTAATAACCCCCTCGTCGTACTCATCACTGTCCATTATCTTTTTCTTAAGCTGGATTCTGGTATCATCTTCCGCGAATTCAACACCCAACTCTTCGGCTATCCCCTGAAGATCAACCTTTTTTAGTTTCAATAAGAAAGCCATACCTTCACCGATTGTTATTACCACCCCCACAAGAATAGTTAAACCTACCAAATTAATATTTCCTAAACTTTTAACTTAGTACAGATACATCTCCACTTATTTTACTAATTAATACCCTTCAGGTAATCGATGCATTTAATTTCTAATTAACCTACTAAATACTCTAATTTTCCTCAACCATTGATATCACACAATATACTTCCAATAAAACAAAAGGGTAAAACAATAATTCGATTTAACTACTATGCAATATAGATTCCAATATATACACTTACAAGGGGACCACCAAACATGGTGATCACAGATTTTGATGATTTCAAAATATGTTGTAGGGGTCATACCACTAATTATTCAGCTAAAAGGATTTCTTCAAACGGGCCTTAGTTTTTAAGAAATTGGGGATCAAAGTTCAGCGCTCATTTCAAAATGTCGTTAGTGTTGCAGTCTGATTGTGGCTCGGTGGCGCTGCGGTAACGTGCAAGTCTCCAGACTCGGAGTTGGCGGGTTCAACTCCAAGTTGGTGCTTTTTTTTTCCCTTCCTTTATATACTTTTTACACGTTGTATATTTTAAGCAGAATTGGGAATTCTACAAGCTTTGAACTTTTTGATATTTTTTATGGGGATAGTTTATTTTTTCAATTTTTACTTTTTCGATTTTTTCGGAATGAAATATAACGTATAAATACATCTATATATATATATATTTTTTTTTTTTTAAAGTAAGGTTAATTTATGCCAAAATAGGTCTAAAGTGAAATAATCCACAAAATAGCTGCAAGAATTCATGTTATCTTATCATAACATAAATAACATAAAAGATTAAACTATCCCTTAATGATTGCGCTAATGCATCTTATCATTATGGAAGTTGAATATATAAATACTTTTATAAATACATCCAAAGTTATTCAGACAATACCATTAAATAAACCAATGAAACCAGTAATTTTACAATCATATTATTAAAAACAGTTGAAGTTTGAAGTGAAATAGAAGGCAGATTATCAAATTACTAAAAATATATGGATAAATGGACATTATAAAATTAATACATTTGTAAATTCCTTTAATTCATATTTTTCATTCAATATCAGTTCATCTGCCTCAATAATTTGTCGATCATCTAATATTTTTAGTATTGAATTATGAAATTCTTCAGCCATAGCAATAGAAGCACAGGAAATATCATCCGGAGAAGAATTTGTAAGCAGATTATTATTTTGTAACAACATCTCGCAATATTTTAATGCATTCGTAATTTCGCCTTTTTGTTCCTTTTCCAAACGAAAATTTTGTATACTAGAGCTG
The DNA here is from genome assembly GCA_964019185.1 of Maratus speculifer. Taxonomy (NCBI): domain Eukaryota; kingdom Metazoa; phylum Arthropoda; class Arachnida; order Araneae; family Salticidae; genus Maratus; species Maratus speculifer. The sequence goes on along the minus strand of OZ025296.1, from coordinate 269,574,924 downwards.
GTTCCTTTCATTACAGTATTTTTAGGATTTAATCCGACATATACATACCAATATTGCAAATCTTTTATTTGTGTGCAAAAGAAGCTAAATGACATTAGTAAAAAGAATTTCTATTTTTGCGTGATTTTACAGAGAAAATAAAAGCAGACGAATAAAATAAATACATATATATTTTTTATGTATCGTAAATTTTATCTCATTGAAATAATTAGCAGACGACTTTTCCGATCTAGTTTATTTTTTTATGAATAGTGTTTTAATTTGTTAAAATAAAAATGTATATATAATTTTTTTAATGTAATCTGTCATTTCTTATTTGTGCAAACGATAAATATTGTTTAGGTTGAACTTTAGAGATGAATGTATTTAAAGATCAGTAAAAATTTGGGTAATATTTTAGCACTACTGATTTATATTTTATTACACTTTCGAAGATATGCATTATTTGAATTAACTAATCCTATAAATGTTTGAGAAATTGCACCTGAAAATTGTTTATCTAATTTATACAAAAAAAGATAAATTTTCATTAAAAAATTCCACAAAAAAGGCGATAGAAAAAAGAAAAATTATTATTTCAGAATTGTGCTTAATAAAAAAAAAAAGAAATTACATAATAATTAATAAAAAAAGAGTTCTAGGCATAAATTATTTTTGCAGTTTTGTCAATAAAAATATAGTTTAAAAATTTCACAAAAAATAAATTTTCATGAAATAAATTCGAAAAAATAAATTTAATTTATTAAGAAAATATCAAAAAGTTCAAAGATTGTAGAATTCCCAATTCTGTTTAAAATATGCAACGTGTAAAAAGTACATAAAGGAAGGAAAAAAAAAAGCTCTAACTTGGAGCGGAACCCGCCAAGTCCGAGTCTGGAGACTCGTACGTTACCGCAGCGCCACCGAGTCACAATCTGATTGCAACACTAACGGCTATTTGAAATGAGCGCTGAACTTTGACCCCCAATTTCTTAAAAACTAAGGCCCATTTGAAGAAATCCTTTTAGCTGAATAATTAGTGGTATGACCCCTACAACATACTTTGAAATCATCAAAATCTGTGAGCACCATGTTTGGTGGTCCCCTTGTTAGATAACAACATACAATTTACATAAAAATACTGGTACGCTGAAATTGAATAGAAGTATTGGTGTCAATCAATAAAATCCACATAAAGAAAAATTGTAAAACATGCCTATATAAATTTCTACAATTATCCTCACTAAAATATTTCCGAACTCAATACTGGTTCTTACACTTAAAACAAATACACTGAAAATCTTTACTTTTATTTTTCCTCACTATGGCTCTCTTTTGAGCCTTTTTTTTTCACTATGGCTCTCTTTTGGGCCTTTTTTTTCACTATGGCTCTCTTTTGGGCCTTTTTTTTCACTATGGCTCTCTTTTGAGCCTTTTTTTTTTCCTCACTACTATTGGCCAATTAAAATCCTAAGCAAATGTTATTATACACTCTTCAAACTTAAAAAATGTTGCTTCATTTAAATATTACTTTAACAATAATTTAACTTTAAGTAAATTTAATTATTCCTTCCAACTACTATTACCACAATTAGTAAAAAAAAAATTATAGACAATCAATACTAGCTCAAGTTATTATGACCTTTCCTTAAAACAATAGCCAATATGGTTATTAACACTTTATAGGTAGGGAGTATTGATAAAACACATAAATGATATAGACAATTTACTTAAATTACTATTAATTATACAACAACAAATTTTGGTTCGAGATGTCAGCAGAAAGATATGATCAAAACACCTTACCTTATACTTTCTTTGCTGGATTACTTTTCCAATCACAGGTAGTTCCACGATGTAGCGGTAATATGGCACAATAGTTCAGTTTAGTTCTTTCTAATAAAGATACGCACAACACTTTAGTCCACACTAGACGATATGGCACGATACTTTATCACACACTCGACGATCTGGCACGATACTTTAGCACATACTCGACGATACGGCACAACACTTTACACACATTCGACGATACGGCACGACACTTTAGCATACAATCGACGATCCGGCACGATGCTTTAGCACACGCTCGACGATATGGCACGACCAGACAAGAATTCCACTGGATACTCCGGCATTAACAGACTGCAACACGGCTCGCTGGTCACTGGTTTCAGGCGATTCTATCCCACCGCTGCCACCAATTTGTCGGACGTTCCCCTCAGTCCACACAACTTTGAAGAATGTCCGTGGTAGATATAGCTGCCACCACCGATATTACTAGGTGATATCGGTCACCCACTGTGCGATTGGTGTAAATGAAGACTTACGCTAGTAACCGAATTATCAGTTTATTAAGAATATATGTACACACAAAATACGCTATTTACAAATATATACAACTACAACTCGGATATAGGTGATCCGGTTCAACATTAAATTAAATACCGTAAAGATTGGTTGTGTACTATTCCAATTACACTTTCCACCTCACACTCAATACACGTTAAATTCACTTTTTTGGAGCTCAACCTTGAGTCTCCCAACACAAGTATAATGGGCCTGCACTTCTTAGCCCAGAACACTAAACACTAGGACGTCTGTGTCCTTTGCGCACCAGAAAACGCACACTTTACGCTCTTCCACACAGAGCAACCTCTAGGTACGAAACCTAGGTACCGAATCTATGATCTGAGGCAAACTTGCCCTCTCCAAATCACTGCTTTCCCCCACATAAACTTCTTTGGAGCCTCCTCATTGGACACATATTCTATTCTTTTCTTGCTTAGTGACATGCTGCTAATCTGCTCACCATCCGCATACTTCACTGACAGGTGGACATGCCTCTCAGCTATCTCTTTTCTCTAACACCCCACCTGTAAAGGATTATCTGGCTATTCCCCTTTCCACAAAGAAGGAATGTCACCTTGGAAATTCTGTACACAACCATACCATAAAAAATATTCAAATAGAGAAAGAGTAGACATTACATTCTTTAGCACAGGTGCTATCAGATCCTGACAGATATATTACAGCCTAACTTGAAAGAGGAAATCTTCGGAAAAATCGACTTGCGTCATCAAGTATCATCATATATTGCATCGTTTGGTTGTAACCGCTCCCTTTGACGAAATTGGCGTTTCTTTTGCAATGTTTTGACACAATTAGTTTTATCTTCGCAGCCCTTGGGTGAAAAAGGCGTTTTGCTGCGGCTATTTGACAGAATATGTGTTTTCCCGCTATCTTTTGACGAAATTGACGTTTTTACCGCGTTCCTTGTTCCAAATTCTCGTTTTTTTCTCTGCCCTTTGAGGAAATTTGTGTTTTTTTAGCAATGATTTGACGAGATTCGCTTTTTCTCTCCGGTCTTTACATGCTTTTTTCACCATCCTTTGTCAAAATTCACATTTTCTATTGCGGCCCTTTGATGAAATTCACGTTTTTACCGCGTGCCTTGTACGAAATTTTCGTTTTTTTCTTGGCCATTTGACGAAATTCATGTTTTTAGCGATGATTTGACGAGATTCGCTTTTTCTCCGCGATCTTTTGACCGCCAGTTTTTTACGTGTTTTTTTTTCACTATCGTTTGTCGAAATTCATGATTTCTAAAGAGGCCCTTTGACGAAAATCGCATTATTTTGCGATGCTTTGACAAGATTCGCTTTTTTGCGTGGTCTTCGGATTTGATTCGCATTTTCGTAGCCTTTTGACAAAATTTGCGTTTTTGTAGTTCTTTGAATATATTCGCATTTTCTTCTGCGATCCTTTGTTAAAATTTGCTTTTTTTCCCACGACTTTTTGACGAAATTTGACGACCGGTTTTTTTATGCAGCCCTTTGACTAAAATCCCTTTTTTCAGCGATTATAAGACAAAATTAACGTTTCCTCAGCAATCATTTCACGAAATTCTCATTTACTTGCGATCATTTGACGAAATTCGCGTTTTTTCTAAGATCATTTGACGCAACTTGACTTTTCGCGGTGATAGGACAAAATTCGTGTTTTCTCACTGCCCTTTGACAAAATTCGCGTTTTATCTTCGATCCTCTGACAAAATTCGCATTTTATCTGCGGACCTTTCACAAAATTTGGGGTTTTTTTCCGCGATTCTTAAATGAAATTTGAGATTTCTTCTACGAACAATGTCGAATTTGCGGATTGACATTTTTTTTTTAAATTGCGGAACTCAATATGCGTTAAATTTCTGAAAAATTCAGCACAACATCTCCTTCGATATCCCCTCTCCCCTCTTCTGACTATGGCCTTACTGTTAAAAATGATTTTTGTGTACAACACAGTTTAACGTGTGTTTCCTAAGATATAGAGAATTATGAAATTTAAGTCAGCCCCCCTCCCCCCCCCCCAAAAAAAAGAAATAAAATCCTGGGTACGCCACTGGTCGTAACTTTTGATATTAGCTTATGTGTTATTGATAATGTTCTTCCCCTTTATCAAACCTCTATTTTTTATGTGATTTTTGCTTGATGTTATTTTAAAAAGATTTGGGTTGACTCGACTTTTTAAAGAAAGTCTTAAATATTTTTCAATAAGAAAAGAAAACTATACATTTGAATATTAATGAGCATAATGTATGTTCGTTTTTATACAAAAAAAGATGCAGTTCATATTACAGATATACTTATACACTACTTTTACATAGATTTGTTAAAATAAAGTTAATTTTATTCCTCTTCGGATTTGGATTTAAATATTTTAATTCTGTTTGAAGTTTGTGTCCGGTTCAGATCGGGTTTTTGTTTGAGTTTAAGCTGAATTTTTTGACCAGTAGTCTCTGTTCTGAAGCCATAATCTTCTTTTTTACGTATTGAGATCATAGCGTCGTTATCAATAGCTATTGAGCGTAAGCGTCATTTTATACATTAACTGCAATTAAAACATTTAGTAAATTTTTCTCGAAATAAAGTATACTTTAGATATAAGCATAGTCTCCTTTATATTTGAGCAAATTATACTATTTAATTTTGCAATACTTTATTGATTATGTTCCTTGCACACACTTTCGTTGTTATTTCATCTAAACTGTAAATGGATTTTAAATAATAATACTTCATAGTGCGAATTTGTTGGAAACAGATAATGTAAACAAAATAAAAATTAATATTTGGAGAAATATCTTTCATTTTATAGCATATCTTAACGTTTAATTTACAACCAAATAATGTAAAAGCTATTTTCTCTACATTTTACACCACAGATCAACAAGGCATGACATCAGACGAATTTCAAGTAAATAATTGTTATTAAAAGAAGGATTAAACTTCCATTACCTTAAAATGAAATTTTTAAAGTATGCGGAAGCGAGAAATCTTTTAACATTAAAGGGAAATGATAAGTTAGAGGAAAAGGTCCAAATACCGGCTACCACTTTTGTGTTCAATCTAGATTCTTCAATTTTCAAAAATAATAAATGTAAAAGTGACAGTAGGATACTCTAACATATTTCACACCTCTTTAGGAAAACAAAAATCGGTTTAAAAGGCGTTTCCTGTTTATAAAATGTAAAATTCCGAAAGTCTGCAAATTTTCAATTTTGAAATTGGGGTCTAAATAACCGGCTACCTAAATTTTCCCCTAATGATTCACACAAATATTGCTTTTGTCTGTTATTACGCGATAAGAACATTGTTTGTAAAAATTTTATTAAATACTTAAATTTCTTCTTCCCAGAAAAAAATTGTAATTTTTTTTTTATTTAATAAAACAACGTGTTTCACAAATTTATATATACCGGGTGTCCCAAAAATGACTGATGGATTTTAAAGTTCAATAACTTGCAAACGGTGACAGCTATTTAAAAAATTTTTGCATGAGCGTTATGTATAATGTCAGGAGTTTTTTTACCGTAATTTTTTATTTTAGTTCGCATCTCAAACAATAGGTGGCGTTGATGGCGATTGAAGGCCAGGTCGACGCTTCACTCAGCACTGATCACCTGGCCTTCAGTCGCCGTCAGCGCTACCTATTGTTTGAGATGCGAACTAAAATAGAAAATTACGGTAAAAAAACTCCTGACATTATACATAACCCTCATGCAAAAAATTTTTAAATAGCTGTCACCGTTTGCAAATTATTGAATTTTAAAATCCATCAGTCATTTTTGGGACACCCGGTATATATATATAAAACTCTGACAGATTTATAATTCATTCATAACATTGATTACGGATTCCAGTATTAAAAAAATTCAAACAACTTTCCATTTTAAAATGACTATGTACTTTATGCCAATGATTTAATCGAATAAATGGAATTAAATTAAGTAATGCGTCACATTCCATAGTTATATCGGATCTGAATTTTGAGGAAAAGACTTTTTTCTTTAGAACTGTTATTTTGAGGTATAATAATTTTCCGTTGGTGCAGTCTTTTTTCACTGTAGCGAATAAATGTATAAAATTCTATAAATCTCTGTTATTAATTCTCTTCGAAATGTCTTTCATATACTGCTAGTTTAAAAAAGCGAAATAAGATAGATTGTGACGTGTTCCTGTGAGATATCTCATTTTTTATTTTTTTCCGCTCACAGCAAATGGAACTATCGATTTTCCCGGTACTCTATTTATTTATTTTGAAGTAATAGATCACCTGAAGAATTTATTATAGGAAAAATTTATGAGGAAACTTATTCCTCTTTTTACATTGATGGGGTTTTTTTCTTTTTTCTTTCTTTTTTTTTTTTTTTTTTTTTTTGTGTTTGTGTATTATATCCAAGAAATTATGCAGAAAGTTCAAATCTAAAAATTCGATCCAGAAAAGGTGTTATATTTTGCTTTATTTTAAGCATTTTGCTAAAAAAAAAGCACTTTGATTATGGAAAGAGCACTTTGATTATGGAACAGTCCATAATTTAAATGCATAATTATTAAATTGCAGTTGACCGAAGCTGCATACGTATAAATATGTAGATGAAGACAGAAAGTATAAGAGTTAATCATGTAGATATAAAAATGCATAAATAATTATTATGCATTTGTAGATGTCGAAATCTAGATGCACTGTAAATGGACATGGAGGTATAGATATACGAATGTAGATATGAAAAGGAAGACATGGATATATGTATAAATATAGATTTCTTAACTTTCTTTAATTGTATCTTTTATTCTTATACATTCTTGTATATTCTTCTCATAATTTTTTTATTATTATTCTTATATATTCTTTCTATATTCTTTTATTTTTTTTTTCATTTATTCTTTAATTGTATTATTATAAAATAAATATGTTGAAATTTCACAGAGAAAATATTTCAGAAAATATTTAATAGTTAAGGGTTATAAAAAAAAGGTAAAATTTAGTTAAAAGAAAATTTGTGTCATTAAATTTGCATCATCAGAGGAAATCACATTTAAAATAAAAATTCAATGTTAGAATTTTTTTTCAGGGCGTTTACCTTCATTGCACATTAATTATAATGTCATTTTTCTTAAACCTAATTTCTTCTTTCAAGTTTTTATAGAAGCGTGACCAATACATTACGTTACAAGATTGTCTATGGCTACTAACTCTTTGGGATAAATAAGTATCAACATGATACAGTTTTAGTACGACCGTTTTATTTATAAATTACATAAAATGTAAGACGAATGAGAAATGATTTTTATTTAATGCAAAAAGAAAAGGTCTGTCTGATGGCATTAATAGATAATTAACAACATTTGAGAAATTTTGTGGAAAACAGTTGATGACTTCATTCCCAAGAGCCACTGAAGCGATTCCAATATATATAAATAATATGTGTGTGGGTGGGTGTTTGTGCTTATTATAGTTAGCTACATTTCAATCTTTTTGTATCTTCCATAAAATATTTAGTAAATTTAATTAAAATATATTTACGGTATGCGAAATCATGTAACTGTTGTGATTCTACTTTTATTCATTTACGAACGATCAATCTGCAGTTTAATTAATAGCAAATCTATAAAAACAATTACTAATATTTCTTCAGTAGATTCCAAAATAAATGCACTTAATATCAGATATTTTCCATAAGATTTCGAATGTGTTATTGTCATCTTAATTTGATTCTACATTATAAAAAATATTGGTGTGACTTTACACCAAAAAACGGTGGCAACCAAGTTGAAACCAAAAGTGGTAAAGAAATACAAAATAAAAAAAACACCAGCAGTCAATTGATGTAATGAAATACCAGTGGTCAACTGGTGCAACGAAATGTTACTATTGGTGGCATTAATAATTATAATAAAAATTATTATAGTCAATAATAATTATAACAATTATTATTATTATTATTATTTTGTTCTATTTATGTCTTACCTCTTAGAGTGTAAAGACTGTATTTTTAAATATTATTTATAAAACATAAAAACCGTACAACAAATTTAACAAAAATAGCTTTTTAATTTTATTACTACTTGACAGAACTTTTTTTTAACATAATGTAAAACAACCTTTTTTTTAAAAAAAAGTTGAAAATATACCCTTAAGGGTGTATTCGAAAAAACGCTTTTCCACCTTCAACACCTCGAAATTTTTTGAGACAATTTCAGACAGAAATTCATTTCATCTTTCATTTGAAAAGTAGAAACATGAAAAATGCTGAGGGGTTTTTTGAAGAGACGTTTAAGGTGTCGTGTAATGTCTTTTTACGCTCAATAATTTGATTTCTAAACAATTATCTTCTCAGTATGACCCTTTTTTTTCGTTCACAGATCTCCCGCTTCGGAAAAATCGCCTCAAAATGCCATTTTTGATTGCTTTTTTTTTTGCAATATTTTCTGCATTCATCAAAGAATAGACCATCACGACACCTTGTGTACTTTCTAAATAAGGCAATTTGTCAGTTGGATGCATTTGAGAGCAAAAATGAATTTAAAAATAAATCGGAAAAAAGCAGTTTGAATCGAAATACACCCTTAATACTTGCTGTTTCTGAATTAGCTAATGATCAGCGATAAAAAAGGAAGATCATCTCAGAGTAAACATAAATATTAAAACAGAGTAAACATATTTATCTTTACTCTGAGAAGATCATACATTCCCACCACCACCACCAATAATCTTAAGAAAAAAGAAACCTTACTGTCATATAGAAACAATTCTGCTCGGAATTACCACAATTAATTCTCATAAAAATTCTGGTTATGAAAGAAGAGAAATCTGCAAATTTTCTCCCAATCTCAGGCCTCTTTCCGAATAAATCTCCCACAGAGAAGATGAGCATTGACAGATGGTTGACTCACTCGCCACATCAACACGTGCCGGGCACAATAACGCTCACTTTTTTTTTAATCTTGAAGTGAGCGAGAAGATGAAGAAAATAAATATATAAAAAAAGGTTGCTTGGTTAAGGGCGGGGGGAAACAACCTCTTCAAAAGGGGCGCACTTGATAAATAAATTAATAAGATTGTTATTTATTTTTCAACCCATACCTTAGGGATACGATAAAGAATAACTGTAATCTAAACAAGAATGAAAAATCATGTATGAGGCATGGATTATGAGACACTTCCTGGGACTAACAGGATATTATTAAGTAATTTAATCTATTTTCCTATAAAAAAAAAATAAGATATCGAAATATGCATTTTAAAAACACGCATAATTCAGAAAAAATATTTTTTCAGCAATTGTTGTTCATATCCGGAAATGAGAGGGCATTCTTTCGTATAGTTCTGTATGTACGATCTACATTTATGCACCTCCCTTTTTAATACTTTCGAAATGACATTCATGCCTAAAAAATAATCATAAGTAACCGGACCCTTTCCATTTTACATGTTTTGTCGAATATCGGCTGATATTTTTGAGTCTTTATGTTTCTAGAATATGCATGTTTAAACACGTGATCCGTCAACAACTTATCAGTATCCCACCATGCTTTTGGCATTTTCTTTGCATTTCATTTAGTTCATATTTGACGAAGACAATATGATTTTCACAAACACACCTGCACTGACAATAGCGACAATATTACCAAATTGGAGATTTTTTTTTAATTCAAAAAATCAACTACATTTTCAGAGTAGTAATCTCTGTTTTATTTATCGATAGGCATACAATAATAAAATAAACAAAAGATTTACTAATAAAAAAAATCTTTTAATTTTGAATTATCCCTTTGCATTCGAGAAGCGATTCTTACTGACCATTAATGTCTTTCATAAATGGGTGCTCCAAATGATCTGGACACTAGTATTTTAAATTAATTTTCTTCGCTTTACCTAAATCTTCACTGCAAATTAGAAAATCAAATATATTCTTTATATTCTAGAACGCGCATGTCAAACGAATTTACCTCAGAGAGATAAATTAACCATTGTATACAAAGCCGCGATCCACACTAAAAAAAGAAGAAAAAAAACCATACATAAATAAATAAATTCATGATATACTCTTTGTAGATTTCCGATTGGTTATTTTTACATCCTCAATCTCTTGGAGCTCAAGCTGAAACATTAAAATAAGTTTGATCTGACAGTATACATATACTATACTTTTTTACATTTGAAATTCCTAATGCTAAGGCAATGCTGACAGACTCAGGGTGTATTTTTTAACACTTTATAGTCCAAGAGCCGACCGCACAAAATCCTAAGTCATCGAGCACAAAAAAATACCCTTATTTTATGAAAGAGTATTAATATAGAGGAATCTAATGATCCATGCCTGCCGGAAGCGAAGGGATGAAGTAATGGCCGAATAATCTGAGATAAAATATGGCGAAATAAATTGTAAGACATTAGTGGTGTCCAAAGCATTCGGTGTCCCGATTTATGAGAGACTCCTGACAACACTAGTGATGAGTAAGAATCACGTCTCGGGGGTAACAGTCCCAGAGCCGACCGCACAAAACCCTAAGTCATCGAGTACAAGAAAAAATCCTTTATTTTATCGAAGAATAGTAATAGAAGAATCTAATGACCCATGTCTGCCGAGAGCGAAACGGTGCATAAGCCAAAAATTGATACCGCTAGTAGTTGATTAGTAGGCTTAGCATTATGTTTGCCGTTCAATCAAAAATATGAAAACATAAAAAAACTGGGTGCAGGAAAACATAATGCTAAGCCTACGAATCAACCACTAGTGGTGTCAATTTTTGGCTTATGCATCACTTCGCTTCCGGCAGACATGGATCATTAGATTCCTCTCTATTAGTACTCTTTCATAAAATAAGAGAATTTTTTTTGTGCTCGATGACTTAGGATTTTGTACGGTCGGCTCTTGGACTATAAAAGGTTAAAAAAATACATCCTGAGTGTGTCAACATTGCCTTAGCATTAGGAATTTCAAATGTAAAAAAGTATAGTATATATATACAGTCAGATCAAACTTATTTTAATGTTTCAGCTTGAGCTCCAAGAGATTGTGGATGTAAAAATAACCAATCGGAAATCTACAAAGGGTATATCATGAATTTATATATACATATATATATATATATATTAGTGTAGATCGCGGCTTTGTATACAATGGTTAATTTAGCTTTCTGAGGTAAATTCGCTTGACATGCCCGTTCAAGAATATAAAGAATATATTTGATTTCGTAATTTGTAGTGAAGATTTAGTCGCAAGGATAATTTGGGAGCTAATATTAAATTTAAAAATAAAATAATATTTGCGACATAAACTGCTCAGAATGGACAGTTAGTGTATCAAATGACTATCTGGGTGCTGTTGCAAACATTTGCATTCATTTGTGTAAGCATAACTTGCATATTCGTGAAGATGTTAATATTTGTGCGAAAATTTAAGATTTTTTTATTCAATGCATTTAGAGTTTTCGAAATTTAACACCACTTTCTGAAAACTTAAAAAAAAAAAACTATAGAAACAGTTTACTGCAATTAAAACACGAATAAATTGAATATTTGATGAGAAATGGGCCTGTGTGTGAAAAAATTTTTAACTGCGCCGGGAAGTGTGTGGAAGATTTTAAGAGAAGATTTTCAAGATTATTAACTGTGCGTGGAAGATTCTTTCAGAATCCTTCACAAAATGTAGAGCCATATTGTATATACGTATACAACAGACCTCAGATATACTTATGTAGATAAAATAATTAAAAAATATTGAAACAGAATAAGAAATTTGCAAAGAAAACCTCCATTGATTTAACATTAGCTTGCCAATTTTTATGCGGATAAGTGTAGGTTTTTAAAGCTGTATTGGGGATGCATCACCAAACAGTAGTTGCAGTTGCATCACAAGATGCTGTTAAATTAAGCGACATAATATATTTTTGTAAACGGAGCTTTTCAGAGTAAACTTTCGTAAATCAAATTTTGAAATTAATCATAAACATTATGACGAATAGAAATACATGACAATCAAACTTTCAAGCATAAAATTAATAATTACAAGATGTGTTTCTTAAGTAAGGGTCGTTTTGTTGCATACACTAAGAGGTGGCGCATGCGCTGCAACAAGTGCTTGCGTCGTGTCCCAATGATTCATTCGGAATAACTGTGTAGATAACTTGTACGGTCTGTTCTGTGTCTAATTGTTCAAGATTATCGAGTCGCCCGCCCGTGCCAAGTACGGTCAGTGGTACTTTTTTTTGTCGCAGAGCAATTCAAAACAAAAGATACAACATGCTGAAGGAGGTAATTTCACTTCACCCTGACAATACTAGGCCTCACAACGTAAGCCAGACCCGAACTTTATTGGATTCTTTTGGGTGATAAATTTTGAAACACCTTACTCCTGCTTACTCTTGAGTCTTGACCTTGTGCAGAGCGATTTCCATGTTTTCCTCTATCTCAAATATCATCTCTTCGGTAACCATTAGAACGATGACGAAGATGTGCAAACCGAGGTTAACCAAAAAGGACAGGCTACCGTGGTTCATTCCACGTATCTTTTTTTACAAACTGCTGATGTCGTCACGTGATGCTCGAATGCACCAATGCAGGTGCACCAAAAGAGCAAGACGTCACTCTAGCGGTCTGCAAAAAAAGACACTTGGGATGCACCGCGGTAGCCTGTCTTTTTCGTTAGCCTTGGTGAAAACGGTGTGACGTCTAGGTTATCGACACAGACGGCAAGTTTCTATGAAGAGGCTATTCAGAATCTAGTTGTAATGCATGATAACTGTTTAAACAAACTTGGCAATTATGTTAAAAATTAGAAAAACGCATGTAAAATCGGAAAATAAATTAGGTTTTTCAAAATGTTCTTTCGTTTGGCTTTTATTTTTAAACAACCCTTGCTTAAAAAACATCGCTCATAGAAAAAGATTGAGTGTTTTTAGTTACATTTATTATCTATAAAAAATTGTCGATTAGAAAAGAATTAAAACCTCTTTTAACAGATGTGGATTTTAAATATCTGAGATTGCTACTGAAAATTAATAAAAACTAAGATTTCTTCGTATATATCCATACTTTTAAATTTAAAAATTAAGTTTTAATCATTTCATTAGCTTATGAATATACAGTCGAATCTCTATATAATGAAAATCATCGTTCCGTCAAAAAATTCGTTATATAGAAAAATTCGTTGTATAGAGAAAACCTTAACTTTTTTCATTTAGTGTGAAATTTTCAATTTTTATTTATTTATTTTTTTTAATTTTTTTTTTTTGGGGGGGGGTGTTATTTAATTAAGATTGAAATGTTTAACGCTAAAAATTAATTTGATATTTTATTTTTTATTTATTTAAACAATTTGAAACAAGAAAATAAAAGTTTATTTGAAAAGATAGAAAAACGATGCAAAAATCTGTTGAAGAAATCTGTAATTTTCTGTTATTTTCATTTTAAGGATTTTACACTTTTAAAAACTATCAAACTTTAACAAGAAATGCAAATGTGAACGGATTTTTTTTCCATTGGACGTTTTCCCCTTGTAGCATCAAAGACAATAATAATTTCTGTCGCTGGTTTTGTATTAAGTTTTCATTTTCATATTGATTGTCTCTTTCATCAATGTTGTTCATAATGTTGCTTAAAATTTTACTATCAGTGGAACGTTACATAACAATAAGGTTGGTATGCATCTTTAAAAAGTCAAAGACGACTAAATTTTCTACGATACTTTCACGCATCTTATTTTTTCTCCATTTCTCTTTTTAGTCTACTATCATCAGTTTTAGAATTCCCTGAAAATCGTGGCTTTATAAGCAAATTGTAAATCTTTCTTTCAGTGATATCGAATCGTAAAAAATTGAATTGAAAAAAATTTCTTATTCTCCTCTCAAAAATTAACGTAAAGTTGTTTTGTTTGTTTGTTTGTTCGTTTGTTTTTGTGTTTTTTTTGCCTGTGTGTATGTCTTTATGTGGTGGTGGTGAGATTGGGGGCGTAAATACCTTCTTTTTTTAGAATAAACAATAAAGGAGAAATATACAGCTATGAAATATAAACCAGGAATTAGCAAATGTAAATGCATTTCACAAACAATTTGAAGCATTTTTTTTAATAAATGAAGGAAAATTTCTGAAAAAAATTCGTTATATGGAGATATATATTTCGCTGTTTGGAGATTATTTTTAATGTAATAATAATAAAAATTGACCTTTCCTACAAAAAATTCGTTATATAGAGAAATTCGTTGGGTGTAGTTTCGTTATAGAGAGTCGACTGTACATCTAACTCCTAACAAATTATTTGTACTAGTGATTTTTAGCAGAACTCATTTACGAAACGAGATCATAAAATATGACGTGTAATAATAAGACTTTGGATGGTTAGGTTCATTGAACAGCAATCCACTAAAATAAAGTGAATGGAATACCCACGGAGATCGAATAGCAGCTGAGCGTGGGAAGATATCATTATATCAGTTATTATTTATTAGAAAAGGGGGCGTTCAGGGGTTTGTTGGTGACAGTAACAATACGAGTTTTAAAACAATTTACGAAATCAATGAGTAAAACATATTGAATTTAGAACAGGATTAATAAGAAAAAAAGTATGTAATAACGGATAATGATAATAATAACTGTCATTAATGTAAATTGTATTTATAACATTATAATTCGAGTGGCTGGTCAAATTATCAGTTATACTACAGTTTTTTTCTTATTGCCAATCTTGTTTTAACGTTTATGTGTTAACAAACACTGACAGGTGACATTTGACAAGTGTCATCGACGGTAAGGGACTCTTAGTGCATAATGCGCGTGAGGAATGATATGGGAACAAACACTTCGTGATTTAAATGTTTTCAATTGTTTATGGCGAATTCCATTTTCTGTGAAGTATGTCAAAAGAAGACACGACAAATTAAAGAAATTTGATAAAAGCCTTGATTATGGTCTGGCATGATAATGACCAGGGATGTAGTGGAGGGTATACGGGGGTATATGCCGTATACCTTCTAGATTTTTTAAAGGATTACCGTATACCCTCTGTTTTTCAAGAAAATACAATATTGTCCAAGAAAGAATATATTGCACCCAGTATTTTTTAATTCAATCCATAATATTTCGACAAGACCCAGCGCAGCCAATTATCGTAAAATGATACAGAACATGTCTTGCATATTTGTGACGCGCCGGGTTTAAACCTTTCGGGTCTGATTTTTTTTCCGTTTTGAGAATTAAATTACTTTTATTTTTATAATGCTAATGGTATAGCTATCCACATAGATTTACTAAAGTTTAAAGATTTCTCATTTTCTAAAATATAATGATACTACTTATTTTGGGTACTATTCGATTCATCTTCATATGGTAGTAGGGTAGGAAAGAGTTTATCGACACGTTTGAAAAATACCATATTACAACCAGAGTTGTATAATATAGACGCACGCGCGCCGTGCGCAGAAAATTTTATATAAAAAAATGGTTTTTTTTTTTTTTTACCAAAAAATAAAAAGATTTTTCTCAATTTTATGAACGAATTATTTACTGTTAACGCGAATTTCGTCAAAAGACCTCGAAAAAATCGCTCAAGAAACACGCATTTCGACAAAGAAAAACGTGAATTTCTTCCAAAGACTGCATAAAAAAACGGGAATTTCGTCCAAAGATCGGGCTAAAAACGTAAATTATATCCATGACTTGCGTAAAAAAATGCGAATTTCGTGCATAAATCGCTCAAAAAACGCAAGTTACGTCCATAAATCGCTCAAAAAACACAAATTGCGTCCATGAATCGCTCAAAAAACGCAAATTTCTTCCAAGAATCTCTCAAAACGCGCGAATTACGTTCATGAATCGCATAAAAAAGTGAATTACGTTCACGAATCGTTCAAAAAACCCGAATTATGTCCACAAATCGCTCAAAAAACGCGAATTACGTCCATAAATCAATAAAAAAATGAATTACGTTTATAAATCGCATAAAAATGTGTTATTATTATGTGCGCAAAAAGTTTTTGGTTTTATAGAAGTCTGATTACAACAAGCTTTAACAAATATTACAACTTTCAAATGTTTTTTGCGTTTTCTCAAACATGATTCGTTCAGAAAAGTAACCTATATTTTAAATTTAAAGCGTGAAATATTTGTATAAAAGAAAGTCATTGCCAATGGTGCAAAAAAGAATTAAGCAAATTTTTACTATTATTGTTAATAAATTTCAAAATATAAATGAAATTATAATAAGAAAGCCTTATACTATAATTTTTATGTAAAAAATAATTAAGTAATTTTTAAGATAAAATAATAGACGATGAAAATACATGTACTATTAAAGGTACACCAGACCCCAAAAGGGTTGAATAAGAAAATTGAACTGTTTCGTGTATGAGACGCTGACAGAGTATGCGTTAATATTTTTTACATCTTTGTTTACCTTAGTTAATAATTACCTTGGTTTTCCACAATTATTTTACTGTATTCTAGCCACTTAAATATAAAAACAACGCATCATTTTTGGAAAAAGGTTGATTAAATTATCTGTATAAATACTTTAAAAAATTTAAATCAAATATTAAAAGACATTTAACGTGATAAGTTATTTAAGCGATCACAATTTTCCCATAAAAATGTATTACAATATGTTAAATGATATTATAACCTTAACGCAGTTTACTTTTAACAAAATGTTCAAAAATTAAATTTATTAATTATTTTTCTTTTTAATGATATTTTAATCCATATTTTCTGATTAATATTAACTTCTATTAAATTGTGAACTAGTACTGTGAAGAATCATTAAAGTTGTCCAATTAATTCGTTTGTCAAAAATTTAATTTCCTAACTATTCTTTCTGGAATTTATCAGTTTATACAGAGCTATAAAAATGGCTTTGAAAAATCCTTCAAAACATAAATCTTTCACAAACGAGTTTCGAGGTCGTAAAATGTTTATGATGATTTTTTTACTTTTTCCCCTTATGCAAACAATCTTTTTATTAAATACAAAAAAAAAAAAAAAAAAAAAAAAAAAAAAAAAAAACACTTTAAATTTAGCAAACTAAAGTACGAGAGAAAAGCGTTTCTTACCAGCAAACAATACTTACAATAAGACGTGCAATTTAAGTTATGGTTCGATTTTTTGTACACTTCTAAATATCTGTAAAACATACATATATACAATTCTGTATACATTTATAACAGCTTAATAGGGACCTCTTAACAATTTGGTTCCAATTTATTATTTGCAACGGCACTGCTTGAATTGCATTATTGATTAATCCTTCAAAATAAATTGTCAGATTTTAATGAGCTGATACTATTTAGAATTACTATTATATGATATTATCTTTTTACTTGTATATGGTATTCATGTTAATATCTGTGTACATGGAGTTTTAAAGTAACCTTCTTTCTTATCTGGAAGTTAATATAAGCTGTTGTTACTGTTAGAAACTGTAGTTAGTACTGTATGAAAAAATGCATGGTATCAATAGATTGAAGTTCCTAATGCCATTCAAAATGAATATCTAAGATAAGGTAAACAAAAGAATTTCATGAGCTATCTAGCCAGATAATGGACTTCACAGAGAAGTGACAGTTTCAGGTGATGAAGAGATATGCCCCCTTCTGGCAGAGGAGAATATCCATATGGGCTATTTTGGAGGGTAGCGGAGAAAAATCAGTTTGGTGTGTGGAGGCCAACGTGTATGGTTGATGTTCTCTTCAAGGAGTTTTGGAGAAAGAGCGTAGGATCTTGGCGTAAATTATCCTCGTATTGGGAGATAAAGAGGAATCTCTGATAAATCGGTTTTAAGGTATCCGCCTACGTGCGGAGCACTTTTTTTTAAAAAAGGACAGTTTTGAAAAAATATAATAATTTTTTGTTCTATTGTATTACAGAATGATAAGAAAACATAAAATCCTAGCAATATTTTTTTAATATTTTAAAAAATTGGGGTTTTTTACTGTTTTTTTTAGCAAAATTTCACGTTTACGCCAGACAGCGTACACTCAATTCAAATAAATATATTTCAATTTCCTTTATGCTGCACACTTCTATTACACTTATATGAGCACTGAACTAGGATTTTTACAATACCTTCAAAAATAGCTGAAAATTTTCAAAATATGTAAAAAAGTACTTTTTTTTCAGTAAAAATTTCCATTTTTTCATATTTGAGTGCCTATAAAATAATTAAATTTTCAAATATAGCTTAGATCCTAGTTCAGAGCATAATGAGTGATATGGAAAGCATTCTTACAAAATTTTACTGAAATATCTTTAAAACTTTTTGTGTAATGAAGTTTATCGCACATGGAAATAACGAAAAAAAAATGATTCTCCAGAAATCGCATTTAAAGATTTATTTTTAGGTAAGAAACTACAATATTTAATTTTTACGCTTAAAATGCGCCACATTTATATTCTAACACTTCCTTAAATTTATTTTTAACCATTTTTAACTTCTTAGTAGCTCTTTTTGTTTTCCTGGCAAGTTTTGCTGTGTGTAGCGAGTGACGATTTGAATTTTTCATTTCTAGCAAAACATCATGCTTACGCCAGACAGCGTACACTCAATTCAAATAAGTATATTTCAATTTCCTTTATGCTGCTTACTTCTATTACACCTATCTGTGCACTAAACTAGAAGTTTTACAATATCTTCAAAAATAGCCGAAAATTTTCAATATATGTAAAAAAGTACATATTTTAGTAAAAATTACCCTTTTTTCATATTCGATTTTTTCATATGCCTATGAAATAATTAAATTATTACATATAGCTTAGATACTACTTCAGAGCAAAGTGAGAGTCACTGAAAGCATACTTAGAAAATTTTACTGAAATATCTTAAGAACTTTTTATGTAATGAAGCTTATTGAACATAGAAATAACGAAAAAAATAATTTTCCAGAAATCGCATACATGTATTTTCATGTAAAAATCTAATATATTTAATTTATACACTTAAAATGCACCACATTTATATTCAAACCCATTTTTAACTTCATATTTAACCATTTTTAACTTCTTAATAGCTCTTTTGTTTTCTTGGTAAGTTTTGCAGAGGATAGCGAGTGACTTTTGAATTTTTTATTCGCTCATCATCAATTTTAAAATGGTTTGTGATCATATTTTGTTCAACTGATACTCCTAATTGTTAGAATACAGGTAAAAGTCCTAAACATCCTGCATTATAAATTAAAACCGATAAATTAAAGTGATTTAGAATCGTAATAGATTGTTCTTTCATAAAAAACAAATTTAAAAAAATGAAAACTTTCACAAAAATGGCATTTTGATGTTTATTAAAATTGCCATAACTCCTCTTCTAATAATAGTAGGAATAAAATTAAAACAGATTTGGAATCGTAAAAGATTGCTCTTTCATATAAAACAATAAAAAAAATCGAAAATTTTCACCAAAACAGCCAGTTTGATGTAGGCAGATACCTTAATGAATGTAGTGTGAGAGAGATATAGATATTTCATTAAGTGAACCCAGTACGCACAAGGTATTTGCTGTATTTAACTTAATGTCGGACCGGGTCATCTATATCCAAGTTTTCAACATTAAATATCATCTTGTTATATGTAAGTACTCTGTAAATAAATTGTTGGTTAATTTTAATTGAAGGAGTTACTATTCTCTTTGATATGCCTTCTCATAACGTGTCCTATATCACGTGGTTATATAGTTGGCTGCAGCATATCAAAATAACGAGACATTCTTCGAAGTTTTATGGACTAAGAAAGAGTGGGACATAAAGTATCTCTCTATTCTAAAAAAGTAACCCTCGCTGTCACCACCGCTGACATTGAATTTTTTGTGGCAGGGGGGCTTTCTTCGATAATATTAAGAAAGCTACTGCATTCTAAAATATGAAAATAAGTAGTTTTATAGAGAAATGTTTGATAAACACACTGATGTAGACAGTTTTTTAATTAGAATAATTATTTTAAGAGACATTTAATGTTAAAGTTGATCATAAATGTTCCATCAAAAAAGTTTTATAGTAGCAAAAACTATACATGGAAATTTAATAATTTTTAGATCATTTGATAAATTAGTAGCTCCCGGTGTGCAGAATGCAACTAGTTTTTTAGTTTCATTAATTCTTTGTGCTTTATTTCCATTTTAAATTCAAACTTTCAACATTTCGAGTGATATTTACTGAACAACATACATCTGACTTGTATGCTCGACATGAAAGCCTGCTTATAAGTCATCGTCAATATACAGGGACAAAATGGTACATGGAAATTCTATATCACAAGAGAAATGCAACCAGGAGCTTCACACAAAGAGTGTGGGTAATGGAGCCAACGGGATTTGAACCCACAACCTCCTACGCTCGCAAGCGATTACCGAAGTGGCGTCTTAACCACTCGGCCACGGAGGCCCGAGAGATTGTTTTTGCATAGTTCAGAAAAGATTATCATTTTAAGTTGTTGCCAATTTGTAAAAACAGACCAAACAATATTATTTATTTCAAATGAAAAAAAATATTGACACGTGACTGTTATAAAAAAAATACAAATTGGAATTAAATGATTTTGTATTAAAAGAACAAGAAAATTACACCATAAAAACAATATTTACACGTAAATTTTAAAGGAGAAAGAAAATGATAAAATAATAAATGCATTAATATGCGTTAAAAGCAGTAAATGCAAGAAGTTATATCATATGCCATGTAATAATATTGCCAAACAGTTTACATTTTTAAACATGGTAAATTTATTTTACATTTCTGGATAATCTTTTAAACTATTGTTGTTAACTTTAAGCCAGTACAAAAACAAATATTCCCGTTCTAGCAACAAAATTATTTTCACATGAATTTTAAAAGAAGATTTAAATTTTTTAAATAATAATATCCATATGCTTTAAAAGCGGTAAATAGAAGAAATTATGTCATATTTAAAATTATCAAACAAAATATTGCAGAATGAATTAAATTTAAAAGTATATTTTCAAGAAACACTTAATTCCTATTTTGAAATGGTCTTTTTTAGCAGTTTGAAACAAAGTTGAAAAGTGCTTATGCATTAGGTTTGTCTGTCCGTCTATCCACGTTCTAATTCCAATAAACATACTCAGATTTTCATGCAATTGTTAAAGATTATTTAGGATCATCAAAGCATGCTTGGCATTGAATATGAAGTATGTACGATTTATGGTTCATTTACAGAGACACTCAAAAGAATTCGATTACATTATGGTATATGTGGAAAAATCGTTTGGTTAGAATTTTAATGAGATTACGATATTTCAAATTTATTGAAACTTATATAAATCACTGAATTTCATTACGATCATATTAAAACGGAGCATTCATAGCATTTTTTATGAATTTACAAGGACAACCAAAAGAAATTGGTTACAGTACTGTCTTTGTGTAATGATTGCTGGAGAGTGAGTTTTAAAATTCGGTATGCGCTTTTAGTTTTTTGCATATTATTCTTTATATATAAATTGTATACCTCATATACAGGACTGCACAAAAGTATTCACATTCCATTATCCTTATTAGAGGAATTTACTGAAGGGGAATTTTCAACTGAAATATATGTATTATGTATCTCTTAAATAAGTTAAATTATGGATTGCATGTTGTTAATTTACAGTTCTCTATATCATATACGGGACTGTAAAGGATTTGCGCTGTCGGCTCTTGGATTATTAGTCTATTTTGATTTAAGGAAAACCCCGAAAAGTGCTATGCCTTGTTCCAATTACCACCTTAATATGGCTTTGTGAATGGAGCTTATTATACGATTTATAGCCCCCAAAATCTCATGATGATTACTAGTTGAAAAATGACTCTTATGAATTAAAGTTCAAGCTCCCTTTCTCTCTACTTTTAGTCCAACAGGTCATTTTTTAAGTCAATTTTAGAGTGGGTTATTTTGTTTTATAAGATGGATTAGATGGTGCAAATTACAAAACTGCCAAGCCAATTAGTTGGGGCAATAGAGAAGGGGGGGGGGGGGTCATAGCAACTTCGCGAAACCTGTCTGAAATTTTAAACGAATGGGAATCTAATTACAACTGGATTAATCTCGAAATAACTTATGCATTTTCTATTCTCTTTAATCAAAGAATTCATTTAAATTGTTTGCTTTATGTGAAGTTTTTAAAGAAAACATACACGTTAGTCTTCTGTAACAAATTTTTATTCATTCAGCTGCTATCTATGTGAACTTTAAATATGTAAAAGACAAATGTCATGTAAACACTGTAAAGTAAATACAATCTAATAAATGAAACAAATACCATACATTGTAGCCTCAAGAAGACTCAGTACCCTTCAATTTGCAAAAAATGTCAAAAATATTCATGTTTCTAATTTTTTGCTTCTAATTAGTTTAGAAGTTTATACGCAGCTAAAAATTTTTAATTGAAGATTGATAGCATCCTAAAACCTGGTTTAAGAAAACTGATTAATACTATTAGACCTGGAGTCTTCAGCAATCATCTCATCAAGTTCAAGGATGAAAATCCAAGATTAGTTAAATATCGATTCGCATATTAAAACGCAATCGGTCTGCCAAGTCATATCTTGGTAGAAACCCCTTAAAAACCTGATTTTAGTGGTTGACTCATAGGTTGATCATGATCATTATGTTTTCTTGCTCCCAATCCTCTACGTTGTCATACTTTTTAGTGCAGGAAAGCACTATGGTAAACCTATGAGTCAATCGTTAAAATGAGGATTTTAGGTTATTTTCCCACAAGATATGACTTGGCAGACCTATTGTGTTTTAATATGCAAATCAAGATTTAATTAACTCTAGATTTTTATCTGTGAACTCTATAAGGTGGTTGTCTGTGCTATCGCCTCCTGGTCTATGTATAAAATTACTCAAAAATGTTTCCAAAAATCAATGATAGGGGGAAAAAATTAAGAAAAATTATTTAATCTCGAAAAGACATTGGTTTCTGACATTTCTACAGATAAAGAACGTTTCTCAGAATCGTGGTTAATTCGGAAACGGTTAAAAGAATTATGGTTCAAAGGGTACCGAGTCTCTCTAAATGAGTAGAACTGGCACTTTAAAAATAGGACTTTTTAAAATTGACATTTTTTTTCTGATGAAGATACGAAAAACACATGAGAGCAAGAAGCATATAGGCAAACAGAACATTGTTAGCACCAATGGATATCTTTTTATTTTTAAATATATTTAATTAAAAGCTGAGATATCACTATTTTACAAACTGTAAAACTGATTAAATACTTAGAAAACACACACAACCATACATTTTATCAACATAAATATCAGTTTTTATGAATACAGAAAAATTATTAATGAAATTCAAGTAAACGTTTCATTTTTAATGCAATTACTGCATTTAATACTTTAAAAATGTATTTTTTTAATGTATTAATTTTGATGTGAAGTTCTAGTAATGAATTTTTATAGTTTATATATAAAAAAGAATTTAATTATTTATACTTAATTTCATAAAAATATCTTAAAAAAAAAAAAAAAAACACGCATTATGCTTCAAGCATCTTCAATTATCATACTATATTTTCCAAGATAATATTTATTGTTTAAATAAAAATCTATTTAATAACTGACTATGACAAATTTCGGAAACTATATCTTTGCATTATTTAATGATCCTTTTTGTTGTCAATTTCTTCTCAAATTATTATGTTTTTGAACTTATATTTTTACAGATGAATCTGCGAGCACAAATTCATTGATTGGATATCAATTTTAAAGGCGATTTATGATCTGTATAGAAATAAAAATCTATGCTATGTCACATAAGTACATATCTTTTTAAAGCTAAGATTTATAAAATGTATGGAATAAATGCATCAATTATTTTAAATCTCATTGGATGACATTATTTTCAGTAGATGCATAATTATTCACAAATTTTTCTTCGTATATTTAAAAAAAAATTTAATTTTTTTAAGTTAAAAATGTTTAATTCGAAAATGGAAAAAGTTTAACACAAAAGAATTAAATGTTAATCTATCACTGATATATACATTAAACGCTTGTTTAACAGAGACATTTAGCAAAGAATAAGTTTTATTACACATTTTCAACTTTTTATACGAATATCAACGAAATAATGTTTTTTAATATGCGTACAAACTTTTAAGATTTAAAATTTAAAAAACGGGGGAAATATTGCACATGCATATTTTTTAAGCTTAACATAAATACAGAAATGTGTTTTCTATTTCGTATTTTTAGCAAGGCCTGACTGATAAAAGAATATGCGGGGAAGCTGTCCCGTTAATAACATTGCACAATAATTATTATTTAATAGTGTCAATAAATCTGATATAGATTTTTTAAGGTTAACCTAAATACATAAATCTGTTTTCTAATTCACATTTCTCCCAAAGCCTGGGTAATAAAAGGACATGCGGGGAAGCTGCCCCATAATCCCACTTGAGCCATGCGCAAGATTTTCTGGAAGAGGAGACAAATTTTAAAAATTGGAGCCAAATTAACAAAAATTCTTGGGTTTTTTTTTTATAGATTGGGGAGGAGGGGGGAGTTCCTCCCCTGCTACTGTACTCCATGCCATCCCCCTTCCTCTTCTCAAGGAAAAAAAACAGTAACAAAGAACCAAGTACAGTCGACTCTCGTTAATTCGAAATCGGATAATTCGAATCTTCGCTTAATTTGAACTAAACATGAAGTCCCGAAATTTTCAATAGCAGAATAACGTTAGAAATTTTCATTAATTCGAACTCATTTTCTCTTGACTTCGTTTAATTCGAACTAATGAGAATTCCAATATTTTCATTTTTCTTTTATTTCTCAAGGATTTTAGATCATTTGAATAACTTTCTTTCTTTGATTTTTCTGAAAATTGTTCCGAACGAGTATACATGTAATCCCATGCATTGATATCCACTTTCTTAGTGTCCCATCTGTCCATCAGTGACACTTCAAATTTTTCTTCCATTGTGCTTGTTTCTAATCTTTTAATTAGTTTATGTATTTATACATTCATATTTAATATTAAGTCATATTCTAATTATAACAGACGAAATAAATTTAAAAAGCACTCTAACATTAATTCCTTTGTAATAGTGCCATATTAAGCATGTTTTCATTTCATATTTTCCATAATTCAAACTATGGATATTTCGAACATTTCTTGTGGTCCCGGCGAGTTCGAATTAACGAGATCCGACTATACGTCTTTATAAAGCTAATGACTAAAGTTTTACTATAACATCTTAGTAGTTCATAGCTTTCATTCAAATTCATTATTGGCGTTATTCTCGTAACAAGACAAACTGAAACCATTAAAACCCTCTCACTGACAATATAATCACCTTAATACGTTCCCCAAGTTTCAGGTTTCACTGCAGTATTAACATTATTTAAAGTAATATTACTGAACTGATTTAATGCATTTTAATACATTAAGCAATGATTGACGCTTTCAAGGATTACATTCCTGTTGGTAATTAAGTTTTTTTTTCTTTTTTTTCTACATAATGTTGAAGGAAATCATTTTTTAAGCATTTAAAATAGATTAAGAAGAAAACAACATTGTAACTTTACTCTTTTTCTAGACTATCAGAAGGTTTTAAGGATAAGTAATGGGGGGTGGACATTTTTTCTTTTAGACATCTTATGATAAATGTATTATATTATGACAAATATTTAAGAATAATCCTATATTTACCTTTCAACAGTCGCTATATTTATATTAAGGAGATCCGGGACACATTTCAGATAATTTTTATTTATTGAGTTAAAGTTTTGAATTTTTTTCTGATGGTTGTCCATATCATTTATAAACAAAATAAGATAATAAATTTTTTCATTTTTTTTTTTTTAATTTAAAAAGTGATTGATTTAAAATCGTTATAATTTAAAATATCATTTGTAGAATTTTTATTTTTTTTTTCATTTAAACAAATAAAAATATATAAGCTTTAACCTTGATTCAGCATTTCAAAAAATATTATTTTATATAAAAATTAAAGTAAAACAATCGAAAAAGACATGTTAAAAATTTGAACCATTCATCTCTAACAGTTTTTGACTAAAAGAATGAATTTAAATAGAAGAAATTGTGAAAAAACTCGTCATGAAGAAAAACGCATTTTCACAAGAAGTCATTGCCATGATAATTTTTGCTTGAAAGCTAGATTTTGAGAACAAATCAAACGAAAACATTAATATCTTATGTTCCATATAGATAGAAACATGAATTAAATGTCATTTTAAGCAGAAAAAATAAAGAAATTTTTAATCAACAGTCTTTTTTTTTTATGATAACGACCATATGAAATTAAACCGCTTCAGGAAAATTCAAGAATATTTTCTAAAAGAGGGTGACTCTAGAATAATTCTTGCCCCGTCGTCTTAGACAGTCTATATCAGGCCTTGTTCTCGATCATTTACTCTGTATTTATCATTATAAAATACTTCTGAAACAATAGAAACAGCGAATATATTTTTAGAGAGTGTCGGCACAATTTCATTAATTTTAACGATAAAAAATAATTTGCTATCGATTTAACCTTCTTTGAAATTTCAAAAAATAGTGAAAGTTTTAAAGAGCATCATCTTAAAAATTATTAGACTGACTTGCACAAAACTTGGAAAGAAAAACAATTATATTATTTTGAGCTTTCTTTTTTAAAAGGTTAATAATAATTATTGATTTTAAATCATAAATAGATGCATATTTAAAAAAGAATTTGGCGAAGCTTTTTTTTTAACCTTTCTTTCTTTTTTTAAAAGGCTGGTATCGAAACAAATTCCTATTTTCTCAATAATAAAATATCCATAAAAGACAGAAATGTAGGATATTTTCAAAAAATTAATGGTTATACATTAAGATTATTTTAATTGAAGGATAAAAATTTTATGCCTTTTCATGAACATTTTTTTAGTGTACAAGTTGATAAAACTGTATGAAAATTTGCAAACCGTTTATGCGAAATAATGTACCTAAAATTAAAAAAAAAAATACAATTCAGAAAAATAGAATTAAAAGTGAGAAGTCAATTTTATAAAAAAAATATTATATACTAATTTAATTGCAATATTAATAAATATTCTTTTTTAACGTATCATAGTTACTTGATAAATTTAAATCGGAAATTTAATCAAAAATTCATTGTGATATTAAAATTTTAATTAGAAATTATAATATTACAAACATTTTTACACAAATTTTAGCACAGACAACTTCAAATTTAAAAAGTTTACATGGAATTTTTAATTCAATATTAAGTTTTGTTGTATTTATTCTGTGCAATAATTTTATAAAAACATTTTACAATCAATACTACCAATATTAATTAGACACCTTTAGGTCTCGCATATTTCTAGCTCTATCTACTTTCCAAATAAATTTTAGGAATAATAGAAATTCGCATAGTTTTTACCTAAAAATTACTAATAAATAAAACGGATTGAATAAATGAGATTTTTAATTCATCTACCAACATTTGAATTGAGGATTGTTACTTCAAAACCTTATTTTAAAAAAATTTCAAGATTAGTTATGCTAAATAAATTTGTTAGATAATAACTTTTTTTTTCTCCTACATTAAAAAGTGTACAAATATTATAGTACATCATTCGTAATGCCAGTGTCTATCTATGAAAAATTATTCAGTCTAATTCAAACTCGAACGAGCTAGGAAATCTAAATATTTTCTAAATAATATCTAAATTTGTTCAAACTACCTTAGAAAAATACATTTTATGGTAGATTTTTAATTTAAAGTATCTAATTCGCTTTGTAGGAAAAGCAGTAAAACAGCATAAAAAGCTAAGAAATGTCAAATTTTTTTATTATAGAAGTAGAATTAGTTACAATTAATGTCCCCATAAAAAGCTGAGATTATTGAAGGCAACTATTGATCAGCTTCAAAGGACAATTTTGATTTAGTTTTTAACGTCTAAAAGGTTTTCAAACTGCTATACATTTAACATTCTCTTAATTATTATTGTTTATATAGAAATAGTAGTTTATATCGCAATTTACTCTTTTCTTATATTGACAATTCTACGAACATCAAGTTTCAGCTATAAAGAAAAAGAATATCGAAAAAACTAACGGATTTTCTACATTTTAAAATTAAAAAAAAAAAAAATCAATAAAGTTTGAAGTGTTAGGGTGAAAAACAAACTTTATCTCCTTTTATTATTAAACTTTATCTCCTTAATTTATTGTCTTTTCATATATATAATTTTGAAAAATTTCCAGTTTTTAAAACTGGGGACTCCATAGTAAGTTTGACTAATAAACGTTTGTCTTTTTTTTTTTTTTTTTTTTTTTTTTTTAACTTTCAGCCATTTTTTAAATCTTTATCACTACATATTTAAAAAGCAACTTTTACATAAAAACTCATTGTTGTAGAGTTTCATTCAGGAGGGGGGAGGGGGAGCTTTACTTTTAATTCATTGTTTTTTAATCTGAATACAGTAGACTCCCTCAAATCCGCACAGCTTGGGACCAGAGGTTGTGTGAATTTTAGAATTTTGCAGATTTCTTTGTCATTGCTTTGTTTAAATTTTTTTAAACAGTAATATGAGGGCAATTAATATTGCAATCGAAAATATAATGAATGCTTACAATTTATTAAAATAAGTAATAAACTAAAATAATAAAAATTTAGATAATTTTTAAAATGATTAAAGTACTAATAGCAAAGGTCAAGTTAATAATCAATAGTGTATGATTAAATATTCATTATATAGATTAAATGTGTTTTTCCTAAATTATTCCATGAAACTTGCCTCATAATGGTACATTACTCATTCACATCAGGATCATAAAATAAGGATTTTTTTTTTTTTTTTTTTTTTTCAGATTTAGCCAGGCTTAATAACCAAAAAGTCTTGATTAATGCATAAATATACTTGGTAAGAAGATTGTGATTACCAGTGATATCAGCAATATCTTGAATTTTTTTCAAACAAAATTATTCTTCCTTAATGAAAAAAAAAACATGAATAGAGTATTATCAAGAATATTACAAATTAAAAAATATATGGAATCGATACAAAACTAAAAAAATCAAATTTTGTCCCAATATCCGAATTGAAAGTTTCATTGTTTACATGCATAAAATATGTGCGGATTTTAGAGAGGTGCGGATTTCTGGTTTGCGGATTTGAGGGAGTCTACTGTATTTCCAAAAAGCTTCCCGGTTTTTAAAGATGGGGATTCTATCGTAAGTTTGGATAATATATGTTTGTATTATTTATTTATTTATTTAAAATTTTCGGCCACTTTTTCAATCTTCCCATTTTGAAACTGCCCATTTACCCATTCCGCACTATCCATTACCCATTTACCACTACCCATTTCGAAAGCAATTATTACATAAAAATTAATTGTTAAAGTGTAGCATTTAGGAAGGAAAAACTTTTTATTATTTAATTTATTGATATTTAACATGTTCACGCCAGCGCGTACCATCGACGGCCCGCAAAAATGCTAAGAATCTCTATTTACCCCCACCAGTAAAAATTTGCTGAAAAATTTGCCTTATTTAATCGGAGCATTTTCTCGATTTAATAAGGCACAAATCTCTGTTTTTGAAAACTGGTGGCAAAACATTAAAAATTCCGTAAAAGGGTGCCGTCGCGAAGTTGTTAATCTGGATATTTCCGAAAAGCGTCTCATTTTTCTATAACTGGCAATTCCATGTAAAGTTTGGCAAATAGAAGTTTTCGCATAATTTGAAATATCAATGTATCCAAAAGAAACACCAATGTATGAAAAGCAAATTTATGAGAGAATACAGTATGAGTTTTAATTAACTTCTTGAGGGGCGGTAGAATATACTATTTACATCCCACCTAAAATTAATGAATATTTCCACCAGAAAATTTTTATTAAATTTTACTTTTCTATTTTTAATGGGAGGGTAGGGGGTATGTCATAAAATTACTTTTCATTATTTTGCAATAAAATTTTTTGGAGATTTCGGTGAGAATTCGAAATTACAGAAACATAATTACTTGCCTCTGAAAGAGTCAACCCGTAACTTTAAATAGAAGTAATATCTCAGAGCCTCATTAAATGGCGACATAAATGTATGCAGTGAGAGAGGGCATGAAAAGATTTTGTTTAATGTCAACCTCAGCACCACGCAATTTTTAAAATATCATTCTAAAAAGCGTCAAATTCGACTGAAGATCGGATATTTATAAACTTTAAATGTATACATATAATTACTTAAAATGCGTTGCGAATATATAAAGGTATATTTTTAACGCATTTTAAGTAGTTATATGTATATATTTTAAAGTTTATATTAATAACAAAATGAAAATTTCTTCACGACACTAGCATTTAAATGCAGTAATTTAACTCCATTGATCGTATTTTTAATGTTAATAATTAGTATTTATGTGATGAAAATGCAACACCATTTATATGAAGTGGTCTTCAACATTCAGAAATCGAATTAAGCTTTCTAAAGTAATGGTAAGAGATCTGATAAGAAAATTTGAAGTTTGGAGTAAGGCTGTGACAGTCACCCTCCCCCCTCCTTCCAAATTCGTAATCTGGGAATGAGCACCGATGAATATTAGTTCATGCAAGACGGTACCATATCCGCTCAGAGCAGCTAGTGTTTTTTTTTTGCACTATTAACAACAAGTTTGGAACCAGTGTTATTGCCTATCAATACCTAAAATGATTATCCTGGTTGGCCACCTTATTCACCAGATATGAATCCAAGTGATTTGGGGTTATATGAAAGATTTTGTTTACAAGAAAAAGCCGGCAGACCTTATTAACCTCAAAAGTTCCGTAATTGACTCATTTTCAAGTATTAAAACAAAAAGTCTGATTTTGTTACTGATAACTTTGTGAATAATTTGCGCTGTTGTATCACCTCTAAAGATTTCACTTTGTAAATTTTATCTATAATTTTTTTTTTTTACGTTCTTTTCAATCAAAAAATGTTTTTAGTTCTATCTGCAAAGACTAAAAAATTATTTCAGTTAAAAGTTGTTGATTAATTAAAATTCATCTTGTACTCATGGTAATGAATGAAAATACATTTTCTATTTTTTAAAAAATTCATCTATACACTATTTATTAGTTTAAACAGAGCACTGTTGAATTTCATTTACCAATTTCATAAATAAATGCAAAGATTAACAAAACAAATTTGCACTGTAATATATGTAAAAGAAAATAGCGTTAAATATTAAATATTACTATACAAAAATATTTAACCCTTTGCGATCCAGTGTCGGCAAAAAGCTGCCCAAACTTTATCAACATGACTTTATTTTTCTGTTCTATTCGCACGTCTATATTTTAAAAGTACATTTTTAGTAATTTTTTCTTAAACAACTATTGAACCAGTTATAATCTTTTATGGGTTTTCTAGATGCTATAATCTTCATGCTTAATATAAACATAGAGTATCTTATTATTGTATGAACCATTGAGAAAAAGTTAAAATGTAATTAAAAAATATTTAAGAAAGAAAAAAATTAAAATAAAACAACAATTTTGTAAAAAAAAAAAAAAAAAAAAAAAAAAAAGAGAAAAAAGGGGGTAAATTAAAAATTGACATAAAAATGCACAGGTTGTCAGAAACCAAGTAGAAATATTTCTTTAAAAAAAGTGGTGCCAACTGAAAAAATTTGTGTAAAAAAATGCCTATGACTGTGAAGAGTAATTTGACCGCAAGGGGTTAAATCAAAAGTATACATATTGTATATACAGTTTTTACTAAAAAATTGTAATTCATGGTAACAAATGCAGTTTTTATTTAACAAATTGTTTGCTTACAAAACATCATTAAAGGTGAGATATATTTTTACAATTGTGAGTATAATAATTGTATTTTTTAAAGAGTAAACTAATGAAAGACCAGTTTTTTATTTACAACCAAAATATACAACTCTCTTTTAAAAGAACGCCAATAATTCATTCCATTAATGATCATGTCACTGTAAAGAAATCCAATGTAATGTAGTTTTGCAAATGCGAAATATTTTGAATTTAAAAATTTTAATGCGTAAAGAATTTATGTTAAATAAAATTTCAGCAAAAGAAAAAAAAAAAAAATACAGAATCAATAATTATTAGAAAATATAATATTTGTTTCGAAAATATCACTGATAAAGTTATTATTTTCAACGTTAGAACACCAGAATATTCGTATTCCAAGCATACCGGTTTCGGTAGCATATAGCATACCTTCCTCAGTGCACTGAGGAAGGTATGCTATATGCTACCGAAACCGGTATGCTTGGAATACGAATATTCTGGTGTTCTAACGTTGAAAATAATTTTAACTTTATCATATTGCACCAGGCAACAACCTATTACTTATAATATCACTGATGCTAAATACATAGCTGCCAACGTTTACGCATTTTTCCTACCACAAAAATTTTATAGTAAATATTGTCTTATTTAATTGGCAAAATCCTATGATTAAACAAATGGAAAATCTCTGTATAATTTTAGTGGTAGGAAAAATGCGTAAAAGTTGGCAGCTATGCTAAATATATGTTAAATTTTATATTTATTTATTTATTTATTTTAAATATATTTTATCACTCATATTAAAAATCTATGATATATCCACTTCATTCCCTTTGTGAACCTAAATTACTAGTCCGCTGAAGTATCAATTTACTAATAGTTCCTTTTCTGTCATCTATGATGCCATTTTGTTCGTTCCAAACCAATGAATGAATATTTGTAACATTATTTTAGCTTCGAGATTTAAGGGGTTAAAGACAGAAAATAAAAATTCTGTTTCATATAATTAAAATAATTCTGTAGTTACGCACACTAAATAAAAAATGTTTTTTATGAAATAAAATAAGCATTTTATTAAACTTTATTTTATACATTTTGCAAAATTTCATAATTTTGTTATTAAGAATACATAACGGGAAGTTATAATTATTATTATTTTATATATTTTTTTAGGAAATTATTGTAAAAATTTGTCACATTAAGAGTTAATTGGAAGTCCTAAAATTAGCCAGAGTATGAACCTAGAATTAGTTAGTTAGAAAGTTTGAATGTATTAACTTTAAAAAAATTAAAATGCCTGCAAGACTTTGGAGTTAATCTAAAGAAATAAGTAATAATATATTATCACTGACTGAAAATTCCTTAAAATTTAAAACATGTATTCAACATACAATGTATTTTTA
Source organism: Maratus speculifer (assembly GCA_964019185.1). Lineage (NCBI taxonomy): Eukaryota > Metazoa > Arthropoda > Arachnida > Araneae > Salticidae > Maratus > Maratus speculifer. The sequence goes on along the minus strand of OZ025296.1, from coordinate 269,541,486 downwards.
CTGTTATTAGAGTGAATTTACCTTTTTTAATACACAAATTCAACACATACAAAGATTAAAATTTTGCACAGAAATTGCTCAGAAAAAGGATTAGAAATACTTTTTTTACTGTTGCTTTACAAGTGACTTATGCTTATTCCAATTATACTAACATAAATCCTGAAGAAAATTCAATATTCTTTAAAACTCTAAAAAATGTAAACTGAAAATAAAATATCTAATTAAAATGTTCCAAAAGGTAATACAAATTCTAACTTATATTTAACAAAATATTTTTACATTTTTCTTTCTTTCTTTACAATTCAAGTATTTTTATTATATACAAGTTATTTATGAATGCAAATATCTATTAATAATTGCACAAAAAACAATATAGTAGTATTCAAGTTCCAAACAGGCACACAAAAAAATTTTCAGTACACAAATAGTACAGTTTACTACTATTTACTAATAGTCATAGTTATACGCTTTAAGATTTAAATAAATATATGAAAGTCTTAGTATTACTTCTTCGAAGTTAAAATTCTGCCACATAAGTAGTTCTGTTTCCATTATTTTGAATGCATTGAATAAAAATACGCTTTTATGTCCCTTCATTTCTTCATCAGATGTGTGCAGTTTAGCCATCCTCAATCTGTTCTTTGAACTTTCCTTAAGAATTTTGAATCAATATTTTAGGAATTATAGATTGCAAGACCTCGTGTAATCTCACTTCATCTTAAGCTGACATGCTTGAGCATGGTATAACTGCATTGTGTCTCGTTTTTCGAATGCTATCGTCATTAAAGGGGCAGGGATTTGCAGAATTTGAGAGAGCAACGGTTTTATCGAAATCTATTTGGGCATAACCTTCGGGCGATCTCACAGGGGAATTTACTTGGGAATGATCCCGCGAAAAATTGCTGGGCACTGCCACTGGCGACATCACCACATCATTCTGATCTAAATCTAGAACAGCATAGTTCACCTGATCTTCTTCTTTATCAAGGGAATCTTCAACCGAAGCCGGGGAACTCAAATTAACATAACAATATGAACTAAGCACTTTTGTTGTTGGGCTTGTGGGTGAAGTCATCGTACCACTTCTGGATAGCACCTCTGTTGGGGTGGAACGACCAGACACGCATTTACTGCTCGTGGAACTCGACTGCGCAGTGGCCGCGTCTGGTTTGACATTTACATAAAAAGGCTGTTCTTTGTGCTTTTTCGCAGATTGCTCTTGCTTTAAAAGATCATCTAGTTTTGCATAATTCGTGTTCACGTCGACACAATTTGTGCAGTTCACTGCGCAGCAGCTAGTTGAACACGGAAGATGACCGGGACTGAGAGTCATCATAGGACTGTTGATGTAAGTATTTTCGTTCTGCTCAGAAGAACAACACTTGGGCGGCATACAACACCTATGAGACATCTCAGAAGAAACGACTGATGAGTTCACGTAATGATGCACCACGCAGACTCTGTTCGAGCTGCCTGCTGCTTGCTCGATGACCTCAGCATTAGTGTAATGGTGAGCGGATGGAGAAGCACCGATGGACCTGCCACCGCATGCGCCTAGGCTGCAACAGTTCGGCAAACTTGAGGCAACAGCTGGCCAGTCCAAGTTGTTGCCAGATGAATGAATACAAACATATCCTCCCGGGGATCCTGCCGCAATAGCTGTCCTCGGCCCAGTTGGATAGTGAAGATGCGAGTTCGCGTTTATTGGCTCAAGGTATCCGGATGAATCAACTGTAGGGCAGGATCCTCCGGCAACATTCTGTAAAGTTCCGTTTGGCACAGGAGGAGGAGAATGCACAGAACCTCCTGCTGCAAGACTAACTTGATCTTCAATAGAAGGTATGGATGCATTATTTCCTCCTGCACCTCCTCCTCCGCCACCTCCTGAATTGTTTATACACTCTTGCAGAATGGTGAAAAGTGCCTGAGCCCGCTTGCATTTAAAAGCATAAACGCCAGGTCCCGTAGAACAACGTCTACCACATTCGAAAGAGAAAACTTCTGAATCGAATCCATAGCGTCGCAAGCTTTTCAGGGGCCATTTCACACATATATTTCCCTTTTGGTACAAGATGAGTTGCGAATCAGTTACTTCTATCCTTCCAGGTTTTAGGTGTCGACCATCACCATCCACGTTCCAGACCTGAAAAGAAGAACATATGAATTAATAGAAAAATCACAATATTTTTTTTTATCTATTGTAATAATTTTTTAGAAACAACTCTTAATTTTAATACTTATTTGAGTTGAATTCAATTAACGCTAATTTTTGATCAGAAGAATTTTATATTTATTTTAAGTTAAGTAAAGTAAATGTTTTTCATCCTTTTTAGAAAAAAAAAGAATAAAATTAACCTTTATCTGATGTTACCGGTCTCACAAACAACTGCTTTTTTCAATTTTTATAGTTAACTTGTAATTTTCAGTTTAACTATGTAATTTTCAGTTTAATCAGTATAACAGAATTTTTTTTCGTTTAGAAATTTAATACTGTCAGCAGAGACTTTTAAATAGGTGAATGTTAATAATAACAGTCCTGTACACTGTTACAAATTTGAAACTTTTGCTGCATCATCAGTCCACCGCTTTTATAAAATATCTCTATTTTAACCAATGAGAATGCTCCATAATACAGTGAAGTAATCGTTTTCTATAAAAGCGGTGGAGTGACGATGCAGCAAAAGTTTCAAATTTGTAACAGTGTACAAAAAGTTTAGTACAAAAATACTATCCTATGAGTTAATCATGCTTTTTAGTCATCTTCCGATTTTGCGATCTGATGGACCTCTTCACACTATTTATGTTACAATTTCTGTCACATGAGGTTAAACGCAAGCTACAATTCAAATCAGGGTTCTCGGTGCTGCTAGCTATTGCGCCAAATTGCGACAAAATTCTTCATTTGGCGAGTAAATGAACAATCACACAAGCCAAATTGCGAGTAATTAATTGTTTCTCTGTTGAGTGTATATACGAATACAGTCGAAATTTTTATTAGAGTTTCTTTACGATTGATGTTATTTTACATGTTTAACCGGACAGTGCTATTTACATTGCTCCCTTTATAGAGATACTAACTCAGTTCTAATTCAGTTTAGCGATAGGCAAAGACATGGAAAGTACTATGCGATACGTACACTGGTGTGCAAAATTTAAGGACGAGTCCCAAAATACCTATTTTCAAATAATTTTCAAGCGATAATTTTCACGCGAATATTCAAAAAGTAATAATATAAGTTGAATAATTACTATCCTTGCATAGCAGCTTGTCCATATAACATCTCATTCAAGTCACACATGGTAACAAGAGTCACAGTCACTACGGCGAAAGAAAAAATAGGAAATTCCATGCGTCTCTTTTATGAGTCTCAAATGACTACTATATGCGACTCCACTGACAGGTCACACGACTGCTGTTTTGTGTCGAGTCACCAGGTGACTTTACAATTCGTTTTATCGAGACTCTCGTGTGACTGTCATTTGGAAATTCAATTTCAAAGTCAATGTGAATGTTGCATTATGATAAATCACCAAATAATGTCACATTAAAGTCACATGGTGACTTTCTGTCACAAGACTTTGTCAAATAGTGACAAAGACCCTACTGTGAAGTAACCACTGTGAAAAATAGTGAAAAATCACCTTGTGCCTTTAATGGGGCATTATTTGGTAATTTATCATAATGCAACGTTCACAATGACATTGAAATTGATTTTCCAGATGAGAGGTCACACGAGAGTCTCAATGAAACGTTGTTGTAAAGTCACCTGGTGATTCGCCACAAAGCAGCAGTCACAATGACCTGTCAGCGGTGTCACATATAGTAGTCATTTGAGACTCATAAAAGAGACGCATGGAATTCCCTATTTTTTGTTTCGCCGTAGTGACTGTCACTCTTATGATCATGTGTGACTTGAATGAGATGTTATATGGACTAGCTGTTAAGAGCCCACAATAGTCACAGAAAAATTACTCAAAAAGACCCGGATGACCATGTAAAGTCTATGGGAGCGTTCTTTTCTAATATCTCGCTCAAATTTTAATATTTTTGCATGATTTTTTTGCACAAGATAGCTGAGGGCAATCCACAACCGGGCTAGTTTTTACTTTTTCGATTTTGGTTATATATTTTTTATATTACGATAGTTTCAGTTTCAGAACCGGTTTAAACCGGTTTCGAAAGTTAAAGTAATTTTTTAAAGAAAATCTGTAACAAAAATTGAAAAAGTAAAAACTAGCCCGGTTGTGGAGTGCCCTCAGCTATCTTGTGCAAAAAAATCATGCAAAAATATTAAAATTTGAGCGTGATATTAGAAAAGAACGCTCCCATAGACTTTACATGGTCATCCGGGTCTTTTTGAGTAATTTTTCTGTGACTATTGTGGGCTCTTAAGCAGGAACAGTAATTATTAAAATTATATTACATCCTTTTGAATATTCGCGGGAAAGTTCTCGCTTGAAAATCCCTTGAAAATTGGCATTTTGGGACTCGTCCTTAAATTTTGCACACCAGTGTATTTGTCTATTCTAAGTTAATCATAATCTATGCGTCGGCGTCGCGCTGGTGAAAATCGAAACAAAATTGCTCGCATCAATGACAAATAGAAAGGCGTTTTCTTGTTATGTCGTGTTGAAATTAGCCATTTAACATAGTATTTATGAATTAAATGCAAAGTATCGAGTTACATGTAAAGCCTGATAAATTTTTCTTTTGGTTAGAGGTGAAATATCATAGCAATTTTTAGTGCATATTTTTACGGTGGTAAGTAATAGATAATTGTTTTGAATTTTTTCTTAGAGTACTAAAAGAATGTCCGAAACATTTACACATTTAGGAGACATTTAGAATATACTTATTTTTAAATGCTTCTGTAGAGGATAGTCAAACTTCTATCTTCTAAAAAAATTACGTAAAATAAAAAAAATAAAAAAATAAAAAAAATTATTTTAGAATATATAAAAAAAAAAAAAAAAAAAAAAAAAAAAAAAAAAAAAAAAACGAATAAGAGGTTAAAGAGAGATATTTTGGTGTTTCACGCCAAATCTATTTTGCTAATATTTATTTTCATTTGGCTACTGTTTTTTATTCCTTATTCGCCAAATCGCACGGTTGCACTGTAAAAAAGACACACGTAACGTTTCTCCATAAAATTGGTAGCAACATGCTTCCAAGGGTGCAGAAAATGTTTCTACTCCCAATATTTCCCCCAATCCGCATGAAAATTTCCCCAAAATTTTACAGTATGTTATATGTAAATGCTGCATTACCACAGATATAGAAAATTTATTCCTCCAATATTTCTCAACTTATGCGTGAGTATATATAGCAAGGGCGATTCTGAATTAAAATAAAAATAAAAAAATTCTAAAGATTACAGGAAATTTTTGGAAAGGTTGCAGCAGAGTAAGGAAATATGAGGGAAGAGTCCACTCCCAGCACTAACGACATATTTTTTCTTGGTTCTTTGACAAAATTAGCAGTTGATTTGCCTTTATTTGATGAAATTTTCGGTTTTGTGATAATTTGTGGGAGTGTTATATTTTAACAAAATTTCAGGTTATTTTGCCCATTTTGACGAAATTTGTGATTGTTTCATAATCTTTTAATGGAAATTGCGGTTGTTTCGCGATCTTTTGGTGAAATTTGCATTCATTTCGCGATCTTTTGGCAAAACTTGCGTTCATTTCGCAATCTTTTGACAAAACTTGCGTTCATTTCCCCATAAAATCACAATTATTATCCCCCTTTTGACGAAATTTACGATTGTTTTGAAATCTTTTGACGAAATGTGTATTTAGTTTGTGAGGTTTTGACAAAATTAGAGTTAATTTCGCGTTCTTTTGAGGAAACTTGCGGTTCTTTTGCAACATTTTAACGAAAATTGCTGTTTATCGCAATCTTTTGACAAAGATTGCAGTTATTTTGGAATATTTTGAAGAAATTTGTGGTTTTATTGTGTTCTAGTGACAAAATTTGTGGTTATTTTGTAATCTTATGACGAAATTATAGTTTTTACTGCAATACTTGAGTAAATTTCCCAGTAATTTTATGTCTGAATTTTCAGATTGATGACTTAATTTTCGAAACTGAATGCTTTAAATTATCAGAAAATTCAGAACAGAATCACCCCTGACATACAGTATATATTGTTCTGAGATCGATTTTGTGAAGGTTGGCGTACGTATTTTTTTTTATTTGTAGGGAAGTTTTTCTGTCACAAGAAACTATGGAATTCATTGTTAAAATCGAAATCAAATGTTTATATTTCTGGAAAATTTCCCCGACTGGTTAAAATTTCCCCCGATCCTAGATCGCCGGATCGGACATATTCTGCACCCCAGCATGCTGCTAATTTGAGTAATTTAACTTATATAATGGTGTAATTTAGACTGGTGTGACTGGTGTAATATTACACATTAGTGTAACGTATCACCAGTTATATATTTTAAATTGCTCAATAAAATGAAGGCAGCAAAGCTGCCACTTATTTTAGGGGGTAACGTTTCATACATTTCTTGCAGTATAGTTAGTTCATTTTTGTAATTTTTAGACAGTTGATGTTTTTGGCAAAGATCGAGCAAAACAGGTTTTTAAGACCGAAACTGCATTTCGGTAATTTTTTTTATTTTTGGCCAAAAACTATAATAAAAATGAAAATGTCCAAAATATATTTTAGACAGTTAATGCATTCATAAATATACATAATTATTAATTAAGTATAATGGTTTCCCAAGTTGGCTCTGTGTCTGATCAAAACTTTTAAATTACATATAACATAAAATATATTTAATTCATCAGCAACATAAAATGATTTTCTATTTACTCTAATTACATCTAATTACAAAAATGGTTTAGGTATACATATCTTGATTTATTTTTTGTAATGATTTTTGTAAATGATCATCCATTATCATCATCATTCTTTTTGTAACTGGTTATCCACAGTGAAGTTCATAACAATAAATACAGAGCTCCTCATTTGAGCTAATACAGCTAAAATCATTGAGTAATGTTGAAAACTTTGGAAAGAAGAAAGACATTTTTGGAATACAGATAGTCTTAGGTCGTGCCGAATTTTCAGCAGCATTTTCACCGAAAACGAATTTTTCGCGAAACTCAGATTTTGGACTGAAATCGAATTTTCGGTTGCTTTCTAGTTTTTGTCTTCAAGTAAATTCTTATGTATTTCTTTGAAACTTTTCCGTTATACTAGCACCATGGCAAAACGTATGCTAATGCGCCATTCATTTCAACTCTAACATGTGCGTAGGATTTTTATTTCAAACTATGTCAAACTTTGTGATTTCCTAGTTTGTTAGAGGAAACTCTTTATTTTTGGTATTACTTGGTCATCCCTTCGACCGATTTCGCCGAATTATACAAATCACCAAATTAACAGCCAAATTATACATACTGACATAATTTTTATTTTAAATAACGAAAAAACAAATAATTAGTAAAATTTTAATAAAAATGCAAATGATAAGTCGAAATAAAAATAAATTAATGACGTTTTAAACATGTGTATAGTATTTAATATCACTGAATGTGACATTCGCAGTCATCCATAACTGGCATTTAATTTTATAGTTTGGCAATAGTTTTCTGGTCGACAGGTAAACCAAGTAGTACCCTTTATATATATATATATATATATATATATATACTATTCGTAACTTCGCAAAATATAAATTTGCTTTCCGAATCGAAAATATTTATTATTAAGTTAGAATTTACTATTAGTACTGATGCCCAGATGGATTTTTCCCTTTGCACGGGTCCTGGTATTTCAGGACAAGAAAGTTATTTGCGGTACCAATATTTTCCTACAGAAAATCTTTTCTTAAATAAGGTAAAATTTCGCGCGTTTGTACTGGATTTATTTTTCTGTTAAGAAATGCTGTCATTTTACTTTTAAAATAGCAGTATCCGTATGAACCATGATTTGGCATTTACTTGATGATGAAGAAGCTGCCGTAAAATTCTTACAAAACTTTGGAATTATGCGTATTTTTTTTTTCTAGAATGTCTTCAATAATTACTTAACTTATGTATATTTTTGAAAAAAATCCTTCAAATAATGCCTATTTTTTAAAATGTATTTTACAGAATTTTTAATCCTTTATCATCAGTTTTAAAAATCAAAAATTTTTGCCTAAATGAATCAGAAAAATGTTCGGATTAAAGAACACAAAATTTACATTAAAAAATAACTGGTGAGAATAATAAATCATGATTGGAATATAGATGACCGTGCGTGGTACGGGCAAATCATGATTGGCAAAAACATTTCGCCCATATGACGTACGGGCAAATTAGTTAAGCGGTTAAAAAAAAGAAGACATATTTTCCACACTGCCAAGAGACATTTATAATCTCATGCTTGCGGTTCATATTGAGTTTTTTATTTTTTTCTACCTCATTGTATAATATTTACGTGTTCTTTTATTTTAAATATATGTTTGAAATGATTTAATAAAAAATAATACGTTAAAATTTGTAATTTTTAAATGTTACACTTCTAAATGTTCGTTTTCATATCTACAATATTTTGTTATTATTTAAGGGGGTCCAAGGCTCAAAATTACATATATATTTTTATTTATGGAGATTTCGTTATGAATTTTTTTCCTAAAATACGTTTTAATATAATAAGAATATTGCATGTAAAAAATCTGAAAAACCTTAAATGTTTTTAAAAATAATTTAAAAATTTTAAAAATATTTAATTTTTGAAATAACTCTGGAAGTGCTTATCCATTTACAAAATTTTTACACTTTTGTATACAGAAATTGCATCATTTTAATTTTTCTTCGAGATCTCTTAAAATATTGATTATGAATTTTATTTAAAAAAATTTAAAAATGAAGTTTTTTATGATTGAGTTTATTAATTAACATATTTTCACAATTATCATACAAAATAAAAAATCTTGAAGACTATTTATTGGAAATGTAGCTTAAAATATCTATTGAAAATTTTATACATATATCTTGAAAGGAACTTTAGATATATTCCTTTAAATTTGACAAATCGTGAAAAAATTCATTCTGAAATAAATTAAATTTAAGTTTCCGTCAGAGGGCAGCTAATGCATCGCTTCTCAAGACAAGAGATGTTACATGTCTGCATCTAATGAAGATAAAAGCATGCGATTTGAGGTATTTAACATTCAAAACTCATTTTATTTTTTAAGCCAATAATTTAAAAAAAATGTATTTTTTCTTTTTTTTTTTTGTGAATTTTTAGCCCCGAACTCCCTTAAATGTTTTATTTTATGCGTATTTTGATTTTAAGCCAGTTATTATACTTGGCAACAATGGTGTTGAAAGAATAGGAAAGCATCATTTTATTTTCTTTAATAAGCTTCAACATAATATTTTATATTAGGAACCGTCCACAAATGATGTGACATTTGGAGGGTGGAGGGGGGTTCATGAAATTGTGACAGTTTGTGACAAAGGGGTGGAAGGGAGTAAGAAGAAATGTGATGTGACACCTTTTGGTTAAAATAAAAGCAATAAAAATCACCAGATTAAATTTTGAAGTTATTTTGAAATTAAAGTATTTTGTGTTCATAAAATAAAGATTAGATTTAAAAAGACCCACATATTAAATTTTATTTCAAATTTCAAAAATTACTGCTATTAATTGCTCTTTCATATTAATATTTTATTACTATTGTATATTATTTATGTTTTTGTTGTAAATCTTAATATTACTTCATGCAAAATAAGTACATGAATCATTTTTATTGTTATGCTCACAAATGTCATTATTTTTAAACTTTAACTTTGTGTTTTAAAGTTTGAAATATGACCTATAACATAATGCTTTGCTTTTGAACTGCAAGCATATGTTTATGTAATATAGCGTGACATCTTGACAAGAGGGGGAAGGGGGTGTAAGGTGAAATGTGACACTTCGTCACAAAGGGGGGGGGGGGTCAAAAATATTTTAAAAAAAGAGTGGCATCATTTATGGACAGCCCTTATTCCAATTTATTTTTTATTTGACACAAAAAGAAGAAGAAAAGATAAATTTACGTGAAATATTCTTGGATGGTTCACATATTCATGTTTGGAGGACACACAGCCCATCTTTATCTGTTAGTCCAGCTGCGCATCCTATAAAAAAAAAGACATGTTAGTATGTAACAAATTTAAACTATCGTTCTTTAAATAGCATCACCAAAACAGTTTTTGTTACAAAAGTAAATCTACTTGAGGTCGTTTACATACAATTCTGAAACCTTTTCGGCGCAGCTATAAATGAAGCCCTTTATCAAATTGATTATGACAATATGTTTCCTTTTTCCTGTATGGCAGTTCATTTTAATACCAAGTCTTTGTCATAACTGTGCGGAGAGGATCATGTTTCCGGAAATAAAAGCTCATATCATACAGGAAAATAGAGTTATAATTATATATTATTACACTGTTTGATTAAAAAGTGAAAGAAAATTTGATTATGAGATGCTGTCGCGCGGCATAAAGAACAGTTGTGTTCATGGGTCTTGAATCTCAAATCTATCGGAGAAAAAGGTATAAATAAAAAAGGTTGTAGAAACATAGCGTTATTATTTTAGGGGGGGGGGGGAGAAAGGTCTGGCATATGATATCGTAAGATATCTCTAGGGAGAAGGTGAGTTTGTCTTTTGATATCAAAATACTTTTTGATCCAAGTAAATTTTTCTTTTTACTTGTAACATAGTCTTTGGTACAAAATAGCATTATATCTTTTTTTAGCCTATTATCTACTTTTATAAAAATACAAAGTTATTATTAAAATCACTAAATTATGATAAAAATATTTAATTCTTAAATATGGAATACACCAATGTTTTACATTCCTATTCTTCTTCATATGTATATGTTATACAATTACGGTTCGATAAAGCATATGTAAAGTATTTTTTAAATGAAGCTTGTGTTAGAGAAAGAAGGAATGTTGTCTACTTGATTTGTTGATCAGAATTTCGATCTGACATCCATTTATCCTCCGTTCAGAGCAAGTGCAACAGGATTTTATTACTGTTGAATGTATTAAATAACAAAATGCTACTATAAAGTACTTTTAAATATTAACTATTTATTTTACGTGTTATTTTATATACATTTCTTTATATCCAAAGTGATATTTTATTTACTTCTTTTCATTTGAATCATAAAAGTATGCGAAAAATAAATGTAACCAGTTTTGTATATCATTTCGAACAAAATAAATAAATTCCGGGAAAAAAATGACACTTTGATAACGATATCATTACTCGGAGGAGGGGAATCATGGTATGATAACGTATGATATCTCAAGGGAGAGAGGGGAGCCAAAAATACCAAAAAGTTGATAACGTTATATTTGCACAAAACCAAATAAGAATTTACTTGTGTCATGCAAATAAATTATTTTATTATTCAAACATATAATAATAAATTTGGACTTACATAAAGATAATAATGATCTTATTTTGAATTTAGGACAAACATTTAATTGCCCTCCACCTTCTATAAAACTGAAGATGTTGAACGGTTAATACCATAAAATTTACAGTAGCTTTGATTATGTAAATATATATATAAATAATACTTAATTACATATTTTTATACTTTTGTATTACTCGAACTCCGAGTACCCTTTCTTTGGTACCCGTAACAATGGCACTTGTAGAGTAGCATTATAAATCCTGGACTTTCTTTTTGAATTCCATAATGGAGGGCTCCCAAATGGTACGCCAACTATACACCAATATTTTCTTTTTAGATTTTCTTGCAAATTATGCAAGAATCAGCTTTGGAGTTTAATTTCTAGGCAAATGTTTTAGATAGCTACCATGAAATTTTCTTTGAAAAAATATTAGTATTCAATTCGTGGACTATTTGGGATAGTCAAAGAGCCGACAGAAAAAAACCCTATGTCATCGAGCACAAGAAATAATCCTTTATTTTATGGAAGAGTAGTAATAGGGGAATCTGATCCATGAATAGAGGAGGATTATCCATGTCTGCCGAAAGCGAACTGGTGAATAAGCCAAAACTTTATATCTCTAGTTTTTGACTCGTAGGTTTAGCACTGCGTTTGGCGTACAATCAAAAGTATGAAAGTATGGAAAACTGGGTGCAGTAAAACATGCTAATCCTACGAGTCAACCATTAGTGGTATCAATTTATGGCTTATGCACCACTTCGCTTCCGGCCAACATGGATCATTAGATTCCTCTATTACTACTCTTCTATAAAATGAAGGATTTTTTCCTTGTGCTCGATGAAATAAGGTTTTGTGCGATCGGCTCTTCGACTAGGAGGCCTGCATAATGGCAGCGCTGCATTGGGTAATATTATAATTTCATGTGTCTAATTTCGACATTTAGTTCATCGCAAAGTAATAGTAATAATAATAAAATTTTACTCGATAGAACTTTTTTTAATTGCAATTTTCAGCATAAACAGTATTTATTTGATGTTGAAGTCGCATCGAAGTAGAATTACGCCTTTCCTTGAATTATTAAAATTGTTGATTCGACTTCAATATTTAAAATTGGCATTGTTATCGAAGTTAATAATAGAACAAAGTAGGGTACATAAGGGGGGAAAACTTTTCAGATATTGAAAATAAAATAATAAAACTGGGAACAAAATCTAAAAAAAAGGTTCCCAATGGATGCATAAATTTTTTAGGAAAAAGATTTAAAAAATTGTGAATTTTGATCAACTTACGCATCAAAATATTAATGAAAAACAAATAAACAATGTTCCACTGCTATTTAGGTATTATAATCGTAATTAATTTAAAAATAAGACCTTATTGCATGCAAATCAAAATAGTGATTTAGGTATGAAATTATCACTATTCATTTTAATTTTCTATTGAAACTTATACAGTAATTCCTTAACACTCGCGAAGGTTCCTGAAAACATTCACGAATGTCAAAATCACGAAAATTGAGACTAACTTCCCATGTATAAAGAGGGGCTAGGTTTTATTTTTTTTAAATGGAAAAAGAGAACTGAAGTTCAAAAAATGTATTCATTAATCATTATAACTTAAAATAGATACTTTAAATAAATTTGAATAATTATAAACATATTGTACAAAATTTATTTGCTAGTGTATCGTGGGAAAAAATTAATGATGCGCGATTGTTTAGCAGAAAAAATCTTTTATTTATAAATTTCCATTTAGGAAAAGTTGGGGCCTCAATTTATATTTTGAATTTTAAATTCCTCACTAGTGAAGAATCGCATTCTAGACACTATTTTTTAACAAGTTGTTGCTGATGTTTTGAAAATTTCCCGACAGTTTTTATAATATATTAAAATATTTTGCCTGCAATAAAAATTGGAAGTTTTAGAAAATTTCAAACAAAATCTGCATAAAATGTAAAAGAAAAATCCCTGTCGGCTGGGCCTATAGGCGGAAGTAGATTTCGAAGAGTGCTCATTTCAACAAAAAATAATATATATGATTAGAGATAAATCCAGTTTAATAACTTCATTTGGCCGTTTATGAAAAATTTTTAATTTCATTTTTCTGCAAAAACTGGTTTTATCAGAATCATCTTAAGGAAAATTCAGGTCAAATGCCCATTTTGACAACATATTTTGAAATATATTCTGTCTTTATCAAAAAACCGATCAATGCATCACATTATATAATTCCTAAATAAGAGGATCTGTAAATTGGATGCATTTGAGAGCAAAAATGGATTTAAAAACGAGTAAGAAAAAAACTCAATTTCTCATTTGAACACTTCCTTAAATTTTTAGTCACAATGATTTCGGAAAATTCTTTTCAAAATACCCTTTTTGGTAGCCTTTTTTGAAATATATTCCGTCTTTATCAAAAAATTGACCAATGCATCACATTATATAGTTCTTAAATAAGAGGATCTGTAAATTGGATGCGTTTGAGAGCGATAATAGATTTTAAAAAGAGTCATAAAAAACGCAATTTGCTATGTGAAAACTTCCTTAAATTTTCAAATCACGAAGACTTCGAGAAATTCTGTTCAAAATACCCTTTTTGGTAGCCTTTTTCAAAATATATTCTGTCTTTATCAAAAAACCGATCAATGCATCACATTATATAGTTCCTAAATGAGAGGATCTGTAAATTGGATGCATTTGAGAGCAAGAATGGATTTAAAAACGAGTCAGAAAAAAACGCAATTTCTTATTTGAACACTTCCTTAAATTTTCAGTCACAATGATTTCGGAAAATTCTGTTCAAAATAACCTTTTTGGTAGCCTTTTTTGAAATACATTCCGTCTTTATCAAAAAACTGACCAATGCATCACATTATATAGTTCCTAAATAAGAGGATCTGTAAATTGGATGCGTTTGAGAACAAAAATGGATTTAAAAACGAGTCAGAAAAAAAAAAAAACGCAATTTCTTATTCGAATGCTTCCTTCAATTTTCAGTCCCGATGACTTTCGGAAATTCTGTTCAAAATACCCTTTTTGGTAGCCTTTTTCGAAATATATTCTGTCTTTATCAGAAAATTGACCAATGCGTCACTTTATACAGTTTCTAAATAAGAGGATCTACCATTTGGATGCGTTTAAAATCAAAAATGAATTTAAAAATGAGTCAGAATATAAGCAGTTTGGATTTGAGGTTTTTTCTCCAACTCCTATTTTTGTTTAATTTCTTTTTGCTATACGAATTAGTCCTATGAAAAACTTGTCAGCATAAAAGTTGTAGATATTTTTGAGAAGATGTAAAATAAATTTAATCAGATTTGATATCTTAAAAATTGACGGAGTTATGGACTTTTCTCTTTTTTCAGCGCCCTTTTTCTTTTCGTTTTTAATTTGTTTCATCAGTAAAAGTTGGTCCTATCAAAAACTTGTAAATACAAAAATTTTAGATAATTTTAAGAACATTTACAGAAAATTTAGTTGGACTTGATATCTTTAAAATTGACGAAGTTATGAATTTTTTTCTCTCAAAATCCCTGTTTTTTTCGCTCCTTGAGCCCACTTCTAAATTTATCAAAAATCTGTCATGCATATACTTTTGGCCCATTTTTAAGAAGTAATATAAACTTTAAACCGATTCGATATCTACTTTAATTAAGAAGTTATGGCGTTTTTTCGGTTTTCACAAAAACGCCCCCTATTCCGACCCCCTTGGTCCGATTTTGCCCACTAACGAACTTAGCCAAGATTTTATCCCCTTTGATTTTATGTACCAGTTTGGTGGAGATTGGTGAAGAATTATAGAAGTTACCGTGTCCATAAAAAAGTGATATATATATATATATATAAACTCGTGCGATTGCAATAGGTAGTATTTCTTACGAAATCTACCCAATTACTGATCTATATTTTCCCTCGACACAAGAGTAAAAGTTTTTGCAATTTAGGCCATACTGTAATACAGATGGCTAGACAGTAGATATCCAGTCCAGTATCACATAGTTGATAGAACTGATAAAAGAAAGTGAGTTTACTTTGTAAAAAAATATGTATATATATTCTTTATAAAACAAAATTCACGAATAACCAAGTACAATCTTCACGAATGTTGAAATGTTCCACATTTTTTATTTCGCGAATAATCAAAACTTGCGAATGTTAAGCGATCAGGGCCGTAGCTAAGGGGGCGCTATGGGCGGCTCAGCCCCCCCCCCCCTAAAATATTTTGAGCCTCCCCTGGAAAACATTCCAAGGTCACTAAAGGAATTTCTGTTCCGAAAATTCAAATGAAATGCTTTTCAAAAATCTAATTTAGTTTTGAGATCCTTTCACAGTTTTGCAAAATTATTAAATTGCATCTAAAATAAGTGTTTCAACACTCCCTCATCCTATTTGTACATATGAAGCTAACATGATGTTTAATGTTACTCCAGTTATACACTCAAAATTTTCATCATCCTATACTTTTCTTGGCATCAAATGAAGTTATTACAACAGTTTAATAAGAAACATAGTACCTATAATGTGAATATACACTAATTTATCTTTGTGCCGCAGAGAGAGAGAGAGAGAGAAAAAAATATGAGCCCCCCCCCCCCCCCTATTATTCACTTCTAGCTACGGCCCTGTGTGGGATTACTCTAATGCGAAACTAATAAAATATCGATGAGTCCAATTTTACCGAATGATGGTATAAAATCCCGAATCATAATCTTTAAAAGCTTTAGAGAGCAGAAAGAAATAAAATAATCGCTGTCTTGTCCGGATATCGGGAATAAGGGACGGTAGCAAGGAAATTGAAATTTATGAGCTGCAAACATATATAAGTATCAACGAAGATGAATGGACGCAAAATCATCGGCTGGTAAGTATAGTAGAGAAAGTGTAACATAAAGCTCTTAAAATATATACATATATATTCAGGAAGCTTTTACGTCTCATAAATACTGATTTTACGGAAGAATTCCTAGTTTCCAAATGCTTAAAATAGTGATTTGTATTTTCGAAAATAGCGCACAAGGGTTTCCGCGACACAAAAATCTTCAAATTTTCTGAAATTTGTTTATAGCATTAAAAATTCTTCTTCTTTTTTTTTTATTAAAATGACGTTAATTTATATATCTATCTTAAGAGAAACAGGAAACATTATTTTTGTTCATTTTGTTTACTTTTCATAATCTAGCTTTCAAATAATGGCTGTCATGGAAACGACTACTTGTGAAAATGCGTTTCTCTTCATGATGGGTTTGTTCACTATTTTTTGCTTTTAAAGTGTTATAAATCAAGAACCGTAAAAGATAAAGGGTTCAAACTTGGAATGTGTCTTTTTTCATTATTTTACTTTAATTTTGATTCAGCAAATTTGAAAAAAATATTTACTTTTGAAAATATGATTTTTTAAAAAAAAGTTACATATATATTTTTATAATTTTGATTTAAATATTTCTAATTTTTATATAAATTAATAATTTAAAATATGCTGAATCAAATTTAAAACTTACATATTTTTGTTTATTTACAGGTAAAAACTTGAAATTTTACAAATAATATTTCGAGTTATAACGATTTTAAATTACACCACTTTTTTCGCAAATTTTAAATTATATTAAAAGAACAAAATTCTTAGAGCTTTTATCATGTGATTTTGTTTATAAATCATATGTCATAACCATCGCAAAAAAAAAAAAAAAAAAAAATTGAACTTTAACTCAATAAATAAAATATATTTTAAAATTCTTCCCAGAGCCCTTTAAAATATTTTCAAATTCTGTTAATTTTAGAAAATGATATTTTTTTTATTTAACTTCTGGCCTCACACTTTTTCTTCAGTATCACATTCCAGAATTATCTCATTTCGTCCACTATAAGATTGAATGTGCTTTAATTTGTATTAAAATGTCGGAATTCAGATGAAAATATAAGTTATTAGATAAATGTCAAAAATGTATTTATTTATTTATTTTGCTAAAATGACCCCAAGTTTTACCTTGCATTTACTACATACTTCACTTTAAGGGATAAGATGATAGTCGTCCGCATAGGCCGGTATTTCCAGGCCATATATATTTATAGGATAATTTTACAGTATATTTTACAGAATAAAAAGGCAGTAGCAACATTAATGATTACTTAGTATCTTATTTACCAAAAATTGAAAACGCTGTTCGATTCCAAATCCCTTCAATAGTCAGGCTTGTCAATTTTATCCCTTTACAATTAAAATTTTGTAAGAAAATGCGTCAAACTTTGGCGTTGTCGAGAAGTGAATTTAAGAATCCCCAAGAAGTATTATTAGAAAAAGTAAGTATACATAATTGCTATTAATACTTTTACCAATCATGTTATGTGTCCTTCACATCCTTTGAGAACAATTTGAATCCCTTTGAGAACAATTCAGTCTAGTTTAAGCATGTCTCGACTACATGTAGAAAAACAATGCAAGCCTGACCTGGGCCCAGCTCTTTACTAGAGCCATCTATACATAATATGTAAGTCCTAAAGTAATATTAAGCCCTGGTTAGATACAAAGTAATTGTTGGATGCGATCTCTACTCTGTACAAGTTACATTTCTGCATTGATGTTGTCAACCTAGTGTCGGTTTGTGAAGCACATTTATACTTATTCTTGTTAAAGCCATATTCATTGAAAATATCTCATATTTTATCATTATCACTGAAAGCTTTATAACGAGCCGGTAGGCCCGCTAAATTCTTTTATTGGACCGGCCCGTTGAAAAAATTGTTCTAATTCTGTCGGCCTGGCCGGTCAAATTATTCGGAAGCGTTTCGCCGGCCAAGTACGGGCCTCGGCCTGCGCACGTGCAGACCTTTATAAGAAGACCGATAAGAATCTTGCAAAAATAGTTATGAGGATTATATGACCTCTCTTAGAACCAGGGGCGTATCCAGGTGCAGAGAGACTTAAGGAGGCACAGGGCCTTTAAACTTTCAAAAATTCAATTTTGAATTTCTACAAATTCCTCAACAATAATAATAATTTAAAAAAATCCGTTAAAAAATCTGCCTTATTTCTTGAGTTATAATCATTAAAAGACAATGACTACAATTGAAAATCCGTTGATAATGAAATTTTAAAAACATTTTCTCAGATTAGTAAATTTGACGTTTTTGCGCACTATTACTTTCAAAGTATATAAGTTACATCTATTTGAAAACATAACCAAACATGCATTTCTTTATAATCTTCATGCTAAAAAAAAAAAAAAAAAGAAAAAGAAAAAGAAAAGAAAGAAATCCCATATTTTGATCACCTTTTTTTTCCACTTGAAAAGCTTGAAAAGAAATCTTGAAAATAATGCGTATGTATATATATATACATATATATAAGACCCCAGAAGCCAATGGGTATAAGAGATATAACTAAAAAAAGGAAATGAACTAAGTACTCAGACGACCTAAAAATATGCTTTCTTCTTTTCAGGTAAAGAAATATAAGTTATTTTTTAATTATGTGCTGCATTCTAGAGATAAACCCCATTTGCCGAATAATTATCAATATTGATTAATTATAAATTTAAAGAAAATTGTACTCTACTTTTTTTATAATTATTAAATTAAGAGTTCAAAGACCACAATCAAACAAACGGCAGTTTCCTATTTATATTTAAATTCAGTCAATTATTATTGATGTTCAAATTTAACATAAATTATCTTTAAACTCAATTTACTCCGAATCGAATTTTTGTCACTTGTAACCCTTGGCTTCTGAGGTCGTCATATATATATATATATAGTATGTGTGTGCTGAAATCAAATTTTAAACAGTACTTTTTATATATATTTAGATTTTAATTTAGAGAGAGGTATGTTATAATTTTATTTTGTTCAAAAATTGTTTTCCCTATGCATAATTTAGAGTTTTATTATGCGCGCAGCCCTTACAAGGAAGGTCTCCATACGGGCATACTCAGAAAAATCTGAAAAAATTACAGAATGTTCTTCTCATATAGTTATATATGTTTATAAAAAAAATTTCGGCGGAATCTCCTTATAACGTCCGTAAAAAAATAATAAAAATTTCGTTTATTTGGCGATTTATCTCCGGTTGGCGAAAAATACGAAATTTTGAAAAATACGCTTTTACGCTTCGAATTCTTTTTAAAGAAAAAACTTTCTATGTTCAATTTATTTAAATAAGTTTAGTTTAAGTAATTTTAGTTTTGCATTTTTACTTTACTTTAAGTGTAATTTTGTCATATACGTTTATATGTACTTATAACAAAATGAAATTAATATATTTTATCATTTAAAACACAATTTAAATTGATTAAAATTGTTCCAAATTGAAAAATACACTGATAAAAATCTGCTGCATTTTGTTGCAACGCACTCCCTTGTTTGTATAGAAAACGATTACTTGGCCGTGAAATGGAGCTTTCTCATTGGTTGGAATAGAGATATTATATACAAGCGGTGGAGTGCGTTGCAGCAAAATGCAGCAGATTTTTAACAGTGTTGCACAAGCTACAACACCGCTAAAAATCTGTATCATTTTCTGCAGCGTCACTCCACCGCTTTTATAGAAAACGGTCAATTCACCGTGCTATGGAGCATTCTCATTGGTCAGAAGAGAGATATTCTATCAAAATAATGGAGTGACGTTGCAGTAAATGCTGCAGATTTTTAACAGTGAAGTCAATTTTCAGATTCGTTAAAATCGTCTGCTTTTGGCGAGGAAATGCACTGCTCGCCAAATCCTGTGTCGCTTTCAGCTTTTCACGCCAATTATTCCAAACTATTTTATTTTTTTACATATCTAATAATGTAATTCCGCCGCTAATTTTCACTGATCCTTTATTACCTACATGAGTAGTTTAATTCGTATTTTTTTCAAAAAATTCTGAGTATGCCCCCAATGGAGACCTTCCTTGTTAGTAATTTTAATGCACGCGTTACTGAGATAAATTTTTATATTTAAAATTTAATTATTATTTTTGTATACACACCATTTATTTTTCTGTATAACATAAATAAGAATAAATACTTTAGCCACAAATGAGAAAAAAAAAAAATCTTAATTGCATGCTATTTGTATTTTGGTACTTGAAAAAAAGGCAATATTTCTATCATTTCGACATATTCAAAGGTTCTGTGCCCCTTAAGGGTGCTGATCACTCATTTTCCGAATTCTCTTCCATAACTTTATGTCTGTGGGCTTTTGATGCATTCTTATATTCAAAATATCTTCGGTACTACTCTGTTATCCCGTCGACCGATTTCGTCAAATTATACAAATCGCCAAACTAATAGCCAAATTATACATATTGACATAATTTTTACTTCAAATAATAAAAAATGAAATAATCAGCCGAATATTCTTAAAAATGCAAATGAAAAGTCGAAATAAAAATCACTTAATCACGTTTTAAACACGTGTATCGTATTTAATGTCATTGAATTGACATTCACAATCATCCATTATTGGCATTTAATCATATAATCTGGCGATAGTATTTTGGTCGACGGGATAACAGAGTTGTACCATATCTTCTCAGGAAATTAATCTTTTTAACTGCTTTTTTCAGTGTTCTCTTCTTAAAGGATGACCCTTTTTAGGTACGTTCGTAATTATGTATATACGTAGCATCTATAGTGTCGTTCAGTCCGTCCGTCCGCATATAACAATGCAAAAACTATCCAACTGAATCCTTTGAAATTAAAAATATGTAATTATTACATAATTTTGTCGAATCAAATCAAATTTTATGAAAAGCAGATGCATAGATCAATTACAGGGACAATCAAAAGTATTCCGTTACATTACGGTCAATGGGGAAAAAAAGTTTCAAATGCATTTTAATGGTATTACCCTCATTCGAACATAATAAAATTGGTATGAATCTATGAAGTACATATTATAATATACATTTTGCACAAATTGTGGTGCAAAGAACATTTGTTATTGACTTACAAGGCCACACAAAAGTATTTCATTACATAATGGTAATAGGGAGAACATTATTTGGTGCGCGTTTTAATTATATTAAACTATTTCACATTTTATGAAAATGATATACGTTGCTGAGGTGTAATAAGAGTTACTATTCCTCTATATTTACAGGAACAAAAAAATGATTTCGACCACTACACTGTATCTGAAATACTGTCTATTATAAGAACAAGATCTGAATATTTTTAATACTTCATTATCGTACGAACGCACCTCAACTGCTACGCTTTACGTGCAATTTCCAACTTTTTTTTCTTAGTTCTCAAAATATTTCTAAAATCTTTGCTTAATTTAATATTTTATGTTTTAAAAACTGACAAAGTGGAAGTAAAATTTTAGCACTTCATATAAAATTAAGCATAGTTTTTAGAGATATTTTGAAAACTAAGAAAAAAAAAGGAGATGCTTACAGAAGAGTACACGGAAAAAAGAAGTTAAAAATATTAATATTCTGAGGAGATATTTTGAATATAGGAATGTATCAAACGCCCATAGACTCAACTATACGGAGGGAAATTCGGAAAATGGTTGACCAACAGCCTTAAGATGTTTGAGCTCCTCATCGCATAACCAACAGATATGGTTATGCATTTATTATTTAGATACTTTACTGATTTAAATGAAGAAAATATAATAAAATATCATTATTATATGTGAAATAACTTTATTATTAAGTAAACCTTAATAGAAATACTTACTATATATTTAATAATAGATTTTTGTTAGACAATGCATTCAACAGTAACATTGTCTTCTTTCTTTTACCCCCTACATGGAGACGAAGGTATGCATAACTTCTTATAAATAAAACAAACGGGCGGCATTCCTTCCCATACTAAGTAAATATAAGAAGTATAATTTCGAATCTAGTTTCTCTAATAACGAACTTTATGTGCATATGGTAGATGGAGTAGGAATATACCACATTTTGGAATGAAGCGATTCTATAGTTATTAATAGTATATTTTTTTTCTCATAAAACTAGATAACAGATTGAGAAAAAATAATAAATAAATAATAGGCTATATTGATGTAAAGAAAAAATTATTATAAAAAAGAAAATTTTGGTTGGATCAAAAATAATAACGATATCAAAAGACAACTCTCCCCCTTCCCCTCGAGATAACATACAATATAAAGTGACAAATCCCCCTGTTTCATAAAATGATAACGATATATACACACAGTTACTTAATAGTTTTAAAAAATGTTTCATTAAAGAGAACTTCCTGTCCTTCAAATGGAATACTGCATACCCTACTAAACCCCTCTCTTCAGATATAATACAAATTGACATCCAAGGCATAATGAAAAGTTAAAATTGTTCGTTCTATACAGTAAGCAATCAAGTGAAAATAAGTAAACATTGAATCAAACCGTTATACATAGCAAAATGGAAATAAAAACATGGAATTACATAAAACGGTAAAGTTTCATTTCAATAAAAATTAGTCGTTTTAGTCCACCGTAACACTTGCCCATCATGGATATGCATAATATAAAATATGAAAATAAAATATGAGTAAAATATTTATAAAATGCATCTCAATTCCAAAACAAAATTTAAACGTATACTAGCGGCTTTCGCCCGCTAAGCTGGTCGGTTTAGACGGACAGACGGGCATTAAATTGTATAATAGTTCATTAATTACGCGCATTAAATAGTTTAATTGTAAGTATTAATTAGTTTAATACTAATAAAATGCATACCAAACAATGTCTCAATATATAAGTATGCAATGGAATACTTTTATGTGGTCCTGTAAATCAATAAGAAATATTTGCACCACAGATTGTACAGAATGTATATTATAGTATATACTTCATAGATGCATATCATCTTTACTATGTTCGAAAGAGCGTAAGACCATTAAAATGCACTTGAAACTTTCCCCCCTTATTTGGCCGTAATGTATCGGAATCCTTTTGATTGTCCCTGTAATTGAACTATGCATCCGATTTTCATAAAATTTGAAATCACTCGGTAAGATTATCTAATAATTATATATTTTAAGTTTTAAACAATTCGGTCGGATAGTTTTTGAATTGTTTTGTTATACGCGGACAGACGGACGGTCGGACAGACAGACGAATGGCCAACTCGGGATCCTGGGATTTCGTCAAGCATCACATACATACATACATACATACGGTCGGATTTTAATAGTGTAGATTTAAATATTTTTAATACATAGTAATGCTCTATTACTGAATCGCAGATACTACTTGATTAACCCATTTCGACAAATTATATAAATCGTCAAACTACTCGTGAATTATACAAATTGGCATAATTTTTATTTTAAATAACGATAGAACAAATAAATTAGTAAAAGGTTAATAAAAATACAAGCATAACGTCGAATTAAATATCACTTTATGACGTAACAAACACGCGTAATGTGTTTAATGTCAAGTGAATGAGACATTTATGGTAAGCCATTATTGGCATTTAATCTTACAGTTTGGCAATAGTTTTGTTCGACGGGATAATCAAGACTATCTAATCGTGTAAAGGAATAGGATGGTGAATAAGATGGTGAATAATTCCAAAAATGATAATCATATTAACGGACAGTTTACCGCATCTCACTTCCAATTAAAACATATCTTTGAATTGAAGTTTGAATGAAATACAAAATCGTGAAAAATAGGTGTAAAAAAAAGATATGATTACAAATATCTTGGCAACTAATTATAGACTTCATTCTTTATACAAAATTTATCTTTTTTTATTGTCTTTTACATTAACTTCTTAAAATAAAAAAAATCGAATATTTTTTTATATAAATTAAAATCCAAAATTCCAAATTTTCTTAAAAATACGAAAAAAAATTGGTATGTAAATAAAATTTAAAATAAAAAAAAAATAGTTTAAACGAAATTTAAAAGGCTGAATCATTAATAAATCACAATAGTTTTTTAAATAGAAAGAAAATTGAACTCCAAAAATATAATGAATGTCAGATGAAGGAAATCCTAAGATGATCCTAATCTCAAGGTGACTTTACCTTGAGGCTATCATAAGAGAATCCATCGAAATAATATCCAATAAAGAAATAGTAATGCAATGATGCACTTTAATACTATATTCACACAATATGGAGAAATTTTATTGAAAACTGATGATTTTATTGATACTGATGAGAACCGCGTAAGTGATGATCGAAAACGTTGTGGACCTTTTTTAAAAATACGTTAAATGTATTTTTAAGTGTTTATTTGCTTTATGCACTTTTTAGATAATATATATGGGTGATTCTACGATAAGAGGTAATTTGTACGGCAATCTGTTTAAAACAGATTTTTTATTCTATATGTTGCTATTTTTTGCAATGAATCGCATCATCTTAATATACTTTATTAAATAACATTACGATTGAATGCCTAATTTAAACACATGTTTCTGAAAATTCTTACAAAGTCTAAAAAGTCCCCTCCCCTGGCATGTCCCCTTGCCGGTTTCAATTTAACTTTCAAACAATACATATATTTTTTCCGCCAGATGCTTAGCTAAAGTATGTTTAATTGGAATTTAAATAATTATACTTACGTATTATAAAATAAAAAATAAAATATTTTTGTTAATTTCAAATAATTTTTAAAATTAACTTTTGTCCCGCTTTTTTTTGTGTCTCTCCCCTGTCAAATTTTGTTCCGCTGAAACAAATATAAATTCAACGATGGCTATATTGGAAGTAGTGCTTAAGGACATCTATCGGCTTGAAGTTAGCAATACTAAACGCGCAAGCCATTTAAGCGTCGCCATTTTTAGTTGTTGCGACGCGACCGTGTTTTGTAGTGGTTTCGCACAGTGATCGTGTATCTCCCCTGGTAAGTCATAAAACTTATAATATTCATTTAATTCAATTGCATTTACTGCCCTAATTAAACAATACGGTAATACTTAAAGTGAAATACACAATTAACCGAAAAACTAATTCAATCAGTTAAAAAGTTTGAATTTACACGAAAATGTCTCTCCTCTGCCGTATTTCCCCTGGCACTATAACTGCCAGGGGAGCGAGTCACTGACCAGAAAAAGTTATAAAATATGTATAAAGTGACTTGCCCTTATATGAAAAAGTAAATAAACGGGACAAAAATCATAATTTAAAGGTTTTTGATCAAACTCAAACTTTTCTTTTTGGCCGAATTCTCCATGTTTTTGAACCTCTTATCGTAGAATCTCCCATATACAGTTACTTGTATTTTTACGTTTTAAATTAGTAAATAAGGTGAATGCTGTACTGATTTCGTTCATAACTCCAATTGTCTCTGACTTTACAGTATTTGTGTGCGGACTCTGTGACAGACGGATAGACAGACGACAGGGCGAATAGGTTTTCGTCATATGAACGAAACTCTTATCAACGAAAGATTCTTATCAATGTCATTAAAAAAATTTTATTTATTTAATTTAATTTCTAAAATTTTACGCCTAATAAAATACTGTGTCAGTTTTGAAAAAAAGAAAAGAAAGAAAAATACGGACGTGCTGAAAAATAATGGAAGAAAAGTTGAAATTTATGTAGTTAAAAAAAAAAAAAAAAAGATATATAGACACTATTGGGTCGGCTAGAAAACAAGAAAAATATCTATCGAAAGCTTTCTTTTCTGTGTTAAACCGTTTTAGGGCACAATTCCAGGAAGCTTTTACGCCATCATAAATCCTCATATATTAAGAAGTACTGTTGGCTATAAATGGCCTAGCATTGTAACTTACTTTTTTGAAGTATAAAATAAAATCTTGAAATTTCAACATTGAAACATTGACACTACAGACTTAGACTATAATATTGTTATTGTTCATTCTTAGATTTATTAACACATTCCAACATTGTTAACCTTTAACTGATGTGACAGAAATTGTAACATAAGTAGTGTGAAGCGGTCTGTGAGACCGCAAAATCGAAATATGAATAAATGGCATGATTAATTCATAGGATGGTGTTTTTGTACAGGACTGTTATAATTAACATTCACCTATTTAAAAGTTTCTGGTGCTAAGTTCTAAACAAAACAAAATTTCGATTTTAATTATCGTTTGTACTTACTGTTGTTTGTTATCAAAATTAGTGTTTGTTGTTAAACTGAAAATTACAAGTTAAACAATAAAAATTAAAAAAAAAAAAAACTCTGTGAAACCGGTAACATTAGTTAAAGATTAAAGACCATAAGCCCATAGACATTTATCCATCAGCCTATATCACAGCGTTTTAATTTTCGCTAAAAAATATTTGAACTATGTTGATAAGGTAATAATTTATTAATGTATAGATTCAACGATGTTAGTTATTTGTAATTAAGTTGGAAATCATTCAGTGTTTGTAATATCCTTAATAGCACCGTCAACCAAGGATGTAGTGGAGGGTATACGTGGGTATACGCCGTATACCCTCTGGATTTTTTTAAAGAACACCGTATACTCTCTGTTTTCCAAGAAAGCTATAGAATGCACACTCTTGGGTATACCCTCCGCCTTTGAGCGTACTTACAAGGAAGGTCTCCATTGGGGGCATACTCAGAATTTTTTGAAAAAAATACGAATTAAACTACTCATGCAGGTAATAAAGGATCAGTGAAAATTAGCGGCGGAATTACATTATTAGATATGTAAAAAAATAAAATAGTTTGGAATAATTGGCGTGAAAAGCTGAAAGCGACGCGGGATTTGGCGAGCAGTGCATTTCCTCGCCAAAAGCAGACGATTTTAACGAATCTGAAAATTGATTTTAATTGACTTCACTGTTAATAATCTGCAGCATTTACTCCAACGTCACTCCACTACTTTTATAAAATATCTCTCTTCTGACCAATGAGAATGCTCCATAGCACGGCGAATTGACCGTGTCATACACTGTTAAAAATCTGCTGCATTTTGTTGCAACGCACTCCACCGCTTGTATATAATATCTCCATCCCAACCAATGAGAAAGCTCCATTTCACGGCCAAGTAACCGTTTTCTATACAAGCAAGGGAGTGCGTTGCAACAAAATGCAGCAGATTTTTAACAGTGTATTTTTCAATTTGGAACAATTTTAATCAATTTAAATTGTGTTTTAAATGATAAAATATATTAATTTCATTTTGTTATAAGTACATATAAACGTATATGACAAAATTACACTTAAAGTAAAGTAAAACTGCAAAACTAAAATTACTTAAACTAAACTTATTTAAATAAATTGAACATGGAGAGTTTTTTCTTTAAAAAGTATTCGAAGCGTAAAAGCGTATTTTTCAAAATTTCGTTTTTTCGCCAACCGGAGATAAATCGCCAAATAAACGAAATTTTTATTATTTTTTTACGGACGTTATAAGGAGATTCCGCCGAAATTTGTTTTATAAACATATATAACTATATGAGAAGAACATTCTGTAATTTTTTCAGATTTTTCTGAGTATGATTTTTCTGAGCCCGTATGGAGACCTTCCTTGTTAGAGCGTATACTCTCTGTTGTTTTTGGTTTTTACGACTACACCACTGACGTCAACCATTTGCGATATTCTTACAACGTCACAGACACATGTCCCACAGTCACGAAATTGCCAAAATGTGGATATTTTTCCGTCACAAATTTATTTTTATTTCGCCCATAATAAAAACTGCATT
Source organism: Maratus speculifer (assembly GCA_964019185.1). Lineage (NCBI taxonomy): Eukaryota > Metazoa > Arthropoda > Arachnida > Araneae > Salticidae > Maratus > Maratus speculifer. The sequence continues at coordinate 269,513,477 of OZ025296.1, read as the reverse complement.
CTTTATACAGACCATATTCATACACAAATCTGGAAAGAAAATAAAAACGCACTATTTATTAACCCTGCTGCAAAACATCTTATACAAATGTCCTCTCGTACTAGTCGAATAGTATAATAACATCATCTTTTAATAAATATTATGCTCAAAATTTTTTAGGGAGACTTTTTTTTCTACATACAGAAACTGTACAAAAAATGTAAACCATTTCAGTACTAATATTTAAATTTAACATCATTTATAGATTCTTCATGACTTTATGTAAACTTCAAGATTCTTTATTTAATTTATCTGACTGGCAGAGCAAAATCCAGAGGAGGAGAAAATTTTACGAACAAACATGCTTGAGGTCTATCAGTTATACCATTTTTTAAAAATTATTATTAGAGAATCCTCAAATGAGCTAAAACTAAAATTAAACTAAGAAGTTTTCACCAAATAATAAGTATAATTCAATTTTTAAACAATATCAACGTAAAAATTAATACATAAACATAACAAATTATAAAACACTATAGTGAGATTTGTTGGATCCCATTTTGGATTGGAGATGAAATTCACATACAAAAAAAAACTTACTCTAATTTTCTGTTAGAGTTTAATTGTTTTATGCCTCGTTATCGCAAAAAAATAAATTTTCCTGATTTATTTTTCCTTAATTATTAGGGGAATAGAAACTTTAATTAATCAAAGTTGAAAATCCAAGATGAGACATATCTCTCCACTTGTTTCTAACCGGTCTCGCATCAAGATCATTGTCTGATACAGATTCAGATTCACGTGCCGGTCGGAAAATCGGTCGCCAAGGCGCAACAAATGTTGTTTCATGTGAGGAAAATCTATAAATACGTGAAGAAGCGATTCAAGGCTCTCTACGCTGGTAAAGGATACATAAAGAATGGGAGGAATTTCAGTTATTGCATTACGAAATTAAATGGAGATGGCGATGTTTGGTAACTTAGATTTGTTTAAGGTATCCGACTAACGTTCAGAAACTTTTATATTAAACTCTACTTTTGACGCATTTTGTGGTATTTTTCAGTGTAATCTAACACAGAATAAAGGAAATTACGAAAAAAAAATTACATAATGATTATGCAACATTTTAAAATTTTGAAGAATTTTGGTCATTTTTTAAGCATTTTGTTATGAAAACAACTCCGGCTCTAAAAAAATCAAAATATGCATGTAATACAAATCTTTTTTTTTTTTTTTTTTTTTTTTTTTCAACATATACATATTAGACATTCTCGAGTATAAGGAATTAAAAGCTAGTCAATATACGGAAATCTAAAAAAGATGCAACTAATTACATACAATTACATAGAAAATTTCCGTAATTTTACGAGCAATTCTTCATAAAAATAGCTATGTACCAACAAGTAAGTCATTTAGAGCTAATTCGTTAGTTACACTATAGACATTATCGAACAGTTGCACAAAAAATTTCATGGATATAGGTTAATAAGATTTTGAGTTACAGTAGCAATAGTAGTTTACCTTTTCCGATGCAAATCTAATTTTTCAGAAAACGCATTTAAAGTTTTCAACTCCAGTTAAAATTAACGTCGCGTCGTCTGCTTTTTTTTTTTTCTTTTTAAAGCTCTAATTTCATTTCTAATTGGCGTACGAGAAAAAAAAATAGAAACCGGTTTAGAAACAAAACTGTTCATTCTATAATCAAAACAAATTTTAAAAAACTTGCGAATTTTCATCGAAATTGATGTTTTAAACGGAGGCGGATACCTTAAGGGTGTATTTTTCGATTCAAACTTCATTATTTTCCGATTTATTTTTGAAATCACTTTTGCTCTCAAATGCATCAAACTCGCAGATTCTCTTATTTAGAAACTTTTTAAGGTGCCTCGATTGTCGATTTTTTTATAATAAATGCAGAAAATATTGCAAAAATAAGCAATTGAAAACAGCATTTTTAACCGATTTTTCCGAAGCGTGAGATCTGGGAACGAAAAAAAGGGTCATAATTGTTTATAAATCAAATTCTAATGAATTGAGCTTAAAATGACATCACACGGCACCTTATACGTCTCTTCAAAAATCTCCTCAGCAAGTTTCATGGCTCTACTTTTAAAAATGCGTCTGAAATTGTATCGGAAAATTTCGAGCTGTTGAAGATGGAGAAGCATTTTTTCAAAAACATCCTTAAGAGAAGACAAGAATGGGTGCAATCCTATGGGGAAGTAAGCGAGTTTTGAGAACTGTTTTCTCGGAAATAATCCGAACGACGATTCTGATGAAATTTAGAATCCATATTCACTGAATTATGCTCAAGACTGGGAAACAGAGGGAGATTATGGTAGACATTTTTCTTTTTCTGCGACTAAACCTTTTTTATTTCAGAGCGATAGCAATTTTTTCAAAAAATTCTTATTTTCAGAATTTTTTTTTCTGAACTAATTCAAATGTTTTAAAACTGTCTGTCTCATATGATCTCATATTTATACTCTACCCCCCCCCCCCCCCGCGCAAAAAAAAGAGAAAAAGAAAAAAAAATTGAAATCATTTGAATATTTTAGGAGTTAAGGGCTACTTCAATCAAAAGAAAAGACCCGTTCATTTACCCTTTCGAGGTATACTTAAAAAGGGACACGTAATTTTTATTTTACTGGTACCTAGAATATTTAATTAAACTTTTCTTTTTATAACATGCTTGAAAAAGAGCAAGTTCGTATTTTATAAGAAATTGGCTCACAAATTCTTGTGTAAGTTAATTATTTCAAAAAGATTCACCGGAAATGGTTAATGCATTATCTATAAAAGAAATTTATAAAAATATCTCATGTGCAATTCATTATTTAGAAAATAATGATTTTTTGAGGGGGTGGGGAACTGGATGTCTGAGATCCATCTGTAAGAAGAGCATTTTTTACTTTTTTCAATTTTCTTCGCATTTTTTTTTTTTTTTTTTTTTTTTTTTTAATGAGGATGCTTTTATTTTCGAAACCGGTTTGAAAATGAAAGGGTCCTTATTAAAATATCTGTAAACAAAATCTAAAAAGTGTAAAACGGCCTTCGTACAGATCTATATAAACTATCCACTTGAAAAAAATAATAAAAATTCTGAAATGCAATCGAGTAATAAATTTCTTCCATAAAATTGGCATTTGCGAACGAATCTTTTCGTTTCACTGAAGTATCCTCTTAAGGGGATACAGTACTTTAAAATTGGTCAAAATATCGATTTTCTTTTTTAATATTAACTGAAAGCTTATTTAATTGTGAGCGTTTTGATACATCATTTTTACCAACAAGACAATTATATGGGAAGACCCAGCACAATTACCCACACAAATAAAAACTTTAAAGTGATTTTTTCCATGTTCATATTTTTATAACTTGCTTGTTCGACAAATACTAAGGCTTTTATTGCTGATTTAGGAGATTTGAATTTTTTCTACTTGTTCTCTAAGGAGCATTTAATATTTTTGTGCATAAATTCAAGTTTATGGCTATTTAAAAAAAAAATAATAATAAGATTTTGTTGAATTTCCTTCATTTTCATATACACGGGAGATAAAATAAAAAATTATATTAAACGTAAAATCCCATACATCTAAAAATCCGCACTCAGTTTTATGTAGTATATTTTAATGAATGTGAAAAAAAAAATCGAAGAAAAAATATTCATATTTAATAAATTAGTAGAAATTAAATTAAATTTTGGTAAAATAGGCTGTTTTATAAGATATTTTTTAATTTTATTCAATTTTTAGTATTAAGTATTGTGCCATCACATATCCCGTAAAACATGGTGACGTCACTGCAACGTCGTTGTGAAGTCACATTGTGACTTTGTGACCATCGATTGTCGATGTGACGTCACGTGACGTTGATGTGAAGTCACAGTGACTAAAATGTGAAGTCGTTATGGCCGTTTTAGAGCTCTTTTGTGACGTTTCACAAAGTGGTCACAATGTGACAAATTTGTGAAAAATGTGTCATTTGTGACTAATTTGACATTAACATTGTGACGAAACTGTGACAAAAGCAACGATATTTAAATTGCCAGAAACATGTTTTTTAAAGTAAATAACATGTTTTGAAGAATATTTAAATTTTCTAAAAACTTTTAAGAAAGTCACATCTCAGTCACAATGTGACGTCACTGAATGGTGGCATTTTGGCCACAGATCTGATGTGACCAAAGTGACTCACAGTGACGTCATTGTGACCATGCATGCCATGAGGGATGTTACAGTATTATTCAAAATTGAAAAGATTGTTTCAAAGGTATACTGTATCTCCTTAATGGTGTTTTTTGCTGAAAAATACGGTTTTTCAAAGAGGTAAGAGAAGTTCTGGTTCAGTTTTATCAAACATACGAATTAAAGTACATATATATATATGCTTGAATAAAACTGTTACATATGATACATGAATATTAGTCCAAGAGCCGACAGCACAAAAATCTAAGGTATCGAGCACAAGGGAAAAAAAAAAAAACCTTTATTATTTATGGAAGAGTAGGGGAATCTAATGATCCATGTCTGCCAGAAGTGAAGTGGTGTTTATGGCCTCACACTAGGCACAGAAAAAGACCCGGATGATAATGTAAAGTCTATGGGAGCGTTCTTTTCAAATATCTCGCTCAAATTTTAATATTTTTACATGATTTTTTTTTTTTTTTTTTTTTTTTTTTTTTTGCATAGGATAGTTGAGGACGATCTACAACCGACCTAGCTTTTACTTTTTCAATTTTGCTTATATATTTTTTTATATTACGATAGTTTCAATTTCAGAACCGGTTTTGAAAATTAAAGTATTTTTTTTTTTTTTTTTTTTTTTTTTTAATCTGAAATCAAAACTGAAAAAGTAAAAACTAGGCCGGTTGTGGATCGTCCTCAGCTATCCTACGCAAAAAAAAAAAAAAAAAAAAAAAAAATCAAGTAAATATATTAAAATTTGAGCGAGATGTTTGAAAAGAACGCTCGCATAGACTTTACATTATCATCCGGGTCTTTTTCTGTGCCTAGTGTGGGTCCTTAATTCAAAAATTAATATCACTAGTGGTTGACTCGTAGGCTTATTATTGTGTTTGCCATACAATAATTTCACACCTTTGATTATGCTCTTGGACTGTATCAAACGTTAGAGTAAATTTAATGCGAGTAGGCGTGGCTTTATGTCTTTCCTGAAAGAAAGTATCTAAAGAATCCCTGTTCTAAATGACAAAAAATTAAATGCTGACGGCGTAATTAAAAAAAATAATAATAATTGAGGAGTTCAGCAACTTAAACATGAGGTACAAGGGTGAGGGAAATGAGATACCGACGATATTTTGCGAATTATTGCAATAAGAAGTGTGTAAGAACGAAACTGCTGTTAATGACCTCATAGATACCTACTTTTTTAGGTGCGTTCGTAATTATATAAATGCGTAGCACCTATAGTCGTCGTCTGGTCCGTCCGTTTGTCCGCATATAACAATACAAAAACTACCCAACAGAATGGTTCGAGATTTTATATATAAAATCGTTTCAATATACTGTCGAGTCGTTTAGTGTAAAAATACCATCCTATGAGTCAGCCGCGCCTTTTATTCCTCATTCAATGGCGCGGCCTCAGAGACCGCTTCACAGTAGTTGTGTGATATTTTCTGTGACATCAGTTAACTCCTTGGAGACGAGTGATCGGCATACGTGCTGTATAAGATGCTCCGAATCCTTGATTATACTAACCAGTAATTTTTTCTAGCAAATTTTGTTTATTTAATCCGCTCATTTTTCAGATTGAATTAGCCAAAGATATCTCTTTTAAAAAACTGTTGATAAATGATTGAACATTTTGTAAAAGAGGTTCATCCCGAAAGGGTATAAGTTTAGTCATCCTTCAATAAATCAATCTTAGAGATTGCTACTTATAGTATCCATACGATAATTTTTGTCACAACAAGTAAGGTTTAGAAGGAAATGTTAAACACTATCGAAAAGGTTTTTTTTTTTTTTTCATTTCATCTTTATAGGCAAAATATTTATTTCGATAAAATCCTCTTTTCAAATTCATGTCATGAAGAATTTAGCGAATGAAAAACACTTCTATATCTATCTCGAGATTATTCATTTAATTTTCGAATGTCGCATTGTTTCATACAGATTCACATGCCTGTTGAAAAATCGTCCCCAAGGTACAAATGCTGTCTGATGTGCACGAAACTGAAAACATGTGAAGAAATTCAATTCGAGGTTCTCTCTGCGCTGATGAGAGCTCCTGAGAAAATCAGAGGAATTTCAGCTATTGGTTATGAAATTAAAGAGGAATACGAAATGTTTGATAATACAGCTTTTTTAAAAAGAAATGTCTAAAACATCAATAAATACAAATGACAATAACTTATGTTAGCTTTCTGTAAGGCGGTTGTTCATTCCATACATAAACATACAAGATAGAACATTTACGGCAAAATCTGTAATAGTAACTCTACTAGCGTCACTACCGACAAAGGAGAAAAATTAACAAGCCGCCGAAATTTACCCATGTTGAATAAATATGTTTTCAATGAATTTCTATGTTTTGAATATCTACTCTTTACTAAAAAGAAGCAGAAGCAAACGATATTGTATCTATGCTTTTTGATATATTTAACTAATTTTTTTTTTCTTTTTTATCGCACTTGTATCGTTCTTTAACTTAAAAAATGATAGCTTTAGTAATATAAAAAAATTTCCAAAAGTTATGTTAAGAACATAAATATATAAGTTTATGAGATTAAATTGTATGAAATCAAATTCAGATATTGTGTCAATTTATCCACATCGAATGAAATTTTACAAAGTGTAATGTCAGTAACACTATTTACTGTATGGCTTCAGAAATCCGAAAACTTTAAAAATTATTTAATTTATTTATAATAATCAATTACTTAAATAAAACAGTTCTTTTTAGAGCTAACATTATTTGTAAAAATAGCAGAAAGTTAGCCATTAATAGCTGTAGTTTCCGAAATTGTAAGAAATCTTTCTTTATATTTCATCTCTTTCGCTTTTCAAAGACTAAAACAAGTCACTTATGTATCTATATTTTATTTTATAAAATTAGGTAAAATATTCTTTAATCTATGCTAAAAAGTTTCGCGAATTTAAATACACTTGATTCATTTTTTTTTTTTTTTTCTGTAATGTAATGGAAATGACGACGCATAACATACACTATATATGGCCAAAGATGACCGGCCACTTGCAATTCAGACATTTTGTTAAATATCTAGAAAAATACATGAGGAATTATCCTGAAACTCTAAGTGTGTAAATATAATAGTACAGGTAATATATTTCCGTGAAGATTTTGTCTCGAAATCCTATTGGGGACTGTCAACAAATTGAAAAAGAACGAATATCTTTTGGATAACCCTGTCAAAACTAATGTAGCAAAAGCGCTCAAATTGCAGAATATGATTAAGTGGCTTGTTGTAATAAACTGTGTTTATTTTTATGCGAATAGCATTTGTACTCGTAGAGAAATTAAGGTTTTTTTAAAAGCAGTCCCAAAATTTTCCAAGTTTTTTGCTTATAGTTTGCAGAGTTCTTAATATAAAATAATGTTCTTTTCTGAAAATATGACTAAAAACATTGTACAAAATACTCTGTAATCAAAATTAAAAAAATAATAAAAATTATATGAAAAATGAGCAGGTTTACTAAATAAATTTTCACTGCGCATGTGTCATGATATCAAAATTTCATTTGCATATTTTGTTAGCTAAATGTATAGATCAACTTTTGTGAAAGTATTCAAATCATAGCTTGAAAATTCTGAAAGTGATCGTCTATAGAATGAGCTCAAAACCCGTTGTTCCCAAAATGAAGCAAAAAATTGAGGGGTTTTATCCAAATATAGTAGTACGTGCCATATTGTGTATTCTATATTGACATTAATCAATGGATATATGGATACAACCCCTCATCTTTTTGCTTCATTTTGGAAATAACGTATTTTCAGCTTATTCTATCAGCGATTATTTTCAGAATTTTCAGGCTATGATTTTGAGATTTTCATAAAAGTTGCTCTATACATTTAGCTAATACAGTATGCAAATCATTTTTAAGTATCGTCGACGCATGCGCAATGAAAAATTATTTAGTAAACCTACTCATTTTTCATACAATTTTTATTATTTTTTAATTTACGTAACATTTTCCTGAAATTTTACGATACTTTAAAAGCTGTTGCGATAAAAAATAAAATAAAATACATTTCGAGAAGATAGTATAACTGTGGTACTGAACATAATTAAAAAAATTGATATGCTATTGGCACCAGTATTTTTCTAATGTAAGTTTTAAATTATATTTCTGTTACAAATGTTGTCAAAATTTATATTAAGGAATTCTGTTATTATTCTGTTTCTAGAAAATGGTTCCAGTTAGAATAAAAAAGAGAGTCCCCCGTGGCAGCCCTGTTTCTGTAAAACTATTTGTAGACAATATAGTATTTTGTAGACAATATATTCTGATTTAATCTCCAAATGCAAAATTAGAACACTTAAAATATGTTTCACAGATATATTATTTGCCTTGTAATTTTAAATATCGTTATCGAGTGATTTTTGTTTTTATATTTCAAATTTGGTTCCACCGAAGACAGAATAACCCAAGAATGTATAATTAAAAAAAAAAAAAAATTGTATTAGGCAGAATTCTACTTGATATACTGCCCAAACATTTCCTTGAAATGTTGTTGACGCACCAAATAATCAAGACGTTTTTCCTTACGTAAATAAAATATCAGGCCACACTAGTTTAAATGATGCAATTGTCAATAACTTGGACTTTAAACATTGCAGTTAAAGAAACTAAAGAATTTTCTTCTAAATGACAGTGAAATCACATTTTTGCTTAACGTTTTAACCATAACTTCAACTTCACAGAATGTCATGTGGTTAAATTCACCACAGTATCCATAAATTGTAAGTTAAACCGCAAGCAGAAGTAAAATTCCCACATATTGCCTAAGTTCCAATTATATCATTTCCATCAAATGTCTGCCAACTATTTAATTTGCAATTTTGAAATTACATTTGAAAAAGCTTTCTTTTTTTTAATCATATCGATAGCTAAATTTACCGAATGAATTTATCATAAAGAAGGTTGAATTTTTTCAAAGATCGATTTTTGATAACCTTATTTTTAAAGAAGAACTTTAAAGAAAACTTTCAGTCTCAACCTAATTTTCTTTACTTCTTCATTTAGCACATTTTTTTTCTTATTACCCTTCAATGCAAATTAGTTTAAACCAAAATTTTTCCATATTCTGCGTAGTTCCGCACTCTTAGTGATTGACAAAAATTCAACTATTGCAGAAATTAAATCAATTATTAGTAAAATAGTTTGTTTCAATTTTATCAAAGATCGATTTTTGACAACCTTAATTTTAAAGAAGAAACTTAAGGGAATTCTTTACTCAATTGAAAGCACTCATCGTTCGCTAATGTTAAACCTATGGGCAATTTTTTTTTTTTTTTTTTTTTTTTTTTTTTTTTTTTCATAAGATAGCTGAGTTTGCTCACTAATATGGTTATTTTTTACCTTTTCGATTTCAGTTGCAGACTTTTTTAATAAAGGTATTTTCACTTTCGAAACCTATTACGAAAGTGTTGACTACCCAACTCATCTTTTAATATTAATACTGTTGGTATAGAATAAATTCTTATATTTAAAATATCACCCGGAAAGTTGATATTTTAAATTTGGAATATGACTTCAATCCGTTAATTGTTTTTCATACATGTGAAAATGTTAACTATAATATTGATTTCGTTTATTTATTCATTATTATTATTACTTCGAACTATACAGGCTACATAAAAAATCCGATATTCTAAAAAAATAAAAAAATAAAAATAAATAAAAATAAAAAAAATAAATAAAAAATAAATTGCTGGATAGGATTAGAAGATGGCTATATGGGGGCACCTATGGAGATTTCAAGAAAACAATACACTGCTAAGAGCTTGACTTTGACAAGACTAGACTAGAAAGAGATGTTATTCTTCAATTTAAGATACTAGTGGGCACTAGTTATGTATAGAAAATGCTGGATGCACGCTATTAACACCTCAAGAGCTTATAAAAATATGTAGAGCCGAAGAATAATCTATTTCTAACTTCAAACTGCTAATAGTATATAAAATTTAAGAAAAATATTATAATCGTCACTTTTTTTAAATACTATATTCCCCAGATTAAATTGGAATGTTATAAAGTCTAGAAACTGTTCCAACATTTATGGAGATTTCAAAACACTAAACCTGTTAAGAAGTTGATCCCTCAAGACCAGAAGATACCAGAAAGAGATGAAGCCCACCTTTCCCACCAGATGGATTGACCATGTAGAGAGAAACCTTGGCTATAGGTAGAATAAGCTGAAGGCACATTATTAACCAGACAAGGACTAATAAATACCTGTAGAGCCAAAGAAGAACCTATTTCTAACCTTTTTCATTGTTATAGTACAGAAAATTAAAGAAGGAAAAAATATTCTATCCTTGACTCCTTTTTTGGAATATATTTCTCAGATTAAACTGGAATCTTAAAAATCTAGAATAAGTTTCAACATTTATGGAGATCTCAAAACATTAATCCTGTTAAAAGTTGATCCCTCGAAGATTAAAAAGTCCTTCCGGCAATGCCGGGAGGAAGAGGTAGCTTTCATATACTTATACACTTATTTATTTATTTTAAAGTAACTTACATTGCTCAAAAATACTAAGCTCAAATTAGTGGAAATAATCTTATAAAATTAGTGATTTTATAAGATTGAATACTAGTTTTTGTCAAGACTGACTATTAATAGGAATTTTTAGAAATTAGTCATCTTTTATTAACCTGGTTTTATTTTAAGCGATTTAGAGAGTCACCAAATTCTACGATATCATAAAGTGTATGCCATTCTAAAGCAACATGATGGATCGTTCAGATCAGACCGTTTCAAAATGTCAGCCATAAGCAAAATTCAAAGTGCTATAACTCAACCATTTTTTAAGATATAGACAAAACAAAAAGCATTCTGGAATCATTGTTTTAAGTTCTAACATGTAAAAGAAAAATATTTTTCAAATTTTGATTTTTTCGCATGTAATTTTAAATTTTAAATTTTTTAAAAAATTTAAAATGGCCACCATTTTGAAACAAAATGGCGGATGATGCTGGCCAACGAACTCGGTCGAGACATTTGTATAAACTATGTACATACCAAGTTTCATTGAAATCGGTTCATAAATGCGCGTGTTATTACGTGACAAAAATCAGATCGTTTCAAAATGTCAGCCATAAGAAATATTCAAAGTGCTATAACTTAATCATTTTTTAAAATATAGACAAAATAAAAAGTGTTCTGGAATCTTTGTTTTAAGTTCTAACACGTAAAAGAAAAATATTTTTCAACTTTTAATTTTTTCGCATTTAATTTTAAATTTTAAATTTTTTAAAAAATTTAAAATGGCCGCCATTTTGAAACAAAATGGCGGATGATGCTGGCCAACGAACTCGGTCGAGACATTTGTATGTACTATGTACATACCAATTTTCATTCAAATCGGTTCATAAATACGTTAGTTATCGTATGACAAAAATCAGATATATATATATATATATATATATATATATGGTTATATATATATATATATATATATATATGTCAACATTTGAACGGAGGGTGGTTTTGGGGTCTGGGGGTCATGATCGGTGAAAATATACCAAAATTTTCCGGAAGTGCTTTCCTCCGGACGGCTGCAATAGGTAGCTTTTTACTTTTTGTAATGAAAGCTACCTAAAAATACCAGAAAAAGATGAAGCCCACATTTCCCATCAGATAGAATAATCATGTTCAAAGGTCGTTGTTCTTGATGCAATGAGATGCAAACGTTAACTATGGACAGAAAACGCGGGAGGCACGTTATTAACCTGCCAAGGACTAATAAAAACCCTGAGAGCTGAAGAAAAACTTATTTCTAACTTTTTTTAATTGCTACAGTACAGAAAATTGAAGAATGAAAAAATATCCCATCTCTGACTCCTTTTTTAGCTCACAGGCTATCAAAGCGTGAAAGCTTAAGTGTCCGACGGTTCTGTATGTATGTACGTGCGTACGTACGTAACGCGGTAACTCATGATAAAAATATCTGATCTATATGAAATTTCGGATATGGGCTTATTATGGTAAGACGCTTCCCTGATTAGTTTCGAGAGTTCATTCGATAAGTATAAGAAGGGGAACGAGGGCTATGCCCCTCCCCGTAATTTATATAAATGGGTTTTTCATGCAGAATTAGTAGATTTCGTTCAAATCTTAGATGTAGGATCATTCTAATGAAGTGCCTCCGTGATTAGTATTGGGTGTTCATTGGATAAGTTTAAAGAGGGGGAATGGGGGTAATCCCCCCGTCCTAATTTGGGTTTTTCACGCAAAATTTACCGATTTGTTTCAAATTTTGTATATAGGTTTATTTTGAAAAATCGCTTCCCTGATTTGTTTTTGGAATTCACTGGATAAGTATAAAGAGAGGATAGGGGAAACTGTCCCTCATAATTCATGTAAATGGGTTTTCATACAGAATTAATTGATTTGTGTCAATTTTTGGATACAGGTTCATAGTAATAAGAAACTTCGCTCATTTGTTGGGATATTCTTTTGTTAATTATAAAGGGAGGTACGGGAGACTACCTCCCCCTTAAGTTAGTTAAATAGAGTTTTATGCAGAGTTATCTGATTTGATTTAAATTTTGGATGTAAGTTCTTTCTGATAAGTTGAATTTCTGAACAGTTTTGGGGGTTTAATTGTTAATTATAAAGGCGGGAACGGGGAATAACGTTTCTTATTTACGTAAATGGGTTTTTATGCAGAATTATTCGATTTGCTTCGAATTTTGGATACAGGTTTATTATATAATAAGGCATATCCTTGACTGGCTTTTGGGCTTCAATGATTAAGTATAAAGAAAGGAAATGGGGAGCGTACTTCCTTCCTTATTGTATTCGAAAGGCATTATTATAGAAGGCTGTAATATACAATTAGTCTGCATAGCCTGTGAGCTCTATGCCATCAGTTTAACTGGGCAGCATTATTTTTATTTGGAATATATTCCTCAAATCAAATTGGAATCTTATTTAATCCAGGAAAAATTTCAATACATATGGAGGTCTCAAAACGCTAACCCTGTTAAGAAGTTGATCCCTGGAAGACCAGAAGGTAGTAGAAAGAGATAAAAGAGAGGCACTTTGTTGTTTTTTTTTATATAAGGAGCTGGCGAATAAATAGCAATAATTTCTAAAATCAAAAAGTTCATCGCGTATTTTTTTTTTTTTTTTTTTTTTTTTTTTTTTTTAAGAACGCAATTTGAATTTTAACCAAGGAAATTATTTAATGTCCCCGCAAAATATTTAAGATTTTCAAATAAATCAATTTTAAAACATATCTAAAGAAAATTTATTAAATTGCTTCCTCTGAACTTGGAAAAAAGTAATTTAACTCAAAGTCAGAGATGGCCATTCTTACAGGTATTTGTTTAGACAGTCTGATCACAGAAATATAAACACGTGTTCTCGCAATTTTTTTAACCCATCCCCACCACCTTCCTTTCCTTCTAGGCGCCAAACACGGCCTTGTGACGTCAAGGTCTCTGATTTGTTAACCTCACGATTGCGCATCAAGTTCGGCGCACCGCGACTGTTGCCACTAGCAACCAGACATTTATTAACTTAGAGCTTATGCTCTTTTCTTTTGGTTCTTTAACTGGCGCTACATTTTTTTTTCTCTCTCTGATGAGACAATTTCGGGTGCTGAAGATGATGCGATGATGAGGGAGGAACGTTCGACATCGAACTGGTGTTTCCTGATTAGGATCCGGGTCACAGGACAGTAGGAGATAATAGATTCAATTTTTACTATTTCCTTTTTCGAGTTTATGGAAGAACTCAGAATGACCATCAGCCAAAATTTTGAAAAATGAAAGTTTTTAAATTGAAATCAGAGAGAATAGCTGGCCGTTCATTAGTTCGAAGGACATTACATAATATCCTTTATCTGCTTCAATAAACAGTCAGAATACTCGTAAATGTAACCCATATTCAGAGATTTTAAAAGGAAATTAAAGAGACAGTATAATTTGCCACTTTAGAAATAGAATATAGGGTGTGTGTGATTATCATTTGTAAACATACATTAGTCAGAGTGCATTAAAATTTACACATTATTTATTGAAATAACAATCCCTACATTCATGCAAATTAAAATGGAACATTATATATATATATATATATATATATATATATATATATATATATATATATATATATATATATATATCTTTCCTGATTAGAATCCAGGTCACAAGGCGATCAGACATAATAAATTCAATTTTTACTATTTCCTTTTTCGAGTTAATAGAAAAGCGCAAAAGGATCATCAGCCAAAATTTTGAAAAGTGAAAGTTTTAAACTGAAATCAAAGAGAATAGGTAGCCGTTCATTATGGGGAAGGATATTACATGATATCCTTTATCAGCTGCAATAAACAGTGGGTATGGGAACGTCCATTCAGAAATTTTGTGATAATTCGAGCCAATTTTCATAAATAATTCCAATTATTTCATTTAAAAATATAATTACAATGAAAATGATATAACCAGTTAAATATCATTATGGTCTATTCTCATAAAATATCTATCTAATTAACAAAAAGCATTTTACTTGTCTGTACATTAAAACAAAACTTTGTTATTCTTGTGACCGGAACAAAACGTTACAAGAGTACAAGTTGTTTGTTACAAGAGTAACAGAATTTTGATTTATTACATAAAATAGCAAAACACATTTTGTAACAAATTAGATATATCTTATGATAACAGAATGGTATTTAACTGGTTCTATTGATTTTTATCTTAATTATATTTAATAATGAAATTTTATTTTATATATAATAATAATCCAAATATAAAATAACTGGAATTACTTAGGAAAGTTTGCTCGAATTTTCCGAATTTACCACAAGAATAACAGTGGACGTTCCCACATATTCTTAAATGTAACCCATATTCAAATATCTTATAAAGTAAATTAAAGAGATGGATAATCTGTCACTTTACAAATAATATATATATGATTATGATTTTAAAATATACCTCAATTAGTATACATTAAAATTTACACATTATTTATTTGATATAATTTTTTTTATATTCTTATAAATCATGCAGTAGCTTACAAAGTCATTATAAAACAGTTTTTAAGATAAAATATGCAGAATATGACCGATCTTTCCTGGTTAGAATCTGGGTCGCAAAACATTAGGATATAACTGATCATGTTTTACTAATTTCCTTTTTCGAGTTTATGGAAAAACTTAAAATGATTATCAGTCAAAATTTAAAAAAAATGAAACTTTTTAAATTGAAATCAGAATAACTGACCGTTCATTATGTCATAATATACTTTATCTACTGCAATAAACATTCGTAATATTCGTAAGTGTATAACCGATATTCAAAGATTTAAAAAGAAAATTAAAGAGACAGAATACTCTGTGACTTTACAAATACGTTATTAGGGTGCATATGATTATAATTTGAAAATGTATATTAATTAAAGTGCATTAAAACATGTGAACTCCACACTACTGCGAATTACCATCGACCAAAATTTCAAAGGTCAGTGTTTTTAATAACACGTGCCTTTAATATTTTGTATTTATATTTTATGTTTTTCTTTAGCAAGATAAAATTGTTGATAAAAAATATGTATCACTGTTCGATTGCTCGTTAAATTTTGTGTATGAATCATATATGTTATGGTTCAATGTAACAGTACTAACAACAATATTATATGCAGTTAAAGTTACAGAATCCCAAATCGAACTATTGTGGAGTGATCGAGTGTTGAACTGAAGTGTGGAATTCACGAGTTAAAATTTCCATATTATTTTATTAAAATAATAATTCTTGCATTCTCACAAATCAGTATATAAAAACAATGTAGTAGTATTAGAGAATTTTCCACGAATCGAATACTTCTTTTTCCTGCTAAGATAGACGAAAGTAAAAAGGACCCTATTTATGGGGGTCAAAAATATTCACTATAGATCCCTATTCTTTCAGTTAACTTCTGGGAAAAAAATCGTGCAAATTTAAAAGACAGAATAATATGAAGATTATCCATACGAAGTTAAGAAAACTCTTTCTATTTTAATGCAGCTTGTTATAAGTCTGCTTAATAAATTTAATCCATAAAAAGTAAATATATTTGCAAAAACAGCTGAAGATAAATTTGATTTTAACTGTTAAGTTATCGTCTGTCAATTTTACTTTCATCAGCTTTTTGTTGAACAAACAAATTTAAAATGTGCAAAATCTTTTCCGAGTTTTTTTTTTCCGCTCATGGAATTGCAGAATTTTTCCCGAGTTTTTTTTTCTCTCGTGGAATTGCAGAATTTTCCCGAGTTTTTTTTTCTCTCTCTCATGGAATTGCAGAATTTTTTCCGAGTTTTTTTTTTTTCTCATGGATATAAAATTAGTATATAAAACATTTTAAAATAAATTTTATAAATACTGAATATCATATTGTATTAAGGTTAGAAGTTAGAAGTCATTTCGAGTCTTATTTTTACAGGATATCATACAAAGTGTACTCTTTCTTCATAACTTTCACTGAAAAGTTTGAACAGTTTTGTATGCATAGTAAGGCAACATTTTTATTATTATTATTATTATTTATTTGTTTATTTATATTTATTTTTTCAATTTTAATGGATACTCTTCTATTTTATACATTTGAGATTCAAAAGTTTTATAAAGTATTTGTAAAATAAATTAATATGCATCTTAAATATTAATTATTTAAAATATTAAAAGCAGTTACGAGAATTTTTTTTTTTTTTTTTTTTTTTTTTTTTTTTTTTAAGTAAAGTAAAAGTTATTGATAAACAAAGACAGGATCTTATACCCCAAAGAACTTTAGACATTTCTGTTGAAACATTTTTTTTATCTGTGAATTTTTCCATAGTTAGAAAAAATCATTAACTTCTTAGTTTTAATTTATCTATTTTTGACCACTGGAGATCCATAAATTAGTTTTCGACAAATTCACATAAACTACTTACATTTCATTAGCATAAGAAACTTCTGCGGCATCTTCAAGTAAAAAATACATTGGCACCCATCACGATTCATATATCCAATGCAACAACATCCAGCGGCAGCGCTTGCAATCATTCACTTTATTTTTAAAGGTTTTTTTTTTCTTTTCTCTTTAATAACAATTACTTCCCACACTTGACGGCATTTTAGACACAAGACGTTTTATGCAGATACCTATCTCTTGGCAAACGACAAACAGCTGGCATCTGACAACCGCGTGCAAGCCTGATTACAAACATTAGGGTCGAGGTTCACGGTCCAGGGTGCAGAACTGCTTCTGGTAGAAGTTGGTTGGAAGACGGTTTATAAACGTAGGAGAAGCGTGTGCATGTGCTGCAGTTCCTACGTTAGCTTACTGTGTCGTAGCATATATGCTTCGTTGATTGCTCTAGCGTAATATATTGGGATGGGAGGGTCTTTTATTGGACTTGTTCGCGAAGTTAAAAATCACTAGCGTAACAATGCTGTTTATTAAGTGAGTTCATGGACCCCACGCTATGCAGGAGATCTAATTTTTTGTCTTGCAGACAGACCCTGTATTGATATATTTAGTCTTAATATCCAATATAAACCCGGATGAATTTTGGAGATCTTCCAAATAAATTAATTTGTGCTCATTTAAGTATTTCTCTAAAAAGGTGTGCTGTAGGGAAAAAAAGTAAAAAAAAAAAAAAAAAAGTGATTATAAAATGAAATATATTTGTGTTCAGATTCTATTGTTATCGATTTGCAGAAAATTATCCTTAAATGCTAAAGCCAAGCTCTGATTACCGAAGAGGCTGACGAGGCCGCGGCCTTGGTCCCATAGTGAAATGGATCAATTTAAAGGGACATAGCACCTTTGAAACCATCTCTTCAATGTTGAATAATACTGTAATATATATGGTGGCTTAATACTAAAGATAAAATAAAATAATAATTATAATAATAAATCTTGTATAACAGCCTATTTTACTAAAATTTATTATTGTTATTATTATTTATTATATTTTTAAAACCCCTACTACTATTATAAATATGAATATTTTTGCTTCGGTTTTTTTTCTGCATAAAACTGCGAATGGATTTTTAGATGTATGGGATTTTACATTTAATGTGATTTTTTTTTCTCTCGTGTACATTAAAAAATGGGGGAAATTTAACAAATTCTCAATTTAAATATTTTTCAAAAAGTAACTATAAACTTGAATGTTAAATCTATTCACAAAAATATTAAATATACCATAAATATTAAGTAAAAAATAAATAAATAAATAAAAATAAATAAACCTCTATCTAAATAAGCAAAAAAGCCATAGAATCCTTAGAGCCTAGGATTTATCGAGCAAGCAAATTATAAAAGTATGAACATAAGGAAAAATCAGTTTAAAGTTTTCATTTGTATATATAATTTCACTGGATCTTTTAACAAAATTTACAATATCTCGCGATATAATTGTCGTATAGATTTAAAAAAAAAGTGTCAAATTATTCACAATTAAAGAAGCTTTCTGTTGATATTAAAAAAAGAAAATCCGTATTTTGACCAATTTCAAGGCATTGTAGCCGCATTAGTTTAAAAATAAAAAAAGATTTTGGTTAACTGTCAATCTGTTCGTAATATGTGATGATAAAAATCATAGATAATATGCACGATTGTAAATAGTCTTATTGGCCACCTTCTACATTTTTTTTCCGAGCTAGAATTGCACATTCGTTTCTAAATTTTCTAGCTACTTTGGTTTTACCTCCCCCCCCTCCCCACCAAAAAAAAAAAAAAAAAAAAAAAAAAAAAAAAAAATGTTGGCTTTTGGGTCGCATACAACTTTAATCGGACTATGGCAACAGCTCTCACATTTTATTTTATTTTTTATGAATCATTTAATATATAGTGTAAATACTATAGTATAGTGCCTTTTGCATAGTGTATCTTATCCTAAGGAAAAGACAAACTTCGACATAAACCATACACGCAAAACAATAATAACCATTGAAAATATATGTATATATGAATATATATATATATATATATATACAATAGACTCCTTCAAATCCGCAATCCTAAAAACAGCAACTCTCTATAATCCGTACATAATTTACGGATGTAAACAATGAAAAACTCAATTTAGATACAGTGACAAAAATTTCACTTTTTTAGATTTATATCGATTCCATATATTTTTTAATTTGTAATTGTTGTTAATATTACTGAATTCATGTGTTTTCATGAAGAAAAAAGAAATTTATTTGTAAAAAAAAATCAAGATTTTGCTGATATTATTGGTAACTACAATCTTCTTACCAAATATATTTATGTATTAATCTAGCATTTTTGGTTATTAAATCTGGCAAAATTAAAAACAAAACTTCTTTATTTTGTGATTTTTATGTGAATATGTAAAGTACCTTTATGAGGCAAATTTTATTGAATATTATGAGGCAACTTTCATAAGAAAAACACATTTTATCTCCATAATGAATATTTAATTATACTTTATTAACTTGACCTTTTCTTATAACACTTTAATCTTTTAAAAATCATCTAAATTTTTATTATTTTGGTTTATTATTTACTTTAATATTTTATCATATTGTGAGCATTAATTATATTGATTGCATTATTAATTACATTGAAATAACTGTTTAAAAACTGTAATAAAAGAAAATGACCAGAAATCCGCAAAATTCTAAAATCCGCAAAACCTTTTGTCCCGAGCTCTGCGGATTTGAGGGAGTCTACTGTATATATCGAAACCACTTACATAGTAGAAAAAATACTTTATTGATCAATATGTTTTTTAAAAAAAAGTACGGCTTATAAGGTTGTGTGATTTATGACGTTATTTTAAATCGGAGACAACTTCTGCTTCAAACTTCTACTTTTTTATTAAAATTTAGCCTGGTGCGTCTCTCTCCTAAAAATTTAATAATACATTAAGTTATTTATCTACATTTACATTAAATTCATAACAGATTATTCTTATTATACTTTTGCAGTAGAAAAAAGTAATTTAACATTTTTAAAGATCGACCGTTTATTACGGATTCAACGTAATATCGCCTGTAACCCACTAGCATGTTGTTTGTTATACCCATAGTTTGGAAACGGCGGCGCTGACTAAAAGCATTAATTTTAATAATCAATATTTGTGATGTGAAAGTACGATGCTTAAGATAATTCTATGAATAATTTCACACTAATGATGATTTATTATAACAGTAACGATAAAAGGCGCTTTCGCAGCTACTCTTCTTTGATTCCTATTAATTCTAAATATGTGTGTTTTAATATTAAAGTAAACTAGTCAGATGTTGCAATCCCAAAACTTCCTTCTATCTCATACATATTAACAAGGATGTAGTGGAGGGTATACGCCGTATACCTTCTGGATTTTTTAAAGGAACATCGTATACCTTCTGTTTCTCAAGAAAGCTATAGTATATACATTCTAGAGTATACCCTCTGCCTTTAGCGTATATCCTTTGCTTTGAGCGTACACCCTCTGTTATTTTTGCGACTACACCCCTGCATATTAATACTTCAAAATTCGCTACCACAGTGCTAAAATTAAATGGCAATATATGCCCATTGTGAAGATTCTAATGGTATAAAATTCCGTGCATTAGTTCTTAAAATAGAACTATTGCAAATATTGGGAAAAATGGAGAAAAAAAAAGCGTCTTTTGTTGTACGATTTACACCAAAACATAATCAACAATGATATTTATCAAGGTAAACCTGAATCTGAAGTTTGATTAAAAATTCGTGCATTAGTTCTTGATATAGAGTCAATGCAGGAATTGGGGAAAATGCAACAACACAGCGCCACCTATTGGGCGATTAACACCAAAACATAAATAGAATCACTTCATATCAAGGATTAACTGAATCTAAAGTTTGATAAAAAATCCGTGCCTCAATTCTAAAGATAGAATTATTGCAGAAACCGTGAAAAAGACAGCATAGCAGCACCACCTATTGAACGATTTACACTAAAATGCAAACAGCATCCATTCATGTCGAGGACTAAAAGAATGTGAAGTTTGGTGAAAATCCTTGCATTAGTTCTCGAGATAAAGCTACTGTAGAAATCGTGAAAAAGACAGCACAGCAGCGCCATCTGTTGAGCAATTTACGCCAAAATGTAAACACTCCAATTCATGTCAGAGTGTAACCGAATCTAAAGTTTTATAGAAATCCGTGAATTAGTTATTGAGATAGACCTGTTGCGTAAATCGTAAAAAATACAGCACAGCAGAGCTACCTGTTGAGCGATTGACACCAAAAATTAATCAGCATCAATTTATATCAGAGACTACCTGAATATATATATTTTTTATAAAATTCCGTGCATTAGTTCTTGAGATAGAGCGTCCACAAAATTTGTGTCACATACAGACACACAGACAGGCATTTTGTAAAAAACATATTTTTGGAATCTCTGACCCCTAAAACGTGTAAATCCGTCGAAAACCGGGATTCGAAAATTTTCTCGCATCCAGTACTTTCTTCTTGTAAAGATAGAAGAAAGTAAAAAGAACAAAGAAAGAAACAGAAAAATATAAGTTGATCAAGAGCTACTGATTTAACTTCTTTTGACTGATTCGGAATCTTGGACTTCACTTTTTAGATCACATAAAATACTCAAATATCTTGAAAAAGAATTTATTGACATAGGATGTACCATATTTAAGAGCAAAATTTATTGACATAAGATGTATCGTATTTACGAGCAAAATTTCAATCCTCCGGATATTTTAGCTAACTATTTCGGTACGATACTTTAAAGAAAATTCTGTGTGTAATTTTCAAGTGTAATGAAAATGTAAAAAACTTAGCAGATGAAATCGTATTTCATATTTATCCTTTTGAAGCGGCTTTCACTTTGGTTTTAAATTTTTCTTTCAACACTAAACTGGGATTTGAAACAAACTTTTAAATTTTCTTTGTAGATTTTTTACGCTTTTTGCATCTAAAATCAAGGTACAAAAATGGGATGTTGTATTCGATAGGGCATTTTGTTTTGGGTACATGGTTCCGTTTGAATCAGGTTTTAGCTAATTTCTTTCGCTGCAGATCGGATTGACTCTAACTGTTTCAAGTTCGGTCCGTTTCGAGTTCAATAGATTTCTTAAAAGAAGGTACACAAAATTGCTTCAAACGAAAATCTATATATTTGAATATGAATTAGTTTATATGTATTGGGTTTTTGATAAGAGATAAAATTAATATTATAAGTATGATTATAGGCAAAATTTTTATAATTACATTAAATTATAGGTAATTTTTATTTAAACTTCGACTAAGATTAAGGGGTGAAAATTTTTTAATTCCGGATTTCGGATAAACGGATATTTTTTCCCCTCTCTGTCAGTGTTGGATTCAGAGGGTGGCTCGGGGGGGGGGGACATTCCTCGCCTGGAGTAGTGAATGCCCCCCCCCCGGAAAATTTGAGATTTTGGATTTTCAATGGTAAAAAAGGGCAATCCCTCCCCCATTTGGAATTCTACAATGTCCTCCCCGGAGCTACAAAAGTCCCTCCCGGAGGAAAGTGGCTGAATTCAATACTGCTTTCTGTTGGTTTAATTTGGATTTAGGGTCAGCTTTAAGTAGAATTTTCGAGTTTGTATCGGGTTATCCACAAATCCTACCAGACTGTAGTAGCAAGTTGATATACATCATCATCGGATTTATGAAATAACAACTCTGTTTGTTAAAGATCAATGTATCTAAAATAAGCTCACTCGTGTATTTACTTAGCTCAATTAAAATCTCAAAAATCCTATTAAAAAAATAGCAAGAAATAGTTTACATTTCAAATTCCCCTTTTAAATATCTTTAAAATAATCTTCATAAATACACATTTCTCTTTCTATAATTAAAAGATAAAAAAAAAAGAACAGAAAGAAACTATCATAAAATTTAAAAATGTCATTTAAAAAATTGTTCAAACATTTTTTTCTCACATAATATTAGTTATTTGCTTATAAGATACACACTTCAATGGCTATTACTTCTTTTTTTAAATATATATTCTCACAAAAAGTAAAAAATTATTAAATATCTTTTAAATTTTCGAATTTTTTGTATTCCAAACTTTAACATTTAATTAAAAAAAAAAAAAACTTGCGAAAAATATGCAATTAAAGTAGTTGTGTTTCAAATTATGATTTAATGATAATAGCACAAGGAGGATAAAGATAAACAAGTTGGAAATTGCACGTGAACGTAGCAAATGAGGTGCGTTCGTACGATAACGAAGTTTTAAAAATATTCAGATCTTGATGTTATAGTAAATAGTACTTCGGATACAGTATAGTAGTCTAAGTCTTTTTAGTATTCCTGTAAATATGCAGGAAGTAATTTTTATTACACCTCAGCAACGTATATCTTATTCATAAAATGTAAAATAGTTGAATATAATTAAAACACGCCCCAAACAGTGTTTCCCCGTATAGCATTATGTAGTGGAATACATTTGTGTGGCCCTGTAATTTAATAATAAAAATTATTTGTATCACAGATTGTACGGAATGCATATTTTAGTATATATTTCATAGATGGATGCCAATTCTATTATGTTCGAATGAGTGTAACATCATTAAAATGCATTCGAAACTTTTTTCCCATTGACCGTAATGTAATGGAATACTTTTGATTGCCCCTGTAATTGATCTATGCACCCGACTTTCATAACGTTTGAAATGAATCGACAAAATTGCGCAACAATTATATGTTTTAAATTTCAAACGATTAAAATGCATTTGAAACTTTTTTCCCCATTGACCGTAATGTAACGGAATCCTTTTGATTGTCCCTGTAACTGATCTATCCATCCGATTTTCATAAAATTTGAAATGACTCGACAAAATTATGTTATAATTATGTATTTTAAATTTCAAACGATTCAGTTGGGTAGTTTTTACGCTGTTATATGCGGACAGACAGACGGACAGACGGACAGACAGACGGACAGACAGACGGACAGACAGACGGACGGACTGAGCGACAACAATAGGTGCTACGTATTTACATAATTACGAACGCACCTAAAAATGACAACATTTTGCGGGATAGACTTTTTCTTTTATCTTTTTCTTTCTTTGTTTCTGTCTTTTTCCCTTTTTAGGTGCGTTCGTAATTATATAATACGTAGCACCTATAGTGGTCGTTCAGTCCGTCCGTCTGTCCGTCCGTCTGTCCGTCCGCATATAACAACGCAAAAACTACCCAACCGAATCGTTTGAAATTTAAAATACGTATTTATTACATAATTTTGTCGAGTCATTTCAAATTTTATGAAAATCGGATGCATAGATCAATTACAGGGGCAATCAAAAGTATTCCATTACATTACGGTTAATGGGGAAAAAGTTTCAAATGCATTTTAATCATTTGAAATTTAAAATACGCAATTATTACATAATTCTGTCGAGTTATTTCAAATTTTTTGATAATCGTGTGCATAGATCAATTACAGGGGCAATCAAAAGTATTCAATTACATTATGGTCAATGGGGAAAAAGTTTCAAATATATTCTATACGTTTGAAATTTAAAATACATAATTATTACATAATTTTGTAGAGTTATTTCAAATTTTATGAAAATCGGATGCATAGATCAATTATAGGGACAATCAAAAGTATTCCGTTACATTACGGTCAATAGGAAAAAAATGTTTCAAATGCATTTTAATCGTGTTACACTCATGCGAACTTAATAAAATTTATATGCAACTATAAAGTACATATTATAATATACATCTTACATAATTTGTGGTGCAAAGAACATTTGTTATTGATTTACACGGCCACACAGAAGTATTCCATTACATAATGGTATAGGGAGAACATTGTTTGATGAGCGTTTTAATTGTAATTCATTATTTACAATTTTATGAGATTGATACATGAAAGTAATATTTTTAAAACTTCGTTATCGTACGAACGCACCTAATTTGCTACGCTTCACGTGCAATTTCCAACTTGTTTTAATTGCAAAAGTTTTTTTAAGATAAAGTTATATTTATGAATATTGTATTTTAGAGAGATTTTCTGCAGCACTATTAAGCAAAAGTAAATAGTGATGTTTTCAGAGTTATGATATCAAATATTAGCCTATGTCCCATTACCAGTTTTTAGCTCACAGGCTATCATAGCCTGAGAGCTTATGTGCCCGTCCGTTCTGTATGTATGTGCGTATGTGCGTAACGCGATAACTCATGATAAAAATATCGGATCCACTTGAAATTTTGTATGTAGGTATATCCTGACAAGGCGCTTCCCTGATTAGTTTTTGGAGTTCATTCGATATGTATAAGAGGGGGAACGGGGGGCTCATGCCCCCCGTTAGTTGATATAAATGGGATTTTCATGCAGAATTAAGTTTTCGTTCAAAATTTAGATTAGGATCATTCTGATGAGGCGATTCCGTGACTGTTATTAGGTGTTCATTGAATAAGTATAAATAGGGGGACAGGGGTTCTAATGCCCCCCCCCCCTTAATTTATAGAAATGGGATTTTCATGCAGAATTAAGTTTTCGTTCAAAATTTAGATTAGGATCATTCTGATGAGGCGATTCCGTGACCGTTATTAGGTGTTCATTGAATAAGTATAAATAGGGGGAACAGGGGTTCTAATGCCCCCCCCCCCGTTAGTTGATATAAATGGGATTTTCATGCAGAATTAAGTTTTCGTTTAAAATTTAGATTAGGATAATTCTGATAAGGCGATTCCGTGACTGTTATTAGGTGTTCATTGAATAAGTATAAATAGGGGGAACAGGGGCTCTAATGCCCCCCCCCCCCGTTAGTTGATATAAATGGGATTTTCATGCAGAATTAAGTTTTCGTTCAAAATTTAGATTAGGATCATTCTGATGAGACGATTCCGTGACTGTTATTAGGTGTTCATTGAATAAGTATAAATAGGGGGAACAGGGGTTCTAATCCCCCCCCCCCCCGTTAGTTGATATAAATGGGATTTTCATGCAGAATTAAGTTTTCGTTCAAAATTTAGATTAGGATCATTCTGATAAGGCGATTCCGTGACTGTTATTAGGTGTTTATTGAATAAGTATAAATAGGGGGAACAGGGGCTCTAATCCCCCCCCCCCGTTAGTTGATATAAATGGGATTTTCATGTAGAATTAAGTTTTCGTTCAAAATTTAGATTAGGATCATTCTGATGAGACGATTCCGTGACTGTTATTAGGTGTTCATTGAATAAGTATAAATAGGGGAACAGGGGTTCTAATCCCCCCCCCCCGTTAGTTGATATAAATGGGATTTTCATGCAGAATTAAGTTTTCGTTCAAAATTTAGATTAGGATCATTCAGATGAGGCGATTCAGTGACTGTTATTAGGTGTTCATTGTATAAGTATAAATAGGGGGAACAGGGGTTCTAATGCCCCCCCCCTTAATTTATATAAATGGGTTTTTCAAGCAGAATTTTCAGATTTCGTTCAAATCTCTGAATAGTTTTGGAAGTTTAATGGTTAAGTATAAAAGAGGGGGATAACTCCTTTTAAATTATATAAATGCTAAATGGGTTTTTATTAAGAATTATCTAATTTGCTCTGAATTTTGGATATAGATTTTTTATATGATAAAGCATGTATTTGATAGTATAGGAGGTTCAATGATTAAGTATAAAAAAAGAGGAAAGAAGAGAGCTGTTTCCCTTTCTTAATTTTTTAACGGAATTAACCCTTGAAAATATAAGGCTTTAATGTACAATTAGTATTTGTAGCCTGTGAGCTCAATGCCATCAGTTTAACTGGGCAGTATTCTTTATTTAATTTTCATGCACATAAAAAGATGGATACATTTAAAAAAAAAAAATCAAAAAATGCTTTTTTCATGCACTGAAAGAAAAAGATAGCCGATAACATAGTCAATATTTTATGTTTTACTACAGTTTGTTGAGATTGAAATAGATACGATTGCTGAGATTGATTTTTAAAGATAATTGGGATAGTTTAGATGCATTGTTAATGCTGTTCTCAACTGCTCTGCTCAACAAGGGCAAAACATTTTGACACACTCACAAATTTATTTTTTAATGGAAAGATTTAAAAATGAAAGCCTGACTAGGGGCCGTCTATAAATGATGTCACGATTGGAGGGGGGAGGGATGCTCGTGAAATTGTGATAGTTTGTGACAAGAGGGGGTGGGAGGCGGTAAGAGGAAATGTGTCATCACACATTTTGATTAAAATAAAAACATTAAAAATCAGCAGATGAAATTTTGAAGCCATTCTGAAATTAAAGTATTTTTATGTTCATCAAGTAACGATAAAAGTTAAAGCCAAGTACAAAATAAAATTCCATTTCAAATTCCGAAATATTACTGTTTTTAACTGCTCTTTCATACTAATATTGTATTACTATTGTATATTAATTATAATTTTTGTTGTAAACCTGAATCTTGTTTTACATAAAATAAGTATACAAATCATTTTTATTGTTATTCTCACAAAAGTCATTAAAATACACAGTTAAAGTTTAAAAATAAAATTTGAAATATGATCCGTAACATAGTGCATTGTTTCTGAACTGCAAGTATATATATAAGTAATATAGCGTGACATGTGACAAAGGGGGGGGGGGATGGAACAACACCGATGCTTTTATAACCAGTTGGAAAATATAAGCAACTCTCAGTCAGTGGTGTAGTTATATATATGCTTTGGTTCTACAAATTCTATTTGTATTCATTTTAATTTTTTATAAGTTATTATTTCCCTTCATGCTCAATGTGCTATAAGTTATTGAATTCAATGGTTCATATATTGTAATACGATTGATGGTTTTATATATATATATATATATATATATATATATATATATATATACAGGGTGATTCAGCTCGTCGGTGACAAACTTTAAGGATCGATAGAGCACACCTAGACGAACATTTTTGAATAGGGAATGTAGGGTCCCTGACGCGATGGTAAGGCGCTAGGCGCTTTCGAAAATTTGGGTGCCGAAATTCGAAACGTCATAAAAACTAGGGAAATGGTTAGATTTTCTTGCTTGTTGCGTCGAAATGATTCTGTTTGTTTAGACTTTCTTCAGTACCAATTTGATAAGCGTATCTCTTAAAACATGGATAGGGGGCGCTGCAGACTTTGGAGAGCTAGACAACAACTTTAAGCCCGTTATTTTGATAATTTAACACATGCTCGCCAAAGTTTATACTCTAACTTAAAGTTTGAACCCAAAAGTAGAGCCCTGCAAAAAGCGTAAGAGCCGGAATAAAATGTCAAAGTACAGGGTGGTCGAAACTCGAAGGCTCCTAAGAGATAAACAAACAGATTTCTTGACTTATGGCATGCATTTTCATGATTCTGTTTGCTGGGGCTCTCTGAAACTCAGTTGAACGGTACAAAAAGAAACATCGATAGGCGGCGCTTTGGGCAAAAAACATAATTCGTTGACATTTCGGACGCTAACTGGAAACGGGGCGCTACGATCAGTTAGTAATAATGAAAACACATTTTCTACCTCTGCTCAACACTTCTGAATAAATTTAGACCAAAAACATCAATGATACTGGAAATTTATTTACAAAAAATAACACTACAGAAGATGCTCGAAATTTCGACCTTGGGCCATGATGCAGGCTTCGCACCTCCGTCGCATTGAGGAGTGTGTGTTTCCAACAATGCCAGGAGTATCTCTGATCTGCCCTGCAGCTGCCACAATGCGCGCCACAAGTTCTTCAGCACTGCTGACAGGTGTATGGTATACCTCGGCCTTCAGGTAACCCCAAAGGAAGAAATCCAAGCAGGTGAGGTCTGGTGATCGGGCAGGCCAGTAAACTGGACCCCCACGCCCGATCCACCGCTGGCCATACCTTGCGTTTAGATGGAGACGCACGTCGTTCGTGTAATGGGCCGGAGCTCCATCGTGCTGGAACCACATCTGGCGACGCGAACCTTCGGGTACGTGCGCCTCCTCCAGAAGCTGCGGCAGCACTTGATCCAGGAAAATCAGGTAATTTCCACCTGTCAGCCGTTCAGGTAACAAATAAGGGCCAATGAGGCAATCCCCCAGAATGCCGGCCCACACATTTACTGAGAAACGCTCCTGGGCTGCTCGGCTTCTGGTTTCATGTGGATTTTCATCACACCACACATGACTGTTGTGGGCGTTCCACATTCCCTCCCGGCTGAAGGTGGACTCGTCCGTAAACAAAATGCTGTTTACAAAACGGGGATCCCTGGATCTCATCGCCAAGTACCATCTTGAGAATTCCACTCGAGGGCCAAAATCCTGCTCTCTGAGCAACTGCACCCGCTGGATGTGGTAGGGGTGCAGATTCCGGGAACGTAAGATGCGCCACGCAGTTGCTTGCGAAATGCCAACATGTCTGGCGATATCTCTCGTGCTAAGACCTGGGTTGTCCTCAACCAGGTTAAGCACAGCCTCTTCGTTGTCGGGGGTGCTCACTGATCACTCCCGTTCAGGCCTGCCTCCGTCGAAAGATCCCGTTGTGGACAACCTCTGGTGTACTCGAGCGAAGAAGGCATGGCAGGGGATTTGCCTGTTGGGGTAACGCTCGGCGTACAACCGCTGAGCGGCTCGTCCATTACAACCAGCAGCGCCATACGCCAAATGCATGTCAGCCAATTCAGAGTTTGTGTACCGTTCCATCCTACTACCGATCTGCAGACAAGTAACCCGAAGCTTAAGTAGGTACCGCACGTTCAAAAGACGTGTCTGCGCATACAACTACGTCATCTCGCGTTGTCGTCTACGCATTACGTATCATTTGCATATCGATATGGTACGATATCTTTTGCATAAATCAGCAAAAAGCACCTTATGTAAATTTTATTGCGCGCATTGTGCATGATTGAAACCAGCTATGTTTGTTAAAAAAAAAAAAAAAAAAAAAACTGCAGTTTTAATAGCTTCTTATGATAAGTAAATTACTCTCTTGTTTTGTTTCTAACTGATCGTAGCGCCCCGTTTCCAGTTAGCGTCCGAAATGTCAACGAATTATGTTTTTTGCCCAAAGCGCCCCCTATCGATGTTTCTTTTTGTACCGTTCAACTGAGTTTCAGAGAGCCCCAGCAAACAGAATCATGAAAATGCATGCCATAAGTCAAGAAATCTGTTTGTTTATCTCTTAGGAGCCTTCGAGTTTCGACCACCCTGTACTTTGACATTTTATTCCGGCTCTTACGCTTTTTGCAGGGCTCTACTTTTGGGTTCAAACTTTAAGTTAGAGTATAAACTTTGGCGAGCATGTGTTAAATTATCAAAATAACGGGCTTAAAGTTGTTGTCTAGCTCTCCAAAGTCTGCAGCGCCCCCTATCCATGTTTTAAGAGATACGCTTATCAAATTGGTACTGAAGAAAGTCTAAACAAACAGAATCATTTCGACGCAACAAGCAAGAAAATCTAACCATTTCCCTAGTTTTTATGACGTTTCGAATTTCGGCACCCAAATTTTCGAAAGCGCCTAGCGCCTTACCATCGCGTCAGGGACCCTACATTCCCTATTCAAAAATGTTCGTCTAGGTGTGCTCTATCGATCCTTAAAGTTTGTCACCGACGAGCTGAATCACCCTGTATATGTGTGTGTGTGTGTATGCATAACAGAGGACATATGCTCTAAGCAGAGGACAAACGCTCTAAAGAGACGGTATATGCTCAAGACAAAGGGTATATTCTAGAATGTTTGTAGCATAACTTTTTTGAGAAACAGGGGGCATACGGTGTTCCTTAAAAAATGCAGAAGATATACTGCGTATACTGCCGTATACCCTCCACTACATCTCTGCTTTCAGTGTCAATGAACATTTTAACTTAATATTTCAATAAAATTTATTTTGTAAAATTCACTTTTCGTTATAAAAGATGGTGTAATTCCACAGACATAACACTGATTTAAAAGGTATGAATGAGTTTGGGCGTATCCCTTTTTCACAATCGGATGTTGTACAAACCCCCTGGATAGCAATGGGAAAACTCTCATTAGTAAAATGACCCTACCTTTGTAAGGAGACAAATTGCTATTTTTTGCATTTTCGGAAAAAGACGACACCTTCATCTATTTTTATTAGAAGACGGCCTTCCGCTGTCCAAAAGTGATGAAGAATTATTAACATATAGCTGCTGCCTGAAAAAGTATTTTGATGTTGAAAAACTTACTCGGGTTATTGTATTTTTTTTTCTCTTTTTGATTCCACAAATTCACATTTTCTCTGTTATACAAATTATGCTGATTCAAAAGTGTTAAGAAGGAGAATTTTTCTTTTTACCCTTTAACCTTAAAGGAGTACAAGACACAAAATCTTCAAATTTTCTAAAAAAAAAAAAAAAAAAAAAAAAAAATTGCATTAAAAATTTCTCAGTTTTTTAGCTTAGAATGACGTTTAAATCATTTTTCTTTTAAAGTTACATCATTTATTTTTGTTGATCAAGTATTTTTAATTTTTATTTAAATTAAAAATTTTAAAAATGCTGAATTAGAATTGAAACTTGCACATTTTTTTTTTCATTCCTTTAGATGAAAAAGAAAAAAAAATCTAGAAATAATATTTCGAATTGTATCAATTTTAAATTATCCCCCTTTTTAGTAAATTTTAAATTTTAAAACTAAAAAAAGATGTAGAAATTTTTAAATTTTAAATTTTAAAACTAAAAAAAGAAGTTTTTTATGAAATTTTGTTTACAAATGATATGGTTCAACAATGCAAAAAATTTCAAAATTTAAATTCGATAAATACAAATTATTTTAAGATGTGTCTCATACTCTCTTAAATGCCAAATTATGAATTCATGAAAATGTCATCTTCTAAAGCATTTTTTGAAACTACATTTTAATGTAGTTAATTTAAATGATTGAAGATTTAAACGATCATTTAAAACTTTTTAAGAAGATTTCGCCAATTAAAATTAATTAATTAAATTTGAATTTATAAGTATTTTGTACAATATTTATAACTTCACTCAAATTTGTTGTTTAAAATATTTTTTAGTAGTTTATAGAAGTAGGAAATGTATAAGTATAATGCTCTTACATTAGAAATGTAGAAATATTTCCAAACTGAACTTTTCCTCCACTGTCTTTCAACGTCAAAAAAGCAGAAAAGATGCAAACTAAAAAGACATTGTTATTTTAAAACTAGTTTTCTTTTGTGATGTCAATAATGCTTTTGGAACAAGATAAAATAAAGTATCCATAATTGATTCTAAACTGTGTTAATACTAAAATATGTATTATATTAATTTTATAACAGGTTATTTTAGTGGTACTTTAACAGTAGAATTACGGTAAAATTTACCCAAGTTTTATAAAGATAGTTAACAGTGGAATTTTCATTTAAACTAGTTTAAATTATTTATTTAAGAGCCCACACTACTGAGTGAAAAAGACCCGGATGATAATGTAAAGTCTATGGGGGCGCTCTTTACAAATATCTCGTTCAAATTTTAATATTTTAATATTTTGATGTTTTTTTTTTTTTTTTTTTTTTGCATAGGATAGCGGAGGACGATCCACAACCGGCCTAGTTTTTACTTTTCCGATTTTGGTTTCATATATATTTTTAAATACTTTAACTTTCAGAATCAGTTTGAACCGGTTCTGAAGCTGAAACTATCCTAATATAAAAATAATATAACCAAAATCGAAAAAGTAAAAACTAGGCCAGTTGTGGATCGTCCTCAGCTATCCTACCCCCCCCCCCCCAAAAAAAAAAAAAAAATCAAAATATTAAAATATTAAAATTGGAACGAGATATTTGTAAAGAACCCCCTCATAGACTTTACATTATCATCCGGTCTTTTTCACTCAGTAGTGTGGACTCTTAACCTTATTTTTCTTTGATTTTTTTCAAACAAATTTCACAAAAGAAAAAATTCTGATTCGAACCAGTGGTAATCCACTTGGTAACGATCAAAATGACAGCTCACCGTAATTCTAGAGTCAATGTACCGTCGGGATATAAAGGATTAACATAAATAGATGCTCATTCAATTTTGACTTCAATCACTTCTATCTCAATAAAGATTCACAATCAGATTCTGATTCAATTGATGCAAAGTTATCAAATATAGTTTGTAGACAAAATATATAATGTGAACTATAAAATGTTCAGGTTTACTTAAAAGGCGATGAAAATAATCAGATAGAGATGTGAACGAGGTTCGTGGCTAGAAGATTGAATTAGCAATATTTTAGGTGAAGAGTAAAAAAACAGACGGTAAACATTATTATTTAAGTGAACTTTTTTTTTTTAATTTTGTTTTACTGTTCATTTAAAATATTTTAAACGCAATCTCCAAGCCACGAGTCTCGTTCATTTTCAAAACGGAATCATGTATTTGTATAAATAAAGAAAATATTCTCTGAGGAAGAGCCTGATTAAAGGCTTGAAAGTACTAAGATGTTTTTGAGTAAAATTAACTAGTTTGTAGTTTTAGTATTTCTATTTTTTTTTTTTTTTTTTTTTTTTTTTTGTAGCTTTCAAATCAATTCAAACCACATTGTTGCCAGAATCTCTCAGTCTTGGCTATGGGACCGATTACGGAATGTTAGCCAATCGTTTTTCGGTGATCATTATAGCTGTTCCTTATTTATTGCGTAGAAATGCACAGAAAATTTTATGTTTGAATTTAATGATTAAAAAATTTATGTGTTGATTTAATCTTAAATATTTAATACCCAACAACGGACGCTGTTGTTCGGTTTTTCTTTTAATTCATTGATCTCCATAATTCCGTGATAAATTCGAATAACTGAATTATGCTTTATGGTTATAGTCTTTGACGCTATCATAAATTAATATAGAATGACATATAGGAGATGGTTTTGTGATGTCCCCAGTATGCTATATTGTTAAAATTCGCAGCAAACTGTCCGGTCTCTCGACCGATTTCATAGAAAATGGGTATGTAACCGTAAGGATACTCTTACCATATTATTGGCCATGTTATAAACAAAATACAAATAAATTATTGTTATATAACCTATTTTGTAAAAATTATCAAATGATTACAGTTTTCTGAAATTTTTTTAACAATCTAGTATGAAAAAGAAGTTGATTACTTTAAAATTTTGCCAGACTAATAAAATGAAGAGCTATATCGATCGCACACATTTATATTCCTACTATCACTTTTTTTTCGAAATTCAAAATTTTAAATGCAATAACACTAGGTTGCAAAATTTGGATTGTGACATATTTTTTAGTTTTAATAATTAGTTCTTGTGTATTTTGTAGCTCTGAATCCACCTTCATTTTTAACTATCGCATCATTTTCTATTTCGCAAATCGTAAGTTTCAAAGTAAAAAAAAAAAAAAAAAAAAAAAAAAAAGCTAAATTTTAATACTATAATACTATAAAATTGATGTGAAGGTTAAGCTTTTTAGTTCTGATTATTGATTATGAAATATTTTGTAGCGCTGGATTCGAAAATAACCTTCCTTTTTACCATCAAGTCAGGATACATAAAATCAGGATACGATATGTTATTTAAATGGGAAATTTTGTTTAACCCGTCAGTTGTCGCGTGTCGGTCTTTTTGCAGACTGTATAACGTTTTTTCTCCTAACTCAGATCACACTACAAATAGAATGGGGATCTATCATGTAGCTGACTTTAAAGGTTTCTTGACCCCCCTTAGTGAAGTAACATAATTGTTTTTTCTCCAAGTACATTTTTAGGAACCAAATTGAAATTGGCGAAAAAGTCTACGTAACAATTCCTAGTGTCCATTCATTTTTACTTTTTCCCATTACTCCAAGTCTCATGAATAAAATGCAAAACTTAAGAAAACAGCAAATTTATATCTTCATTAAAATGCTATGTTCGTATATTAAATGAAAAATATTTCACATTTTACATTACGCGAGAGGCCAGCGGCGGGCGAAAAGACCGAGCGCGACTAATGACGTTGTGAAAAAAATCGCGACTATTCACAGGTTAAGAAACATTTTAAATGCAGAAAAATGTTTCGGTTTTGTTCCTTAAGATCGGATGCCACATTATGTAACATTTATTTAAGATTTTAGCAGTAAAATTTTAAGTAAAAGAACGTTGTTGCATTTAGCTACAATGACCTTATATGGGTGATTCTACGATAAGAGGTCCAAAAACATGGAGAATTCGGCCAAAAAGAAAAGTTAGAGTTTGATCAAAAACCTTTAAATTATGATTTTTGTCCCGTTTATTTACTTTTTCATATAAGGGCAAGTCACTTTATACATATTTTATAACTTTTTCTGGTCAGTGACTCGCTCCCCTGGCAGTTATCGTGCCAGGGGAAATACGGCAGGGGAGAGACATTTTCGTGTAAATTCAAACTTTTTAACTGACTGAATTAGTTTTTCGGTTAATTGTGTATTTCACTTTAAGTATTACCGTATTGTTTAATTAGGGCAGTAAATGCAATTGAATTAAATGAATATTATAAGTTTTATGACTTACCAGGGGAGATACACGATCACTGTGCGAAACCACTACAAAACACGGTCGCGTCGCAACAACTAAAAATGGCGACGCTTAAATGGCTTGCGCGTTTAGTATTGCTAACTTCAAGCCAATAGATGTCCTTAAGCACTACTTCCAATATAGCCATCCTTGAATTTATATTTGTTTCAGCGGAACGAAATTTGACAGGGGAGAGACACAAAAAAAGCGGGACAAAAGTTAATTTTAAAAATTATTTGAAATTAACAAAAATATTTTATTTTTTATTTTATAATACGTAAGTATAATTACTTAAATTCCAATTAAACATACTTTAGCTAAGCATCTGGCGGAAAAAATATATGTATTGTTTGAAAGTTAAATTGAAACCGTCAAGGGGACATGCCAGGGGAGGGGACTTTTTAGACTTTGTAAGAAATTTCAGAAAAATGTGTTTAAATTAGGCATTCAATCGTGATGTTATTTAATAAAGTATATTAAGATGATGCGATTCATTGCAAAAAATAGCAACATATAGAATAAAAAATCTGTTTTAAACGGATTGCCGTACAAATTACCTCTTATCGTAGAATCACCCATATATAAAAAATATCCTGTTTATCTACTATTTATTTACAAAAAAAAAAAAAAAAAAGAAAAGAAAAGAAAAGAAAAGAAAAGAAAAGAAAAGAAAAATGCTTTGGACAAATTGTCGAAGAACATTCACTCAAAATCACCTTTTTTAGGCTTTTAGATTTTATCATAAAATGATCCTTGAAATGAAATTTTTATTAAGAATATTGAAAACGAAACTTTTCGTTGTATATATATATATATATATATATATATATATATATATATATATATATATATATATAAAGTTGTCACGTTTATCTATCATTTATTTACAAATAAATAAACAAATGAAAGAAAAAATATTTTTAATATAAGAACTGAAATTTTTAATCTAGTCTTCTGAATTTTGTTACATTTATACGAAAGTCGTTAAATTTATGTCAGGGGTTTTATGAAGATTGAAACGTGAAATACGAAATCATGAGCAAAATGCTTTACAGCTACAAAACAAGGTTAATAAACGCAAATCCATGCATTGCAAGTAAACTATTTTTCTTTGAATCTGGAGATATTCCAAAACTTTAACTTATTTTTTATTAACGTGGACGAAAATATAACTCACGTGATGAAGTAGGTTTAACTACAAGATAGAACCAGAAGCATATTTTGTAAACATGACTTTAGCGTTAAATCTAAAGCCACAATAAACTGTTTTATTTTATTTATTTATTTATTTTATTTTATTTATTTATTTATTTATTTTTTGAAAACAAGAGAGAAGTGGGAACAAACCAGTAACAGTAAATACACGAATAAGTCTCTCACCCTCCGCCCTCAAATAAAAAACTTCGTTTTAAAATATACCATCATGCTAATGAAACTTTACATTCATAAAATCCGAAATGCTTTTTTAAAAATTAAATAAAATCATAGCAGTTTTTAGGTGCGTTCTTAACTATACAGGGTGTATCTAAACTACTGGGCAAAACTTTAAGGGATGATAGCACACATGAAGACAAATAATATTAAATGGGAAAATGGGGGTCCTAAACGTCTTCCGAAGGAGATAGGGGCCATCAAAGTTTAGGGTCCAAAATTTGAAATCATTATAAAAAACGGAAAAATTGGTCGATCCGTTTGCAGTTTTCACGAAAATTATTCTTTATGTCAGTATTGTCTTGAAAATAAATTATAAAGACAAATTTCAAAAATTGCCGGTAGAGGACGCTTTAGACTTTGGAGTAACGAACAACTATTTTTTACCGTTATTTTTTGCATCTCATTGAATTTTTTTAGAAGTTTAGACATAAACTTAAATTTTGAACTCAAAATCTGTGGTTAAGTTGCGGAAACTGAACTGTGTTCAATGGGAGTGGGTAGGTTCAAATTTCAAATGATTATAAAAAACAGAAAAGTTGGTCAATTGATTTGTGTTTTTCACTAAAATTATTCTTTATGTCAGTATTGTCTTGAAAATAAATTGTACAGCTAATTTTCTAAAAATGTCGATAGAGGGCGCTTTAGACTTTGGAGTAACGTACAACTATTTTTTACCGTTATTTTTTGCATCTCATTAAATTTTTTCAGAAGCTTAGACATAAACTTAAATTTTGACATGAATATCTGAATCGTTGAGAGTAGTTAAGTAGCGCAAACTGAACAGTGATCAAAGAGGGTGGGAAGGTTCAATTTTCAAATGATTATAAAAAACGGAAAAATTGGTCGATTCGTTTGCGGTTTTTTCTAAAACCATTTTTTATGTCAGTACATCCTTGAAAATAAATTTTAAAGATAAATTTCAAAAAATTCCGTTAGAGGGCGTCTTAAACTTTAGACTAACCAACAATTACTTTTAACCGTTATTTTTTTTTTTAAATCAAAATACATGTTTTAAAAGCTTAGACTTAAATTTTGAGCTCAAAATCTGAATCGTTGTGAGTAATTAAGTAGCGAAAAATTGAACTGTGTTCGTAGGGTGGGCAGGGTAACATTTCAACTCCTGAACACAGTTTAGTTTGCGCTTCTTAACCCCTCCCAACGATTCAGAATTTGAGCTCAAAATTTAAGTCTAAGCTTTTGCAAGCATTTAATTAGATACAAAAATAACAGTTAAAAATTGCTGTTGGATACTCTAAAGTTTAAGGCGCCCTCTAACGGAACTTTTTGAAATTTATTTTTAAAATTTATTTTGAAGGAAATACTGACATAAAGAATGGTTTTAGAGAAAACCGCAAACGAATCGGCCAATTTTTAGGTTTTTTATAGTCATTTGAAATTTGAACCTCCCCACCCCCATTGAACACAGTTCAGTTTGCGCTACTGAACCACTCTCAACGATTCAGATATTCAGCTCAAAATTTATGTTTATGTCTAAGCTTCTAAAAAAATTTAATGAGATGAAAAAAATAACAGTAAAAAAATTGTTGTACGTTACTCCAAAGTCTAAAGCGCCCTCTATCGACATTTTTTGAAATTCACCTGTATAATTTATTTTCAAGACAATACTGACATACAGAATAATTTTAGTTAAAACCGCACATCAATTGACCAATTATTCTGTTTTTTATAATCATTTGAAATTTGAACCTACCCACTCCCATTGAACACAGTTCAGTTTGCGCTACTTAACCACAGATTTTGAGCTCAAAATTTAAGTTTATGTCTAAACTTCTAAAAAAATTCAAAGAGATGCAAAAAATAACGGTAAAAGATAGTTGTTCGTTATGCCAAAGTCTAAAGCGACCTCAATCGGCATTTCTTGAATTTTGTCTTTATAATTAATTTTCAAGACAATACTGACATAAAGAATAGTTTTCGTGAAAACCGCTAACGAATTGACCAATTTTTCCGTTTTTTATAATCATTTCAAATTTTGGACCCTAAACTTTGATGGCGCCTTTCTCCTGCGGAAGACGTTTGGGACCCTTAGTTTCCCATTTAATATTATTTGTCTTGATGTGTAATATCACCCCTTAAAGTTTTGCCCAGCACTGTAAAAAAAAAATTCTAAAATAGAACAAAAAATGACCCAAATTGGGTTGTAAGATTTTTGGGTGCAGCAATGTTCCAAACTGAGAATGTCTCTTTGTGATCCAAAATGGGTTTAAAAAAATGCCCACTTTGGACCTATTGCAAGCCCAAATTGGAATCTGAAGCTTACCCAAAATGGGTAAAATTTTAACTCATCTTGAGCAACACAGCTTCAATTTGGGTATTGCAATAAACCCAAAATGGACACTTTTTTTACCCATTTTGGGTAACAGATACATTCCCAATTTGGAACATTGGTATACCCAAAAATCTTACAACCCAATTTGGGTCACTGCTATACCCAAAAACCTTACAACCCAATTTGGGTCACTGCTATACCCAAAAATCTTACAACCCAATTTGGGTCACTGCTACACCCAAAAATCTTACAACCCAATTTGGGTCACTGCTACACCCAAAAATCTTACAACCCAATTTGGGTCACTTTTTGTTCTGTTTTCTTTTTTTCTGATTTGGAACACTGCTGCATCCAAATATCTTACAAACCAATTTGGGTCAGTATTTTGGTCTATTTAAAAATAAATCCATAAAATATTAAAAATTATTATTGTTTTATAATAATTTTTTTTCTTATAAAGGAAAATATTCTTTTCCACATGTCTAAGTAGAAAAAAGCCATACTATATATATTTTAATGTAAATGTCAAATATTTTTATGAAGATATTATATTCATAATATACAACATAATTAACAAAAAGTTAAAATTTTTTAGAAAACCAAAATATTAGTTTTTAATCAATCTTTTTTATTTAGATAAAATTACATTATAAAGTAAAATAACATAACTGAATTGTTAAAATTACCAATTAAAAAAAACTCATTTAAAATTATTTGAAAAAAAAAAGACTCGTTCAACTGATCACTTTAAAATTTTTAATTATATAAGTAATTATATAGTAGCAAAAAGAGGAGATAAAAACAGAGTTATTTTGAAAATGAAAACTCGCTTTTTAAAACATGAACCAAATTGTGTTATATTATTTGAGTACTTATACTAACGGAATTACATAATGCCACATTAAGACTGATTTCAAATCCAAAAGAGCTTTTTTCGACACTAATTAAACTTTGTTCAGAAACACAAGAAATTGCAGTTTCGCTGCAAGTAGTTTTGGATAGGTGCTGCATGCCGCTTGCCCTTGGTTTACAAAATAGCATTCTCTAATACCTTATTAAAAAAATTAGCACCCTTCTTGCCTCTTAGTAAAAAGTGCCATTAAAAAATTTGTTTGCATAATAAAAATTAACCCAGTGTTGAAGAGAGGCTTAAAAAATCACAAGAATAAATTTAAAAATAAAAGAGAAGGTCTTTAACCCTCTCGCTGCGTAATTTTTTTATCAAAATAGGTTCAAAAATTGCGTATTTTTTTTATTACATATTTCAAATCTATATATATTTTAGAGTTAAAACATACAAAAAAATTTTGTAAAAGAGGTTTTTTTTTAATATAGAATTAGATCATAGAAAAAGGATGTCAGAATATTGAAATCGAAGAATAATGATATAAAAGCAAAATTTTGAAAATTAGTCTTGGTTGAATTATGATTTATTTTATAAAATACAATGGTAAAACGTATATACTAATAAAAATATGCAAAATACTTACAAAACATATGTTAGAAATGAAGTTTTGTATGATAAATTTCGAAGCAAGGCTCGAGGCAAAGTCCTACCTCACAATCCTTACACCAAATTCGCGTTTCTTTTCGAATTTTTTTTCCACTTTCAGTTTTTTTTGAACAACAGACAGCACACTGTCGACGAGGCTCTTTCTTGATGGTATTTGGGGGTATATGGCTAGCAAAATGTCGAGCTGTTAGTCTCATAGGATTGTGAGTTGAACTACATCTGCCATGGTAAACACTGGAATTTCCATCTGAATATTTCTGAATGCTTAGTTCAATAATTTGCAAACGGAATTCTAGAAGCGTTATATTTTGTAATGGGTTATCCTTTTTATAAAGGATATAAGCATTCCACAGAGATTGGTCCATGAATTGTCGGAAAATTTTTATGTAATATTTTCCTTGTTGTTTTCTGAGGGTGGGGTAATATGACATTTCTTGGTCACATAAATCAACCCCACCCATCGTGTTATTATAATCACAAACAACATTTGGTTTCAGTACAGTTTTGTTTGATTTGCATTTCACTAAACGGGAACTTGCATTATGAACTGTACTCATCAGAAACACACTTTTTTTGTCTTGCCATTTCAGGGCCATAACTTTACCCCTTTGGTAAGCAAGTACTTCACCTTTAGGTATTTTCTCCTTTGCGAAATTCGGAGGAAGGTCTTTCCTAATCTTATTTACTGTGCCATATGAGTCTGTTTTTTCTGAAATTAAAATGTCTGCCAATTGTGGAGACATGTAGTAGTTGTCCATAGTTACACAGTAACCTTTTCCAAGGAATCTGTCCATCAGGTGCAAAACAATTTTACTGGACACTGGATAATTTGCAAATTTAGGGTTAT
The DNA here is from genome assembly GCA_964019185.1 of Maratus speculifer. Classification (NCBI taxonomy): domain Eukaryota; kingdom Metazoa; phylum Arthropoda; class Arachnida; order Araneae; family Salticidae; genus Maratus; species Maratus speculifer. The sequence continues at coordinate 269,471,811 of OZ025296.1, read as the reverse complement.
ATACAGTTCCATTACCTGTGTATATGAGAAAGTCTGAAATGTATCCAGTTTCAGCTTCGCAAACCACAAAAAACTTAAGACCAAATCTTGCTCTTTTCTTAGCGATGAACATTTTCCAGCTCAGTCTGCCTTTGAAGCGCATCAAACTCTCGTCTATGCTGAGATTTTTATCTGGTGTATAAAGATTTCGGAATTTGTTTCTGAGATGCTCCATGATCTCATAAATTTTATTTAATTTTGGCCACGGATGACTATCCTTATCAAACTCTTCGTTATTAGAAAAATGAAGAAACTTCATTAGCAAAATAAACCTATCTTTTTGAATGATTTGTGGAAAAATTGGGGTTTGTAATATCTGGCGTTTAGACCAATAATACTCTTGTTTCGGCTTTTTTACGATTCCTTGCAGAAACAAAACGGAAAAGAATAATCTAAGTTCTTTCTCATTTGTATCTGTCCATTTTTTCCATCTTGATCTTTCTTTAGGAACTGCCTTATTTATATACTGCTGAGCGTATCTGTTGGTCTCTTTTACTATTATTTTCAACATAACATCGTCAAAAAAAAGTTCAAAATAATTCAAAACAGTTGCATCATTTGCCATAGAGAAATTTGGTCCGGGATTGCCAAGAAAAGGAAATGGAGCAGGAGCTGGTGGCACATTTTGCATGTCAATTTTGCACCACTGTCGAACGTTTTGAATCGAAAATGAATTTTCAGATTCATCACTATCCGCAGAGGAATCCGATAAATTCTCATCAGTTTCGCTATAACTATCTTCAATATAATTGAAATCAGAGTCAGAACTACTATCAGTGTCGGAAATATCGTCAGGAATATAGGTTATATCACGTGCGAAACGCTTCCTGGCAGACATTTTTCAGCTTTGAAAAAGCGCGCGCAAAATGCTACAAAAACTTCCTGTATATTTCGCTAAAATATGGACAACTAACGCCATCTGTTGGCCCACATCTAAATAAACATTCAAACATCACATAAAAGCGGAAATGAAACCTCGAACGGGGAAATAGCGGGTTGCACAATTCAATAGACGGCAAAAATGCATACCCGCGGAAATCGCGGGTTGCGCAAATTTTGCTACTTTTACGTTGCCCGTGGAAATCGCGGGATGCGCAGCGAGAGGGTTAAGAATCCAAAAGTGCCCTTTTATTTAAAATAATTTAACTAAAAATAGTGACCTCTCATCAACAGAATGCCTGCTGTTCTTTTAACGCAGGAGAAACTCTGAAGTTGCATGTGTTCTTATTTAGAAATTATGTAAACAAAGCACATTTTCTATTTTTTTTTTTTTTTTTTTTTTTTTTTTTTTTAGCAAAGACAATAAATAGGCAAACAAGACAAAGGCAATAAATATTTCATAAAATATTGTAAAAGCAATGCTTTTGATCAAATTCATGCTATGGTGAACTGGGCAGACTTTTTGCCGGCAGAAAGTGGTTATAACCAATTTTAACCAGCAGATATTGGCATAAATTCTTTTCATGATATAATCCGATACTTTTTTAGTAGCATTGAATTGCTTATATACATTTTAATCAGGATAAATAAGAAACTAAATATTGTGAATAGCTTTAATAAAAAAATACATTTGTATTAGAATTTGATAGTTTTTAATCTTTTATGAAGAATCAGTCATGTTATTTGCAGATAATTGAAATCATGAAAACGATATTAAGGACAAAGCACTTGTTAAAATTGTAAATAAATATCCTGATTTATAAAGAAGTTAAATTCTTGTTACAAATGTTAAAATCTATTGCTCTTGCTTAAAAAAAGAGCTGTTTTTCTGTGATTGCTTTTAAAATTTGCTTAACTTTATTTAATAATGGAAATATCATGGAAACTCACAAATGCAAGATTCAAATCTCATTTAATGCAGATTATGGAATGCTATTAGGATATTACTTTTCCCACAAAAATGAATTTGTTCTTTCAATGAAGTAAAATAATTGTACAAGAATTGTCCATTTTTGTGTTGCTGCAATTATTTACATATATATTTTCACAAGAACCATTTCTCTTTATATGTAGTAGTAGATAATTTTTAAGTTATTGCAGTGTTATTTATTTAAAAATACTCTCAAAAGGGATGTTAAAATATCATAGAACTTTTTGTAACTTTTTTTTTTTTTACTTTTTAATAGAAATTCAATCACAAACAATATTAATACTATTATTTTTAACACAATCAAACTGATTGGTAAAGTTATCATACGAATTGAATATTTCCAGCTGAGCGAAAAATTGCCCAGGCCGGGAATCGAACCCGGATAAGCCAAGTATCCCCGGTACTTTGTAAGCCAAGTATCCGGGTTCGATTCCCGGCCTGGGCAATTTTTCGCTCAGCTGGAAATATTCAATTCGTATAATAATATTAATAGTTAAACTTGTATAGCATCAGACTACCATTATGAATTTTTTTTTTTTTTTTTTTTTTTTTTTTGAAGTGACAGAAAATTATTATATAAACAAAAGACATTTATATGATCCTTTTGAAACTTTTCCTTACTTTGAATAATATTCATAATCTTTATTTTAATTTTTGACTAAATTTTTATACATTAAATACATGTGTGAATTATAAATCATTGCAGGTTAAAGTTCTTACTAGTATTATTTCTTTGGCAGAAACTAGTTTCTGTCATATCGATTTTAACCACCCTGGTCTTGATGGTGAATGCATAAACCTGTATTAAATTATTCAAAGACACGAAAACAGACTGGGCAGATAAAATAAACACATTTTTCAAAAAATTCAAAATTTACATTTATTTATTCACAAAACTATTCTTTTAACAGACCACTTACAGCATTACATTCTGAAACTGGTGCTAATAGCATTTCACTTTCTAGAGCCAAAGTACTGATTAATAAGGCAGTTTTTGGAATGTGCCATGAACTATGTTAAAATTACAATATATGCTAGCAGTTACAAAATCACCATAATCAGACATTTTTTCAAAAAACACTATGCCATCAAAAGTCTTTCTTTGCATCCTCAATAATTACAAGTAGTTGAAGCGAATATATTCTGGCGAGAACAGAGTTCACAGCATTATTATCCTGAAATAATAAAAGTAATAGTAACTTTTTAATTGTGCTAATTGCAAGACATAAAAAATATTCTAATAGAGAAATACAAAGAGCAAATAGATAACAGTTGAACGTTTTAAGAATTTGAATATTTACTTATAGTACATACAAGAAATTATGCACTTTTGGGATAAAAAAACACAGCAATAGGTGATTAAGGGTGCTCTTCAGCAATTAGGTAAGTATTTTTAACACTAGATCTCTCTATAGTAATAACTTGAATGTTGAGTGGTAAAGAGAAGTGCCCAGCAAGCTTTTCTAAGTTATTTACTACTTGTGTTTGTTGTTCTTTCAATATTGTTGATATTCATGTACATTTTCTTTTTTGCAGTAAAAAGGATATGCATAACATATAATATATTATACAAGAAGGCTGAAAATAAATAGAATACAGAATGAATTATAATTTTGATGTTTTTATCAATTTTATCAGTTGTGTGGACACCTCGATAACTTTTGATTGTGTAATTTTTTTCAAGACAACCCCAGTTGCTTCAGTTTGCAATGCTTTTTATACTATACCCGATTCGATTTTATAAAGTCATGTGAGGGTGAACTGGAATGAGCCGGCCATAACCTTTCCCAGCACAATAAATTTTAATTCCAATTCTGCAAACGGCAACAAGAATATTTTAATGAAATTTTACTTTTGCAATGAAAGCTTAAACTAAAGATGTTAACAGACATTTAAAAGCCATAAATATGGATATGTAATACTTAGGTACATGAAATATTTATGTTAAAATAATGTTTTCATATATATTTTAATAAGACTTTAAAAAAATGAATTTTACCTCTAAATCTGATTAATTACATCAACATAGTAAAAAATATCATCACTGCATGTAATTATTAAACCACTTAGCGGAGAGATACAGTGATAACATGTAGCCAGTGGCGCAGACCCTGAAAAATTTCTGCAGACCTTGCAATATCTTGGCAGACCCTGAAAAATGCAGGTATGAGATTTTTCCATAATTTTGCGATTTTCCGTGTTTTTTTTTTTTTTTTTCCCGCTATTTTTGCCATTTTTCGCGGCAGTGATTTGTTCTGAAATTTAAGAAAGACATCAATCTGAAAATTTGAAGATAAGATCACGGAAAAAACTCAATTTTGTCAAAAGATCGTGTAACAAACATGAACAGTGTCAAAAAAAAAAAAAAAAAAAAAAAAAAAAAAAATAGCGGGAAAAATTGCCATTTTCGTCAAAAGATCGCAGAAAAACACTAATTTCGTTAAAGGGTTGCGAAAAAACATCAATTTTGTGAAAGGATCGTAGAAAAAACACTAAAATTGTCAAAGAATCGAGAGATAAATGTGAATTTTCGCAAAAGGTCTCAGAAAAATACGAATTTTACAAATAGCGGGAAAAACGTGGTTTTTTTCATAGAATTGCAGAAAAAATGCATATTCTGTCAAAAAATTGCGAATTTTTAGAATAGTCTAAAAAAAATCGCGGTAAAGGCACGAATTTTGTCAAAAAATAGTGATAAAATCGCAAATAATTGCGAAAAAAAACTTTAAATTCGTTTAAAGATAGCAGGGAAAAAGGAAAAGTGCGAAATTCGGTAAAAGATCGAGGGGGAAAATCGCGAATTTCTTCAATGAATTGCGAGGAAAAATGCAAATTTCCAAAAAATCACGAATTTTAGCAAAATAGAGTAAAAAACTCTAATTTTGCTCAAAGATAGCAGCGAAAAAGCAGAAATAAAATGAAAATATGATAAAACTTTAATAATTTCTTTTACTGTAATTTATACTTCAATCTTCGATGTAATTTATATTACAGTATTCTTTGACTTTTTTAAAAATTTCTTTTAAGATACTTTTATTTGATCTGATATTTATTCTTGAGATGATTGAGCAAACTAATTTTCACGTGTTATAAACTAAAATTTTTGTCTCATTTTATTTTGTACCCATTTTTCTGCAATTTATGTGTTAAACTAGGGATGCGCAACCTGTGGCCTGCGATGGGTTAACGTATCGCCTGCGAATTTCGTCAATTTACAACTAGAAAAAATTGCAATTTTTGTGAATATGTTGCAGGAAAGGAAAAAAATCGTAAATTTCATCAATTTATCGGGCAAAATATAAAATTTCGTCACTTAAGAATCGCAAATTTCATTGATTGGCACGGAAAAATCGCGAAATTCATTGATCATGGGCAGGAAAAGCGAACTTTGCCGATATGGCTCAGGAAAATCGCAAGTTTCACTCATCAAATATGGAAAAATCGCGAAATAACAAATTTCCCCTATCGGGCACGGAAAATTCGCGAGTTTTGTGGATCATGCACGGAAAGTTCGAGAATTTTGTCAGTTGGACGCAAAAAATCGCACATTTCGTTGATCGGACAAGAAAAAATCTTCAATTGTTTATGATGCTCGAAAAAATTGAAAAAAAAAATGTTTTTTTCGGTTTATCGCGTGAAAAAACGTGAATTTTGTTGATCGAATACAAAAAAAAAAAAAAAAAAAAAAAAAAAGTCAAATTTTGTCAATCAGGCACAAAAAAAAAAAAAAAAAAAAAAAAAAAAAAAAAAAAAAAAAAAATCGAAATTTTTTTGATAAGGCACGAAAAATTCCGAATTTGACGATGTCGCTCAGAAAAACTTTTAATTCCATTGATCGGCTGAAAAAAAAAAAAAAAAAAAAAAAAAAAATCGTGAATTTCGTCAATTTATCAAGAGAAAAAATCGTGAGTTTCATCTTCTCCCGTAAAAAATGAAAATTTATTGGAAAAATCGTGAATCTTGTTGATCGGGTGCGTATTTCGTCAATTAAGGGTGGAAAAAGCGGGAATTTTATTGATTGGATTCCAAAAAATAGCAAATTTTGTCGGTTCAAAACGAGAATATTGCGAGTTTTGTTGATCACACATGGAAAATTTGTTAAATACATCAATGAAGCTTAAAAAATTCTAAATTCCGTTGATCGGGTGCAGAAAAATCGAGAAATTTGTCGATCATGCGAAGAAAATCGTGAATTTTCTCTATTCACTTCGTCAGAATTGTGAATTTTGCCAATTAATCATGGAAAAATCGGGAATTTAACCGATCTGGAATGGAAAAGTCGCAAATTTCGTCGATTAGCTTTGTAAAAATCGCAAATTTCCCTGATCCACTTTGTAAATTTCGAATTTTGTTGATTAGCTTTGTAAAATCTGCGAATATCGTCGATCAGATTCGTAAAAATTTCGAATTTTGTTGATTGGGAACGGAAGAATCTTGAATTTTTGCAAAGTAGGGTCGGAAAAATCACGAATTTCGTCGGTAAATCACGCAAAGGAAAATCGCGAATTTCGTCAATCAGACGCGGAAAAATGAGAATTTTATTGATTATGAGAGTAAAAATCGTGATTTTCGTCGATCAGCTTTGTAAAAATCGCGAATATTGTCGATCGGATTCGTGAAATTTTCGTTGTGTTGATTAGGAGCGGAAATATCCTGATTTTTTTCAAGCAGGCTCTGAAAAATCGCTAATTTCATCAATAAAGCACAGAAAAATTGCAAATTTCATTGATCAAGTTCGGAAAATTCGCAAATTTCGTCAATTAAGCACGGAATCGGCCATCATGCGAAGGGAAATCGCGAATTTTGCCGATCATGCGAAGGAAAATTGCAAATTTCATCGATAAGATGCTGAAAAATCACAAATTTCGTCGATCGGCTTCGTAAAAATAGTGAGTTTCGTCGATCAAGTGCGGAAAAATCACAAATTCTGCCGAACAAGAGCGGAAAAATCGACGAACGATATGTTTGACTTTTTCTTTTGAGCAATAGAAATGTTCAACTCATTACTGATTTTAATCATATGCATAAAAAATTGACCTAAACCCACTATATCTAATGCTTACTGCTGTAATAAAGGTGTTAAAAGTAGAAATTATTTATATCCAATAATCTGAAACACTAATTATAAAGAAAAATGAGAAAATATCTTTGAATTCTTTCAAAAAATTTTTGTAAGGGAAAAAAAAAAAAAAAAAAACAATTGGTTTCAACCGTGATCTGAACCTGAACAAACATTAATTTAGCATTAGAACTGTAGGGCAAAATTGGGAAATTTCATTAGTGGCAATTTTTTTTATTTAAAAATACAAACAATTTAAATGTCTATAAATATTAATCTATAACTCAAATAAATATTAATAGTAACTCAAATGTTAATATAAATATATTGGAACTTGAAAAAGTAGAATCATTGATGAAATGTAAGTAAATTGTATTATTTCCTTGTAAAAAAGTGACCACAATGTGGCCACTGATAAACAATTTTTCACTGGCCACTTTTTTTCATTTGCTGGCCTTGTGGCCAGTGGCTAATGCTAATTTTGCCCTTTAATTAGAGCAATTTTCTAAAATAATATAAAAATGTTAACATTATTATTTGGGTTGAACTTTTGTCTCAAAAAGCATTGTGTAAACTACAGCATGAAACTTAAACATAAAGATAATAATTACCAATCTTTTGATGCTGTGTGAGTGCACAGAAACAATAGCTGCTCGAAGCTTCATTACTTTCTTCATACTCATATGACAATCATAACACCTCTTAGATTAGCATATTTGCTTTCTGAAAAAAATCACAAATAGAAATAATATATTCAATTTTGGCAGCATTGTTTATTTTCAGAAATCACAATCCATTAAAAATAATAGTAATAATAACAAAAATCAAAAAAATATAAATATTTTACATAATACAATATAGTAAATTTTTGCTTCATATGTACTATTAATTTACAATCAAATTCATAAATAAGGGCCATTCCATGCCCAATTAACCAGTGACTCAACCTTATCCTTTCAGAGTTCGATAAAACTCTCAGGAATTGTTCTGCTTGATGATAATAAATGAGAATATATATTCATTTTTTTTTGCATTAAAATTTCATATCGTTAATTAGATAGTATTTTTAAAAATTTTGAAAAAATTGTATGTTTGTTGTAATTTTAAAAGCTTAAAATTCTGAAATTTTTATAGTGGGAGCTCATTGGGATCAGGAGTTATCAAATAAAAGCAAAAATTAACAATAAAATAACAATTTAATTCTATTTGTTTTGTTATTTATGATTTGTATGGTAATTTTTAGCTTTTATTTTATAACTCTTGATCCCATTGAGGTACTACTCTAAAAATTTCAGAATTTTAAGCTTATAACATTACAACAAACTTACATATTTTTTCAAAAGTTTTAAAAATAACTATCTAAATATATATATATATATATTTTAACTATGCATAGTCAACTTGCATATCAAATTAAACCTTATAAATTCCACTTTGAAATGAGTGGTCATAAAATTTTCTATGCAAGTCAAAAAATGATGATTTTTCAAAATTTAAATAATTGTATGAAAATTTAAAGCAATAAACAAAAAAAAAAATAAAAGTATGCTCTAATTTATATCATCATAGAGAATGATCCCTGGCAGTTTCATTGAAATCAGAAATGGTCAGGTTGAATATTGAATTATTTTGGTTGATTTGACATGGAATGACCCTAAATGAAATTTTATTTAGTAATTAATCAACCATAATAGCCAAAACATAATTACAAATTTAGCAAAAGCATTGTGACCCCCATAAGAAATACAAACTGTTTTCATTATTCAATAAATTGTAGACCTAACAATCATTTTTAAAAGACAAGGCACATATGTCATATATGCACCAACATACATAATTTATGCCGAAACGGCATTATTTTGAGAGATTTGGTATACAGGCAATGTTTACTTATAAATAAATTATTTACTTTTATATTATTTTTTAAATTTTAAAGTGTAGTGAGAATTGTTTAGCCAAAATAAATAAGTAACTGTTACTAGAATGTATACAAGTATCACATAACAACATGCAAAGAGAAGAGAGAAAAAAAATAGCATATACAGGGATGTCACTCAAAGAATAACAAAAAAGAGGAAATTCCACGTAAAGTTAAATTCACGACATTTTTCACAACATTTATGCATGAATTTTGTAAACTATATTGTTTATAATAAACTAAATAAAGAATTAAATTTATAACAAACTATTTTTTAAAAAAGAAAGAAATAAACCTTTTTTTCCTTATAAATTTTAACAAAAGTCTTTCAAAAGGTGCATTTGTCAAAAAATTTGAAATATACTGTTAATTAACTGTGCATGATAACTAAAAGGAGTAAATAAAAATGATTTTTCTTTAGTTCACAGTATTTTATATCAATTAAAAGGTAACCCACCATAAATCCAGTGAGGAATTTTATGTATTGCATCATTTTAAATCAGTTTAAGTAACCAGGGAATAGACTTGAAGATTATTCCACGAGTGACCAGAAAAAAATTGCAGGGGTATTTTTTTTTTCGCGATCGTTTGATAAGAATCGCTGTTCTACATTGCAATTGTTTGACGAAAATCACCATTTTACATCGCGACTTCTTGAAAAAATTGCCATTTTACATCGCGATTGTTTGACGAAAATCGCCGTTTTAAATCGATACCGTTTCACAAAAATCGCCGCTTTACATCGCGATCGTTTCAAGAAAATCGCCGTTTTATATCGCAACCGTTTGAAGGAAATCGCCGTTTTATATCGCGACCGTTTGATGAAAATCGCCGTTTTATGTCACCATCGTTTGGCGAAAATCGCTGTTTTATGTCGCCATCGTTTGGCGAAAATCGCCGTTTTAAATCGTTATCGTTTCACAAAAATCGCCGCTTTAAATCATGATTGTTTCAAGAAAATCGCCGTTTTATATCGCGACTGTTTGACGGAAATCGCCGTTTTATATCGCGACCGTTTGACGAAAATCGCAGTTTTATGTTGCCATCGTTTGGCGAAAATCGTCTTTTTATTTCATGATTGTTAGAAGAAAATCGCTGTTTTACATCGTGATTGTTAGAAGAAAATCGCTGTTTTACATCGTGATCGTTTAACGAAAATCGCAGCCTTATATCGCGATCGCTTGATAAAAAATCAGTGTTTTATTTTGCGATCGTTTGACGAAAATTGTTATTTTATTTTGTGATCGCTTAACGAAAATCGCGGATTCTTAAAAATTAAAAAAAGCGGAAATCCGCCATTTGGCGGAAAAGTGGCATCCCTGCATATAGAAGCGAGCTTAGAAATAATACTCAGAAGATTAGAAAAAAAAATCTTATAAACCAATAATATATTGCACAACTAAATGCACACCAGGGTTTGTGATTGTTTTGATTTTTTTAATCTTTCAGAACTTTATTTTATGACTTTTCTTATCATTTTTAAAATAAAAATTATACACATACACATGGATGTTATAAGAATTATCAAGCATAATAATATCACACAATTAACATAAATGATTAAAATGTAACATTTTAGGCAATAGAAAAACCTTTACTACACAAAATGCATCGAAAAGTACAAAGGGACAAGGGGGGTAGGTAATAAACTGATGTTTAATTACTCTATTTTTAACTACACCACTTTTATCAACGAAAACCCCCTCCCCCCTTCAAAGAAAATTCTGAAATGACACTCCTGTTTCTAATTTTCAAACATACCAAACCAAAAGGCAGTTAAACATTCGTTACACTTAGGCAAATAAGGTTATTGCAGTAAAAAGCTAGTTGATCATGAATTCTACAAGTCCCCCCCCCCCCCCCCCAAGCCACAGAAATGCCTCCCGGAGAAAAGTGTGCAGATTTAACACTGTTAATACGATAACTGTACAGGTATCTTCCGCACTCTAAAGGACCAAGATCCACTATTAGATTCAAATGAATATTCACCATGTGTTTCAAATTTTGCTCAAATTTATAATAATAAGGCATCACCAAAGAGAGCAGAAAAAGAGAATTCTTTTTTAAACTTCACACTTCATCTACTTTTTACATAGTTAAGGTTTTATCTTTCTAAAAGCAGTTTAATTATCTGTATTATATTAAAACTAAATTACATTAAAGTAAATTATTAAGTTTGTTTACAGCTTAAATTAATTTTAAAATAGTAATAACAACAATAAAAACAGATTTAAATCAACGATTTAAAATAAAATTTACATAGTACAAAACATCAATACTTGAAAAATGAATAATTTACAACTAATAAGTAATTTAACAAAACTACAGTTATCAAAACAAAGCATTATTCAGCATTTAAACCATTGGAAATCTTTTAAAATATGTTCATGTTTTATATGACTTAATATATACACTATATAATGCATTAAAATCTTTTAAAGTCTTCAATCAATCAAAAATGTTGCAGCGAACTTAAAAATGCACTTTTTCGTTAGTGAAAATGAATCGTAACTTTCGATGAACTTCTAAAAGTCACGCATGAAAAAATATAAACATATTTTTAAAGCGATTACTTGAATTAATTAAGATTACATAAAGTAAAAAATAGAAAAATACATACCTAAATAAATCCAGTTATAGTTAATAAAGAAATTGTTGCACGAACAACAAATTATCACATAAGTTCGCTAAGAACGATAGCCGAAAGCTGCCCAACACACGAGGATGGAAAGTAAACAACATGGCGGCCTCTACCTGTTGCCATTCGCCTAGTATGAAAATGGCGTCAGCCACGGAACCAATTTGGGTACAGTCAGGATTCCGTTTGGGTAGTAGTTTTTGCTCGTTTTGGAATGATTTTTGCCGAGAAATTTGATTTGGATATGATTTCACCCAATTTGGTGATTTTATTATTTTTTTTACCTAAATTGGACATTAGTCTAATTTGGAGCTGTTCTGTTTTGGAGTTTCATTTTTACAGAGAGTAGTTTAGATACACCCTGTATAAATAATTAGCAACTATATTTGTCGTCTGTCCCATCCGTCCGTCTATCTGTATGTAACAGTGCAAAAACTATCCAATGGAATGGTTTAAAATTTGATATACAAAGTCGTTGCAGAAATTTGTAGAGTCATTTTAAATTTTATGAAAATCGAGTCAAAACTTTAAAAGATTTCTTCATTCTATCACATCCCATCATACATAACTAATTCAATGATATACCATGATAGGTAATGATTGTAGGTTGCCATGCTGATTACAGCCTGTTTCAAATGGAGTCCTATTATTTCCGTGTTACGGAATTTACTATAAATAATTGTAATAAATTATGCATTGATCCTTTTCTTTCATAAGAGTGCTAAAACTATTGCACCAAGATCTGAATACTTATTAAATTATTTATGGTACAAACGCACCGCATTTTCCAAGTTTGACGTAGAATTTTCGACTTGTTTAGACATTGAATTTTAGACAACGAAATTTATAGAAAGCAGGACTCCAAGGATACTTTTAAAAATTAGAAATAAGAAACTAAAGCAAATTAAATTAAATGTGCGTAAATTAAAAATGTGTTATCTTTGCTCTGTTTCTTTTTTAACACTTTCTGTAATACAGTTGAAAAGTATTTGTGCAGTCGGTTTGACTGTCCGTCTGCCCACACTTTAACTCTCGTAAATATATTCGAATTTTCATGCAATTCGTAATCCTTATTTAGGGTACCGTAGGCATGTCTGGTATTATATACGAAGTATATGGAATTAATAGTTCATTTACAGGGACATACAAAATAATTCTATTACATTATGGTCTATAGGGGAAAATCGTTTACAGAGCATTATAATGACATTATGCTATTTCAAATGTATTGAAAATGAATAAATCGCTGAATTTACCTACGATTACAGAAGATAAATTTTAAAATTTACTGAAATTTTTCAAAATAAATAAATAAATAAATAAAAATAAATAAATAAATAAATAAAAATAAATAAATAAATAAAAATAAAAATAAATAAATAAATAAATAAATAAAAATAAGCTTGTCGAATTTTGCCAAGGAGGTCATCATCATGCCAGGAACCAATTTTTTAATAGAATCATTTTTCTTTACTGAATCATTTATTATCATGTCAAAAAAGCACCTTAAAATGTTTAAATTAAGAAAAAAAAATCAAAGGGTACTGAGCCCTTAAGGGCAGTAAAAAAAGAAAAAGAAAAGGACGATTTTACGGAGATTGTACTGGTAGTCGGGACGCCAGTACAATTAATTGTTTTTTAACGGAAAGTTTCCGTAAATTCCAGAAAACTTTCTGTTTTTTCGTGGATTAACAGTAATTTTCCCGTTAAAAACAGTAAATTGTACTGGCACCCCGATTACCCGTTCAATCTCCGTAAAATATTTTTTTTTTACAGTGTAGGGAGAAAGATTCTTTATCCCTCTGTAAGATTAAAATATTTTAAAGATAATTATGAGTAGTTTAAAATTTGTGCTAAAAATTCAAACATTTTGAAAAGTAAAAAATATTTTTTACTCGTTATGTAACTTATGACTGGAAAAGGAAATATGTCGGACGTTCCTCTCAGACCGCACAGCTTTGAAGAAAGTCCGTAGTAGTTATAGCTGCCACCACCGATATAATTAGGTCATATCGGTCACCCACAGTGAGGATTGTGTAAATGAACATTGACGCTGTCAATTAACTGAATTAACAGTTTATTTAGAATATACGTACACAATAAATACGCTATTTACAATTATATACAGTTACAACTCGGATATAGGTGATCCAGTTCAACATTAAATTAAATACAGTAAAGGTTGGCTGTTTACTGTTCAAATTACACCTTCTCCGTCACACTCAATGCACGTTAGATTCACTTTACCGAAGATCAATTTCGAATCTCCCAACACATGATACTCGGCTTACGTATCCGGCCCAGAGCACTACACACCAGGACGTCCGTGTCCCTTGCTCTCCAGATACGAACTCAGTTACGAACTCCGACACAGAGCACTCTCTGCAAGGACCTCTGTCCTACACTCTAGGTACGAGCCCAAAACGAACTGACAAAATCTCAGATAAGACTTGCCCTTCTCAACTCACTGCTTTCCCCAAGGTATACCCCCCTTTTGGAGCTTCTCCGTTGGACGCATTCCCCATTGCTTTCTTGATTCGTGGCATGTTCCTTGTTTGCTCATCATTCACAAACATCGCTGACGGATGAACACGCCTCTCGGCAATATTCTTTCTCTCACCTCACCACCTGCACATGATCACCTGTCAATTCTGACTTTACAAAGAAAGAATGTCACCTTGAAAATTCCAGTACACAGCCGGTACAATACATAAAATATTAAGATAAAGAAATAACATAAATTCCAATCTTGTAGCAGATGTTGTCTCAGAACCTGACAATATACAAATTTCGAGCTTACAAGGGGATGAAGAACCTTCCTATCTGCTTGCTGGAAATATACATACATATATATATATACAGGGTGTTTCGCTACCAGACCGACAAACTTTGAGGGATGATAGTAGACATGAAGACAAACATTATTAAATAGGAAACCATGGGGCGCAAACGTCTTCTATAGGAGCTAGGGGCCATTAAAATTTAAGGGCTAAAATTTCAAACGATGATAAAAAACGGAAAAAAGGGTCGATTCGTTTGCGGTTTTCACTAAAATCATTCTTTATATCACGATTTTTTTAGAAAAATATTTTAAAGGTTAAGTTCAAAAATTGTCGATAGAGGGCGCTTTAGACTTTAGAGTAACGAACAATTACTTTTTACCGTTATTTTGTGCATGGGGTTGAAATTATTCTAAAGTTTAGACGTTAACTTAAATTTTAAGCCCAAAATCGGAAACATTGGGATCGGGTAACTATCGAAAATTGAACTGTGAACAGAGGGGGAGATTTTAAATACTGATAAATATTAGACAAACAAATCAATTTTGTTGCGGTTTGTGTGTAAATCATTCCTTTGGAATTATTTTATTCAAAATGACGTACTACTTTGGTGTCCTATTTTTTTTATAGAGGGCGCTTCCGACACATCTCTGACATTTCAATGGCATTACTCCTGCGTGGTTTACTACCAGACCAACATACTTCCAGGAAGTATTAGCGATACAAAAATGACTCGGAATCACATAGGAATGTAACGTTAGAAATGCCTTTTATGCGAGTTACGGTTAAAGGAAGCAGAGAAAAGAAAACAGAAACAGCAGAGAAAGAGCAACACGTTAATGTGACAGGAAACAGTTTATTTAAATGTATTACTACAAAAGGTGTTCGAAATTACGACCAGAAGTATTCCGGCATGCTTGGCAGCGGCGTCACGTGGAATTCCTCACGATTTGAAAGATTCCTGGCATCTCTGATAGTTTTCTGGCAGCTACAGAAATACCAGCTGCGAGGTCTTCAACTGATGGTACGGGAGTCTCATACACCCTATTTTTTATTTGACCCCAGCAGAAGAAGTCCATACATGACAGGTCCGGCGATCTGGCAGGCCAATGAACCGGGCCACCACGACCTATCCGCCGCTGTCCATATGTTACTTTGATGTGTCGGCAAACTTCATTGGTAAAATATGGTGGAGCCCCATCGTGCTGTTCATCGTTGAAATACTTCATTCTGCTACCTTTGGAACCGGTTTGCGAATAATCACTTCAAAGTGATCGCTGCTCAGGCACATTACCGTTTAGCACCATCTACCGCAAGGAAACCGCAGCGCCATCTACCGTCACTGTCAAACTAACTGGACTACTTCTTGTCGAACACCTTTTCTAGTAAAAACTTTAAATAAACTGTTTTTTGTCACATTAACGAGTTGCTCTTTCTCTGCTGTTTCTATTTTCTTTTTTCTGCTTCCTTTAACCGTAACTTGCAAAAAAGGCATTTCCAACGTTACATTCCTATGTGATTCCGAATCGGCTTTGTATCCCTAATACTTCCTGGAAGTATGTTGGTCTGGTAGTAAAACACCCAGGAGTAATGCCATTGAAATGTCATAGTTGTGTCGGAAGCGCCCTCTATTAAAAATGAGGACACCAAAGCTGTACGTCATTTTGAATAAAATAATTCCAAAGGAATGATTTACACACAAACCGCAACAAAATTGATTTGTTTGTCCAATATTTATCAGTGTTTAAAATCTCCCCCTCTGTTCAAATTTCAATTTACGCTAGTTACCCGATCCAATGTTTCCGATTTAGGGCTTAAAATTTAAGTTAAAGTTTAAACTTTAGAATAATTTCAACTACATGCACAAAATAACGGTAAAAAATAGTTGTTCGTTACTCTAAAGTCTAAAGCGCCCTCTATGGACAATTTTTGAACGTAACCTTTAAAAAAAAATTCTAAAAAAATTCTGACATAAAGAATGATTTTAATGAAAACCGCAAACGAATCGACGCTTTTTTCCGTTTTTTATCATCGTTTGAAATTTCGGCCCTTAAATGTTAATAGCCCCTAGCTCCTACAGAAGACGTTTGCGCCCCATGGTTTCCTATTTAATAATGTTTGTCTTCATGTCTACTATCATCCCTCAAAGTTTGTCGGTCTGGTAGCGAAACACCCTGTATATTTGCTGAAAAATTCCAAATTTAAATGAAAAGAAGGGTAAGTAATTTTCCCGTAGGATAATTAAACATGGCATTTCACTTTTTAGGTGCATTCGTAATTATGTAAATACGTAGCACCTTTAGTAGTCATTCAATCAGTGCGTCTGTCCGCATATAACGGAGCAAAAACTATCCAACCGAATCGATTGAACTTTAAAACATATAATAATTGCATAATTTTGTCGAGTCATTTAGAATTTCATGAAAATCAGATGCATAGTTTAATTACAGGGACAATCAAAATTATTCCGTTACATGACGGCCAATGGGAAAAAAAAAAATTTTCAGGTGCAATTTCAATGGAGTTAAACTCTTTCGAACATAATGAAAAATTAATTGATATGCGTCTATGAAGTGTATACTAAAATATACACTCTCTACAATGTGTAGAGCAAAGAATATTTATTATTAATTTACAGGACCGCACAAAGGCATTCCATTACATAATGGTATAGGAGGAAACACTGTTTGGGTTACGTTTTAATAATATTAAACTATTTCACGTTTTATAAAATTGATATACGTTTCTGAGTATTACCACAAGTTACTTCCTGAATAATAGAAAGCGAATAATATTTACAGGGCCACACAAAAGTATTCCATCGCATAATGTTATAGGGGGAAACACTGTTTGGGATTTGTTTTAATAGTATTAAACTATTTCACGTTTCATGTAATTGATATACGTTTCTTAGGATTAATTCAAGTTACGTCCTGCATAATAGAAAGTGAATAGTGTTTACAGGGACACACAAAAGACTTCGGATACTCTACAGCAGAGGTTCCCAAAGTGTGCTCCGCGGAGCCCTTGGGGCTCCGCCTGAACTTTCTAGGGGCTCCGTGGTGCTCCAGGAAAATAATCAAATTATGAAAGAAATTAGCATATTGCAAATGAAAGATTTTCAAAAGTATGTAGGAATTTGTGTGTGTGCGTGTCAAAAATAAATATACCTTTAATTGGGATGGAAAATACAATAATACACCCCAAAGTTATTTAAGTGTTTGCATTATACACGTATTTATTTTCTGCATAATATTTTTGGTTTGACTTGCTTTATTATATGTTTCTGCATTTACTGTGTTTAAAAAATTCAATTTAAATTAGGCTACAAGAAATAGTATTCTAAATCGAATGCACAACGTCAATCAAAACAGAAAAGGCCCGCCAGTGCTGTTAACTCTGCTTGCTGAATAACTGTGCTTGAGAACAGTTTTGTTCTTTGAAGCTCCGCCAATCATATGTTTGTATTTAATTCTTTATTTCTCACTCTTCATAATCAGATGAAGCAACAAAAGACCGTTTGGACAATGAAATTATTTCTGTACCGTACACCCCAAATCAAGTATTGTCATCAAAGCAAGACAGAACCGAGACATTGGGGGGAAGGCAATCTCGATTAAAAAAAACTAAAATACGATGAAAATTACTTATAAAATACGATTTATTGAAACATATGATGATCGGCTTCTCTGTGTGATTTGTGGTAAAGTTTTGAACAACAGTTCAATGTTTTATGTTATTTGTATATTTAAACTTTCTATACTGTTTTTCATTGTACAACAAGAAAAAATGCCCCTAGAAAAAATGTTATTTAAAATGCTCCCTTTTTGTAATAGCTTATATCATTTAACAAACCCCACATTAGATTCATTTAATATTTATATACGTTGTGTATATAATTTTTTTCCTTTTCGTAACTTTAATTGCTTTAAAATGTTTGTTTTATTTTTTATAATTTCTTAGTTCTTTAAATTGTCTATGATATTTTACATAATTGTATTTAATTTCAGAAGCAATGTATATTGCTGAAAACGCATTTTTTCAGCATTACAACCCTTGTAAAATTTTCTTTTAATTGGTCTCTGCCACATTTTCCAATCAGAAATAAGTCAATAGCAATATAAAGAATATATATTGGTTCTTTACATTTGTTATCACACTAAGAATTTGAAATTTTGCTCAGCTCCACCTGTTATTTAGACGTTTCGTCAATGAGTGCCTTCCCTGATATAAATTTAATCCCACCCATACATTCTATTTTGTTAGTAAAGTTTTTCTACTAGTTGCAGTTCGTTTAACATGTGTAGTTTTTACCTGCTTATCTGTTTTGAGGCAAAAACAAGTACGAAAAAATGTTTCTTTCAACACTATAATTAATAGCCAACTACTTTAAATAAAGTACCCAAAAAAGTGAACAATTTTTCACCTAACAGTTCAGCTTATAGATTTTTCCCCGCCCTTTTAAATGTTAAAACGATGATTTGTTTCTAAATGTATTTTTTAAAAATAATTAAAAAAAAAAAGAAGCTGATAGGGGATTCATTTTCATTGCATGTTTAGAAGTAGTACTAGAGACTTGCCCCTTTCCGGCACACTGTGCCCGGTCTGGGATACCTAATTTTAATTCCAAACTTGCAATTGGCACCAATAAAATTTTAGTAAAATTTTGCTTTTACAATAAAAGCTTTAATTAAGGATTTCACAATATCTAAAATATTCGTTTGTGAATTCCGGTGTCAGTCGATAATTTCTCATTTTACTAATAGATTTCGCCCGTGCCGGAAAGGGTTAAAGAAGCACGAAAAAATATTCCATAATCGCATAATTCTAATACGGGTAGGTGGTACTAACGAAAACGTGTTACATATTTTCTCATGGATGACTGGAACTACCCATTTCCTTTTTTTAGGGAGTACTCTATTGGAATTATACAGAAGTATAACAGTGCAATAACTGTATAACTTAACTTTTTTTCTGTGTGTGTGTGTATGGTTTTTGCCATAAATAATCGTTTTACGTAAGCCTCCATGCAATACATAATCCAGACATGGTTACCATTCTCATCTTTAATTCAGAATTCATATTGGAAATCCCAAAAGAATATTTTATATTTTAAAAATGGATGTCATGAACCCATTAACACTTGGACTGCCATGGCTGTCATTTGTGAGAGCCAATGATGTTTCCGTTGGGCCATTGACTATCAGATATGATAGCCATAGTGTTTCAACACTTCAGGCCTTGGCTATCAAGAACGGTACGAGTTACATAAAAATGGTTTTGGAGTTTGATTATTGGACTCCTTATATATGATGTGTCAGACATACGTGGTTTGTGCAAATTGATATATGCGCCGATTGTATGAGTTAAGTCTTGTAGAAAATGAACATTCTTTCCACATTTTTCTCTTTCTTATTGTAATTAAAATTCAAAAAATTCTAACCTAATATAATAGAAAATAAATAAAAATATAGAAAATAAAATAATCGAAAAATAATAGACAGAAAATCTAAACCAATAATCGCCCAAGCTCATCCTTACATATATTTAAAAATTTTCCAATTTAAGAGATTATACGGTAGAAACATAAATTTTAATAAATGATTTTAATGATAAATGACAAATTTAGTTGGCTATCAAATAAGCCTTGACCACTCATGGAAGAATTTACACTAACTTTCGTGGGGTGCTTTGGCTATTATTTTTGATAGCAAGGATGAGAATCTCCCTATATGCTCAGGCATGAAAGTGGGAAATGAAAAAAAAAAGGTGGAAAAATTTCTTCATCTATTTAGTGGGACCAAACTCGTATAATTTAAGCGTCATTTTAATAGCTACATATACGACCAAATTAAATGTAGCTGCACATATTACTGTTTTTTTTTTTCTTTTTTTTTGTTCATAACTTAGAAATTATTAACAATATTGTTTGCTTCAGACATACATCTCGAAAAAGTTATCACAGAAATTACCCAAACGTGTTATATAAATAGTACAAATTATTCTATTCCAAAAACACTTCCTTTCACTTTAAATTTTTAAAGTAAAAAAAAAAAATCCTTTTAAGACATTTTGAACATTTTCATTTACATGACTGACTTTCAGATGCTTATATAAGCTAATTTTTTATTTTATGTCTTTTTCACAACAATTCAAGAACAAACTCCAAGGGTTTGAATAAACAAAATGTCAGGCAATTTTTCAGCCCCCACCCCCTAATAGCCTTATAAAATTTTCTTTGCATTTTTGCACTAATCCAGAGAATGTCCAAAATTGCTTTAAAAAAGGTGGAATTCCTCCTTTAGGAGAAACTCTTTCATGCCTGTGTGTTGCAAAATGAGTCAGATTAAAAAATTTTGATTATATGTTCCAAATATTCAAATTACACACACACACAACTGGCACACTGGTGAACATTAACAGTTTTCGCTTGGCAGTCAATGTGTTAACAATATTGCTTGAACACCGCTTTGGTAAAAAGATTTTGTTTTAATATTTAAAATTTTTAAAAATTCTAATATGAATTTAGAATTTCTGTATCAGGAAAGGGCCAAACTGAGAATCATTTATGGCTCGGATTTTTATCCATCAGATTTTTCTGTGCTCCATAGGCATAAAAAAATTTATTTATAAACCATAGAGTATCGTTGGGTTCAGGGGCTCCGCCTTAGGAATTCTTCCCAAAACGGGCTCCGCGAGTCAAAAAGTTTGGGAACCGTTGCTCTACAGTATCCTATTACACCAATATTTGAATATTTTTAAAACTTCGTTACGGTACGAACGCACCTTATTTGCTACGCTTTACGTGCAATTTCCATTTTTTCCCCACCAGATAAGTCTCCTTTCTTCTAAAAATATTAAACTGTTATATTGTCATCGTAAACATATCTGTAAAAGCAATTTATGTGATTCTATCATAACAGGAGGAAAGTTGGAAATCGATGACAAAAATGCATCTTTACTTAATTACAAAAAAAAAAAAAAAAAAAAAAGAAAAGAAATGAAAAAAAAAAGTTGAGTTAAATGAAAGAGTGTAGAAACCTTTTTGTGTAAAAAGGAGAAAAATCGATGCAGCTAAAAATTTTAAGAGTAGATGAAATCCGGCGAAATATTTATTCACCTATGAAATTGAGACAGATAACTTTCCTTTAAAGTTATTTATTTTATATGATTATTTAAATATCACGAATGATAATAATAAAAAAAAATATCAAAACCTGTCATCTGAGAGAAGATGAAGATTCATTTAAAAGCAAGGTTGCCAGGGACGGCGAATATTTATTTTATTATTTTGTCTACCACTATTTCAAAATAATAGTTTTCGGGGTATGTTTCTACTAATTTTGAAGGCAGGGTATTATTGTTTAGAAATAGTGGTAGACGCAATAATTAAAAATCGGTTGTCAGAGGTTCACTTGTACAAGTTAAGGCGGGTTTAACTTAAGGACAAAGGAAAAAACTGGTTAATTGGTCATTAATTGATTTGGCTATTGACATTTTTTATTGTTTTCTTTTGTTCGATTTTTTCTAAATATTATTTAAAACTTAATCAGAAATCAAATTATTTTGTGGAAGCTTTTTAGCTTAACTGAAAACAAATCAGTTTATTATTATTTATAGCTTCTGAAAAAACTATTAATCTAAAATTTTGAAATGCATGCTCCAGATGGAATGGAGAGGACACCAACTTACTAATTCTGAATCAAATTTATCGTAATAGAAATGGTACCAATATCAGTCGATTATGAATAATCATTACTATTAAATGGAATACTTGCATTTCAAAACCCATCTACTTAATAAAATTTAAATTCTAACTTTTAAGTTTACAATAGCAACATCCAATTGGAAAATGGTTTTTGTTTTACATTTTAATTTATGAACAAAGAGCTAATTTCAAGTTCTTTATACAAGACGTTTTGGAATTAAACTTTTTTATTTGAAGCTTGAATTTTAGTCTTATCATACTGATTTTTATATGAATGAAAAAACTTAAAGGCAAATGTCTTAATATTTTAAATCCATATATATTTTTTAAATGAAATACAAATTATTAAATAACTATTCGAAAAAAATAACAATGAATCAAAATTTCTAAACCATTTTACTACATTCGGAAAATATTGAAGGAGTTGAAAGAAAAAATAATAAATGCTTGGTAAAAAAATTTATTTGTATCACATAAATGTAAAAAGTTGTTTTTAATTCACTGGTACTAGGATTGCCACTATATGAGAGTGACTACATACGGGAAATAAAATTTGATTCACCTAGAAGACGATTTTGAAGAAAAAAAAATCTCAAAAAATAGAGTATGGAATAGATAATGCGGAAATCATCTGTCCCAGTAAAAGTAAGAAAGTGCTAAAATATTGAATCCTTTAAATTTACAACGATACTGAAATCCGACGAGCCGATCACAGCAATATTTACAGAATATTTTGCAAAACTGCAAGACGATTGCCAGTTTAGACGTTATAATACTAGGTTGAGAAAAATGTTCTGGAAAATATGTGAAAGTTGTGTTGTTATACGCAAATTAACAGCAAAAGTAACATGGACTATTCTTCAAAGTAGAAACCATCATACTCCACGACTTTCTGCCAAATTCCAGATTTGCTGGACGTGCCATGAAGATTCATTGAAATCGAAATCTCTTGACCAAGTTTCTTAAACTTTATTAAAGGTTTCAAATTGACCTTTTCTTTAATAATGCCGGATCAACACACGCAAATCATACTGATCAACAGGCATTTTGGAACCGAAATTCCTGAACTCCTATAAATATACTACTAGTAAACCTATATACGATATAAATTCTAGTAATTATTAAATTAAAATTTTCCAGAACTTTTTTTTTTTAATCTAATAATACAATGTTGACAGTGAAATTTTAAAATATCCTGCAGATGTAGCAGCGATCGATTTTTCGGACTTCAGCATCGTTGCACATTTAAGGGATTCCAGTAGTTCGCATTGTTAGGATAGCAGATTTTCGCATTATTTATTCTAGACGAAATTTAGCAATACATCCTGCTAAGCCTGTCATTATCGCCAAGATATATTTATTGACTTGACTTAATTGATCTTACACGAGAAATGTTAGTTTATTTGTTGGTATAGTTTGAGAAAATTTTCATCCTGAATACATTATGCTCTCTGAGCATATGTCGCCACTTTCTTATAAAGGAATCCTAAATGATCTCGTTTCCCTTGCATAAGATGAGACACTTGTATTGTGAGTGTTAATATATTTTCAGAAGCCATCTGATAGAATCAACTAAATATTATTCCAGCGGGTTATTTTATATCAAATATCTAAACTCAAGTAATTTAAATAACACATAGCGATCATGTTTACCAGAATAACAAGTTTTTGTAACACAGATCGCTGTTATATCTAAAGCCTATCAGCTGTATTAATATTTCAAAATATTTAAAATCGATATTACGTAAACCCTATTTTTAAAAGTATATGTGAGAACATGTTATCAAATAGATTTTGTTTGAATTTGCTTGAGAAAAAAAGGAAAAAAAATAGACTTTCGATAATATTGATCACAGATAAGATTCCAACTGCTAAAAGAAAAGATTGACAGAAATTCTCAGTTAAATTTAGCCTTGAATTTGAACTTGAAAATGACGTGATCAATGCAGTAGACTTTTTCACTGCGACCGTTGCCTTAAACCTCTTACTTTCGCTGTTCGATAACGCAAACATATTCAGAATTTTGATTTTATATAATAAACATTCAGATATTTTTGAAAAGCAACCGAGGAATTTAATAATGCTTCTATTATTGAATACATGAGATAATAGTTTTTTTTTCTTTCTTTCTTTCTTTTTCTTTTTTTTTTTTCTTTTTTTTTTTTTTTTTTTTTTACAAGATGGCCAAAAAATCGGGATTTTCAATCAAATTGAAATCCGTACCACATTACAAACTTAAACTGGTCGAGGATTAGAACTCCACACATCTTCATAAAGCGATTATTAATTGGTACTTCTTGTGGCCGATTATATGCGACAGGAACATAGGTCGGAGGAGGGGTCTTGTCTGTCCTTCATGGAGATCTAGGTAATTTAACTCAAGTTGATGCAAAGTTTGCAGAAGACCTCAGAAAACTCCGATGAGCGTGACATGCGTTTCACGTTCGGAATCAACGAATCCTGTGTGTCTACCAGCTTTGAGAGCAGTGCATCTTAGTAAATGTACAGTGGAATATTTGACAAATATGGCAGGAGGACTTTTTTGCTTATTTTGTTTTAAGTTAAATCAAAAACACAGAACCAAAAACCAACAAGTCTCAGTAGCCAATAGAATTGACTACTGAGACTTGTTGGTATTTTGGTTCTGTGTTTGCAATCATTTGGGTTTCTGACATGTTAATAGTTGGGGGGCGGGGGGGGGGTTGATTTCAAATATTTTTCCACTGAGGAAGCGAGTCCGAGTTACTCGCGAAACATATACGTATGATTATGTGATTTTATCTATTGTGTGTTTAA
Source organism: Maratus speculifer (assembly GCA_964019185.1). Taxonomy (NCBI): domain Eukaryota; kingdom Metazoa; phylum Arthropoda; class Arachnida; order Araneae; family Salticidae; genus Maratus; species Maratus speculifer. The sequence continues at coordinate 269,447,003 of OZ025296.1, read as the reverse complement.
ACGTTGGTTAATGATTATACTTAAATTACAAAATTCTTGTCTAATTTTGTTGAATCATTTAAAAGATTTTAATGAAAATCAGATGCATAGTTCAATTAGAAGGACAATCAAAAGTATTACGTTACATTACGGTCAATGGAAAAAATTTGTTTTAAGTAATTTTAACGGTATCTCTTCGAACATAACAAAATTGTTACGCATCTATGAAGTACAGACTAAAATACAGATTCTGTACAATCTACGACGCATATTTGTTATTAATTTATATGAATATTTGTTATTAATTTACAGCGCCACTCAAAAGTTATCCATTACATACTGGTACATGGCGAAAAACTGTTTGGAGCGTATTTTCATCAGCATGTCTTAACTTATGATTAGAAGAAGAACCCGCCTTCCTCGTGTTGTTTTCAGACAATTTTTTTTAAAAGTAAAATTCGCACTTTTGATGTAATTTTTTCCTACTAAACGTAATAGAATACTTTAAAACTAATTATCATGTTTCGATATACGTATGTAAATATACATTTGTTTATTGCGCATATTTTTCACACTGATATGTTTACTTTCATTTTTGTTCTTAGTCTGGACATTATGTTTTTAAAACAATGGCGCATTTGCCTTAATTGTATCAATTTGAGTTGCTTAAATTGGACAAGATATACGATTATGAATTTGAAAAGCAAATACAAGAAAATTCGAAGACTTTGATCGTTCAACATTAATTTTTTACTTTTTAATATTTTATAATGAATTACTATCTCCATGCAAGTTTTTGATTATTTTAATTTAATTTTGCTTTATATATTTGAATCTATATAAGTTTTGGGTTACATAAACATAAATAATATCTTTTAAGGTTATTTTGCATAATGAGATGCCATAGTTTTGTCGCATTTAGGGTATGTTCGACATTTTATTACATAAATATGTATTTTATTACGCAAAAAATTATTGAATACCGGGCAGTTAATTCAAAACAATTTTTTTTCTAGAAATGGTATAAATATCTGCAATATAATCCTACAACATACGACTGTCGCATTTAAGGCAGTTAAACCCTAAATGAGACGTCCGCAATTTTAAATCTGACAGTACGTTTCATTCATGTCAATTTATCAGAAAAAAATATCATTTAATCTTTTTCTCTTGGAACAGAAATTATCCCATAGTTATTATAAACAGTCTTCGTAGCAGCTGAAAAAAAAAAAAAAAATCTTCATTAAATCATAGAATACTGTTTCTCATTTTATGTGCCGGATTATTATAATTTAAAATCACTTATTCTGAAGTTTCTAGCATTAGTAAGAACTCCAAACGAAATAAAATTTCATACATAGTTACAGTTAAACTGAAAATTTAAAGTTAATCCATGACAATTTTTAAAGGATGTGCTTAGAGCGATTAATGATTAAATACTTGTCGCGGGATACATCGTTTAAAATTCACGAGTTATCTCGTCGCAAACTAACCTAAAAATCATATTATCGCGCGATTTTCAATTCTTTTCATAAAACCTCTTTTGGCAATATAGTGATAATGAAATTTAACTCATGATTCCTATAAGAATTTATTAAGGAATTAAAATTGAGTAAAAAATATTTTTTGGTCCAATTTAACAGACTAGTGGTTCAATTTAGGCGACCATTCGCTGAATTTGGACCACTTTTCATATTTTTTTTCAAATTAAAATAAAAATTAAGATTTAAAATATACATATATATATAAAGATTTATTTAGTAGATGAATAGATTGAACACGTGCAGCAATGATTTACAAATATTCCAAAAATGAAGTGAGTTAGAGCTGAAAATAGGTGAAGTAGTCCCTTACTAAATGTAAAAAATCTGTTAGTTTTCTATTTAAAATAAAACTTTTTGAACTATATTCTGTAACTCCTGAGACCCATATATACCGTACTAGGTTATAGGGCTCTGAATGAATAAAAATGATACTGCATAACATTAACGTAATTCTGTTGCAGAAGTAGTTTCTATAATAGAAAATTTTATCTGTCATCCTATAACAGACACCTGTTGTATAATCCGTTGTGCAACAGGTTCTTTGTCGTACTTGATTAAGAAGCGTGACGGAAACTTTATTAATCAACTGCAATCATAATTAGTTGGACACTATCTTTCCGAACTCCTCAAGCATAAAAAAAACCTTTTTCTTCATTATATTCATCATGTATGCAGCTGAAATACAAGTTCGTTAGAATAGTTAAAAAGTCAAAGTAAAAAAGTGTGAATTTGAAAAAATATATACATATATTTTAGTATTTTTTCAATATGAACATCTTTCTCTCTCTTTCCCCAGTTTTCTATTCTCTATTTAAATAAGTTATTTACTATTCCTGTTCTTGAACTCAATTCCATAGAAAACCTTAACCCACGTTAATAATAAAAGGTAAAGAGGGAAGGAAATACCCGCAACAAACGTAATAAATTCTGAGATATTTAAGCAAATTTTCTGTTAGGTTTACAGGCAACCTCTGTTTTTTAGAAAATGTATGTTACAAGGTCATTAAAATTTTGCTTTGAAATCGGTTAAAATGAAAACTACTGGATAAAAAGTTACCAAAAGTCGAAATACTATAAAAGATGTCACAGGATTTTATATCCTGCAATGAATAAATAAAATAAAATCTAAAATTAAAATAAAGAATAATAATTAATAATTAATTCGAAAAATCACCAACAAGAGGAAAACGTCTAGAGGAGAGTTGAAATGAATGGGGCGTTTTTCGCTTTCATCAACTTATTCAAAAAATATTAGTTCGAGAAATGCGAACTTTAGCTACGACAGAATTATTCACTTATCAAACTCTTACAAATAATTCGATTCTCCTACATTTAATATATAACATTTTCTCGAAACCTTTAAATTTGCCTCATCCAACACCGGTTTTAGGTTTAATTTATCAAGAATTTTGAAATTCCACAGCATCTATTTAATATGAGAATTCATCTTTAGAGCATTTTATATTTTTATATTCCCAAAACTCCCAAAACAACTATATGTACTTGAAATTCACGCGAAAATCTCAGCCTGCTACTTAATATTGTTTTAGAACTGAAAAAGAAAGTGAAACGTTTAAAAAATCTAGTTTTCTTCAGAAACTATTAATCATCCTTCACCACTTGTTTTAAATTGCTGAATTTATCAAGAATTCTGAAATTTCTCAGCAAATACTTAATCTGAGAATTTATATTCAGAATATGTTTTGTTTCCATGATCATATTCCAAAAACATCTGTTGTTATTTGAAAAGCACAGATTTCTTTCATTAATTCATACTCTTATGGAAATCTAATCCCGATATCTGTTGTTTCTGATAAGTGGAAGAAAATTACATGACCTTAATTGATTAAAAAAGTAGTATAACTTTCAAAACCTAATTTTCATCTGAAAACACTAATCATCCTCCATTATACGTTTTTAATTGCTGAATTTATTGAGAATTCTGAAATTTCACAGCTAATAGCTATACCAAGAATTCATCTTCAGAACGTTCTATGTTTCCACGATCATATTTCAAACGTTCTAAAAACATCTATTGTTAATCAAAAAGCACAGATTTTTTTCATTACCTCACACTCACATCTCATTCCGTTATTTATTGTTTCAGAACATTAAAAGAAAACACAAGAGCCAAATTCATTTAGTATAACTTTCAAAATTAAATTTGCTTCTAAAACTATTATTTATCGTTTATCATACATTTTTAATCGCTCAGTTTATCGAATATTCTGAAATTTCACAGCTAATAGTTAATCCAAGAATTCATCTTATGAAGAATATTGTATGTTTCCATGATCATATTCCAAACGCCCTAAAAACATCTGTTGTTACTCGAAAAGCACAGATTTCTTTCATTACCTCACATTCCGTTATCTATTGTTTCAGAACAGGAGAAGAAAACACAAGACCTAAATAGATTAAGTATAGCTTTGAAAATCAAATTTTCTTCTCAAACCAATAATCGTCGTTTATCATATGTTTTTAATCGCTGAATTTATCGAGAATTCTGAGGTTCCACAGCTAATATTTAATCTGAGAATTCAGATTGACAACATTTTATGTTTCCATGACTATATTTCAAATGCCCTTCCCCCCCCCCCAAAAAAAAAAGAAAACATCGGTTATCGGTTGTTACTCGAAAAGCACAGATTTCTTTCATCACCTCATAGACCAGGAAGTGGCAGCACAAACAATCACCTCATCGAGTTGACGGCTGGAATTTCGGAATTAGTTAAAACTCGATTAACATATTAAAACGCAATCGGTCTGCAAGTCCTATTTTGGTGAAAAACAAATGAAAACTCAGTTTTAATGGTTGATTCGCAGGTTTACCACTGTGTTTTCCTGCACCAAAAATATAAAAATATGGAGCATTTGAAGAATGAAAACACAATTGTAACCCTACGAGTCAATCGCAAAAATCGGGTTTTTAGATGTTTTCGATCACACAAGTTAGAACTTGACATACCGATTGCGTTTTAATATGGGAATCAAAATTTAACTAATCCTAGAGTTTTATCCGTGAACTCGATGAGGTGATTGTCTGTGCTGCCGCCTCCCGGTCTATAACATTCAAACGAAATCTCATTTCGTGATCAATTGCTTCAGATAATGTAGAAAATCCATGGCCATAATTAATTTACAAAAATATATAACTTTCAAAATCTATTTAAAGTGAAAAAAGATGTTACATCTATTTTTAATTTATTAAAAACAAAACAAAACAAAAAAATAAAAATCGTGTCTTTTAAACAATTTTTAATGTGCTTTTTAACTATTTAAGCTAAAAGATGTTACATCTATTTTTAATTTATTAAAAACAAAACAAAACAAAAAATAAAATAAAAATCGCGTCTTTTAAACGATTTTTAATGTGCTTTTTAACTATTTAATTAAATTATCTGTATTTTTGTAATTGCTTTAAATTTCAAATTCTAGTTTCCTTCTAAAACCACTATTCAATAATCCTCCTTCCTTATGCGTTTTTTTTTAATCATCAAGAATTCTGAAATTCCACAGATAATACCATCTTCAGAACATTCTATGTTTCCATGATCATATTCCTAACGCCCCCCCAAAAACATCTGTTGTTACTCGAAAAGCACAGATTTCTTTCATTACCTCACACTCACACGAAAACCTCATCCCGTTATCTATTGTTTCAGAACTGGCGAAGAAAATACAAGACCATGACCCAAGTCAATTTTTTTTCTGAGGGGGGGGGGGAGCTGGTAAAGGGGGACAGAAGAGCCCACTTATGACAACTTTAAATGACTCTTCCATATGGTTGGTAGACACCTTCCGGTTTTTGTTTTCGCAGCGCTGTGGGGTATATTCATCTCCCCACAAACAGAGTATATCGACTTTTCTCCCTCTCCATAAGGCTACCACCCTCTAAAATTGCCTGTAATAATTTTTACGCAGCTAACGGCATTATTTGTTTCACGTCAGCTGGTCATGACTGCTGTTTCCGCTTGGATTTTTTGATGGCTGAAATCAATTAGATTAAATATTTTACAAACATAAATTTTCCGCCATCAGTTTTTTCTATCAGAAAAAGGAATGTTTCAGAAATATATGTATATATATTTCTACTTTATGTGCTAAAGCTCTGTCTTCTGCCTAATTCGAATTTATCAACAACAGTGGCACCAACTTGTATGAGTCCATGTTGCTTAAACCTACGCAATAATTTGATCTCAGACCAGCCGATTTAAATTGATTTAATTCGTAATTTATTTAATCCCTGAAATGAAATTTGCTTTCATAGACGTTCTTAAAATAATTTTGCTAAAAAAAATTATAAGGGTATCTATTAGATTTACAGGAGCACGAAAACCATGTTCAGAGTTTGTCTAGTTAAAATGCTCACAGAAACAAATGTAATGTATATTTTGCTATCTGTTTTGACATCTTAAACTGATAAAGCAACTGATAAAATGTATGCTTTTCTCGACATTTAGTTTTTTGCATTTTCAACAGTTAGCAATTCTAATGTTATTTATAATAACTATCAATGCATTAAGGAAGAACTTACAAAAAAATAATTTAACAAATGTACATATAAAATTATAATTAAGTTATAATAATTTAAAAATGTGCTTGAAAAAAAAAAAAAAAAAAAAAACATAATTTTGAATTATTATTTTTAGTCACTGGCTAAAAAAATTACTAAAATTTCTTACTTTGTTTTCTGATGTTTATTTTTTATTTTTTCGTTTTAAAAATGTTTTAATTTTTGTGAGCTGCCTTTTAAATAATATCTTCATTCATTTCTGCTACTAGCGACTCTTTAAAACCTTTACCATTATTATTGTTAGTTAAATAACATTCTATTTTGAATATTATTAGAAATTTACTATAAAGATTATTGTTTTGAAGTAAGCACTAGGCAAAATAATAATAATAATAAAAGTCCCCGGTGGTAGCACAGTTTATTTACTCAGCTCTAATATACTCAAGACTACCATTCCAAAATTTTGCAGACATTTTGCAGAATTTTAACATTATACAGTTTAACAAAATGTTGCAATATATAAATCAATAGATATCCTTGTAAAGGTGGCGCCTTCGCCTCATGTCAAACTCCGGCTGTCTTCATGGTGCTTTCTCTTCTTTCTATTGCCCCCTTTCTCAGACATGAAAATTAAGGATAGACCGAAAACGAAAACGAATTTCGGTAATATTTCAATTTTTGGCCGAAAACGAAAATGTCCAAAATTTTTGTTTATCAAGTAATTGATACATAAAAATACATACTAGTTATTAACTAATTATAAATGTAATTATATATGTTGTCCAACATTATGTTCTCTATGCCTCATTCCTAAACTTTTTATTTTCAGATAAAATAAAATATAATTAATTCATTAACGACACAAAGGGATTTTCTAATTATGCGGAATTTCATCCGATTAAAAAATGCTTCAGGGATACATAAAGGGCTGTACAAAATATAACGTTATCATTTTAGGCGGGAGGGAAGAGTTTGGCATATTATATCGTAAGATATGTCTAGGAGGAAGGGGGGGGGGGGGGGAATTGTCGTTTGATATCGATATCATTTTTAATCCTATCAAAATCTTCTCTTTTTTTTTCTAACATAGTCTTTGGAGCAAAATAGTATATTATCTTTTTTTTTTTTTTCTTTAGCCTGTTATCTATTTTTACGAAAATACAAAGTTATTATTAAAATCACTAAATTATTATTAAATTATTTAGTTCTAAAAATTGGAATACCCCCAACGTTTGGCATTTCTATTCTTCTTCATATGTGTATGCATATATAATAATAGTTCAAGAAACCATATGTAAAATACGTTTAAAATGAAGCTTGTGTTTATCAATAAATAAAAAAGAAAGAGAAGGAACGCTATCCATTTGTTTTGTTGATACGAATTTCTATCTGCCACCATCCCTACTCCGTTCGGGGCAAGTGCAACAGGATTTTATTACTGTTGAATGCATTGTGTAACAAAAAGCGATTATGAAATAATACATTTAAATAGTAATTGTTTCTTTTAAGTGTCATTTTATATATATATAGGGTGGTCATAAAAAAACTTTGCCGGTATACGGAGCTCTAGCGGCCAGTCCGCTCAACCGATCGAAATGAAATTTCAGATATAGCTATTCAGAGGTATGAGCTCGAGATTCTATGAACGACAACAAAATGGCGCTCACGGTTACGGTTATAGTTACAGAAACTCGAAAATTTCCAACAGCAACACCCATTTTTTTCATCGCAAAATGCTCAGCGCATGCGAAAACCCTAAAGAGCGTTGGAACCGTACGTGTATCGCAAGAAACGGACATGTTATGCACGCACAAAAAACCGTTCTGGGAATCCCCCCTCACATAGAAAAAACTCGATTGGGGCGCAAGGAGAAAATTTGCGTGTGACACAGAGTCAGTACACTAATCTCTGATTACAATACAGATCGGAGAAACTAAAACTTTTATTTTGATTGCACATTTTCCACATGTGTGCCATCACAGGCAATTAATGGTGATGGCACCCATGAGGAAAATGTGTAATCAAAATAAAAGTTTTAGTTTCTCCGATCTGTATTGTAATCAGAGATTAGTGTACTGACTGTGTGTCATAAGCAAATTTCCTTCTTGCACCCCAATCGAGTTTTTTCTATGGGGGGGGGGGGGAGGAGGATTCCCAGAACGGTTTTTTGTGCGTGCATAACATGTCCGTTTCTTGCGATACACGTACGGTTCCAACGCTCTTTAGGGTTTTCGCATGCGCTGAGCATTTTGCGATGAAAAAAATGGGTGTTGCTGTTGGAAATTTTCGAGTTTCTGTAACTATAACCGTAACCGTGAGCGCCATTTTCTTGTCGTTCACAGAATCTCGAGCTCATACCTCTGAATAGCTATGTCTGAAATTTCATTTCGATCGGTTGAGCGGACTGGCCGCTAGAGCTCCGTATACCGGCAAAGTTTTTTTATGACCACCCTATATATATATATATATATATATATATATATATATATATATATATATATATATATATATATATATATATATATATATATATATATATATATATATATGCAAAGGGATATTTTACTGACTTCTCTTCATTTGAATCATAAAAGTATGCGAAAAATAAATGTAACCAGTTCTACATTAGAGTTTTAGAGGGGACTTTCAGTTTAACTAGAAACATTACCGAAATTTTGTTTCGTTTGAAACTTTAGTACTATCACCAGAAATTTTTGAATAAGTGAATTTTAATTATAAGGAATGATAACGTATGATATCGGAAGGGGGAGGAGGGGTCCAAAATTATCCAAAAAGTTGATAAAGTTATATTTGCACAGCCCCTAACTCGATTTGTCTTTCGTAATGGTTTTTATAAATGACCATCTGTTATATTAAAACTTTCTCAAAGAGTATTCCATACCCTTCTGTGGTTTCAAACTAAATACTTTTTGTTAAATCTGCAGCTTTTAATGAGAATGGGAAAAGCGTCACCAAAACTTAGTGATATAATCATTTCTTTCTTCCTAATTTGCTCTAACTTCTTGAGTAAAAAAATACAGTTATTGTTATTTTACATCAAAGTAAAGTTAAATAAGAAATAGTTACTAGTTAAAAGTATTTAATAATAAGTTTTGTAACATAATGTATTCAAGAGTGTCTTTTTGCACTTGTCTTCCGCCCTGTGATGTGATGTGAGGTGATGGGAAGAGAGGGACAGGCAGAACTTTTTATCAGTAAAACAGGCGAATAATATTTTCTTTTCTTAACTGGTAAACGCAAATATCATTTCAAACATACAATGCACCTGTTTTCTCGAACAGCGAATTACATATGCATACACATATGACAAAAGAATAGGAATGCTAAACGTTGAGGAATTCCATATTTTGAAATTAAATATTTTATCATTATTTAATGATTTTAATAATAACTTTGTATTTTCATAAAAACAGATAACAGTCTACAAAAAGATTGCAGACTATTTTGGTGTACATTAGTTGTTGAGATAGAGCACCTAAAAAATTTATGTCACATACAAACTGACAGATCATCAAACTCACAACAGACTCACAAATACACAGACTCCCAGACAGGCATTTTGCAAAAACATGTTCTTTGGAATCTCTGACCCTTAAAACGTAACCCGTCAAAAACTGGAAATTAAAAATTTTCATAAATCCAATACTTTCTTCTAATAAAGATTTAAAAAAAGTTAAAAAAAAAAAGCCAAAAAATTAAAAAGGAGAAAAATTATAATTTTATATCTAATTTTTTTTATAGGAAAAAGCAGAAAATCGTGAAGCCACAAAAGTTTTGCTTCGTTGCTTTCCTTTTTTCCCCTTTTTAAACTCTTGAAGTTTAGAGAGAGAACGAATCAACCATACAGGCATAGAAAAAGAAATGTGCATTGCGTGCTGGTGGGATTAAATCTGGTTAATGTGAATTTTATTTCAATCGTGCCTCTTAAATGCCTAATTAAAAACGAGTTTCGAATTTTTCTCTAAATTTATAATTCTAAAGAAATAATTCAGAAATATTTTCTGTTTATAATTTAGTTCGCAATGTTGATTTGGATAAATAAATATGCAACATATCAAAATTAATTTAGTTATATTTTTATTTATTGGGCAACAGATTGAGAAACGAATAACATATTAGGTTGAACATACTTTAAAAAAATACACCAAGAGTTTCTATTTATGGAATACATTTTACGGATAAGAAATTGTGAATTTTTTAATAAAAATAGAAAAAAAAAAGTTATTCGTAATTTTATGTCTGCCTTCAATTATTTTAGAGTGTAAAAAATACATAGCTTATAAGGATTCATCAAAAGGTTATAATGTAAGACTTAATAAAAGTGTTTTTATAAGTTTTCTTGTAAGAAAAGAATGTAACTATTTATTAAATAATTTTAATAAAGGTAAGATTTAAGATAAGATAAAGAAGTTTTTAAGCCATTTTGTAAAATGCATAAATATACAGAATATATGTAAATATACCCAGTAAATGAAGATCCAACTAAAATCTTTTGTTTTTAAATTTTGTTCTTTACTGTATTTATCTCAATTTCGAATAGACTAATCCAACACCAAATTTCATGAATGCATGTATAAATAGAAAAAGGGATAATTAATTTATTAAATAAGAACTATTAATTAAATAATATCAATAAAGGTAAGATAGATCTTAAGATAAGACAAAATAATTTTAATTAGAAAAGAAAGTTGGGTGGAATTTTTAGTTAATGTAGCATAGAACTTTAGCCAGTTTATAACATCTATAAGTATATCAATTATTTGTAAGTTTGAAATTCCAGTAATTGAATACTTCGACTAAAATTGATTGTTTTTAATTTTGTTCTTAAATATAACTACCCCAACGAAAGAGATGTTCCAAAGAAAAATGAAACAATAATGTTAAATAATTCCCATTCACAAACATCCATTTTAAATATTGCAGTTAATTTTATTATGCTTAAGTTTGCGGGATTTTTTTTTTCTTTTTTGTACTTAATAATAAACAAGTTGGAAATTGCACGTGAACGTAGCAAATGAGGTGCGTTCGTACGATAACGAAGTTTTAAAAATATTCAGATCTTGCTGATATAGTAGAGCGTACTTCGGATACAGTATAGTAGTCGAAATCTTTACGTTTCTGTAAATATGCAGGAAGTAATTTTTATTACACATCAGCAACGTTTATCTTATTCATAAAATGTGAAACAGTTGAATATAATTAAAACACGTTAAACAATGTTTCCCAGTATAGCATTATGTAGTGGAATACTTTTGTGTGGCCCTGTAATTTAATAATAAAAATTCTTTGCATCACAGATTGTACAGAATGCATATTTTAGTATATATTTCATAGATTCATGCCAATTCTATTATGTTCGAATGAGTGTAACATCATTAAAATGCATTTGAAACTTTTTCCCCATTGACCGTAATGTGATGGAATCCTTTTGATTGTCCCTGTAATTGATCTATGCATCCGATTTTGATAACATTTGAAATAACTCCACAAAATTACACAATAATTATATGTTTTAAATTTCAAACGATTAGAATGCATTTTAAACTTTTTTCCCTATTGACCGTAATGTAACGGAATCCTTTTGAATGTCCCTGTAATTGATCTATCCATCCGATTTTCATTAAATTTGAAATGACAAAATTATGTTAAAATTATGTATTTTAAATTTCAAACGATTCGGTTGGGTAGTTTTTGCGTTGTTGTATGCGGACAGACGGACAGACGGACGGACGGACGGACTGAGCGACAACAATAGGTGCTACGTATTTACATAATTACGAACGCACCTAAAAAGGGTTTTTGCGAAAATATTTGCATTATTTTAATTATTGAAAATGCCGCCGTCAGAGCAATGGAACATGAATAAATAAAGATATTTTTTACCTTTTTAAAAGTAATTTATTTTTTTAAGCAAGTATTAATTTAGTTTGACAAGATGGCTGGTTAAATTGCACTTAATTATAAATTAATAAAAAATGTATCAGAAAATAATCTCAAAATTGTAGTGTGAAAGCTTCGCACGAGTCTACTGGTATTACTCAAAATAAAAATACATGACAGTTTTGCAAATAAAGTAATGCTACTTTATAATATCAGGATGTCTCTTTTTTTTTTTTTTTACAAGACATCAATAACAAAGTCTTATTTCATTCAGTTTTTTAGAAACTTTGAAGCGAGTTAAATTACCTGAAATAAAACAAAATTAATGACAAATTGTTTCATACCTTTTAAATGGCCTAACCCATTTTAATAACACTGTTGAGGCGCTAACAATTAGTAAGCCTAATTATTCCGAGTCAATGGTAATCCACTTTTTTAAAGGACATGCAGATGTACCACCTATAAGAAAATACAAATGATTTAGTCATAAAAAATCTGAATTGCTTTAGTTTGCATAGCAAGTTTAATCACTTTACAGAAAAATGCAACTTGACAACATCAAAAATTGCATAGAATTAATACAGTGTGACATTGAAAATCTGGTATTCGGAAGTCTGACATCGAATACATCTCCTACTTCTCCTACTTCTCCCTTTTTTTACACTTCCACCAACTTACTGGTGAGAGAAAAACATAAGTTGATAAGGGGCTGTGAAAGTGTAACATTATCAACTTTTTGGTAATTTTGTACCCCCTCACTCCTTTCGATATCATACGTTATCATTCCTCGACCCCTCCCCCCCCCCCATCGGTAATAATAGCGTTAACAAAGTGTTTATTTATTTATTTATTTATTTATTTATTTATTTATTTATTTTGTAATGTACAACATTTCATTGCTTAGTGTAATGTACAAAACTGGTTAAATTTATTTTATGCCTACTTTAATAATTCAAATGAAGAGAAATCAATAAAATATCGCTGTGTATCAAATAACATTTAAAAGAAATAGTTACTATTTAAAGGCATCTTATAATAGTTTTTATTACATAATGCATTCAGCAGTAATAAAGTCTTGTTGTATCTGACACAAATGGAGGAGTAATGTGTGTGCATGTGTATGTGTGTGTGTGGGGGGGGGGGGGTGGGGGGTACTGATAGAAATTATTTACCAGCAAAACAAGTGGATGACATTTTGTTTATCAGTAATCACAAGCTTCTTTTCAAATATACTTCAAATATGTGATGTACATTATAATTATATAAGCATACGAATATGAAGATGAATAAGAATGTCAAACGTTAGAGTATCCCATATTTTAGAATTAGATAATTTTGTATTAATTAGTAATTTTAATAATAACTTTATTTTCATGAAAAAAGGTAACAGACTGAAAAAATATAATATACTACTTTAAACCAAACGCCATGTATGCAAACAAAAGAGACAATTTTGACTGGATCAAAAATGATATCGATATCAGATGGCAAATCACTCCTCCCCTCTAAAATGATAACGTTATATATACACAGCCCCTAACAAATTAAAAACTTAACGATGTATAGAGCGGTGGATTAGCGGACAGCGACATATCTGACGCTGTGCTGTTATAGAGGACCCCAAAAGCCAAGGGGTATAAGTGACAAAAATAAAAAAAAATTAAATGCACAGATGACCTAGAAATATGCTTTTTTTTTCTTTTTGAGTGAAGAGAAAAATAAGTGATTTTCTATTTATGTGCTGCGTTACAGAGATAAACCACATTTGCTGAATAATAATCAATATGATTAATTATAAATTTAATGAAAACTGTACTCTACTTTTTTACAGTTATTGAAATAAAAGTTCAAAGACCACAATGAAACCAGCGGCAGTTTCCTATTTCAATTCAATCAATTATTATTGATTTTTATATTTAATATCATTTATCTTTAGACTCAATTTACTCCGAATCAAAATTTTGTCACTTGTACCCCTTGGCTCCGGAGGTCGACATATAGAATTGCCAATTATGTTGGTTACAGCTTAGAGAAAGGAGAAGGCAAGCCGAAGAAAAGATATTGAAAAAAAAATACTTAAATTTGACTGAAAATAATATCTACTTTAGATAAAAAAGAATATAGATTTCTTAACTTCCCTAAACGCTAATAATAAAAAAGATTGTTAAAGAATGACTTTAAAAGAACTAATATAATTGACACTGAAGTTTTAAAATTTACATGAGAAGAAATAAATTCACGACTTATCAGAATTTTTTGTAATATAGTAAATATAAATCTAAGTGCGTTTTATTTTTAATATTATCTTTTACTCACATAAATATCATTTGACTATGAATTAAATTGAGAATAAATGCGTCATTAAGAATATATTAGAAAGTACTTTAATATTCTTTCAGAAATCCGAAGATTTCAAAAATGCTCTTAGTCTCGTCCCGGCAATACCGAATTTTCAAAGTAAACCGTTATAAAGTATTTTCAGGACTAAAAATACTATATAATATAGTATATTTTTCAAGATTGAACCTGAAAAGTATCAAGTTTTACAATTATTCACCTACAGATATAAAATATTATTTACTGCTAAATTTTGTTGTCAAATGGATTATAAAACCCAAAACCTTGTCAATTTAAGTTTGTTTTATAGCTAAAAATAAAATTATAAAATTGTGCACTATTGTCTTAACAAGATCGACATTAATATTTGATTTCAAAATGAGTAAAAAAGATATTTCTTTGAGTATTTTGAAAGTTATTAAAAAATTATATTGTATGTTTAATGATATTTTATTTTGATAAATAGGCAATATATAAATAATTAATTCTAAATCCCTACGTGAATTTAAAAATGTGTTAAAATAACGGTACAGATTTTAGAGATCTAATACTTTACCTATGTATATCAATAATGATAATCCCCTCATCACGTTCACGGTTGAAATTCTAGAATTAGTTAAAATGGGCTTGTATATTACATGCATTCGGTCTATAAAAGTCATATCTTGGTGGAAAACCCTAAAAACCCGATTTTAGGGGAATTGGGATTTTTGGGTGTTTTTAAACTAAAATGTAACTTGGCAGACCGATTGCGTTTTAATGTGCGAGGCGAGTTTTAACTATAATTCTAGAATTTCAGCCGAGAACTCGATAGGTGATTGTCTGTGGTGCTGCTTCCCGATCTACATATAAACTAAATAAACTTAAAATTTTTACAGATTCTGAAGGCACTGTCTCATACAAAAAGTAAAGAAATACCAAAAATTAAATGCTCCCAAATTGAACGTAGAACCAAAAAAGAATATTGGGGAGAATATTACAAAGTACAAAATTGAAGTAAACATATAAAAATTCATTTTCCTATGATGTGTGAAAAGTAAAGTGTATTCAGCTATACTGTACAAATATCCTTTTTTTTTTTTTTTTTTTTTTTTTTTCCTAATTAATATTTATATCTTATAAAACACATATATGACGAAAGCAACAAATTCTGAATTTTATCAATAATTTTCCATGGTTAAAATATGATTGTCGCTGAAAATGAATGTCCTTTATCTTAATTGCTCATTCTAGTTCTTTATCAGATTTTAATTTGGCACTGCTAAGTAATTCTTCTTATTTTTTACATTAGTTCAAGTCAGAAGTAGGAGTGGGCGATGTAGAGATTTCTTAAATCGATTTATCATCCATCTAACATCGCGATTTAGCACTAATTTTACCCTTTATAATACGAAACCTATCATTTAATTTTTAGTAACAAAATACGGGCTTTATGCCCCCTCCCCCCACCCGCGCTTGTATTAATTTAGCATTTAATTGTTCAAATAACTAAAAAATATATATTTTACACACACACACACATGTGTGTGCATTTTTTAAATTAATGATCTATTTTAATATTTTTTATAAACTCATCCTTAAAGAAATAAAGTAAAAAAGGATTTTTTCATTGTGTTTGACTTGTTTTGGATGCTACAATCTAAATTACTTGAGTAGGGGAGCCTGGGGGCAACTTCCCATAACATGCTCAAATAGCACTTCATTGCTAATAACATGCATGCACTTGTTTTTACGGACACTGAGTTAAAAACTTATTGAAGTAAGTTAACTTATTGAAATAAGAAGCAGATTCACTGATAAATTTAGCTGTTCATTTACCATCAGAAGAATAGTAGTTTAAAAAAAAGAGGGGGGAGAGATTTGAGAAAAAGGGTGCATTTTTTTTTTTTTTTTTAACTTTTAGTTTGTAATAAAATGTGAGTAATATAAATGTCGACATTCATATAGTGAATGGAGAAAGATTGAAAGGCCACATTACCAAAGTTGCTGATTTTTTTGAGATCGTTGGCTTCTGTAAGATTAGTAATAAAACAATCTTAAATATATCTTTTTAATGATAAGTAAATGACAAAAAAAGTAGAAAAACGCAAATCTACAGAAAAATCCATTGAATGCTCCCTCATTCTGTTGTAAAAAACAAATTACCTGAAACATTACAGAACCCTCTTAAAATATTTTTAATTAATTAAAACTAAAGTATTCTAATGTTACACAAACATATGAAAAATAATTTTTCATCAAAATAATGCATAAAAATATAAACTAAGAATGGATTAATTTAGATTTTAACCTTAAGACTTTTTTTTATTTTTCTCAGACATAAATAGTGAATCAGTTACAAATAAAACACAATAAAATGTTATTTGGATTTTAATTAATAAATAAATGTGTTTTTAATGCACTACACACATCAAATACAGTTGGCATCTATACTGGTGAGTGTATTTTGCTTCATTAAACAGTATATCGGGGAAAAATAATCCATGAGCTGACCATGCAACAGAAATTGAATATTGAAGATACTGAAATGTCCTTGAAATCCATTTGCATCCAGTGTGAAAAAAGAAATAAATTATTTGAAATGCATGTGAGATCAAAGCTGATGACTATATTTTCCAGAATAAAGCTATATTTCTTGAAAAAATAATCAAACTGAATATACTAAAAGCACATGGCAAAAAACCCCCGCAATATTGAAAATACAAAAACGTCATCGAAATCTGCTTGCATCCAATAGAAAAAAGAATTAACCAGTTCTCTAATTAGACGTAATCAATGTAGATATGCATATTTTAATGAAAAAAATTGTATTTCACTTGGCGATCAATAATTATTATTTTAAGTCGCCACTTGGCGAGTGATGACTAGATTGGCGATCGATGACCAATAAATTACTTGAAATGCATATGGAATCAAATCTGATGAATATATTTTGCAAAATAAAACTGTATTTCTTGAAAAAAAACATCCAACTGAAATAGATAAAAGAATGCGGCAAAGAAAACGAAATATTGAAAATACAGACATGTCATTGAAATCTGTTTGCATCCAGTAGGAAAAAGAAATAACCACTTTTCTAATTAGATATAATTAATGTAGAGATGCATATTTCCATGAAAAAAACTGCATCTCACTTGGCGATTGAAAATAGATCTATTAAATCGCCACTTGGACGACTAGGATGGTGATCGATAGCCAACAAATTACTTGAAATGTGTGTGGAATCAATGCCGATGAATATATTGTTGCAAAATGAAACTGCATTTCTCGAAAAAATAATCAAACTGAACACAGTAAAAGAACTCTGCAAAAAACCAAAATATTGAAAATACAGCTAAACCATTGAAATCTGTTTGCATCCAGAAGGGAAAAGAAATAACCACTTATCTAATCAAATGTAATCAATGTAGAGATGCGTATTTCCATGAAAAAAGCTGCATTTCACTTCGCGATCGAAAAAAGTTTTTTTAATCGCCAGTTTTATATCTTTAATTACCTCATGGCAAGTGTCAGTCGCTAATTTTTATCTGTATTAAATCAAATCCTGCTACATCGATTTGACACATAGGGAGCACTATGGGCGGCTCAGCCCCAGTTATTACAACAGTTTAATGAGAAACATGGTATCTACAATGTGAATATGCACTCATTTATCTTTCTGTGTCAGAGAAAGATAAAAAACAAATAAGCTCCCCCCCCTACAATTTCTTGACACCCCCCCCCCCCTATTATTCACTTCTAGCTATGGTCCAGTCCTAACCCTGCTAAATCGATATAACACATACTTGCTCTGTTTTCCCTAAATCGTCTTTTTCTTACATCGCCTTTTTCCTAAATCGGAAAGCATTGAGGCAATGCTACATCGTTTCGCTACATCGCGATTTAAGAACTGGCTAAATCGTGACGTCCGATGTATCTAGTGAAAACCAACAGGGGCGTATTTAAGTAGAATTCATTAGGGGGGCGTAAATGACGATTTTGCCGACTAACTTAAAATATATAACTTAAAATATGTATGTTTATATCTTTAAAAGTATGTTTCTGTATTTGTATATATGCATCTACCGGATGTCCTAAGATTGACTGTAACTTGCAGTTAACTCAGTAACTTGCAAATTGTGGTAGCTGTAAAATTAAATTCCTACAAGAGTGTTATGTAAGAATGTAAGATAGCAGGAGTTTTTTACCTCGATTCTCGATTTTAATTTAAAATAGCGGGGATAGATGGTACTGTTAGCAACAGGCGCTAAATCTGAATAATTTTGGCCTCTTTTCTCAATCCTGGTGTGTAAGAAAAAGATTAAATATATGCAGTGGACTCCTAATAACAAAATTACATTGATAACTGAGAATCATTTCATATATTTAATCTCCTTTTGTTGCAACAAGACTGAGAGTGAAGAGAAACAAAATATCGGCCCCCAATTTAACACCCATTGCTAGCAATGTCATGTATTTCTTCTATTTTAAACTTAAGTCGAAAAACGCTGTAAAAAACACTTTTCACATCTTACCTAACCCTTCTGCAAATATTTTTAAATAGCTGCGACCATTTGTAAGTTATTGAATTTTTAAATCAGTTAATCCATTTTAAGACACCCTGTATGTTCTATATAAAATTCAACATTATTAACCCACCGAGGTTAACTCATTAGTGCCTAGCGTTCCTTTTTAGGAACAATTACAAAAAAGACAAAAAAGCACTTTTCACACCAGTAAATAGAAAGATAAATAAGTACTATTTTTTAAGAGACCTCAATAAGATAAGATCAAAGTTATTCTTCTTTTAAAAGTGATGGGAAACCCAAAAATTTCATTTTTATTGAAGAAAATAATTTGGATATTAATGGGTTAAATTTTTCACTTTAAAACATCGAATATTTTACACTTATTGAGGAGACTATAAGATAGATTTAAAGATGGACATTCTATACTACCCCTTACGTTATATTGCTATAAATATTCCAGTTACGTATTTTGATATTAATGAAAATTTGTTTCTTTTATTGCTGATAGTACAGCAGGAAATTCGAACCCAAATTAATTAAACAAGTTGAAATTTTTAGTAAGATGTTACTTGGAATTTATTTACAGTAAACTTATTTATATTAAAAAGGATTAATTCAAAATTTATTTTATTACTCTTCCTATGTCGGGCTGGGATAGGTACTTACTTTTTTCCTGAAAGATCGGATCAGGCCGGGCCTAATTTATTTTTTCCGTACCGAGCCGGGACTGATTTCATTCTTCTTAGCCTTCAAGGGCCAAAATATTATGTCCCAGTTTTGGGCCAGCCTATATGAAAATCATTGTCTCGGCGGGCGTAGCCAGGTCTGTTGAAAGATCAGTAAAATTTGGCCTGAGCCAAAAATTTTTGCAAAAAAAGCATACAGTTTAAAATCGCCTTTATTCTTCAATTAAATATAAAAATTTATTCTTTTTAAAGAATCGTAGATTTCTAAGCTCATTAAAATGTAGTAAAATGTATAAAAAAGTATTTGCCTATGGCGGAATAATGTTTTAAATTGAAAATTGCATTTCATCCATACAAAATTAATGCAATAATATGTGAGGGTAAAATATAATATATACTAAGAAGGAAACATGTCTATAACGATTTTTTTCTTTCCTATGCGATTCCGTTTTAGAAGATTTTACTGTATACCATTTTTAAGATATTTATATCTCCAATACATGGAATACGGATTAGTAGTATTAAGGATAACTGAAACATTTACATACAACGAACAGCGGCTCATTTTAAACATAAACTACGTCATTTCTATATAAATAAAGATCATAAACGTTAGAAAAATTCTAAGGGTTTTTTTTTAATCAGAACTTCTCCATACAAGTAAAAATCACTATTTAGTAGAAATTCAATCGGACTGAGTTGGAATTTTGCGGGCCGGTTTCGGGCGAAATTCCAACTTCTACTTAGGGCCGGACCAAGATTTTTTTCAAACAGGTCGAGCCTGAAAATTATGGCCCGTGTGGATCTCTATCTCTAGTCTCTAAAAGGGATAAAAAAAACATTTTATTCAACAGACAGGTCAATTTTTCAATAATCGGCTTTAGACGTAAATAATCGACTAAATGATTCAATTATTCAACTCATTTCATTGAACTTTACCTATGTCACATCAGCTGCGGATATCTAGAAGATAAACAAACACCATCAGACTGAGAATTAGCTGCACGGATCATCACCACATCGAATTAACGGCTGAATTTTCAATATTCGCATGTTAAAATGCAACTGGTCTGCCAAAGTCAAAATCAGTGCGAAAATCAGGTCTTAGTGCCACCTGCAGACCTGATTTTCGTCAATGATCGATAGGTTTATCATCAAATTTTCCTGTATTAGAGCCAGAATTTCACTATGGGCCAGAATTTTCAGGCCCCAGCCGCGACTCGAATGATAGTTATCTTGGACCGGCCTATCCAATGTAAAAATTTTAAGTTTGGTCCGTTTATATTTATAGTACACATCCCCGTCCTGCGCGATCTGGCCCAATTCAATTTCTGTAAGGAAAAAAAAAATCACAATTTTGTCTTAACTACAATTAAGATTCTTTTAACAATATTGCATGCATATTTATATAATAAATTTACAGTATATCTTACAGTATATACAGTACATTACGATGCGTTCGCACGACAGAAAGTACATAAAAGCAACATTAATGACTACTTTTCCTAAACGTTTCAACATTCAAATAAGGATTCATAATAAATAAATAAATAAAAATAATAATAATTTAGTTTAGAATACTTTTGAAGCTGTCTAATAAAAAGTAGATTTGTGAAAATATTTCTCAGACATTTATTAAGGTTTTCCCAAAACAAAAGAGCTATTTTTGGACACACTTCTGAATTAATTTATTTTCGGAAATGCATAAGATTGGCAGGTGTTCTCATTAGAAACTATTCAATCGAATGACGTTATATATTTTTTGGTAAAGGCAATGCATCTTAGATAAAATAGTGTTAATGCAAGCGTTTTGAAACGAATTTCCAGTTCCGACATCACGAAAAAAGGAGAAAAACCTGAAGCCGTAACAAGAATCTTTTATTGTCAACCTTATATATATATATAAATTGTTATTGGATTCAAAATAGCTTCAATAGTCAGGCTTGTCAGTTTTAAACCTTTACAGTTAAAAGTAGTTTAAAAATGTGCTGTTTAGCAATACATTTGACCACCTTACGATATATTTTCAAAGATTACTTTAACAGAACATTATCGTTTTTAATATTTTTACAAAACATGTTGCCTGCGCTATACATCCTGAGAACAATTAAGTACAGTTCCAGCCCGTCTCGACTTCACTGAGAAAAAAAGCAAGCTTGATTTCAGCACTGCACGAGTCTGCTACAGAAAAAAGAAACTCAGCTCAGACACCATGCCTGATGCCGACTTCTATGGTGGACATGCAATATTTCTGTATTGATTTATCAAACTAGCATCGGTTCATCACGAACATTTACACTTATTCTCCCGAAAATCATATTCATTGAAACTAGCCAATATTTTACCGGTTTTGCTTACTCTTTTAGATCGGGCCGGCAGGCCCACTAATTTTTTTTTTTACCGGCCTAGCTGGTCCGTTTAATTTATTTGCTGGCACGGCCCGTATTTTTCGTTTATCAGCCCGTTGATAAAAATGTCTTAATTCTGCCGACCCGACCCGTTTGAAAATTGTCTTTATTTCGACTGGTCGAGTGCGGGCCTCGGATCAAGCCCGGGCCCGTACAAGTCCCTATCTTGTACCCTAAGATATGAAAAACATAGACGACTGGGAGCAGGAAAGCACAGTGATAAACCTTCCAATTGACCACTAAAATAGAGTTTTTGACAGTTGTTTCCACCAAGTTATGGCTTTGGCAGATCAGTTGCATTTTAATATGATAATCGAGCTCTATCCAATCCTAGAATTTTAGCCACAAACTCAATGAGGCCTGTGTAGTGGCTTTCCTGTCCAATAAGAATGAAGAACATTTTTACTCAACTTTCCTTTCGTCCAATAAACTTTTTTTTTTTTTTTTTTTTTTTTTTTTTTTTTTTTTTTTACGGACAGTACATAGTAGCTGCAGTGTGATTGTTGCCACTCCTGGGTTAAGTCCATGCACACGAAAAAATATGAATATCTTCACCGAAGTCGCCATCATCTTTAATGCTAGTTGATCTACTAGAACTCTACTCATTTACTGCAAATTCTCAGAAAAACTAGTCTTTCCTGATTTTTTTTTTCAAATTATTTTCAGCAGTCACGAGAAGTCGAAAAATGGTGAGGCAAACTTCGGATTTTCGGAAGAAATCCTTTAGAAAAATGTTAAGGATTTGGTGTCTTTTAGTGTATGTTTTAAGTAAAAACATGTAAAATTGGAAAAAAAATCGGGTGTTTTACAGTTGTATCGATTGATACTGACTACCTAGAATTTGCCGACTGTCATCGAAGTTGCCGACATTAGGGGGGCGAGACGCCCCCCTACGCCCCTCCAGTAGCTACGCCCCTAAAAACCAATAGTTAAATCGGATTTCCGACGTAAGCGTTAAATCAAGGCTATATCGTTTCGCTACATCGCGACGTCAGATGTATCTATTCAAGACCAATAGTTAAATCGGATTTCCGATGTATTAAAACGATTTAAGGCTCAGACCTGCAAATTTGAATTTTAACTTTAAAATTGCTCCCCCCCCCCCCCCCGACAGGCATAAATAGTGAATTATTAATAAATAAAACACAATAAATTATTTTTTGAATTTTAATTAATAAATGCAGTGTTGAATTCAGACACTTTTCTCCGGGAGGTATTTCCGTGGCTCCGGGGAGGGGGGAGAAATTGCACATTTTGATCATTAAAAACAAAAAATTTCCGGAGGAGGGACCCCCCTTAATAAATGTGTTAGTAATACACTACACACATCACATGCAGTTGATATCTATGCTAGCAGTAGATTATCTAGACTTATCATTTCAGAGGAGGTTGAGATACAGCATACATTTCTGAGAAGGTAGCGCCGTGCAAAAGGGCGAGAGAAGGGGGGGGGGGGGGCAAGGGAGCATTCGCCCCGGCGCGGGAATATAGGAGGTACCAAATTTATACTACCACCGTAATACAGTTGGCATCTATACTGGTGAGTGTATTTCGCATCATTAAACAGAATTATCTTGGGGGGGGGGGGGGGGAAATAATCCAAGAGCTCAGCATGCAACAGATGTCGAAAATTGAAGGTACTGAAATGCCCTTAAAATCCATTTGCATCCAGTTTGAAAAAAGGAATAAGTTATTTGAAATGCATGTAGAATCAAAGCTGATGAATATATTTTCCAGAATAAAGCTATATTTCTTGAAAAAATAATCAAACTGAATATACTAAAAGCACATCGCAAAAAACCACCGCAATATTGAAAATACAAAAACGTCATCGAAATCTGCTTGCATCCAATTGAAAAAAGAATTAACCAGTTCTCTAATTAGACGTAATCAATGTAGATATGCATATTTTGATGAAAAAAACTTTATTTCACTTGGCGATCAATAATTTTTATTTTAAATCGCCACTTGGCGAGTGATGACCAGAGTGGCGATCGATGACCAATAAATTACTTGAAATGCATATGGAATCAAATCTGATGAATATATTTTGCAAAATAAAACTGTATTTCTTGAAAAAAAACATCCAACTGAAATAGATAAAAGAATGCGGCAAAGAAAACGAAATATTGAAAATACAGCCATGTCATTGAAATCTGTTTGCATCCAGTAGGAAAAAGAAATAACCACTTTTCTAATAAGATGTAATTAATGTAGAGATGCATATTTCCATGAAAAAAACTGCATTTCACTCGGCGATTGAAACTAGATCTATTAAATCGCCACTTGGCGAGTGACGACTAGGATGGTGATCGATAGCCAACAAATTACTTGAAATGTGTGTGGAATCAATGCCGATGAATATATTTTTGCAAAATGAAACTGCATTTCTCGAAAAAATAATCAAACTGAACACAGTAAAAGAACTCTGCAAAAAACCAAAATATTGAAAATACAGCTAAACCATTGAAATCTGTTTGCATCCAGTAGGAAAAAGAAGAAAACACTTTTCTAACTAGATGTAATCAATGTAGAGATCCATACTTCTATGAAAAAAACTGCATTTCACTGGGCGACCGAAAATAGATTTTTTTAACCGCCACTTGGCGAATGACGACAAGGGTGCCAAACAAAGGAAATTTTTTAATTGCCACTTTTACATTTTTAATATCCACATGGCAAGTGACCGCTACTAATTTTAAATCAAATCCTACTAAATCAATTTAACACCAGCTTTCAATGTTTTTCCTAAATAGTCTTTTTCTTAAATCGAAAACACTGAGGTTTGTGATGTGTGTTTAAATCGGATCCTCTAAATCGATTTAACACCAACTTGCTCTCTGTTTTCCCTAAATCATATTTTTCTTACATCACCTTTTTCCTAAATCGGAAAGCATTGAGGCTTGCAAAGTTTGCTTAAATCGATTTAACACTAGTTTGACATCCAAGCAGTATATACACCAAAGTAGATAACTCAATTTTCTGATGCTAACTCTGAATCATTATTTGAAATCGATTTAAAACCAATGGCTAAATCACGATTTAAGACTGACTAAATCGCGATGTAAAACAGTGGCTAAATCGCGATGTAAGGCGATGGCTAAATCGCGATGTATAGCAATGGCTAAATCGCGATTTCCGATGTATCGATTTAAGAAACTGACTAAATCGCGATTTCCGATGTAAGCTTTAAATCGATTTAAGAGATAAATCGATTTAAGGCCCAGGCCTAGTCAGAAGTAGTAAAATCATAGCCACCAGCAATATCGTTTAGATATTTCATTGAACAATATGTGTTCAAAGTCTTTCTAAAAGTTGAGTAGACTTTTACTGTATCATTTTCCTGGTTTCCATAAATCAACAAATAAAACTGAACATTACATTGAATTTGAGTTACTATACTGAAAACCTGATGCTCCGTTAAACGAAATGAAAATGTTAGAACTAAAAATGAAAAAAAAAAATGTAAAAAATATTTCAGAATGAAACTGACACTATCCTGGCATACATATGGGAAGAAATGACGTATAATTACATAAAAACTTATTATTTAAGCTTTTCAAAATTTAATAATTTTGCATTTCCCTTATTTTCAAATAAAAAACAAATTTACTTCTTGAAATTTTGATTTGTTTTTAATGGATAATTTCAATATCTTAGGTAATCAAAATCTCACATTTTATGACATTTACCCCTTGTAATAAAGCTAATCTTGAAATAATAAGAAATTGTCCAAGAAAAAAATAACTTCAATAAACGAGTTGGTAGGAAGAAGTCTTTTGTGAATAAAATCAGTCGTTTGAAAAGATCAAAATTTTCAAAACTTAAAAAAAATAAAAAGTTTTCATTTTGGAAGACAGTTTTATTTACGGATGAATCGAAATGTAACAGTATTTTCCGTTCTGATGGGCGAACATGTGTTTCGAGAAGGCCAAAAGGGGGGGGGGGACGCAACCTACTTTTAGGAATATTTTTCAATTCCTTTTGTTTAGAAATGATTGAAATTTATGCATTTTTTATTCTTTCTTCATTTAAAAACTACGTGTAAAATAAACATAAATCAAAATTTAAACTAATCGGATATGGCATTCCCAAAATTTTCTTCTGTCGCATGCATGTTAATACTTCGAAATTAGCTAGCACAGTGCCGAAATTAAATGGCAATCTGTACCCATTATAAGGATTCCAGTGATATGAAATTAGGTGAATTAGTTCTTGAGATATGACTATCGCTAATATCTCGTAAATCATGCAAAATGCAGCATAGCAGCAACACTTTTGGAGTGATTTATACCAAAACCTAATTTGCAACAGTTTATCTCAACATCTAACTATATCTGAAGTTTGATGAAAATCCGTGCATTAGTTCTTGAGATAGAGATACAGCAGAAATCTTGAAAAATGCAGCATAGCAGCGCCACCTCTTGAGTGGTCTTCTTCAAAATGTAAACAACACCACCAAGTTATATTAATGATTAATTGAACCTCAAGTTTAATAAAAATCTTCATTTATATTTGAGATAGAGCTACTGCGAGAATCGCAAAAAATGCAGCATAGATGCGCCATCTGTCGAGCGATTTACACCAAAATCTAGAAATCTTCACTTCATGTGACGTGTGAACTGAATCTGAAGTTTGATAAAAATCCGTGCATTAGTTCTTGAGACAAAGCTATTGCGGAAATATTGAAAAAGGATGCATAGCAGCGTCACTTATTGAGCGATTTATAGAGAAAAACTAATCAGCATTAATTTATTTTAGGGTCTAACTGAATATAAATTTTTATCAAATTACAAGCATCAGTTCCTGAGATAGATTGCCCGCAAAATTTGTCCAACATTCAGACAGACCCACAGACTCACAGACAGACATTTTGTGAAAAATGTTTTTTGGTATCCTTAACCATCTAAAAGCTAAAATGTGTAAATACGTCGAAAACCGGAAGTCGATAATTTTCATGACTCCAATACATTCTTCTTGTAAAATGTGTTATTTGACACCAAACAAAAAACAGTGTTAAACATATTATGCAACTTACTTTAATAAAAATAAATACATTTAAAAGAAATGTTTTCTAATTTAAAGTGGAATTTTCTCACATCTTTAGAGAATCTGAACTTACATAATATTGTGGAAATCTGAAGTATATCTAAATCTTTTTATTGGTTGAATTTCGCAACTTTTTTTATTTTATTCGTTTTCTGATTGACCCATGTTTAGTGTCCAAAAATGAGTTTTTAATTTTATTCTTGTCTGATCGGTCCATGCTTAATGTCTAGAAATGGAATACTTCTAGACGAAAACTGGAATACTTCTAGACTAGGAAACTACAAAAAAATTTCAACTCAAAAACAAATTTAGATACAGATTTCAAACAAGTTGCATTTAAAAGTAAATTTTTTTCTATATGCGACGGTGTAAAAATTGAAAATGTGCGATGTTTTGAAGTTTTAAAAAATACTGTACCGAAAATTGTTAAACTGAAATTTCATTTAATATTTGTTTATGATGGTCCAGGAATATTAACTAACTCTAAATGTCCAGGCATATTAATATGACACTGTTATTGCGTAAGCTACGTTTAGATCATGCGAAAATGACGCTATTATTGTTTTCATAAATATAAAAATCATTTATAACTCTAAAATTATAGTCTTTGGAAATATTATTTCCCAAATAGGCGTTGTAATTTATTAAATTACAATTTTTATTTATTTATTTTTTTATTCATTTATTATTTTTTAAATATCGGATAGGATGAATTGCATAATATGAATTTACGTAATAAGATAAAATATCCTGTAATAATCAGAAGAAACGCAATAAATAAGTTAAAGCGTATTCTGGAAAATTTTGTTCAAATGGATTTATGAAAGTGAATATGGTATATTTTTCTGCTTTTATGTTTCACAGTGAAATTATAAAATGTTACATAATTTTCGAACATAACTTCGAATTAATAAAGATCCATTGAAAAAAAAAAGTTTCCATTTCAAGAAGAATTTATTTACATCTTTAAATAGCCTGAATTTACGTAATATGATTTTCTGCAATCAGACAAGATTTTTTTTTCGATAGGATATGATCAGTTACGTATCAGGTACTTACATAATTTTATAAGACAGAATCCCTTAAAGCCACCAGAAGAAGCACAATAAATAAGTTAAACAAAAATTGCAAAAAAAAATTTCAAAAATTTTTTATGTAAAAGTTAATGAGATTTCTTTTTTTTTTGGGGGGGGGGGGGACACTGCTAAGAGAATTTTAAATTTTTTGATTTATATGTTGATTTAAAGTATATTATGATATTTTCTTGTAAAAAAAAAAAAATCTTTTTTTTTTTCATCATTTTTATAATTTTTGTTTACTAAAAAAACATTTTTTTTAGAAAATGTAAAACATTTTGACTATGAAGGTTTCCTTACACAATATCGTAAATTTTATAAATAAAACTTGCTTAAATTATATTCAAGAAAAAAAAACCTTAAAAAAATATATGGATATGTTACACATTGTTAACTTGCAGAGTAAAATTGGTCATTTTTTAGGATTTTGTTCATCTGACAAAACCCTATTCATCTCTGTCGTCTGTCACAGATTCTTCCAATTTCGTGTACTTACAGCTGAATACCCCATGTCACACGAAAAATCATAAAATTTTGAAAAAAATCTACTATTTTAATTAAATTAATTTTTTCAATGCCAGTTCTTCATTTTTGCAAGTTAAATTTTAAAAGGGAACTTTAATTTAAACTTTTTAAAGATCGATTTAACTAAAAGAATTTTTCCATTTTTGCCAATTTAAGTGTTATTATTATATTATTATTATTATTTTATCACTGACATTCATAATATTTTCTGAACTCAATTATCTATCTCTTTTAAAAAACATGTATTTCAAAACAACGATTAAAAATATCTGTACTCTATAATGTATTACTGCTCGAGGAATAGTTCACTCAATTGCGATCGCTAACTTTGAATGAAGCTTGTTCTATCCTCAGTGATTATTGTTTGTTCAATAATAATAATAATAATAATAATAATAATAATAATAATAATAATAATAATAATAATAATAATAATAATAATAATAATAAACTTTAACTGTTTTTTATTTGTTCCTTTTTTTGTTGTGCAGATTATTTATCTGCTCTCAGGGTTGGTAAAAAACCGGGGTTTTTTTTTTTTAAACCAAAAACCATGGTTTTTTTGGTTTAAACCAGGTTTTTTTTGGTTTAAACCGGGTTTTTTTAAAATATGTTTTCCTGTTACATATACATGCATATTTATGAACAAAAATAAATATTTTTGAATATATAAGTAATAATTTGATTTAAAAGTAATTCTAATCAATATAATTAATTAATATACAATCAATTATGTAGAAAATTGAAGTTCTTTAAAATATAAACATTTTTAGAAAAAGCTGTTTCTTATATTTCATAAATAAAATGTGCTACATAATGAAACATTGATACCTTGAAAATCTTAATGAACAATCTTTTGATTACTAGCACTATAAATAAATATATGATATAGATTCATATATAAAACTTCATATACATTATTTTCAAATGGTTATTCAAAATAATTAATTTGAAATACTTGTTATATGTGATGTCTGATTTTTTTGTTAGAAGACTGCATGAATTAATTATCTTTTATTGAAAAATAAAGCTTTTTATAAAGAATTTTTGGAAGGATTTGAATTTAGCAGTAGAGTCTTTACACACTTCAAGCATTGTGTTTTCTAAAACTACCAGTTAATAAAAAAAAAATAAAAAAAAATAGATGACTGTTAAATATACAAAAATATCTATTTAAGAGCTTTTTAGACTATTGAAAAACATTGATGTTAAAATATACAGTAGCTTTATAAATGCTGTCATCTACCAAAGAATTTAAACAGCCATCGGACTGCATGCTCTATTATAACACTTAGTATTTTTAAACGTCTAAACTAAAAATTGCATTTTTTTTAGGCATTTTTATGAGACATTTTTCTATTACGTCTCAAGCAAACCTTGTCTTGCCCCCCCCCCCCTTCCCCCCTTTCTGTTAATTTTCTTAACTGATCTAAGTTAAGAAAATTGACAGAATGGTTTGGTTATGCAATAGAAGATTTAAATATATCTTTTGCATATTTTAGTTAAATGTACACAGGTGCTTTACTAGTGCCTAATTTTTCAATGCCTTCTTATTCGACTTCATATCTTGAGTTTTTTTTTATTCTTAAAAAATAATCCCTCCAATCAAGAAAAATTTCTTTTAGAGCTTGACTGAAATTTTAAAGATCATTTATGTCATTATCTGTACATCTGCGTTTCTCAAAGGAAAATA
Source organism: Maratus speculifer (assembly GCA_964019185.1). Classification (NCBI taxonomy): domain Eukaryota; kingdom Metazoa; phylum Arthropoda; class Arachnida; order Araneae; family Salticidae; genus Maratus; species Maratus speculifer. The sequence continues at coordinate 269,416,781 of OZ025296.1, read as the reverse complement.
TTTTTTAAAGCTAAATATTGCATATTTTTCATCTATTTTATTTTTGCTAAATTTACATGATTTAAGTGTTTTCTGTAGAGTTTCAGATACGTTCATCAGTGCATGAAATATGCATTCTACATGTATACTAACATGACCTTGACTAGACTCACTATGTTTTATGGTGACTATTGAGATAAGACTTAAAAATAGAAATTACTTTCATCCAATAATTTGAAACACTTAAATTACAAAAATGAGAAAATATTGGTTTTGTTCTAAAAAACCAATTGGTTTGAACTGTGCCAACCTAGCTGGTAAAAGAATAAAATTATAATGCAAAAAACCCAATCCCAATGTAAGAATGCAAGAAAAACAAAGGCTTGTTAAAATCACTAATCACAGAGCAAATAAAAAGCTCATTGCCAATTATTCAATAGCATACATAACAAAAAGAATTTCTGAAATGATGAAATCCTTTGTAAATCATAACTAATCAAGCAATTTAAATAGTAAAAGTGCATTTTTTAACTCGAATCTGCCCTTCTGGCTATATATATATATATATATATATATATATATATATATACATATAGGCCTTAAAAAATAAAAAGAAAGAAAGAAAACCGATTAGTTTTTTCTAACCAGCTAATTTTAGAAAAATTATTTATTCTGCCATATAGATTTACAGCTTACAAGAAAAGATGAGTTGATTAAAATTTTTTGTCCTTTTAGAAACTTATTAATTCATCATTTTTCTACAGCTTTGCTTGTAGTTTCTTCATAATTTGGATTTTGCATTTTTCAATAATGTGTAAAATAAAACATTTGGGTAAAAGAATAAAAAAACCTAGTGAAAAAAAAACCAGCATGTTTTTTTAAAAAAAACCACTTGGTTTAAACCAAACAACCCTGTCTGCTCTATCATTTATATTATTTATTTTAATCTATATCTTACTTAATCATCTATATTATTTATTTGTTGTACAGATGATGCATAGCGGGTAGCTTGGTGAAATGTTTATTAATTATATTTTAAAGATTTTTAGTTTTTTAAAATAAAATTTTAATTTTTTATTGTACCCCAGTAGGTTTTATTTTAATTATTGTTAGTCTTTTAAAAGCTTTTGATGCAGATGTTAAATATATGTTTATTATAAAGATATAAATACTATCTACTTTAAAACATTATAGTAAGAAAATAAATATGAATATTACCTCGTTAAACTGATGGCATTGAGCTCTCAGGCTATGCACACTAACTGTATATTACAGCCTTATATTAACAAGGAATAATGACCTTCGAAAAACTAACGAAGAGGGTAAATAGCCTCTTCCCATTTTTCCTCTTTATACTTAATCATTGAACCCCCAAAACTAATCAGGGATACGCCTTATCATATGATAAACCTATTTCAAAAATTCAGAGCAAGTCGGATAATTCTGCATAAAAGCTCATTTGTATAATTTAAGAGGAGCTATGTTTCGCTTTCTTCTTTATACTTAAGCATTAAACCTCCAAAACTATTCAGAGATTCGCCTCATCAGAAAGAACTTAACATCCAAAATTTAAAGCAAATCGGATAATTCTGCATAAAAAACCTTTATCTAATTTAAAGTGGGGTAAGTAATCGCTCGTACCTCCTTTATACTTAAAAAAAGAACCCCACAACAAATCAGGAAAGCATTTTATCACTATGAACGTGTATCCAAAAATTCAAGCTAATCGGATAATTCTGCATGTAAAATCATTTACCTAAATTAAGAGGGGTAGTCCCCCCCCCCCGATTTCCCTTTTTACTTATCCAATGAATTCCCAAGTGCCTTATCAGACTAATCCTATATCCAAAATTCGAAGCAAATCGGTAAATTCTGCATGAAAAACCCATTAGTCTAAATTAAGAGGGGGTTACCCCCCATCCCTCCCTTTACATTTAACCAATGAACAACAAAAACTAATGTTGGAGGAGTTTTATCAAAATGATCCTATGCCTAAAATTTGAATGATATCTGATAATTCTGCATGAAAAACGCATTATCTAAATTAAGGATGGGAACACCCATCACCCTCTTATACTTATCCAATGAATTCTCAAATCTAATCATGTAGGTACCCTTATCAGAATGACCCTATGTCTAAAATTTAAGGAAATCTGATAATTCTGTATGAAAAACCAATTTATCTAAATTAAGGGGGAGGCCCTCCCCGCCCCTGTTTATACTTATCCAATGAATTTCTAAAACTAATCACGGAAATGCCTCATCAGAATGATCTTATATCTAAAATTTGAATGAAATCTGATAATTCTGCATGAAAAACCCATTTATATAAATTAAGGGGAGGGATTTTAGCCCCCGTTTCCCCTCTTATACTCACTGAATGAACTCCCAAAACTAATCATGGATGCGCCTAATCAGAATAAACTATATCCAAAATTCAAGTAAATCGGATATTTTTATTATGAGTTATTGCATTACATACACACATACATATTATATGTACATACAGAACGAGTAGACACATAAGCTCTCGGGCTTTAATAGGCTGTGAGCTAAAAAGTTAAAAATAAAATGGTTGTATTATGGCTAAGCAATTTCTCAGCAATACGGTCTGAGTTAAAATAATATATTTAGCTGTAAACGCATGCATTTTTCTCTTCTCAAACCATATTGACATAATTCTGAGCATATAATAACACGACTAATGTATCTGCTTCAAATAAAACAGGACGGGGGGGGGGGGGGAAAGAAACATATGAAAAAATTATAAAGTGTCAAACAATTTTGAAACACATTATACAACTTCAAATCAATAAAGATCTATTGAAAGAAAGTGTTATATTTAAAGAGTTATTTATTCAAGTCTTTAAAAATTCTGAACTTACGTAATAGGATTTTCGCCGTCAGGAGAATAGCAATAAATAAACGGAAGTGGAAAATTTTCATTCAAGACTTTTCATGGAAATCGATGTTATATTTTTAGACACTGCTTAGAGAAATGTGAATTTTCGTATTCATATGCAGATTTAGAGTATTTTGTGATATTTGCGTGAAAAATAGAATAACTTCAAAATAGTTATTATTTTTGTTTGCTAAAAAAATATTTTTACAGAGAATGTAGAATTTTCCGATTATAAAAAGTTTCTCAACCTAATGTCTAGGTCAGATATTTATAAAGATTTAGATAAATAGGGTGCTCCACAGAAACAGCTCAGCTTTGATAAAAAAAATAATTATGTTTTAACATCTGCGCCTTATTTACCCTCTTTCCAAGCACGCTTCACTGTTCAGCTAATATTTAAAATTAAAGTTCGAGTTTTTTCTACTCTCTTTCATTAATTTTACTGGTTAAGTCATCACTGGTATAATAAATACGACCCCCGTGCATTTTTCTAAAATATTCCATTTTTTAAATTAATTTTTATACGCAGATTTCATTTTGTTATTTGTATATACTATGAGTGGAGATGGAATTAAACTATGATGTCGCTAAATGTTGTTATTTAAGCTTAAAAATGCCTTGGTGCACACAGCTGCCCATTTTTATTATAATTTTATGCTTCAAACCTTCCATGTTTTTAAAGGTTTAATTTTAGTTGAATCAGAATTATATAGATTCCAAATTAAATATTGAATGATTGCTATTACTAGCGCTTGTTTAAAAAGCATTGCCAAAAACAAGTAAAGAAGAAGACAACAAAATAACAGCAGAAACTGATTTAAATTTACGCACTCAAATTCCCAATATTTTTGCTGTTAACGCAATTTTTACATTTGTCACCATTATTCTGCGGAAAAAAATCATCCACTTGTGAATTCGTAACAATTTCCTGCGATTAAATAAAGCGACTATAATTATTCGGAAGCACTAGTGACAAAATAAAAACTTTACTATGTCATAAAAAAGGAATGAGTGTTGGAAATGCTACAAAAAATATTCAAGACATCGTACTCTCGATTTTAGAACAGTTAAAAAGAGATTTTGTCGATTTCGAAATGGTGTTTTCAATCTAAACAATAAAATTTGCTTTGTACGACCTTCCGACCCTATCTTAAAAAAAAAAAATTCAAAAAAAAAAAATTTTTTTTTCTTTAAGTAGGATAACATCCCCAGTAATTGGCACTTTAAGAATTTTTCTTTAAACTTACTTCAATTTTCATTACAAAGAAATAAGATATTTACTTGGAAATATTTTTAAATCAAAGAATGCATATCTGTGCATCTATTTTGCCTACTAAAAGCAAAAAAAATTGAAAAAGTATTTTTATAAAAATTATATTTATAAAAAGTTGCTGAAATCACCAGTAATTGGCACCTAGAGCACCAATGTATGACAGTACCTTGTGATCCAGTAATTGGCACAAGTTTATATTTAAAAAAAAAAAAAAAAAACTTTACATTTCGCATTGAGTTTAATCACTTTAAATGAATTTACTGTAGATGAAGATGCCATATTTCAGTTTTTTGAGAGTAAGAAATCAGCATATTAGTCTGAAAGGTGAACACTTTAAAACAATACAATATACTTACATTAATACCCAGTAATTGTCATGCTGTCCCCAGTAATTGTCATATGAAGCTTTAATGGATTCCAATTACTGATAATATTTCATATTTTCAAATAAAAACAAATGATAAACAAAATTAGTCTATAACTTTAAAAGTATTTCCAAAATAAGTGGTTTAATCTCAAATTCCTTGCGAATTCCTTGTAATTGGAATAGGTGCCAATTACTTGGAACTAGCAAAATTGAAGCACCATTAATTGGCATTTATCATTAATTCAGAAATCCAAATATTTGTGTCGAAAATACTTTTACACAATTAAAGTAACCCTTTTTAATTAAACAAAACTGTTGTCAATTAAAATTTAAAATGTATTATAAATCAGATAATAATGAATTGAAAAGCATGCCTTCCTTAAACGAAAGAAGAAGCATTTGCAACAAAAATAGCTAATTTCATACAAGCCATAATTGTTTCTCTTTTCTAGGCACTATTGTCATCTAGTAGCATAAATCAAAGTTATAATCTTTAATGTAATGAGCATATAAATATGGTCTATATATATATGGTCTTGCATTTTTAAAAGACTGGATATAAATCTTATTTTAGGACATGTTTGTAGGATGTGTCAATCACTGGTGCATGCCAATTACTGGGGATGTTACCCTATTAATTACTCTCTTGTGCTATCTACAAAGCGTAAAATAATTTCATAAACAAGTTCAGTGACCACGTCAATTTAATGTATTATAACGGACATTTTTAAGGAAAAACATGTCGTCATGAAGTCAATACATTAAGCGTGATTTACAAGATTAACTTTGAATAATTAAACACGTTAGAAATTGCACAAATAAGATGCGTCCGTACTATAACGAAGTTTTATAAATATGCAGATCTTGGTGTAATACTATATAGTACTTCGGATATAGTGTAGTATCCGAAATCTCCTGTGTGTCCCTGTAAATACTATCTGCTTTCTGTTATACAGGAAGTAACTTGTAGTAAACCTCAGCAACGTACATCAATTTCACAAAATGTGAAATAGTTTAATGTTATTAAAACGCGCCCCAAACAATTTTTCCCCTTATACTATCATGTAATGGAATAGTTTTGTGCGAACCTGTAAATGAATAACAAATATTCTTTTCATCGCATATTGTACAAAATGTATATTTTTGTATACTTTATAGGTGCATATAAATCTCATTATATTCGAAATAATGTAGCGTCATTAAAATGCCCTCGAAACTATTTTTTCTGATTGGTCATCATGTTCATCTTTTGATTGACCCTCTAATTGATCTACCCATCAGATTTTCATGAAATCTGAAATGACCTGACAAAATTATGTACAATTACATATTTTAAATTTCAAAAAATTCGGTTGGGTAATTTTTGCGCTATTAAAAGCGGTCAGACAGACGGGTGGACAGACATACAGACAGACGGATGGACTAAACGACGACTATAGATGCTATATATTTAAATAAATACGAACGCATGTAAAAAGAATGGTTAAAAAAATATTTTTATTTTTATTGTTGGTTTCTATTCTTAATATGATTTTTTTTTCTAGAAAATTTAGCACTGAAAAAATATTTTTTAGACAAAATGATTCAACTACTTTTTACTATGGCTTATGGAAATATCGAACATTTACGAAAGTCTAAGAATTGCAAACGGAATTTTTATTGCATACTTTCACGGAATTTAGAAACAGCTTTAATTCCAGCTGTTTATCGTGATGCTTCTACTAGAACTAAGTGCTCGTTCTTTTAAGACATTAGCATAAAAAGTATTCATTTGTATGCGAATTAAAAGAAAAGACTGTCCGAATTTTTTTCAGGAAACAAATTCTTTGCAAGAAGGAATTACATCTACGAAGCATGAGGCTAACTACATTTATTATCTTGGGGAAAAGCTTTAAGTGTAACATAGAATTTTAAAGTCTATGATTAGAAAACGCACTTAACAATTTAAGATTTTTTTTCAGTGAAAGAAAGGTAGAATGTTGTTTTTAACTCACCTCTATTTCGTCTGTGATTATAGTTACACATGTATTGGGTTCAAATTTATAGTTTATTTTTCTTTCAAGAGATTTTGGCGATTTTGAAATGGTGCTTTCAATCTAAACAATAAAATTCGCTCTGTACGACCTTCTGACCCTATCTTAAAAAATAATCAGAGCAAAAATTGCGTATTTTTTAAATAATAGACTCGCTTGTGCTATCTACAAAACGCAAAGAAATTTCATAAACGAGTTCAGTGACTATGTTAAATTAATGTATTATAACGGATATCTGTAGGAGGGGGAGAAACATGTGCTAAACTCATAACATAAGGTATAATTTTCAAGATAAACGTTGAATAATTAAAAAAATTATAAAAAATATTTTCATTTTTATTTTTACTTTTAATATGGTTTTTTTACTAGAAAATTTATGACTTAAAAAATTTGTTTCAGAGAGAATAATTCAACTACTTTTTACTATGGCTTATGGAAATATCGAACGTTTACGAATGTCTAAGAATTGCAAACGGAATTTTTATTCCATACTTTCACGGAATTTAGAAACAGCTTTAATTCCAGCTGTTTATTGTGATGCTTCTACTAGAACTAAGTGCTCGTTCTTTTAAGACATTAGCATAAAAAGCACTCATTTGTATTCGAATTTAACGAAAATACTGTCTGATTTTTTTTTCAGGAAACAAATTTTTTGCAAAAAGGAATTACATCTACGAAGCATGAGGCTAACTATATTTATTATCTTGGGGAAAAGCTTTAAGTGTAACACAAAATTTTAAAGTCTATGATTAGAAGACGCACTTAACAATTTAAAACTTTTTCAATGAAAGAAAAATAGAATATTGTTTTTAGGTGCGTTCGTAATTATTTATATACGTAGCAACTGTAGTCGCCGTTCAGTCCGTCCATCCGTCTATCTCCTTTTCCGCAGATAACAGAGCAAAAACTAACCAACTGAATAGTTTAAAATTTAAAATATATAGGGATAACGGTAATATATAGTGATAGCGATATTTTTTACGTGTCTGTTTAGTAAATTTAATAAATCAGTAAGTATAACATTTATGTACTTATTTTTATCTTAATTTTACGGATTGGTGTAGAAATTAGATTAATAAGAAAATATGTAAGGAGTTAAGTGGTACCATATCACCATTTAATGGTCAATCTCTGTACCTGATTGGTTTCAGTGTACAACATTTTTATAGAATGTGCCAATATGTAATTCGATAATAATAATAAGAGGACTACATTATATCTGTGATTTAGGTAGATATAGAAGTTCAAAGGGCAATGTAATAAAATTGCATCATATTGCAGTAATTATCAAATTTTAATTAATTTATATGTATATTATCTTTTAAAGTTTATTCGGTTTTATTAGCCGAAGTTGTTTTACAGTTTATTTAATTAATTAATAATTAATTTCTTTAAACAAATAATTTTAGTATTTCAGACTACATGAATGTGTTTTTAATCAAAATAACAAATCCAAGAAACAACTTTCAATAATCCGAAAATGAACTAATGTAACGTAATGTATTTTGACTATAATACAATTGAAAATCGATATAAATGAAACATAATCGAATTTATTATCGGATCTCGCTATACAACATCGATAAATCACCCCCACTGCCATCTCTCTCTATCTTTCGTTTGGGACAACAGGTGTTTTCCGGTAAATGGATTACGATGAAGGTGAAACAGATTTACAGGCAAGGTGAAAGGCTAAAACGGTTAAAACGTCAATGGATATTAATTTCACTATTTTAGTCTGTAGCAATGAGTTTTCAATCCACACAGAAAATTTCAATGCGAAACTTGGAAAATGAACAAATATTAATGCAATGAATGTATTTTTATCAGCATGTGGGCAGCAATCGATACACATAAAACGTAATCGAATCTATTATGCTCTTTCATTGAAAACAACAGGTACTTTATGGTAAAATGTAAATGATCAATGTGAAACGGATTTATATATTATTTAATAATCGCTTTGTTAAAATAAAAAATAAAATAGTGAACACTTATGTTGAAAATGCTTGAAAGGAAGAAAAAAGGCAACAGGGCAGTAGAATATTTTTAATTGTTTTTTGAATAAAAGGTTTTTGCTATATAAATAAAAATATTTTAGCAAATCTGTCGAACTTCCGTTTTCTTTTTTCCAACAAATCAAATAAAACGGGAAAATTTATTAAAGAACTTATTAAATAACCATATAGTATGAGGAAATATTTCATTAAAAGATTAAAATGTATTCTCATTTAGTTGAGTTAAAAAAAAAAAAAAAAAATGGAAGGTAAGCAGCTATACTTAAGAGTCTAAAATGGTCATGCGAAGAAACTCGCAAGCTATCCTAATGGGAGAGATCTTTTAAAATATCTCGCTTGCATTTTAAAATTTAAAGGATTTTTTTTTTCTTACTATAGGATAACTGAGGTTGGTGTCTGACATTGGAGTCTCTATTTTTAGAGTTTTGTTCATCTGACGAAACCTTATTCGTCTCACTCCTCTGTCTGTATGGTGTCACAGACACCGTAAACAAAAACTGTATAAGTCACAGACTTTAAATTTTGTGTACTTACAGCTGAATACCTCGTGTCACACGACAAATGATAAAATTTTGAAAAATTCTATTATTTTAATTAAATTAGTTTTTTCAACTTTGCAATTTAAATTTTAAAATAGAACCTTAATTTGAACGTCTTGCGTGTAGACATCATAGCTTGGAGGTAATGCATCTCGCTATTAAACAAAAAGAGATCTTAGTTCGATCCTCACTGCTGAAGTTGAAATTTTCAAATTAAAATAAATATAACCAATTGAAATTTTGTATTTTTTGCCAATTTAAGAGTTTATACATACATATATATATATATCATTAATATGTCAAGGAGTAGGTTTTTCTTTTAAAAATTTATTTTGGTCAATACTTATTTATAAATAACCAAAAAGCGACCACAACTTCTTTAACTCTAAAATGAAAAGTGAAGAAATTATAACATTGTTCACGTTTTCCCTTTTCAAGTAATATATCTACAACAGTGTCAAGGAGAAAAAGCAACTGATGGGGAAAAGAAATTGAATACAATTGATCTTTTTTGTCGTCTGCCTCGTGCAAAAACCTTACGAAGGAAAAACGATTGGACAAATGATCTGAGCCAGCTGTAACTGGATTGCAACAGGCAATCCACTTTCAGCAAGTATATAAAGAAATAAAATATAACCAGATCGCCAAATCAATACTGCGCCCCTTAGTAACAAAACCTTTCAGAGCTATAAAACTAAGAAATCAATAACTTGATCAATATTTTTTAATAGGTTCAAATACAAATAGGATTAAATTATTATAATTATATGATTATATGTATTAAAATTAAGAAGAATATATGATTTTTACATAAAAACTAAATATATTACTATATAAACAATAACCTATAAATAAGAGATCCAAGAATTGATGTTTTTTTTTTAACAGATTAAAGCACAAATAAGATTGAATTATTGTAATTACATAATTATATGCATTAAAATTAATAAGAATATATGCGTTTTACATAAAAACTAAATAAATTAATATGTAAACAACAATATGTAAATAAGAGATCTATGAGTTGATGATTATTTTTGAATAGGTTAAAGCAGAAATATATGGGTAAAAAATAGAAGAAGAATATATGATTTTTAAAGAAAAACTAAATTAATTAATATATAAATAATAATCTATAAATATGAGATGTATAACTTGATTATTATTTTTGAATAGGTTAAAGCACAAATAAAATTAAATTATTGTAATTATATGCATTAAAATTAAGAAGAATATATTATTTTTACATTAAAACAAAATAAATTAGTATGAAAACAATAATATATAAATAAGAGATCTATGAGTTGATGATTATCTTTGAATAGGTTAAAGCACAAATATATCTGTATTAAGATGAAGAAAAATATATGATTTTTATAGAAAAACTAAATAAATTAATATATAAGCAATAATCCATAAATAAGAGATGACCTAGATGAATATTTTTGAATAGGTTCAAGCACAGATGCATCTATATTAAAATTAAGAAGAATATATGGTTTTTACAGAAGAATTAAATATGTCAATATGTGAACAATAGTCCAAAAGCAACAGATTAATTACATGATTAATATTTTTGAATAATTTCAAGCACAAATATATCTGCATTAAAATTAAGAAGATTATGTGATTTTTACAGAAAAATTAAATAAATTAATATGTAAACAATAATCTATAAATAAGAGATTAATTATTTGTGAAATCAATGAAAGTTTCGGTTTAGCCAAATTTTCGGTTGCATCTTCGAAAAAAAAAACGAAGGACTTTTCTCAAAATTCGGACTAGAAACGAAACTGAATTTCGGTAGAAATCTACTTAATAATTTAAAAAATTACAAATATAATAATGATGAATCAAGAGATTTTAAAATGTGTTATTTGACATCGTTAGAAATAACAACATTAATTTTTGGCAGCATTATCACCGAAAACGAATTTTCTCAGATTTTGGACGGAAAACAAATTTTCCGTCGACCTCTACTTATTTACTTAAAAAATTACAAATAAAGTAATGACAAATCAAAATACCAGGGGTATGTCCAGACTTATCTCACAGGGTCCTGTTTTTGTGAAATTGTGAATTTTTTTCTTATATTTGTGAAAATTCTAGTCAGAATTTTGTGAATTTTAAATTATCGACGTCTTCAGGTTCTATTTTTCATATATAAAAAGCTAAGTAATATGCTGTTTGGTGAGTTCAACTGCTTATTTACAAGCCAGATTTTATTATTAAATGATTAAATTTGTGAAAAGTTCCATTTCAAGGTGAAAAAATTCTGTGGAAGGTCCATTTAAGAGACAAATAATTTTGTGAAGGGTCTTCTTTTGGGATAAAATGTTTTGTGAAGGATCCTGTTTGGAGATAAAAAAAATTGTGAAGGGTCCTGTTTTAAGATAAATTATTTTGTGAAGGCTCCTTTAAAGGACCTAAAATTTTCCTAAACATATCCCTGAATACCTTAAAATGTTTCATTTGACATCATTAGAAATAATATTAATTAGACAGCATTTTTGGCGAAATTGAATTTTCTCAGATTTTGGACAGATAACGGAAACAAAATCGGCTGTTCGGTCGATCTCGATTTATTAACTTTACAAGTTACAAAGATGATAATGACGAAATGAAATATTTTAAAATGTGTAATTTGACATCGTTAGAAATAATATTAAAGACAAAGATCCCTTTTTCAGAAGAGTTATTAACTAGGAAGAGCTTATTAGCCTAGATATTTTCGTTTGTTATATTCTATTTTCCTAGAATATATTTTTTTTCACTGTACTAGTATTGCTACACACCGCTGGAGAAATATTAATTTAAGCTATTTCATAAGACACCTTGCGTAACAAATTTCTCTTTCAATCTCGATATCAGATGCAACGGAGTTGGGAAATACCATTTAATCTCTTCCTCGTGAATTTTAAGACTAAGCCATATAACATTGTCGAAAATAAAACAGCCTTTTCTGGGAATTACAATGCAGAAAATAAAATATTCTTTAAAAAAGAAATAAAGATCAATAATACTTAGAAATGCCTGCATTTCTATGAAGAAATACATCAGCAAAATATTTCGGATTCTACGTAAACACTGCATAGAGGAAAAAACTTCTTATTTTTAAATAAAAATAAAATATATTCAGGACAGAAATAACGAATTTTGACATTTAAAAGAAGAATAAAAACTTATTTGATCAAAGGATAAAACTTGGCAGGCACTATCATATTCAATATTTTCGGACTGCGTTGCCGAATGTGCAATCCAATATATCAATCAACCTAATATAATAAGTATAATAGTATAAATAGTTTTCTTATTTTTATTTCATTTTATTGTTAATAGGCATACAATTTTTATCTCGAAAATCACGGATAAATTCATGATCGCAATTCCACACAATTCCGAAAAATTTCCTTTATAAAACGTTAACTTGTGGTGAGAATAAAATTCCTATTATAGAAAATTCACTCCCTTTTTTAATTGTTGGTAGAAAGAACAAGCCATTGAAATTATTTAAAAAGTGTTAACATTTTTGCTCTGTTTTTTTTTCCTCCCAGGGAAGACAAAGAGCATTCGAAACACTTCTGGGCTTTGAAGCTAAATTCTTTATGTTTAGTTTGCAACTCTTAATGAGCACGTGAAAAGCATCTTCAAAGTCTTTTCGTACATGCATTGCTTACGTTATCATTTGCAATTATGTCTTGGATCATTCATGATTGATAATTATGAAAAGTAAAATTCCTAGCAATAGATAGAGATTCTCTCATTTCAGCGGATACAGATCAAAACAATAAGTCATGCTGAAAATTTCCAAAAGAAGAAACGGCATTTTTGAAATACAGAAAGTTTCGGTCAAATTTCGGTATGGCCGAATTTTTAGTTGCATTATCAAAAAGAAAATAAATATCAGATTTTGGATTGAAAAGAAAATCGAATTTTCGTTTGATCTCTATTTATTAACTTTAAAACTTACAAATAAAATAATTATGAATCGAAATATTTTAAAATGTGTCATTTGACACCATTAGAAATAATGTTAAAGATAAAGTATCCTCTTTTCAGAATCCTGGTTAACTAGGAAGAGCTTAGACTACATATTTTCGTTTGTTATATTTTATTTTCCTAGAATAATTTGTTTCTTCACTGTACTTTAGTATTGCGACATACTACTCGAGAAATATTAATTTAAGCTATTTCATAAGATACCTTGCGTAATAAATTTCTCTTTCAATCTCGATATCAGAAGCATCGGAGTTGGGAAATATCATTTAATCTTTTCGTCGTGAATTTTAAGACTAACCGCCATATAACATATTCGAAAATAAAACAGCCTTTTCTGGGAATTACAATGCAGAAAACAAAATATTCCTTTAAAAAAGGGAAAAAAATCAATGATACTTAGAAATGCCTGTATTTCTATGAAGAAATGCATCGGCAAAATATTTCGGATTCTGCGAAAACACTGCAAAGAGGAAAAAGCTTCCTATTTTTAAATAAAAATACAATGCATTCAGTGCAGAAATAACGAATTCTGACTTTTAAAAGACGAATAAATCTTATTCAATGAAAGGCTAAAACTTGACAGGTACTATTACATTCAATATTTTCAGACTGCATTGCCGAATGTACAATACAATATATCACTTCTTCAACCTAATTTAATAAGTATAATAGTAAAAACAGTTTTCTTCTTTTCTTTTTTTTATTATCTTTCTTTCTTTTCTTTTTTCTTTTTTTTTCAATAGGCATACAATTTTTATCTCGAAAATCACGGATACATTCCTGATCGCAATTCCGGATAATTTCGAAAAATTGCCTTTATAATACGTCAATTTGGCTTAAGAATAAAATCCTATTATTGAAAATTCACTTCCTTTTTTAATTCACGATAGAAAGAACAAGTTGTTAAAATTATTTAAAAAATGTTATCACTTTTTTTTTTTTTTTTTTTTTTTTTTTTTTTTTTTTTTTAAAGTTAAGACAAAATGTGTTCAAAACACTTCTGAAATTTCAAACTAAACATTTTTTATGTTCAGTTTGCGGTTTTCACTGAGCACGTGAAGAGCATTTTCAAAGTTTAGCCATATATGTATTGCTTGCGCTATTATTTGGACTCACGTCTTGAGTCAATCCTGATTGGTAATAAGAAACAGTGAAATTGATAGAAATAGATAAGATTCTTTCTTTTGAGCTGATACAGATCAAATCCATGAGTTATGCTGAAAATTTCCAGACGAAGAAATGGTATTTTTGAAATACAGATAGTTTCGGTCGAGTTTCGGTTTGGCCAAATTTTCACAAAAAACGAATTTTTTCAGATATTGTACTAAAACGAAATATGATTTTTGCTCGATCTCCATTTATTAACTTTAGAATCAGAAACAATATTAATTTTTGGCATCATTTTCGCCGAAAATGAATTTTCTCAAATTTTGGATGGAAAACGAAATTGAAATTGGATTTTCGGTTGACCTATACTTATTAACTTTTAAAAATACAAATAAAATAATGAGAAATCGAAATATTTTAAAATGTGTCATTTGACATCATTAGAAATAATATCAATTTTTGGCAGCATTTTCGCCAAAAACGAAATTTCTCAAATTTTGGACTGAAAACGAAATTGAAATCAGATTTTCGGCCAATCTAACTTTAGAAATTACAAAATAAATAAATAAATAAATAAATAAATAAATAATGATGAATTGAAATATTTTAAAATGTCACATCGTTAGAAATAACGTTAAAGATAAAGAACCCTCTTTTGAGAATCCTGGGTAACTAAGGAAAGCTTATTAGCCTACAATTTTCGTTTGTTACATTTTATTTTCCTAGAATATGTATATATATATATTTCACTGTACTTCAGTATTGCGACAAACCACTGGAGAAATATTAATTTAAGCTATTTCATAAGACACCTTGCATAACAAATTTCTCTTTCAATCTCGATATCAGATGCAACGGAGTTGAAAAATTTCATTTAATCTTTTCCTCGTGAATTTTAAGACTAAGCTCATATAACATAGTTGCAAATAAAACAGCCTTTTCTAGGAATTATTCAATGCAGAAAATAAAATACCCCTTAAAAAAGTGAAAAAAAATCAGTGATACTTAGAAATGCCTGCGTTTCTATGAAGAAATATATCAGCAAAATATATCGGATTCTGCGAAAACACTGCAAAGATAAAAAGGCTTCTTTTTAAAAAATAACAAAATAATAATAATAAAATAAAATTTATTCAGGAGAGAAATAACGGATTTTTATATTTAAAAGACAAATAAAACCTATTCGATCAAAGAATAAAGCTTGGCAGCTATTATTACATTCAATATTTTCAAATGGAGCTGCGTTGCTGAATGCACAATACAATTTGCCAGCCAATCCATTATAATAAGTATAAAAGTAATTTTTTTTAAAAAATTTTTTGTTATATTTTATTTACAATAAGCATACAATTTTTATTTAGAAAATCACGCATAAATCTGTCATCGCAATTCCGGATAATTTCCAATGAATTTCCTTTGAAATACGTTAATTTGTCGTGGGAATAAAACAATATTATTAAAAATTCGCTTCTTTTTTTAATTCTTGGTAGAAAAAACAAGCTATTGAAATTATTAATAAAAATGTTATCATTTTTACTCTCTCTTTTTTTTTTTTTTTTTTTTTTTTTTTTTTTTAATGATGGCAAAGAGTACACCAGAAAAAGGAATTAATTAAAACTACAAAAAATGTTTTGTTGAGTACATTTTGGTTACTTTAAGCAATTTTTTAGTTAAAGTGAAAAATCGGTTTTGTTGCTCCCAGAAGAAAAAAAAATGATAACACTTATAAAATTTTAATAAAATTTAATCCATTTTATTTGAGTCTTACTAAAGTCTTGTGCTTTCAATTTGTAATTCCAACAAAATTTTGTTGTTTTTGCAAAATTTAAATTGGTGTGCAGTAGCCAAAACTCTCTCACGTAACTTTTTTTAATTGAATATATAACTATAAAGGATTAACATTAATTTTGGATAATAAAAACTTTTAAAATTGAGACAGATTAACGACGATATTATGCATTTCGGAGGGAAATTGTAAACAAAAAGTTGCAAAAAAAAAAAAAAAAAAAAAAAAAATCAACAATTTTTTTTTTTTTTTTTTTTTATTTAAACAAAATTTTCATTGACCCATATTTAAATGAAAAAAATTTATTGGACCAAACAAATTTTTGTCGATTCAACGAAACTTTTTTCTGGGTGCAAGCATTTTGTAGCTAACGCTGCTTCTATCCTGAATTCCAGCGGATTACCTGTAAGATTATTCCGCCACCTCGAAAATTCCTGGGCGTTAGTGTCACAAAATGAACGTCTACTCACGTGGGTGTTTGGACGATCTCTTCAGTACACACTCTCCAGCCTCTTATAAAAATAAAATGGCTGTTGACATTTGCGGTTTGACCCCCAACGCATTGCAGAATATCTAAAAACGTTGCGGTTTACTCAAGGGATGCTTTGCTTAAATAGACAGCAAAAAAAAAAAAAAAAAAAAAAAATTGTGAGTACTGGGTAAATATCAATAGATCGGGAAGTTTTTTTTTTTTTGTTATCGTAGCGTTTTTTTGGTGCTTTTTTATACATATCTTAATGCTGAATTTATTATCTAATATTTTAAGTAGAAGAACAAGCAAAATTCCTGTTGTTCAATTCTTTGTCTGTTTTTCTTTCAACAAGCTGTTTATTAAGCATCTGGGGTCGTTATAATTTTTCTAAATTTCTTAATTTCCTCATTATAAATTCTTGTATATTTATTTTATTTTATTTTTTTTTTTTTTTCAAATAAAACAGAACAGTAACACACATACAAATGTATTCACACATATAGAAAAAGTAAAGAATAATATTACGGAATATATGAAAATATCACATTTAAACACAATATGAAAAATTAAAAAGTAAGAAATATATTTGTATTTTATAAATTTTTCACAGTAATTGTGTTTACTTTTTCTTATCAAATTTAGAAGCATGGAAATAATTTCCTTTTCAAAATATGAAAAATAAAAAAGAAACAGGTGTATTTGTATTTTATAAATTTTTCATAGTAATTGTGTTTATCTTTTCATATTAAAATTAGAAATATGTAATAATTTCGTTTTCATATACAAAAAATAAAGAAACAGATGTATTTGTATTTTCTAAATGTTCCATAGTAATTGTGTTTATATTTTTCTATCAAAATTTGAAATATATAAGTAATTTCCTTTTCGAAATATGAAAAATAAAAAAAGAAACAGATGTATTGCTATTTTCTAAAAATTTTATGGTAATTGTGTTAGTATTTTCCTATTATATTTTTAAGTAGATAAATTTCTTTTTCAAACGTAACACATTAATGATAATAATGAATAACGTTTATTATAAAAGACATTAAAGCAGAAAACTATTAATTATGTTAGCATGATGTAAACAAAATTTAGAAAGAGCTTTACAACAATACAAATATGACATATACTTAAGCATGTTTCATATATACTTTTCAATGTAAAGGATGGAAAATTTTTGATTTCAGACATATCATTTCATAACCAAAACTATCATAAATTCCTGGAAAAATATTCTTGCGCGCAATTTCGCAGAGACAATCCGAAAGAAAAGTGAAACGATATTATATAAAAATATTTGTTTCTTCAAATGCAGCCAAATGTAGTATTTTCAACAAATAACGAATATAATAGAGTAGCAGTAATGTAATATTAAGGTATTGCGCTATAATTTACACATTTTTTTAAAATAAAGGAAAGAGTAAAATAGAGATTATTTCAAATAGATTAGCATAAAAGGGCAATTTCATTTGTTAGGGAAGCCCCACCAGTGGCCAAGAAATTCTGCTCTAAAGCTGGCAGATGGGAGGTTTGCCTATTGGCCCAATCGTTCGGAGTTTTCCGTGGTTTTCTTTGAACCTTGGTTAGCGTTCAGGTCCATATTCCTAATGCAAATAATTGGCCGTCATCATAACAACACAACTCATTTTTTAAAGCTGTCCTCAAATCCAAAGACACTACTTTCTAACACATTTCTTAATTTACTGTAATTCAGAAAGTCGTGAAATTGGCAGATTTTCTTATTAAAACATAATTTGTAATTGAATGACATTTTCCATTTTTTGACAAAGGATAAATTACATAAAAAATAGTGTCAAGGTGGTCATTTTGAATTGAACTCCCGACGCAGTGCATGAAAAAGAGGAAAAACGTCGCATAACAAGAATAACTCGATAATTTATTTATCAAGAAATGAAAAACGTTATCCAATTCCAAATACCCTTTAATAGTCAGGTCTGCCAATTTTATATTTTTAAGTTTAAATAAAAATCAGTCGGAAAATGTGCGTTTGAAAATTTCGCGCTGAAGATCAGGGCATTTAAGAATCCGCTTAAACAAATTATTTGTCTCAGTTTCTTTTAATTTCTAGAATTTTAAGCAAAAATTATACATTTTTTTAGTTTGGCTTATCCAAAATGTCCTCTAAACAAAATAAGGAATGTTTACTATTTCTTTTCCATAAATATACAATTTGAGTTTTTGTAATGACTATGAACTAGATCATAAAAAATAAAAAATAAATAATCAGAGATATACATTTATTCGAATTATCTCTTTGAAATTTTTAACAGACTCCAAATAAAAGAAAAATACGTTTTTTTTTTTTTTCTTTTTTCTTAAATGTATGTTAAACCTTTTGGGGATGAGCAACCGCGTAAGGTGCTTGGAATCCTAGATTATTCTCACCAGTAAATTTTTATTGTAAAACTTGCCCTATTTAATCCGCCCATTTTCCTGATTCAAATCGGCAAAAATTTTCTGTTTTGAAAAACCGGTGACAAAAGATTAAAAATTCTACCAAAGATACTTATCGCTAAAAGATTAACGATTACTCCGAAAGTATGCGACCGATTCATGTAATTTTATTATTATTATTATTATTATTATTTCAAAAAAGATACTCTCAAAATGTTTCTATTAAATTTGATCAAAACTGGTTCTGAACTTTTAAAAAATATAAACAAAAAATAAATAAATAAACATCTTTAATTTTAATTAAATATTAATATAATTAATTAAATTTAATTTTCAACCATTTCAATCACGTGACGTAGTGCTATACTTTTTAAAGAGAAAATACCTACCTGGCAATTTTGCCCATCTATATGCAGTTTTCTTTCTTGTATTGTTATAGAAAAAACAAGTAAAAAAGACAAATGCCCAATTAAACTGATGGCATTAAGTTCACGGGTTATTCACTGTAACTGTACGTTATACTGTTATTTATGTCTGTTACTCATAAAACAGAACTCACTCTTTCTGAACAAAACGATAAATAATCAGGGATCCGCCTTAACATAAAATAAAACGGTGTACCAAAATTTAAGCAAATCCAATAATTCTGCATGAAAAACACATTTATCAAAATTAAATGAGAGATTAGCCCTCCCCCCGTTTACCTTCTCTTATACTTAAGCAATAAACCTCTAAATCTAATCACGAAAGCACTTTATTACAATAAACTAGTATACAAAAATTGAAACAAATAGGATAATTCTGCATGAAAAACTTATTTATCTAAATTATGGGGGAGACCCTTCCCAGTTCCCTCTTTTATGCTTGACCAATGAACCTCCAAATCTAAACAGGAAAGTGCCTGATCTGAATGAACCTGCTTACAAAATTTGAAGCAAATCGGATATCTTTATCAAGAATTATCTCGTTACGCACTTACATACAGCACCTGTTAAATATTTATACTGTAAAAAAAAAAAAAAAAAAAAAAAAAAAAATCCGAATAATAAAGAGTTTAAATTCATGTAAGATTTTCTATGGTACACTGGCTTCATTTAAAGAATTCTATTTTTATGGAAGAGAAAATTGTGCGCTAATATAGGATTAGAAGTATGCAAGGGCCGGAGTTTCCAGGCTCCGGCCCGTTTATATTTTTACATTACTAGGCGCGGTCCGGCCCATACAGAAATCAGTGAAAACAGGCCCGGTCCGTTCTGGCCCGACACAACTTCTACTACGAAAAAATTCCAATTTTTATCATATTCCTTATTATAGGTAATTTTAATTTTATTTTTAAAGTTAAAATTAGTATATCTTTTGAAGCTGTATAATAAAAAGTAGGTGCATGAAAATATTTCTATATCATTTTATCAAAGATTTTCTCATATCCAAAGGAATTCATTTCTGAATTCATTTCTTTTCGGAAACGCATAAGATTAGCAGGTATTTTATTCAGAAACTATATAATCGAATGGCGTTAACCATTTTTTGATACAAGCAATTTAAGAAAATACTGTCAATGTTAACGTTTTGAATCGAATTTCCGAAAACGACAGCATGGTAAGAGAGAAAAATCTGTACCCATGTGACAAGAATCTCCTATATCTCAACAAATATATACAAGCATCTTATTTATCAAAATGAAAAACACTATTCGATTCCAAATCCCTTCAAAAGTCAAGCTTGTAAATTTTATACCTTTACAGTTAAAAATGAGTCAGAAAATGTGTCAAACTTTCGCGTTGTCGAGAAGTGAATTTAAAAACCACCAAGAAGTATATTTCCAAATGTAAGTATACATAAGTTCTTAATCGCTATTATACTTTTACAAATCATGTCTCTCCTCCATATCTTGAGAACAATTAAGTCTAGTTCCAGCTCGGCTCGATTAAATGTAGAAAAACAACGCAAGCCTGATCTCGGCCCGGTCTCGAGTATGTTAAAAATATATAAAGCCCGGGTTAGACACAAAGTAACTGTCCGATGTCGATCTTTACTCTGTACAAGTTGAATTTCTGTAGTGATGTTGTCAAACTAGTATCGGCTCGTGACTGACGCACATTTATACTTATTCTCGTTAAAGTCATATTCATTGAAAATATCTCATATTTTACCGTATTTGTTGAAAAATTTATAATTTTTTTTACCGGCCCGGCCCGACTTGTTAGAAAATTTGCAGTCATTCCGCCAGCCCGGGCCCATGCAGAACTCTATATAGGAGGAGTCAAAAGTTCCGGGCAATTTTTTTAATTTAATATAGTCAAGTAATAGAAGTCTTTATTTTTAAGTTTATAATTAGTCTTATATTTTCCGTCTGTTGATTTATAAAAATAATAGTAAAATTTAAGTAATTTTTCAAGAATACAATCTGATAGTTCATAACTTCACTTAAATTGTAGCCCCATTTAACAAGATAATATTATGCATTATTAAGTGTCTCTAACACAAACTACATAAAATTTACTTTGCCTTTTAATATAAGAATATTATTACGTTGAAAAAATTATAAGAAAATTTTCTTTTTATTCATAACATAGCTGGAATTTGTAGACATTCTTCCGCTGAAAGGGGAAAAAATAACGTTATTGAAATTCTTTTTGACATTCGAGACATGGCAAAAATGAAATAATCGATCGCCAAGTCTGAACTTGAGTTCACAGCTTATCAGGAAATGCTCGTCGATTACAAGATACAGATTTCAATAAACAAAAGAACGGCTTCGTTTGCCCAGCGATAAAAAATATTTACATTTTAAAACATGATAGCATACAAAGTAGATATTAATTACTCTTTAGGCAATGTTCTTTGAATATGTAACTAAAAAAATTGTAGCGTCTTGTTTGTTTTTAAGAAATAAGGTGTAAAAAAAAAAATATATATTTTTTTTTAAAAAAGTAAATAAAGGATTTTTAAAAAAAATTCAAATCTTATTTATTTATTTATTCTTAGCATTCAAATACTGAATATCTACCAACAGTTTTAGGTTTTCAAAACAATTAAACATCTAATTGTAGAAAATAATGTTTCGAAGTTCCATTGTTTTTCAGTGAAAATCTAAACCAACATGCTAAAAGCTGGTTTCATTTAATAAATTTATATATTCTTTATTTTCTTGTAAGATTTGTAACTTTTTGTTTTGTAGTAGGAGAAAACTTTGAATTTTATATCCTAATAGTCATTTATAAGATTTCATTTATTTTTAAGGTTTTAAGAGGGGTGTACATCACTGAGATGCTTAAATAGTTCCTTTCCAGTAATGGACACTAGAGATGAGACGGGCTGAGCCCGAGCCCGAAAGCCCGAGCCCGAGCCCGGGCCCGACACGGGCTCGGGCTCTATTTTTATTTTAGACTTCGGGCTCGGGCGGGCCCGGGCTCATTTTTTCTAAAGCCGGAAAATTTTATTTACTCATGTGTAGAAAAGATTGAATTAACTTTTTCCACTTAAAATTGCTTACTTATTCCTTTTCAAGTCATTTTATTTCTTTTTTATCAAAATGACGGGAGAACTGAATGCTTGTTTATTTATTTTAGTATTTCATTGCAGTTTCAAATGAAAATTTGTGACAGTTACAGATTTATGTAGACGAAACTTCTTCCAACAATCGATTTATATGGCGCCAATCATAACAAACACAACAATAAATTTAATCTTTGTTGGCTTTTTGTTTGCAGAACATAATTTTTAATGGGATCGTTTATTTATTTATTATTTAGTTGCATAACACGAAGATAATATTTTCTTCTGTTTTTGGTAGACAAGAATTAGCTGGAGATTTTCAAATTTATTTAATACTCGATTGTGCATGAAACATTCCGTTAGTTACATAAAACATAGTCGTTTTTCTTATGAAAATAACTTTAGTGATTTTTATATGCATTTGTCATCATGAATATGAATTCTGCTAATGCTGAGGACGCTGTTCCTTGTCGAAGTCACTTTTCTCCGTACGTAAATTTTATTACCATGTTATTCCAACAGAAAGCAATCGATCAGTGTTTCCTCTTTTTCTATAAAAACATAGGACCTTTAAAATAACAATGTCACTTTTTTTAATTTACGTTAATTTTCAGGTATCTGTCAATCATGGAAGAGTGTTATGAGAAAAGAATCCATTATAATGAAATATGTACACTTTTTACAGAAAATTGAAAAACGTTGTTCGATTCGCTAGCTTACAAATAGTAATTTCTGCAAATTTCATGCATTTATTCATTAAACAAAAAGTTTCCATCAAATTTGCTTGTTAAAGGAGGAAAGAATATGAGAATACTTTTACATATGAAGTATATTTTTTTTTATACGGATTTTGATAAGAATGAATTTAAATTTTCATTTAAAAATCATATCTATGTAAGAAGTTTTTTAAAATGAGATATTACTTTTGAAACAATTTTTAAATACAATACAATTTTATTTTGTTTATTTTTGGTATCGGGCTCGGGCTCTGATGACAAAAAATATTTCGGGCTCGGGCGGGCTCGGACTTAAAATCGTCGGGCTCGGGCGGGCCCGGGCCCCGAAAAATGAGCCCGAACTCACCTCTAATGGACACCCCATGTAGACATTGCTAAAAATGCGATTTTGGAAATGTTTATAGTGTGTGGAATATTTTAGCTTAATTGAAAATCTAAATAATCAAATTTAATTTTCAAACTACACTTACCAAAATGTAATAACACTAAAACTTTTATAAAAAGCTGCTTTTCAGTTATTTTAATGTGGTTAATAAGATTAATATATGTGGTTAATAACTCTACCTCGCATATTGTATATTCTGGCATTCAAAATGGAAGCCGAAAATATTGTAAATAAATTTAAATATAAAATTTTTAATAAATATAATAAATAAATAATATAAATATAAATAAAATATATAAATATATAATATATAGTATATAAATATATAATATATAAATTTATAATATATAATATATAATATATAAATATATAATATAAATATAAATATATAATTTTTACCGTGCACCTAAAATATTACTAACTAAATCTTCAAGCCACGAGTCTTGTTCATTTTTCAAAACGAAAATTTTATATTTGTATTTATAAAAGAAAATATTCTCTGAGGAAGAACCTGTTTGGAAAAGGTTTGAAAGTACTAAGATTTAAAATAAAATTAACTTTTAACGTCTATAATTGATTATTTAATCGCCTTTTAAGTAAGCATTATTAATTTTATGCCGAAAATATTGTTTAAGAACGCAGTCAAAGAGAAGTTCTTAGGGCTTAATCCCTTTCTATTTAAATAAAAACAATTAAGTTACAGAGGTTGTTAAAAACATATTTTCTCCCTTAAATGTTTTCTTATTCAACTCTGACAAAAAAATAAAAAATTTAAAAAATATATAAATAAAATGAAATATTAATTAAAGTTATAATAATCATAAATCTAGTAAATCTACAGATCAGTAGCCTCAAACAACAGTTCTTCAGTTTTATTTTGAATCATTTTATTCGATATTTAAAATAACCAATTCAAGGTATGATTTTTTTTTAAATATTTGTAATATTTATTACTACAAGTAACATATCAAGGAGTCTCTGGAAGTTTAAATGTTAAAACTAGTGTGACAAAACTATGCACCAATACTCAAAAATATTATTTAAATATTATTAAGTAATCTAATATTATTATTATTGCTATTATTGTTATTATTACCTTTTAAATCCTTTGCTATCTCAATAAGTTGATACCCATAACTGCTTAATATTTAGTACTTTAAACTATCCATCAAAAATAATTAAAATATCGATCAAATGCAGATAATTACAATAATTGATGCAAACAGTGACTTATTGTCACAAATATATCACACAAATTTTAGTTACTGATATCCTAATTGCTAAATTTATTTGAAAACAACTACTTTTTTTAGTATGCTTTCATTAAATTCCTGTTCTAAATACAGTCATAAAAACAATTTTAGTTATTACTTTTTATGGGGTGCCCATTACAGGAACAAAAGGTGTCCATTACTGACATTTTAGGTGTTTTGATATATTTCTGTAATTTACAATTAAATTTTAATTCATATTAAGAAATGAGACTCTGTGAAAGGAGCCGTGCACAAATGATGTCACGATTGGAGGATGGTTCGTGAAATTGTGACAGTTTATGACAAGGGGGTAAGAAGAAGTGTGACATCACACATTTTGATTAAAATAAAAGTATTAAAAATCAGTAGATTAAATTTTGAAGTTATTTTGAAATGATAGTATTTTCAGTTCATAAAGTAAAGATGAAATTTAAAGCCAAATATATTTCCCTTTCAGATTGCAAAATAGTACTACATTTTTCAATTGCTCTTCCATTTTAATATTTCATCACTATTGTATATTAATTGTGTTTTTGTTATAATCCTTAATATTATTTCTTATAAAATGAGAACACGAATCATTTTTGTTATTATAATCACAAATGTCATTAAAAAACATAGTTAAAGTTTAAAAATAAAATTTGAAATATGATCTATAACGTAGTGCTTGGTTTCTAAACTGCAAGTATGTGTGTATGTAATGAACTTGATATATAGCAAACCGTGTCATGTGATAAAAAGGGAAGGGGGAGGGGGTATAGTGATGTATGACACTTTGTGACAAAATGTGAGAGGGGATTTAAAAATATTGAAAAAAATGTGTGACACCATTTTTGGACACTCCAAATGGCTAAATACTGTTGATATAATATTGAAATAATATTAATTTAATATTAAAAAAATTGGAATATAATAATTAAAAATATTGGTTAAAAAGCAATTTTAAAAGAAATTCTTTTATGGTGTCCATTTCAAGCACATCTATTCACCCTATTCTTTGTATTGATTTGGTTTTCTTAAAATGTCTACTATCTCCGGACATTAATTCCGGATGACAATAGCAAACAAAGACAGACAAGCGAATAAAATATATAAATGGTTTGAAATAAAAATATTCAATGCAAATTCTATTTCTTTAATTCTAACACATTAAATATGACGTCTGAATGGCCTTAAGCAGGATATTGAAGGGAAAGAAAGCCTTACACAAAATCCGTTTTGAACGACGATAGAATGAAAAGCCTTCCAATTGAAGATTCCCTGTTCGTAGCGAAAATCTTATTCCTTTATTTCCTATTGCAGGACTTGAAGAATATAGGAGACATTTTATTATTAAATGTTTTTTTTTAACTAACAATTCCTTGTGTTACTCGGCCGCCGGGCGGGAATTCTTCAAAAAGAGAACACTATTCTAAAAAAAGGGTACTGTTTTTACAAAAAGGAAACATTATTCTAAAATGTGTACATCTTTAAAAGGGGGGAACATATTCTAAAAAATAGGCACTTTTTTTTTTTTTTTTTTTTTTTTTTTTTCAAAAAGGCCAAACTTGTACCTTGTTCACCAAAATTACTTTGAATTGGTTTGTTTAGAATCTCTTAGAATTTGCGATATTTTATTGTGGTCAATTAAATTGCCATTGGGCGCATAGGAAGTGTTAAAAAGGGCTGCTATAAGCATAGGAAGGGTGTAACAGGACCCACCGGGCACATAAAAGAAATAAAAAGGGCTGCCGGGCGCTGCGCCCAGCTAAAACAGCTAAGAGTCAGCACTAATACTGCTTGTTTGTATGTAGTAGTCAAATCTCGTGACTCATTTTTCATCCACTTTCTGTTAACATAGAGTTTTGAAATGTGATTATAAATACAGAGCTGCCAACTTCTACGCCTATTTAAATCACATAAACATGATTGGAACCACAAAAAAGTTTTTGTAAAATGTATCCCAGATATAGTCAATGTTATGTATTACACTCCATATTGTTAATTATCTACTAAAATTTCTGTTTCTGATATGTTTATTCGTCTTTAAATATGCGTAGTAGTTGGCAGCCATGTATATGTGTCCTGAGGACAATACATTAATTGAACATTGAGTTTTAAAATTCGATTCCTAAAGGAAGGGCAACAGGAGTTAAAGATTGCCTTCCTATGGCAAAATTGTTATCAGCTTTAGAAATAAGTATTTCTCGAAAAGTACTAATGGCAGGGTTACCACAATAGCGCCAAATTTTCTTCTTTGCCAAAATTGTAACTGTTTGTGTTAAAATTTTACGTCTTTAGTTATTTTTCATATCAAAATAATTTTCAAAGTCTCTCAAATATGTAACAGGACATTCAATACAAAAAATCAATTTTACTTATATCATTTGGCGGGATGAACAGGGTGAGGGAAATTCAATACAAGTGTTCTGTACAATCGCAGATTATTGATTAAATTAAACCGTAATTCTAATGATCAAACACTCAACAAAATTAATATTTGTGGTATAACTTTTAACTTTTACAAAGCTCTATTAAAGAAAGATCAAAAGGGAATTATGTTTGATAGACAGAATCCACTTCACCTAACTAGGGAAAAACACAATTAATATTTCCCTGGCATCTAAACTCCCGTTAGGTGGAGCACCAGCCGAAAAATAACAAATGGGAATAGATGATTAATCCCGAGAAAATCAAACTTAATTTCTCCTGGTTTTTGCCTTTTCTGCAAAAAAAGAAATAACTAATATTTTGATCGAGCAATATGCGGCACCAATTACAGTAGAACCTGAATCCATCGTTTTTCACGTCGGATTATTTCAAAAACGAAATTTTTTGTGCGAAAACCATTGCTTATCGAGGTTTCCGAACATTATTTATGTCGTTATCATGTTAAGAAAAATAGATGTGACCAAATTTTTTCTCTAATAAAACAGAAAATAGTCTTGCAAGATATCCTTATGCATTGTATAATTCACCTGGCTGTGGATTTCAAATAATGGACCGACACTTTTTGAGGAAAATACACCCCACGGCATAACATGTCCTCCGCCATGCTTCATTGTAGGAATAACATAGGTCGAATCATATCTTTTGTTGTTAGGTCATCGGACGTTGTGTCTGCCATCACTTCCAAAACTGTTTCGAATTCGATTGATGGAAAAACAGAACTTTTTTCCAGTTTTCACTTGACCAGACTTTGTGTTCCTTGGAAAATGAAAGTAGGGTACGTCGGTATTTTTTTTACCTCTGAAATTTTTTTAACACCGACTCTTCCATAAAGTTCTGTATCACGTCAGCATCATAACACGGTAGACTAACTTATTTCAGCAATATTTTCATTCCGTAAATCGCAGTATATTGCAACGGAATTTTCATGCGGATTATCAATGGTTTTTCTCCTGATAATTCTGTCCTGAGGAATAGTAATTTTCCGGGGTCTCACGGACCTTTGAATGTCCTGAAAGCCATAACCATCTTTATATAATTTTGTAAATATTGTTTACAGTCGATTTTACCGATCGATAACTTAGCCGCAATATCTCGAGAAGATTGGCCTTTTATCGACAAACTAATCACTCATTTATGAACAATAATTGTTGAATTTTTCAAATTTGAATTCAAACTATGCTATACATGTTGATTCATTCATAAACACAACCAAAAAACACTTTATGGATAGAAAAAAACTAAAGAATGATAAGTGGCCGGAAACAAATGAGAACATGCGTTTTCTTTAATATTTAATTTTGTCAATTTTTTTTTTTTTTTTTTTTTGATATTTACACGTTCTTCTATAATTAAGTTCCTAACTAATATGTCAATATAATGTATAAGTATCGCTTTGAGATTCCTCTTCATATGGGTATATTTATAAATTAACTAAAAAATTTTTGCTGGCCGGAAACTTTTGACCGCCACTGTATTTGGTAAAATGAAGCACGGAAGAAGGCGGCGTTTAAAATTTGCAACCTCCTTTTGAAGTGCGCTTAGCACAATGCCATGTTTAAACTTTAACAAATGTTTTGCTTTAGCTACTCTGTAAAAAGATAAGATTATTACTGCACTGAATTTAGTTTTATGAAATGCTAATAAAATTTAAATATGCAATACTTTTATTGTCAGTACCAAATTAAACTCACAAAAAATTATTCGATTAAGATTTAAAAAAAGAGTTATACAGAACAGAAATATTTGGTAGTATTTGGGTTTCATTTCTCTTTGAACTGTTATGGTATACCCATTCATACTTTTCTAACATAAACAGCTATATCCAACCCTGTGTTGGACAGTTTTTTTACTAAGTCTTATTATTCCTTTAGCAATGGTTTTCTTTTTAATAATACAGCTAATAATTTATATATTTATTGCACAATATCCTTCAGTGCGAGTAATACTTGCACTTGATCGTTTATTTTTTATAATGTATCTTCTTAAACGTGACACCTCGGCATACATTAATATATTAAATCCACTTCATAAAAATATGTTCTTACCAAATAATAATAATGATAATAATAATAACAACATTTCTTCACTAAATTTAAAATTGAATCTACTTCCAGCAATGAAGCTGCTGCAACAATGTATGACATGTCCTTTTTTTCCGATTTAAATGTAATCATATTTAAACTTTTGATTATAGTAATAAATATTGAGAGATAGAGAACATTTAATTTAAACTGTCCTAAATACTACAAGCTTATTTTGGCTAAAGATTTATTGTCATTTATCTGTAAATAGAACTTTTTTTCTATATTAAGATTTTAAAAATTCAGTTTTCTTTATAAATGTGTGAATTCAAACGTAATGCGTTATGTAGAGAAAAATATTCTCAGAATTTGTGATTTTATATTAAATTTTTTATCAATCTAAAAAAATTTCGTAAAGTGTTTTTTTTTTTTTTTTTTTTTTTTTTTTTTTTCTGGATGTGTGTGTTTGGATATGTTTTGACATTTCATCAAAATCGTACCACTTGCCGTTCTTAATTCACAGCTGCTATTAGAAAATGAAAGACAAATACATACACAACATTTAATTTAAAAATCTGTACTAAGCTCATGATTTTGTTTTGTTCTGTATTTTCGAAGGTCGTTTATTCTAAATGTCGTTTATTCTAAATGCTTTCAGTTAGTTCTAAGGTAGGAAAGAATTCGAATAAAGTTAGCAGCTGTTGTTGTAAAAAGAAAAAAAAAACCTCTCGCACCTGCAATTTTTAGCCAATTAGGTGCCTTTTTTTCATACATGAGTGATAGACATGGTTACGCACGCGTGGATTCCTACACCTGCGATACGAAAGTTATATGAAAATATTAATAAGAATATTCAGATAAATGGTGATATACTTCTGTTATTTGTAATGCAATTTATTAAACGAGTATATAATTTTGAGTATTTTAAAATGCATGCATAAAAAAAATAATAAAACTAAAACTGTCTTATTAGCCAGACTGCATTAGTCAGCATTGTATTATATAAATACAGTCAAACCTCGTTAACATGAACACGCTTAGAGTGAATTAATTTTAAGATGAACTGTTTTCACAGTCCCCTATAAAGACGAATACAAAGGTACGATATTGATAACACGAATTACTGTTAACATGAACAAAATTTTGATTCCCCTTGAGGTTCATGTTGACGAGGTTCAATTGAATATTGAATTAATTTAAGAACATTTAACCACACTTTAAACAATCCTATAAATTATTCATTTTAAACATTTCGGGTTTGATGTAGTATTACTAGTACTTATTTTTTTAACTGAGTATTATTTTGTTCTAACAAATAATACTTTTCTTACTGTTTATATGAAATAATGTTAGCATGTGTCAATGCATTTACTATATGACTTCATTAACGTTTAGCCATTTAGTAATAATAAATATTTGCTTAACACATTCGCTGCCGATCACGCGCCAGCGCGTGATAAGGCGCAAACATTAAGGCGCCACTCATGCACCAGCGCGTGATGTGGGGTGATGTCCAATAGCCAGTCACGCGCTGGCGCGGGAAAAGTTTTCACTGATTCTTTGTTATAAAAAATAAATCGGCTTCTGGGAAAAACCCACTTCTACAGTGCGGCATTAACTATCATCACATCTTCACGTAAGCGGCAGCGAACGTGTTAATTCTCTTTGCACCGTTTGCGATTCTTTTATTTTAAACATACATTTCACTCTTTAAATTTAAAATAAAGGTTACGCTCCTGAAAGAATCCTGTGTAATAAAGCACAAAAATATTAGAAAGTTGTAATATCAGTTAAATCTTGTTGTAATATCATATTTTCTAAACATCTCCAAAAACTCTTCCTCAGCCTATTGTCATATGAATATGAATGTATGAGTACGCAAAATAACAACATTCGTTACGTTTCAGACACTGAAATATTCATTAGGCTCTTCAGTCCTTGTGTACCCATTCGGGAACCTCTGTTCTTTTTATTTATAAAAACTAAAATATCCGATTTTTTTACATTTTTGCATCACTTCTTAATAGCTGAATGTTTTTTGTGCGAAAAGCAAACGAATAAATGGCTGCATCTAAAAGAATACTTTATAAAATAAATGTTATTTTTATCAGAGTTTGTAAAATGCCTTATAAATGGCCAAAAGACAGTGTGATTAAGAAAGTGATAAATTTTCATAAGTATTTAACTTAAATCTTTTTAAATAAAAATTTTTGAGGGTTTGTCGTTTATTTACTTGTTTAAAGCTCTTAAATTTGTGATTGCGTTTTTAAGAGGATTTGTAGTTTTAGATCCATATTTTTTAACCTAAATTGCTAAGAACCTAAAGGATCAATTTCAGAAAGAAAAAAAAAATCTGTCATTTATGATGTCATTGTTTTTGTAAAAAAAAAAAAAAAAAAAAAAAAAAAAAAAAAAAAAAGAAAGAAAGAAAGAATAAACATTTGAATTATCATTTTAGTTTCGGACGATTCAAACTGCTTATTTATTTTTAAATTCATTTTTGCCCTCAAATGCATCTAACTGGAAAATTGTCTTATTTAGAAAGTACATAAGGTGATTGTCGATTATTTGTTAAATGCAGAAAATATTGCAAAAATACAATAAAAAGCGGCATTTTGAACCAATTTTTCCGAAGCGGGAAATCTGGGAATGAAAAATAATACTGAGAAGATAATTCTTTATTAATCAAATTCTAATGAATTGAGCGTAAGATGACATCACACGGCACCGTGTACGTCTCCATAAAAATCCTCGCAGCAAGTTTTATGTTTCTACTTTTAAAAATGTGCCTGAAATTATATCGGAAAATTTCGAGCTGTTGAAGGTGAAAAAGCGTTTTTTCGAATACATCCTTAAACTTTAATTAATCTATATAGATAGCTATTCTAGTGTTATTAACATAAAAGTAATTTTTTCTAAAAAAAAAAAAAAAAAAAAATAGAAAATTAGACCCGAAAGGATTAAAGGGTAATCAAATCCCTCTCTTTAACATACAATTAAATCTTTCAAAGGGTGCATAAAACCACCTATTAATACTGGCCTAATCTGCTTCACTATCATCCAATCCGACAGCTATATAAACAATACCACTTATTTTAACACGATTTCTGATAATAAATACCAAATCAAAAAAAAAAAAAAAAAAAAAAAAAAAGATAATCATAATTTAATGGACGCTTGTTAGTGAGAAATCCTTTATCACATGGATTAGATAAATGTTCCTAACAAAACTCCAGAACATTTTAACTTTGGCCACACACAGTTTCCTAATGAGCTGAGATAACAGGCCTTATACTGCGTCGTCTAGTCCTCTGCAGATTTGGACTTCAGACTTTAATCACAATCTTTTTTATTAAAAGGTAAATGTTGGGTAGTTATTTGTTTGATCGGTTTTCTAGTTAGAAAAATTGATAAGGAATATATCAGCTGATTGACGAGTTCGAAAACGTGTGGACGTCAGTCAGTCTGGCAATTCCCGTTTGGAAATGTCTGAGAAGTGTTAGTTTTATAATACTTGTCATTATTGTGTAAACACAACATATTTTGAAACTATTGGGTCATATTTGAAAAAGAAGCCTAAGTCTGATTTTTTTTTCCTTCTTTGAACAACAACAACAAAAGAAAAAAAAAACAGATTTGGCAATCCCAAAACGTTCTTCTCTCTCATATTTTAATACTTGCTGAAAAACGCAGCATAACAGTACCAACGATTAGATGATTTGCACCAAAATTTAATCAGTAAAAACTTACATTAAGTTCTAACTGAATCTGAAGTTTTAGGAAAAATTTGCGTAAGTTTTTCAATTATCACAAAAATCGTAAATAAATATGGATAAAAGCGTCACCTGTTGAGCAATATACTCAAAAAACTGAAGAATATTAATTTATATCAGGGAACAACTGAATCTGAAATTTGATAAAAATTCGAGTATTAGTTTTTGATATAGAGCTATCGTAATAGTAATTAATAATACTGCATAACAGTGCCACCTATTGGAAAATTTACATCAAAAGGTAATAAGCACCATATTATATCAAGGACTAAAGGAATCTGAAGTTTTATGAAAATCCGTTCATTAATTCTTGAGGTATAGCGATTGCAGAAATCGTGAAAAAGGCAGCATAGCAACGCCATCTGTTCGGCGATATGCACCAAAAACTAATCAACTCCAGTCGTGTCTAAATGAATCCAAAGTTTTGTGAAATTCCGTGCATTAGTTCTTGAGATAGAGCGCCCACAAAGTTTTTGTCACATTCAGTGACAACGTGACAGGCCGACATTTTGAAAAAAAAAACATGTTTTTTGTATTCGCTATATTAAAAATATGTGGCCCAGACGATTTCCATAAACATGTACAAGCCCAACTAATTCACTTTCGGCGTTTACAATTTTTGACCATTTAAGGTATGTGCTTCCTCTCAAACTGCTGTTTTTTCAAAAAGTTTCGTTTCTTTTTATTATTTTAAAATTAAGGTTAAAACATTTAGGATTCAAAAAATGCCTTACTTTTCGTTCAACGATAATTAGAAGCAAAGTTATAGCTTGAAATATAAACCGCTTGGAATATAAGCCGGAAATGAACTTTCTGAAACCGGAAGTGACCGTTTAAAGGGCTACAAAAATAAATAAAAAAATAAACAACGTATTTTAATACACAATTATCTATATATACAGAAATATATAAACACCTACAATCATAGTGGATTTCAAAACTATAATCTTTAAGTATAATTTTTGATATTATATCAAAATCTTAATTTGCGTTTTTCATTGCATACGTTTATAAGAAACATTATTTTAAAAAAGTTTTTAAGATATTGAAATAAAATTTTACAATAAGGTTCTGCTCATCTACTAGTTTGTTATGAAACAAATTATAGATTGTAGGTTTATATATATTAATTAAAAAGCTATTTTTATTGAAAAATATGCATTAAATATCATATTTTGTATGCAAAATTTGGTGTATGTTAGTAAATTTAAGTGGCATTGAAAATCTTTTGCTTCAAAACACTGGTAAGTGGTTTGCAAAACGTATTCTTGAAAAATAAAATTAAAATATATTTGAATATACTTCATTACAGAAGATTTGATATAAACGCAATTATTTACTAAACTTGACTAAATGTTGCCTAAATTTGAAAACTGGATTAAAATTCTATTAAAAAATTTTATAAATTCAAAGTTTCATTCCTTGTGCTTGATAAAATTTTCATATTTTTATTGAAAAATGTGCATTAAAAATACTATTTTGTATACAATTTTTTTATATGTTAGTACACTTAAAAGATGAAAATCTTTTGCTTCATAACAAGTAAGTAGTTTGCTAATTATATTGTTTGAAAAAAAGAACTGAAAAATACTGAATAGAATTCGTCATAGAAAGTTTAACGTAAACACAATTTTTTATTAAATTAAAACTTGACTAAACATTGCCTAAATTTGAAAAGTTAATTAAAATTAATTTTTTTAGGTACCTTTCATTACAAAAAGTAAAAAGCTACCTATTGCAGCATTTCCAGAAAATTTTGGTATATTTTCACCGATTATGACCCCCAGACCCCAAAACCACCCTCCGTTCAAATGTTGACATACATACAGGGTGTTTCGCTACCAGACCGACAAACTTTGAGGGGTGATAGTAGACATAAAGACAAACATTATTAAATAGGAAACCATGGGGCGCAAACGTCTTCTGTGAGAGCTAGGGGCCATTAAAGTTTAAGATCCAAAAATTCAAACGCTGATAAAAATTAGAAAAAAGGGTCGATTTGTTTGCGGTTTTCTCTAAAATCATTCTTTATATCACTTTTTTTTATTTTAAAGGTTAAGTTCGAAAATTGTTGATACAGGGCGCTTTAGACTTTAGAGAAACCAACAAATACTTTTTGTCGTTCTTTTGTGCATGGGGTTGAAATTATTCTAAAGTTTAGACTTTAACTTAAATGTTAAGCCCAAAATCGGAAACATAGGAATCGGTTAACTAGCGAAAATTTAACTGTGAACCGAGGGGGAGATTTTAAACGCTCATAAACATTGGACAAACTAATCGATTTTGTTGTGGTTTGCGTGTAGGTCATTCCCTTGGTAATTATTTTATTCAAAATGACGTACAGCTTTCATGTCCTCATTTTTTGATAGAGGGCGCTTCCAACACATCTCCGACATTTCAATGGCATTACTCCTGGGTGTTTTACTACCAGACTACCATACTTCCAGGCAGTGTTAGGAATGCAAAAGCGACTCGGAATCACATAGGAATGTAACGTCGAAAATGTCTTTTTAGCGAGTTATGGTTAAAGAAGCAGAGAAAAAGAACAGAAACAAGAAGAGAAACAGCAACACGTTAATATGACATAAAACAGTTTATTTAAAGGTTTTACTAGGAAAGATGTTCGAAATTACGACCAGAAGCAATTCGACATGCTTGACAGCGGCGTCGCATGTAATTCCTCACGCTTTGAAAGATTCCTGGAATCTTTGATACATTTCCGGGAGCTACAGAAATACGAGCTGCTAAGTCCTTAATTGATGGTACGGGATTCTCATACACCCAACTTTTCATGTGACCTCAGCAGAAGAAGCTCATACTTGATAGGTCCGGTGATCTGACAGGCCAATAAACCGGGCCACCACGACCTATCCACCGCTGTCCATATGTTACGTTGAGGTATCGGTGAACATCATTAGTAAAATGTGGAAGAGCCCGATCGCGCTGGAACCACATAGAGCTGCACAACGAGAGAGAAACTTTCACGCGCATTACCGTTCAGCGCCATCTACCGCAAGAAAATCGCAGCGCCATCTACTGTCGCTGTCAAGTTTGCCGGACTTTTTCTGGTCGTAATTTCGAACACTTTGCAGTAAAACCTTTAAATAAACTTTGTTCTGTCCACTTTAACATGTTGCTGTTTCTCTGCTTGTTTTTGTTGTTTTTTCTCTGCTTTTTTTTAAACGTGACATGTAAAAAAGAAATTTTCAACGTTACATTCCTGTGTGATTCCGAGTCGTCTTTGCATCCCTTACACTTACTGGAAGCATGGTGGTCTGGTAGTAAAACACCCAGAAATAATACCAGTGAAATGTCGCAGATGTGTCGGAAGCGCCCTCTATCAAAAAATGAAGACATGAAAGCTACGTCATTTTGAATAAAATAATTACCAAGGGAATGACCTACACGCAAACCGCAACAAAATCGATTAGTTTGTCCAATGTTTATGAGCGTTTAAAATCTCCCCCTCAGTTCACAGTTAAATTTTCGCTAGTTAACCGATCCCCATGTTTCCAATTTTGGGCTTAAAATTTAAGTTAAAGTCTAGACTTTAGAATAATTTCAACCCCATGCACAAAAGAACGGCAAAAAGAATTTGTTCGTTACTCTAAAGTCTAAAGCGCCCTCTATCGACAATTTTCGAACTTAACCTTTAAAATTAAAAAAATAAAAAATCGTGATATAAAAAATGATTTTAGAGAAAACCGCAAACAAATCGACCCTTTTTTCTAACTTTTATCAGCGTTTGAATTTTTGGACCTTAAACTTTAATGGCCCCTAGCTCCCACAGAAGACGTTTGCGCCCCATGGTTTCCTATTTAATAATGTTTGTCTTTATGTCTACTATCACCTCTCAAAGTTTGTCGGTCTGGTAGCGAAACACCCTGTATATATATATACATATATATATATATATATATCTGATTTTTGTCATGCGATAACTAACGTATTTATGAACCGATTCGAATGAAACTTAGTATGTACATAGTACATACAAATATCTCGATCGAGTTCGTTGGCCAGCATCATCCGCCATTTTGTTTCAAAATGGCGGCCATTTAAATTTTTTTAATTTAAAATTTAAAATTAAATGCGAAAAAATTAAAAGTTGAAAAATATTTTGTTTTATGTGTTAGATCTTAACACACCAATTCCAGAACATTTTTTATTTTGTCTATATCTTAAAAAATGATTGAGTTATAGCACTTTGAATTTTTCTTATGGTTGACATTTTGAAACGATCTGATTTTTGCCATGCTATAATTAACGTATTTAAGAACAGATTTGAATGAAACTTGGTATGTACATAGTACATACAAATATCTTGACCGAGTACGTTGGCCAGCATCATCCGCCATCTTGTTTCAAAATGGCGGCCATTTAATTTTTTTTTAATTTAAAATTTAAAAATAAATGCGAAAAAAATAAAAGTTGAAAAATATTTTATTTTATGTGTTAGATCTAAAACGCCGATTCTAGAACACTTTTTACTTTATCTATATCTTAAAAAATGATTGAGTTATAGCACTTTGAGTGTTTCTTATGGCTGACATTTTGAAACGATCTGATTTTTGTCACGTGATAACACTCGTATTTATATATCGATTTGCATGTAACTTGGTGTGTACATAGTACTTAATAAAGCCTGGACCAAGTTCGTTAACCAGTTCCATATGCCATCTTTTTTCAAAATGGCGGCCATTTAATTTTTTTTAATTTAAAATTTGAAATTAAGTAAAAAAAGAGAGAAAATGAAAAAGATTTTTCTTTTATGCATTTGACCTTGATAAAAAGATTCCAAAGCATTTTTTGTTTCGTCTGTATCTTAAAAAATGTCTGAGTTATAGTACTTTTAATTTCTAGTGTTGCTCACATTTTGAAATGATCTGGTTTTCGTCACGTGATAACACGCGTATTTATACACGGATTTGGAAGAAACTTGGTGCGTAGATAGGGCATACTGATGCCTAGACCGAGTTCGTTGGCCATTTCCAACCGCCGTCTTGTTTTAAAATGGCGGAATATTATTTTTTTTATTTAAATTTTAAAATTAGTTGCAAAAAAGTAAGAAATTGAAAAAGATTTTTCTTTTGTGTTTTGACCTTGATACAAAGATTCCAGAGCATTTTTTGTTTCATCTGTATCTTGAAAAATGGCTGAGTTTTAGCACTTTCAATTTCCAGTGAGATTGACATTTTGAAACGGTCTGAAAATTGTCACGGGTTAATATGCATATTTATAAACTGATTTCGATATAACTCCGTGTGTTCATGGTACATACCAATATCTTGACCGAGTTCACGAGCCAACTTTTTCCGCCATCTTGTTTCAAAATGTCGGCCATTTAAATTTGTCAAAAACCTTTTAAATGTTATAATGATGTATAAACAAAAAATTAGAAATTGAAAAAAGGTTCTTTCTAAACTATTTATCTTAAAAATGAATTCCGGAGTATTTTTTGCTTTTCCTTGAAAAACGTCTGGGATATAGCAGTTTGAATTTCTAATGTGGGAGACATTTTTTTTTTCTTTTTTAAAGTCAATTTGCCCGCGACAGTACTCGTATATATTAATCGATTTCGATGTGAGTGTGCATGTTCACATGAATTAAGATTTCGGTCAAGCTCATTGGTTTTTAGCTCACAGGCTATCATAGCCTGAGAGCTTATGTGCCCGTCCGTTCTGTATGTACGTGCGTTCGTGCATAACGCGATAACTCGTGATAAAAATATCCGATCCACTTGAAATTTTGTATGTAGGTATATCCTGACAAGGCGCTTCCCTGATTAGTTTTTGGAGTTCATTTGACATGTATAAGAGGGGGACGGGGGTCTCATGCCCCTCCCCTTAATTGATACAAATGGGATTTTCATGCAGAATTAAGTTTTCGTTCAAAATTTAGATTAGGATCATTCTGATGAGGCGATTCCGTGACTGTTATTAGATGTTCATTGAATAAGTATAAATAGGGGGAACAGGAGTTATAATGCCCCCCCCCCCTTAATTTATATAAATGGGTTTTTCAAGCAGAATTTTCAGATTTCGTTCAAATCTCTGAATAGTTTTGGAAGTTTAATGGTTAAGTATAAAAGAGGGGGATAACTCCTTTTAAATTATATAAATGCTAAATGGGTTTTTATTAAGAATTATCTCATTTGCTCTGAATTTTGGATATAGATTTTTTATATGATAAAGCATGTCTTTGATAGTATAGGAGGTTCAATGATTAAGTATAAAAAAAGAGGAAAGGGGAGAGCTGTTTCCCCTTCTTAATTTTTTTTCGAACGGAATTAACACTTGAAAATATAAGGCTTTAATGTACAATTAGTATTTGTAGCCTGTGAGCTCAATGCCATCAGTTTAACTGGGCAGTATTCTTTATTTTATTTTTATTTTTATTTTTTTAAATCCATTATGCTGCTTTAAAATGGACATCGTGGAATTTGGCGACCCTATAAATCGCTTAAAATAAAACCAGGTAGAATAAAAGATGACTAATTTCTAAAAATTCCTATTAATATTCAGTATTGACAAAAACTGATATTCAATCTTATATAATCGTGTTCCACTATTTTGAGCTTCGTATATTTGATTTATATAACTTAATTTAAAATAAATAAATAAGTATATATGAAAGCTACCTCTTCCTCCCGGCATTGCCGGAAGGACTTTTTTTTTACATAAAATCATATTTTTTTCTTTTTTCAACTAAAAACACATGTGTGTGATAAAAATTTTATATTTTTCACAAAAAAAAAAAAAGAAAAAAAAAAGAACTGCCCCGTAGATAGCACATAACTTAAAGAGAAAAAAAAATATAGGAAAAACATTCAAAAACTAACATTTTTAGGTAAATGTTAAACAGTTACTTCTTGGTTGATTGGTTTTCAGTTAGAAATTTCAATACAGAGTATCTTTATTGAACTTTGTGCAATAGATAAGATTGTCGAGTTTGAAAACTCATCCAGTGTTGAATTCAGAGGGTGGCCGGGGGTGGGGGGGGGGGCATTCACCCCTGGAGCAATGAAATTGAAATTATGTTAGGTAACTCATTTTAAATTATTCATTTATCCTGATACGACTGTGTTTAGTCAAATACCAAAATTGTTTTCCGCCTAGTTATAATGCCAGAGACTTCTTGTTGTTAATGGGGAAAATCCAAATGCATTTTTCATTCTGAAAATATAGTTTATTTGTGATAATATTGTCAAATTTGGCCGAAATTCATATTTCCCGATGCTTTTAACATGAAAGACGCTTCCGTACTTACATATGAATTGAAAATGAATTTTTCATGCTTCATATTAGATCGATCTCAAAATTACTTTTTTTTTTTTTTTAACATTAACAATAAGATATTTCTTTGTGTTCATGCTAAAATTTTAAATACATTTATCTTTTTCTTTTAAAAGGTTGGCATTTTATAGTTTTGAAAAAAAATTGGAAAGTTCTTACCTGGGCATATTTAAATGATTAATCTTTTTAATCATATTTGTTTCTTAAATAAACACTCGTATAATGGGTGTCCAAAAAATCTTTTTACAATTTCATGCTTTTATAACAAACATAAATAAACAGACGCAGGTACGAAAAGTAGTACAATATTAAGAATATATGTTGAAGTTCTTATCGAACTTTAGGATTCGGGATTAATTATACAGAATTGTTACTGAAAGCCCAGGTCTTTCATGGATCAAAAAGTCACAGCTTTATTTATTTATTTATTTATTTATTTATTTATTTATTAACTATTTGGAAAATAGTTACTGCCCTCGTTAGAGAATTGAGAAACCTGAAGTATATCTGTGAACTTTGGTTGAATTTTGCAATAAAGTTGGTTTATTTTATTCTTTTTCTGATTGGTCCATACTTAATGTCTAGAAATGGATTACTCCTGTTTTTTTTATTTTATTCGTTTACTGATTGGTTCATGCTTAATGTCCAGAAATGAAATACTTCTGTTGCCACGATAGCAATAAAAGTATAAAAAACAACAAAAAAATTAAAAACTTAAAAACAAATTGAGATACAGCTTTCAAACAAATTGCATTTAAAAGTACATTTTTTCCTATAAAACGGTGTAAAAGTTGAAAACGTGTGATGATTAAAAGTTTAAAAATTAGCAGTACCGAAAATTGTAAAACTAAAATTTCATTTAAAATTTGTATATGCTTGGTACAGGAATATTAATTTTTTATCCATGGCGTTCGTCATATAAGACTCTCTTAATACATAAACCATATTTTGATCATCATAAAAATGATGTTTATTATTATTATTAAATATAGAATTTATTCATAAGTCTAAATTTTAGTCTTTATAAATATAATTTTCCGAATAGCCGTTGTAATTTGTTAAATTGCAATTTTTACTTTTCTTTCTTTCTTTCATTATTTTTTATTTATTTATTTTTGTTTGTTTTCTTTTGATATCAATTAATAAACCTCATGTATGAGCATCATTGGTTGCACGAAGTACTTCAGGGCGATAATCGTCGATGCTTTCCTCCGACAGAAGCGCCAACTTTTGAAAAAAAAAATTGGGTGGGCAAAAAAAAAAATGTTGAATAAAATAATTTTTTTCCCTCGGAAAGAGAGACGGGGGAGAAGCGAATATCTAAAGATGATAATTTAAAATTAAATTGTATTTTTTCTGGTGAAACTACAAATTATAAATAATTTTATTAAATTATATTCATACAAGTTCTTTCTTATAACATTGATATTATATATACAAAACCCCTCCGTGTATAACGATTCCGGGGTCAACCCATCCACAAGAAAAAGAAACTTATTGTAGCTGCGTCCACGTTAGGCTTAAGTATTCTGAGCCGTTCACAAATATTCTAATTGTTCAACTTATGGAAATATACATGTAAAAGATTTATTCATTACTCATTTTCTTTAAAATCTACAAAAACTATTTAATTATAATGTTTAAGTTCTAAATAAAACAACCAGCAATTACGAAAAAAAAAACAAACATTAAATTACGAGAGAAACAAACAATGTTGCCATTCAAGAATGACAAATTCCGTGAATGAATCTTTAGAATGACTCCATTGTAACATCACGACTCGCGAATGATTGGGCGCATTCTGGAGCTGCGCGCGCTCAGGAGACAGATACATGGAGTGGATCTTACCGCGGATATAGTACTTGGTACTGTGCGCTCATTAACAGGCGCGTGTGTCTCCCGAACACGCCCATTGTTTACCCTTTATTGTTGACATTTGTCTTCGATCTTATAAAGTGTTTTCTTTTAAGCATTAGCTTAAAAAATGGCCAAAATAGGAATTTTTTTTTAATGCATTTTAGATATTTTTTATTATTTTCTCTCAGTATTTTTATATATTTTTTGGCTGTAGTTTCACAATATAATCTTTTATAATTGATTTTTTGCCTTACTTTATTCTTTTAAAATTTGTGTATTTGCGATTTGTTCATTACAATCTCACCATCCACCAGATAGTTTTGTTATAGTTTTAAATGCAAATTTCTGTTTTTTTTTTTTTTTTTTTTTTTTTTAAATAGATTTTTTCCCCATGTTTAATCGCTGTATTTTTAAAAATTGTTTAACCTTAAAGTGGCTGATTGACCACAGTTGTAATTTTTTATCATCCTTTTAAAAATGCAAACACGTTATTTTGACGGGCTGTCTTCTAGTTTGTTATAAATAACATTGGATTGTTAAGTCTTGAAAATGCAAAAAAACTAAATGCCAAGAAAAAGATATACATTGTAGTCACCTAAGTGCTTTATCATTTGTATACATTAAAATAAGTGGACAAGAAATTCGTTTTTGAGAGAAAGCCAACTACCCATCGCTGAAGACGCTTTCAGTGGTCCCCTAAGTCTTTAAAGGCCATCCATAAATGATGACACGCTTGAAGGGGGGGGGGGGTAGGGGGTTCATGAAATTGTGACAATTTGTGACAAGAGGGTGGGAGCAGGTAAGAAGAAATGTGACATCACACATTTTAGTTTAAAAAAAGCATTAAAATTTAATAGATTAAATTATGATGCATGAAATTATTTTTAAAGTAGAAGATAGCCCGTCAAAATGACGTGTTTCCATTTTTGAAAGGATGATAAAACATTACAACAACTTCGGTCAATCATAGCCACTTTAGGCTTAAACGAATTTTAAAAATACAAAGATTGAACGTGAGGGAAAAATCTAAAAAAAAATAATAATACAATAGAAATCTGCATTTAAAACTATAACAAAACTATCTGGTGGATGGGGAGGGATTGTAATGAACAAATGGTAAATGCATAAATTTTAAAAGAATAAAGTAAGGTAAAATATCAATTATAAAAGAATACAGTGTGAAACTACAGCCAAAAAATATTTTAAAATACTGAGAGAAAATAATAAAAATATCCAAAATGTATAAAATTTTTTCCCATTTTGGCCATTTCCAGACGAATATGAGAGGGTAGTCAAATTATTAATTGAACGGGTAAAATAATGGCATAGAATATGCCGCTAATGAATTTCACTCACAAAATTACAGTAATTATTTCACAAAAAACATGCAAATTAACATGCATTAATAATGCAAAACATGTACTAATAATGCTATTTTAAAACATTTCTGAATTAACTATTTAATACCATTAGCTAATACTTAAAAGAAAATACTTTATAAGATAGAAAACAAATGTCACCAATAAAGAGTAAACAATCGTGATTCGTTATGTGACAATGAAGTCATTCACGGCTGTAAAAAATAAATAAATAAATAAATAAATAAATAAATAAATAATAAATAAAAATAAAATAAATAAATAAATAAATAAAAAATAAAATAAATAAAAATAAAAAAAATAAATAAATAAAGCAACACGAATATAAAGATTCGGTTAAACTGAGTTTTAATCCACTTTTTGGCGGCGTTTTTTTTTTTTTTTTTTTTTTTTTTTTTTTTTTTTTTTTTTTTTATGACGCACGATGACTGCGCCATGCCTTTCTTTCTTTTCCATTTAGGCGCTGCTCTTCTTGACAACCCTCGGAGATTCGGAGAGATTTCACTTCTCGGCTTGCGCATGCTCCGTTCGTTCTTTCTTTTCTAGTTTTCTTATTGGACGAGAGAGGAGAAACATTTAAAAGTTTGAAGTCTCACGCCTTGAAATTAATTAAATTTCTTATGTCTCATTAGAGGCCGTTGGATTTTGAAGAGTAACATCGAGTGAATAAACTTTTTGGGGTGAATATACGAGTGATTTTTTTTAATTAGAAACCTTTGTTTTGTATTTAAAAGGAAGTATTTTCCACATTTCTATTGTTTTTTGAATGTAGAGACCGTGCTTTGTAGTTAAAAGTAAGTGTTTTAGGCCTTGATTTAGTATTTTAGATGTTTTGAATCTTAATGTTATTTAGTTTCATATTAAATATAAAAGAAAAACATTATTTTACTTCAAAGCTTAGTGTATTTCTTTAGAAAATCTATTATTAATTTCTTTTTTATTTAAAAAAAGGCTGGTTTTGTTTTTAAAAGAAGGTATGTGTACAGTTTGTTTCTTGAACGGAATTGTTTTGCATGTTTTGATGTTATACATGTTTTAAGGAAATTTATAGCCGGGGGATTCAGGGGGGGCGGAGTCCCCCTGAGAAAGAATATTTT
Organism: Maratus speculifer; assembly: GCA_964019185.1. Classification (NCBI taxonomy): domain Eukaryota; kingdom Metazoa; phylum Arthropoda; class Arachnida; order Araneae; family Salticidae; genus Maratus; species Maratus speculifer. The sequence goes on along the minus strand of OZ025296.1, from coordinate 269,372,163 downwards.
TTCGTCTAAAAGCTTTGTATTGCGTAGTGTCTCCTGGACTTAAAGCCCGCTCCGGGAGACAAAACGCAAAAGCACGCCAACGTGGCGATGTTTTGGAAACGCGCCAAGAAGGGGGTTAAAACTCAATCGCGCCAAAAATTCTAACAATATTGTATTTAAAACGCACCTTCACTTTTCTTAAATAAAAAGTTTTAATTAAACACTGTTAAACATTTTACTGTTTTGCTGCATCGTCATTACACAGCTTTTATAGAAAATGATTACTTTACCGTATTACACTGTTAAAAATTTGACCCATTTGTTGGAGCGTCACTCCACAGATTTTATAGAATATCTCTTTTATGACCAATGAGAATGCTCCATATCACAGTAAAAGTAACCGCTTTATAAAAAAGCAGTGGAGTGGTGCTGCAGCAAATGGGTCAAATTTTTAACAGTTGCTTCAGCATCACTCCAACGCTTTTATAGAAAGCGGTTACTTTGTGTGTGTTAGTTACAGTTACTATAAAAGCTGGGAAGTGATGATGCAGCAAAAGGGACAAATTTTTAACAGTGTACTGCTAAAATTTTGACCCATTTACTGCAGAGTCACTCCAAAGCTTTTATAAAATGTATCTCTTATGACCAATGAGAATGCTCCATAACACAGCAAAGTAATCGTTTTCTATAAAAGCGGTGGAGTGATGATGCAGCAAATGAGTCAAATTTTTAACAGTGTGAATATTGTGTTTGAAATAGGGAAAAGATTTCAAAGCACAGTAAAATGTAGTGACGTCATTTACAGCTCAAACTGTAAATCTGACAAATGAGAACGCTCCACTACGACTCTGGAACGTTTGCATTGGACAAAAAATTGATAGCCTTTAAAATCGGAGATAACTTTTCACAATGGAATTTTCCATTGGTCACAATAAGTGTTTTTTCTTGTGGATGGGTTGACCCCGGAATCGTTATACACGGAGAGATTTTATATGTATAATTAAAATATTTTATGCTCATAAAGATAAGATTTAAAGCCAAATATATTAAATTCTATTTCGAATTCCAAAATACTACTGTTTTCAATTGCACTTTCATATTAATATTTTATTACTATTCTAGATTAATTAATATTATCATCTTCTTTTTGGGGGGAACCTTATTTCATGCAAAATATGAATCATTTTTATTGTTCAGCTTACAAATGTCATTAAAACATATACTTAATGTTTAAAAATAAAATTTGAAATGTGATCTTAAACGTAGTGCTTTGTTTCTAATCTGCAAGTATTATATTTGCGTTAGCTTGACATGCGACAAGAGGGGGAGGGGGTGAAGTGTAACTCTTTGTGACAAAAGGGGGGGGGGAGTCAAAAATATGGAAAAAATGCTTGACATCATTTATGGACGGCCCCTTACTATTTTTCAAATAGGATTATTTTGAGAAACTTCAATAAAACCAAATTCCATTTCATCAGTAAAATAAAGAAATGAATTGAAATTGAGTGCAGAGAAGAGATCAAATTATTGAGTGATCTCACGCCCCTATGGGCCCATATAGGTTGGCGCCACTGTCCTCTAATACTCTTTTTCGCCCATTCCCTTTTCTTATCCAATATTGAGTTGATCGTGATGAATGTCTCATTGCCATTGACATATTGATGGACATGCGAGCGCAAAAGAAAATTGGTGCAGATCAGTTCAGAATTAGATAAATCAAGGAATGGACGATAAAAAGTGGCTACAATTATCGCATTGATGTGATTTATGCAACCAATGATAGGCACATAGAGGTTTATTAATTGACGGGGAAAAAAGTAAATAAATAAATATTTCATTACATTGGTATGGTACATACATCTGTTACTCTTGTTACATTCAAAACAAATTTTCATAAATACATAAATAATTTTAATTATATTATTGCAAAATATACCCAGGATGAAATTGATACAACCAATTAAATAGCATTTTGTTTTAATTTGTAACGAAAAGATTTTGTTTGCCATAATTTTACAAATCATGTTTTTGTCCCTCTTGTAACCATGCGTCACACGAACAATATATGTACATTTTCTAATAAATATTTTATATCAATAGAATACAACGGTATATAATAATGTGGTTATATGAATTTGAAGTATTAAATTATATTTTCTAATAAAATAATTGGAAGTATTTATAAAAATTTTCTCTGATAGTCACAAAAATAACAACGGACGCTCCATATACTTGTAATACAGTCGAACCTCGTTAACATGAACCTCAAGGGGAATCAAAATTTTGTTCATTTTAACAGTAATTCATGTTGTCAGTATCAATTCGTTGTATTCGTTTTTTGTGAAAACAATTCATGTTAAGCCAGTTCTTGTTAACGAGGTTTGCCTGTACTATTAAATTACTTTCCATGCAAGCATCTGTTCATTTATGTTGTTAGAGATTGTCCAAAAATTTCGTTTCGCCTTCGTTTTCGACATAAAATCGAGTTTTGACGAAAATTTATTTGGGACGTAAATGCTGCCAAAAAATTTGCCCGGACCGAAACTTGTTCGAAACTATCTTTATTCCAAAAATTTTGTTTCTTTCTTTGAAAAAATTCAACATAACTCATTGATTTGGGCTGTATAAACTGTTTATAATTATCACTCATGACTGACTCAATATGTGAATGAAGTATAAAGCAAGAAATGCATGTTCGGCTAATCTTTGAAGTCGCTTTTCACGGGCTCATTAAAAGATGGAGAGTTAGCAGTAATAGATTTGAAACCGCAGAAGTGTTTCAAATACTCTTTAAATATAATATAACAGAATAATATTACTGCTATAGTATATCCAATATAACAGATTATCATTTACAAAAATTATTATAAAAGTTAAATCGAGGTTTCATACCTGAGACATTTTTAATTAGATGAAATTTGTATAATTACAAGCTGATTTAATTATATTTTATTTTTATATGAAAATAAAAAGTTTTGCCCAGAGACATAGAGAGTCCCTAGATACTCGGTCCACATGTATAATAATTATCCGTACAATTAATCGACAATTATGTATATATTAAATACTTTAAAAAAATAGACATCTTCGTTTCCGTGTTCGTTTTCGGCCGAAAATGCGAAGATTACCAAAATTTGGTTTCGATTTTGGTCGATCCTTATAGACTAAGAGGTGGCAGCATAGACAATCGCCTCATCAAGTTCACGGATGAGTATTTAGCACTTATTAAATTTCGATTCGCATAGTAAAACGGAATCGGTATACCAAGTCATATCTTAATGGAAAGTACCCAAAAATCCGATTTTAGGAGTTTACTCATAGTTTTATCATTGTGCTTTCCTGCACCCAAAAATATGAATATATGGAAAACTAGGAGCAGGAAAACATAATGGTAAATCTATGATTCAATCGCTAAAATCAGATTGTTAGGTATTTTCCACGAAGATATGACTTGGCAAACCGTTTGCGTTTTAATAATCGAGTCCAGATTTAACTAATCCTAGATATACATCCGTGAACTCGATGAGGTATGCAGTGTTGAAATCAGGAGGTGGCCCGGGGGGGGCATCCCCCCCAGAGCAATGAAATGTTCCCCATGGAAATTTTGAGATTTTGGGTTTTCAGTGGTGAAAAAAATGCAATCCTCCCCCCCCCCCCCCCCGGAAGTCTAACATGTCTCCCCCCAGAGCTACAGAAGTCCCTTCCGGAGAAAAGTGTTTGAATTCAACACTGTGAAGTATTTGTCTCCCGGTTTATTATATGTTCGTAATAAAAGTTTGAAATTGCAGAGAACTTTGAAAGCACACAAATATTTCTACCGAGGAAAACGATGAGTTTTATGAAGTCTTTGATTATGCTTGTCTTTTGACGCATTTTTGAGGTTCCGAGGCGACAGCCAAAAGAAATTTAGTAACACGTGTGGGAAAAAGCAAAAAGCAATGCTCCACAGTAGCTTGATCCCGTGAACGGCGGCGACTCCCACAGACAGTGCTATCCAAAACAAACCGTTCACGCGCTTCTCATTCTTGTCTTTAGTCCAAAGAGAAAAGACACCGTGACTCACACATATGCAGACAACTCAAAAGCTTCAACTGCAGGCGTCATCGTTTGATTATTCGCTCAAGGCCGTCATAGCATAAATCAGCTACCAAAATTGATAGCCCAAAATTTCACAGTGTTATTTCGGTTTTTTTTTCCCAGGACCTCAGATGGGATGATTCCCGAATGATAAATCACGAGATAGTATGTATGCTAAAGCAATAGCAAAAAAACAACTGAAGCACTGGCAAAAAAAGTGAGTAAAGTAACATATCACTTTGTTGCAAGAAGAAAAGAGGTAATTAACTTTCCATCAATAGAAAATGTAGAGTGACGTAATAGATTGTACCCAGGGCCTCCTTAAGAAGGGGAGCTGTGGGTGCAATCCAGGCTAGTTGCTTACAGGAGATTCCTAAAAAATACTTGTATTTTTGCGTCACTCAGTGTTGTGTCACTCAGTGTCTCCCTGGTCATCACTTCAGTGGATGACCAGGGAGAGGCATTCTTCCCAGTAGCAATGAGATGTCCCCCCCCCCCGGAAAATTTGAGATTTTGCGTTTTCTATGGTCAAAAAGTGCATCCCCCCCCCCGGAACTCTATAATGCAACCCTCCCCAGAGTCATAGAAATCCCTCCCAGAGAAAAGTGTCTGAATTCAACTCTGGTGTCACTGTGAATCAAGCTAACTGTATCTAGAAAAAAGGCCTCAAACGATTTTGACTAAATGTTGTATTCAAACGTTTTCGAACACAACAATTCCATTGGGTTAGGTAACATGTTCATGAACTTTCGATTAATGGGTCATTTTTTGGGTCAAGCTAATTGTATCTAAGAAAATTGCTCACACGATTTTGAGAAAATTTCGTACTATAACGTTTCCTGACATAAGAAGATCAATGGGCTAGATCAGATGTTCGAGAAATTTCGATTAGTGGGTCATTTTTGCGTCACTACGGGTCAAGCTAATTTTATCTAGTAAAAGGCTCTAACGATTTTCATTAAATTTTGTATTCTACAGTTTCCGGAATTGAGATGACTATTCTGATAGGTCGCATGTTCGAAAAAACTCTATTAGTGGATCATATTGGTCATTATGTGTCCGAGTCAAGTTGATTATATCTAAAAAACGGCTCAAACGACATAAAAAAAAAAAAAATATTATATAATTTTCAGGTGTCTGGAAATTATTAGACTATATCACATGTTCGAGAATTTCGATTTATGGGTCATTTTGCCGAACTGATGGCCAAGTTAATTTTATCTAAAAAAGGCTTGAGCGATTTTGAATGGATTTTGTATTCTATCGTTTCCAGGGTCAAGAAGATCATTGGGATAGGTCGCATGTTCAAGAACATTCGATTAATGGCTTGTTTTGGGTCGCTATGTGTTCGGGTCAAAGTAATTATAACTAAAACACAGTTGAAACGGTATTGACAAAATTTTGTATTATACCATTTTCGGGCATGCGAAAATCCTTGGGCTAGATCACATGTTCGAAAAATTTCGATTAGTGAGTCATTTTTGGAGTCATTGCGGGTCAAGCTAATTTTATCTGTAAAACTGCTTAAATGATTTTGAATAAATTTTGTATCCTACCGTTTTTGATTACCAGAAGACCATTGAGCTAATTCACATGTTCGATCAGATTTTACCAGCAGATCATTTTTAATAACTACCGATCAGAGTCATGAAGCCTCGAAGTTCTTTTGGCGAAACGAAAAGTGGAATTTCAAGATTATGAACGACAAAACACATCCTTGGCGCCAAATGAAAGAATGTCACCAAAATTGGATACATTTGGAAAAAAAAAGACTTTCAAAATATGAAGGAAAGTTTTAGAAATTTTTGATACTTCGAGATACATGGTTGAACATTCAGAATTGAGGCTAAAAATGTAATTTGGATTAATGACCAATCATTGAAAGTGTGTAAATAAGTAAAATTTAGAATTTTTATATTGATTGTTTTTGTAAATAATACTGTTATAAAAGAAACATGCTTTATAGCAATAACTCAGAGAATGATGCAGTGATAATATTATATCGAGTTGAACACAAAGTTGATTTTGAACGAACACAGTTCGATCATCCTCTCCCCTGGTATAAACAATGACGAAATGATGAATCAATTACTATATTTTTACAAGAAGAAAATATTGGATTTCGATTTCCCGTTTTCGACGGATTTATACGTTTTAGAAGGTCTTGAACACGATTAGACTATTTTTAGAATATGTCTGCCAGTGAGTCTGAGACTGTCTGTATGTGACATAAATGTAGTGAAATCTATCTCAAGAACTAATGCACGGAAGTTAATAAAACTTTAGATTCAGTTATACCTAGATATGAATTGATGCTAATTAGTTTTTGCTTTAAGTCGCCCAATAGGTGGTATTACCATGCTGCGTTTTTCACGATTTCTTTATCAGTTCTACCTCGAGAACTAATGTACGGAATTTAACAAAATTTCAGATTCAGTTAGACGATGACATAAGTTCTTGCTGAATAGGTTTTGGTATTAATCGGCCGATAGACAACAATTCTATGCTGCTTTTTTCCTGATTTCCTCAATAATTCTATCTCGAGAACTAAAACACGGATGTTCATCAAACTTCAGATTCAGGTAGACGCAGACATCAGTTTTGTTGCTGAGTAGGTGTTGCTGTAAATGCCCAACAGATGACGCTGCTATCAATGTTGATTTCAGGCGGGTTGTCACCCTCTCGGAAAATTTGAAATTTTGTGTCTCCACTGGGCAAAAAGAGCAATTTCCACCACCAGAAATCAATAATGTCCCCCTCCCCTTTCGGAGTCACAGAAATCTGTCTCGGAGAAAAGTGTGAATTCAACACTTATGCTGCATTTGTTGGGATTTACGCGATTTTACGCACAGTAATATTTCATAACTAATGATCAGAATTTCATCAAATTTCATATTCTATTACAGCTCGACATTATTTAGAAATCGATTAGGTGTTCGTGTAATTCATATAACAGATACCGCTTCTATACTGAATTAAATTAGATGTTTAAAATCGTACTGTTTTCTAGTTATGTGGAAAAAATCATTTAAATTTTAAAAGTTTTTTTAATTAAATTATTTGAAAATTAAAATTTACATAACAATAATGTCCAAAAATGCCTTTTTTACAGGCCCCACCAGTGGCCGCGAAGTTCTGACCTCCAAACTGGTAGACGGTAGGTGCTGGGTTCGAACCCAATCGCGACCGTCGGCCTGACCGTTCGAAGTTTTCCGTGGTTTTCTTCGAACCTTGCGTAAATACGGGTTAGGTTCCCTTAGAAAGACCCCCCACGGAGGGCAACCCACCCCATAGGGCCTATATCCCATAGCGTAGATAATCGGCCGACAAAAATACACCACACCACCGCCTTTTTTACAGTTGATAATAATAAAGGAAAAATGTTTTGTCTGAGGAGTTCATTTAACACATTCGCTGCCGGTCACGCCCTAGCACGTGAAATTCTCAATCATTTAACATGGAGGGCGGAGTTATCGGCAGCGAACGTGTTAAGTAAGGATATTTCAATGATTAAATATTTTAAAAAAATAATTCCTGCAAAAAAATACTATATAATACTAGTTAGCTTTGAATATAAGCCAAATTTTTTTCTTCATTATTTATAAGAACTCCTGAGTAATCAAGATCATTGCTTTTCTTTATTCCATTAAATTGTTTATGTGTTACTCAGTTCGTCTTAAAGCTCCTGTCTCTGCGAACGAGGACACTCGCGAGCTATTCCTATGGAAAGGTTATTTTCTAATATTCATTTGCATTTCTACATTTTTAAGTATTTTTTTATAACTGGATACCCGAGGTCCCTCTCCACATCGCTCTTTTTTTACTTTTTCGATTTTAATTGCAGATATTTTTTAAATGACACTTTCATTTCCAAAACCAGTTTTGAAAGTGAAACTAACTTTATAAAAAATATCTGCAACCAAAATCGAAAAAGGAGTGATATGGGGAGCGACCTCACCTATCAAAGGCAAAAATAAAATAATAATAAATAAATAAATAAATAAATAATAAAAATATCGAAATGCAAACGAGTAATTAGAAAATAACCTCCCCATAGGAATAGCATCAGTTCGCGAGTGCCTCCGATAAGAGGGACAGGAGCCTTAATATTCACATTACATTGTTTCGAATCCGATATTTGCTATACATTATTGTCCACGAATATTGTATCATTTTTAACCAATAATAAGTATAAAAACTCTCAAAATTACAAAATATTTTTTAAAAAAATTATATTTATATTTTAACCCTTTGTGTCTCAACAACTTCAATTTGAAAAATATTTACTCAGATGTTAGAGTACATCATTTTAAGCATGTAAAAAATTAAAAGAATTTTAGTGTGAAACTAAAATAATTATGGAACAAAAGGTACTATTTTTACATCTACAATAAACAGTAATTGATATATTCCTCATAAATATTGTCCTTTTTCTAATAAAAAAAATTTAAAGTATACAAAATTACCTTTAAAAAAACTACTTTCGGACTTCTCCAACCTTTTTAATTTGACAAAATTTACTTTTTTTTTCCAATATTGACCTGAAGTTTCTCAAATGATAAACAAAACTTTGGTATGATAAATTAACTCTATATCATCATCTGTTGAGAATTGCAATGATCAGTTTGTATTACACTGTAAAAAATAATCTTGCAAAACAACAGAAAATATCTGGCAGCAAAAGTTGCCAGAGAATTTTTGTATACAGAAATTTTCTGGCAACTTTTGCTGCCAGAATTTTTCTGTACATACAGATATTTCTTGTCAACAGAAATTTTCTGGCAACTTTTGCTGCCAGAATTTTTCTGTACATACAGATATTTCTTGTCAACAGAAATTTTCTGGCAACTTTTGCTGCCCGAATTTTTCCGTATGTATAAATATTCCTTGTACATTATAGAATATTTCTTGCAACTTTTGCTGCTAGAAATATTCTGTATGTACAAGAAAAATGTGTGGTCAGATATTTCTTGTAAATACAAAATTTTTTCTGGCAACTTTTGCCGCCAAAATTTTTCTGTACGCACAAGAAATATCTGTGTTGGGAAATAGGAACAGCAAATAAAATCGTGTTTTAAAACTTACTGTGTAAATACAATTGACTTTTGAATATGTTGCAAATCTGCTATCGATGATACAAAGAGTTAATTTTTATTAACTGTATTTTTATTTCTGTAAAATGGTATTATTGTTATAAAATCTATAAAATTAAATTCTCATTTTATTTATTTATTTATTTATATTAATTTAAATTATTTATTTGGCGCTTCTAGTGTATTATTGTTTAAAATAAAGCCATACACTAACGCCACAACATAATTAATAAATATGAAAAAAAATATTAGGGGTCATCCATAAATGATATCACGCTTGAAGGGGAGGAGGGGGAGGGTCATGAAATTGTGACAGTATGCAACAGATAGTGGTAGGGGATAAGAAGAAATGTGTCGTCATACATTTTGGTTAAAATAAAAGCATTAGAAGTCAGTAGATTAAATTTTGAAGTATGAAGTTATTTTAAAATTAAAAATGTTTTGTGCTCATAAAGATAAGATTTAAAACCAAATGTGTTAACTTCTATTTCAAAATCCGAAATGCTATCGTATTAATTACTATTTCATATTAAAATTGTATTACTATTCTACATTAATTATTATTATTATTATTATTGTAGACCTTATTTCATGCAAAATACAAATCATTTTTATTGTTCAGCTCACATATATAATTAAAACACATAGTTAATTTAAAATTAAAAGTTTAATGTTATCTAAAACATAGTACTTTGCTTCTGAACTGCAAATATATGTTTACGTAATATAGTGTGACATGTAACAAGAAAGGGGGAGGGGAGGTAAAGTGATACATGACACTTTGTGACAAAGGGAAGGAGGGGAGTCAAAAATATGAAAAAAAAAACACGTGACATCATTTATGGGTGGCCCTTAATGAATTAATGATTCTTGACTGAAAAGTATATGCTAAATACATTAAAAAATTCGTAAGATTAATTTTTGACTTTACTGAGTCATGATGACTCAATTATTAAACTAAAGATATATTAATATGAAACAATTTAAATGATACACTATATGGCTATTGATTACTAGACACATTCAATTTTAGACATTTTGTCGAATATTTAAAAATATATATGTCGGATTTTTCTGGAACTTCAGGATTATAAAGATTTTTAAGAAAAAAATCTGGAATGTTTTTAGCTTTTATCATGCAGGATTTTCAACTAAATTTAACGCAGTTTCAGAAAAATTGACAAAATATAATAGAAATAATGTAGTGCAATTAGAATATAAATATATTAAATATTTTATGAAATATGAGTAGTTGTATAAAACAATTTTTATCTGCGCATGCGCGAAAGATAAGAACGATCTTTTTACATCATTTAATAGTCAATTGTATGGAACAACTCATAAAAAAATCAGATAAATATCGTAAAAATTAAGAAAGGAATTGTCCATTGAGTGAGCTGTATTTTTGTAGTTGCTTTCAAAAAAGCAGTTGAATGATAAGGGATTTCCACAAATAAAATTGCATGGATTTTTAAATATATGGAATTTTACATTTAATGTTTTTTCTCTCGTGTACGTTAAAAAATGAAAAAAATTCAACAAACTCTCAATTTAAATATGTTTTAAATAATAACTATAAACTTGAATGTTAAATCCACGCACAAACATATTAAATAAACCATAGAGAACTGGTTAAGACAAAAAAAAAAAAAAAAAAAAAAAGTCAAACCAAAAAAGCTTTATTATTTTTCGAACAAGCAAGTTATAAAAATTTGAACAAGGGAGAAAAATCAGACTAATGTTTTTATTTGTATGGATAATTGTGCTTGATATATTAACAAAATTTACAATATCTCGCAATACAATAATCATATAGGTAATAATGAAATATCAAAATATTCAAAATAAAAGATGCTTGTGACGAACAGGGATCATACGATTGATTTTGTTTGTAAAAACAAATATATTACAAAAATTTTTTGATTTTACAGATAAAACGGTCAATTATTACACTAATATTTAAAATATACTAGAAATGACAAAGATTTTGTGAAAAATATTTAGATGTGAAATCTTTCATTTTCAGACTAATAGATATATTTTGTAAAGCGCTATCTAAAGACTTTATCCACAGGAAAAAATAAAGTAAATAAATTCCTCTCAGTATACAATACAAAAATATGATAATTTTATAGAAAAAGGCTGTCAGAAAAAGACTGACACAAATTTAAAAAAAAAAAAAAAATGTAATTTAGAAAATTACAACGACTATTTGGAAAATATTTTCAAAGACTAAAATTTTCAAGACTTATAAATAAATTCTATATTTAAACTAATAATAATAATAATAAACACCATTTTTATGATGATCATAACGAGTCATATGTTACGTACGCCATGCATTAAACATTAATATTCCTAGACCAATGATAAATTCTATATTTAAAAGTTACAATAATAATAATAAACATCATTTTTATGATAATAAAAGCAGGGTTTCTATAATAACAGAATCTTATATTACGCACGCCATGGATTAAAAATTAATATTCCTGTAACAAGCATATAAAAATTTTAAATGAAATTTTAGTTTTAAAATTGTCGGTACTGCAAATTTTTAAACTTCAAAAGACCACACATTTTCAATTTTTACACCGTTTTATAGAGAAATAATTTACTTTTACATGCAGTTTGTTTTTAAGTTATTAATTTTTTGTAGTTTTTTTAATACTTTATTTGCCATTGTAGCAACAGAAGTATTTCATTTCTGGACATTAAACATGAACCAATCAGAAAACAAATGAAATAAAAAACAGAATTATTCCATTTCTAGACATTAAGTATGGACCAATCAGAAAACGAATAAAATAAAAAAAAAAATGCGAAATTCAACCAATAAGAATATTCAGATATACTTCAGATTTCTCAATTCTCCAACGAGGACAGTAACTATTTTCCAAATAGTTAAGAAAAGATAAGTCTTAAAAAATCTATTTATTACGCATTTTCTGTTATTTAAAAAAAATGTCCATAAAATAAACAGTTTATAGATTTCCTTCGAAATAAAATCTGTATTAATTAAGAACTTTCTGTTATTTAAAAAAAAAATTCTGTAATAAAATAAACGGCTTTCTTTATTTTTCTCTTTGGTAAAATAAAATGATCTTCAATAACGACCGGGCTTAAATTTGATTGATTCAGTGATCTATTGATTCATTTAATCGAAACTGTAAAATGAGCAGTTATTTTACTATGTCTGTATACGTCTGTCAGTATTGCTGTAGGGTTTGAAATAATAATAATAAAAAAAATGCAATTTAAAAAATTACAACCACTATTTGGAAAATATTTTCAAAGACTAAAATTTTAAAGATTTATAAATAAATTCTATATTTAAACTAATAATAATAATAATAAACATCATTTTTATGATCATCATAAAGAGTCATATGTTACGTACGCCATGCATTAAACATTAATATTCCTAGACCAATGATAAAAAACATTAATTAATAGATATACAACTTTATCTGTTGAAAATGTGCATTTTTATTTGATGGAGTTAATTAGACTGACTTCCGAACGCCTAATATTACGTACGACATGGATTAAACATTGTTATTTCTGGACCCATCATGAACAATTTTTAAATGAAATTTCAGTTTTACAATTTTCGGAACTGCCAATTTTTAAACTTCTAAAGATCACACATTTTAAATTTTTACACCGTTGCGTATAGAAAAAAAAAAAAAAAAAAAAAAAACACTTTTAAAAGAAATTTGATTGAAATCTTTATCACAACTTGTTATGTGTGTATAAAGTTTTTATTACTTTTTTGTCATCGTGGAAACAGATGTATATCATTTTTGGACATTAAATATGAACCAATCAGCAAACGAATAAAATAAAATAAGTTGCGGAATTCAACCAATAAAAATATTCAGATATGCTTCAGACTTCCCAGTTCTGTACCAAGAACAACAACTATTTTCCCAAATAGTTTTAAAAAAAATCAAATTCGAAGTATTGTAGTCAATTGTGAATTGTGCAATAAATAAATAAAAATAAAAATAAAATTTCATCTGGCAATGAATGCAAAACGTTTTTTGAAAAAAAAATTATCGTTAAATTTCCATAGGTTATTGCAGTAACTTGGAAATTAAGTTTCAATTCTTTTTAATTTAACTTAATATTTATGTTCTTTAATCAATAATACTATTAATGTTGTTGTTTACAAATTGGTTATTTTTACTTTTACTTTTTTAAATGTGTAACAAAATTGAGGTCACAATAAATTTAGCGTTATTTAACAGCAAATATTACAAAGTCTTTAATCAAAAATAAATCACTACACTTATTTTTTTACAGGAATTTCTTTAAATCGTTATCATGCATTAAAAGTTAAATCATGTTTCATAGTGAAAAAAAAAAAAAAAAAAAAAAAAAAAAAAAGTTTTAGAAATATTCAAAAAATTATGATTAAAAACTTTTAATATCAAGATATTTTTAATTGTTAATATTTATTCGCTTAACATATTTTTTTTTCAAAAATAGGAAATAAAAGAATAATTAATAATTTACTAAAAAGGCAGTGAAATATTTATCTTGTTATTTCATTTTCATAAATGTTCTGAAATTTTTTAAAACGACGCATAAGTAAATTTAAATAACTTTAAAATTGCCTTTGGGTTTAAATATGTAGAAGATGGGATATGAATTACATTTTAAGTAAATTAAACAGAATAGATAGAAATTAAAATACAATATTCATTTGTTTAAATAATTTTTAAATCATTAATTTACAAAAATACATTATTTTAGAAACTACTATCCACATAAATCTTTTTAATAACAATAATAAAGAAATATTTAAATTATAAATATAACAAAACAATTTCAGAGGAAGTTATACAAAAACTTAGTGTTTGGAAATAAAAATGTTAGTCATCAGACAAGATTTTATTCAAAGGATTTGTTCAACATCTGATTAGTTTGAAATTTAAGAATGAGAGTTTTTAGTACTTAAAATGTGTTTAAATATTTTATTGTTTTTTAATTTATAAAATTGCATGTTTTTTTCTATTAAATATCTTTTTTTGAATAACAATCCCTGAAATTAAACTAACATGATCACAAATATGTATACTTATTACTTCAGTAGCATTTAATATTACGACGTAATAGATATTACTTTAAAACAGTTACTTTTCATAGAAATATAAAAGTTGAAAACATCAATTTGTACAAAATATCAGTTAATTCAATGTTTAAAAACTTGAATCTAGGCTATAATTTCTTCAAAAAAACTTTGTTAAAAATTAAATAAATGGTAATATTTTGTTTAAAATATAGTTTAGGAAAATATACTTCTTAATACTTTTACTATAATCTACCTATTTGGCTGTTATACCAAAAAATAACAGTAATACCAAATGAAAATAATACAGTTATATATTCGTCATGCAACATATCAATATAAAGAGTATAAACATAAATAACAAAATAAAACAAAAGTATATATGTAATGTGAAAGTAGTTCTTTTCCGAAAAATACATATAATAGAAACACTATATCAAAGAATCTGGAAGCAGGGTTATTATCATTGAATCAACTTGTATTTAGCACTGAATGCATAGTACATGGAATTTGGCGGCAAACTATTTTACAAAAGAAATTTATTGTATTTTCTTTAGTATCGTTCATATCCTTTAAAAAAAATTATTTATTAAATTTGAATAACTTACGTCAAAAGACATTTCATTCATAAATATGAAAGCGTCACATTAATGCTTATAAATAAATAATGATGAATAAGTAAAAAAATGAATACGAGTAAAGAAACTTTTAATGGATAATCGGATATTCGTCTAAATAATATAATACATTTAAACAAATTTAATTGAATCTTTAGACTGAACTTTTTTGAGTTCAGTAATTAACACAATGGATGGATTAACATAATGAAACTAAACCGCATCGTAAAACAATCATATTTCTAAGTTCATTATTGTAATAACTATAATAATAAAATCTCCATTACACAACCAAAAAACGAAATAGTACATGTCAACAACATTAACACTATATAAAAATTACCCCCACGTAACACCAGCTTTAAATGCGTAAAATTGTTTCCTCGAGAAAATATTCTAAACTGCACAATAAAGAATCATCAACAAAACAAACAAATTAGCAAATTTTTCAACCTGTTATTTGTAGATCCGAGATTCTACCCCAGCTACGTACTTAAAAATAAACATCCCAGCAAAACTTTAGTGTCATCTAAACAACAGTGCCTTAAAATCAATCTTAAAAAAACCCTTCTTGGCGAACAGAAGGTCATAACACTACAAAATCAACACAACTGCAGACACTTTGTATCTCACGCTGAGCATGATGTTTAATAATAAAAATATTCATATAATTTTTCCGGAAGTTTTGGGGGGATTCTCACCTGATTCTTCCTTGATTTTTTATTCCACTCATCCCCATCTTCCTCCTATCTTCATATCGGAGCCGTTTAGTAGTCAGACCTTCACTGCGTTTTGCCAGTTATCTGCTAAGGTTGAGAGATACAGGGTTGTAAGACTGTAATTTTGGCGAGAAAACTAATGATAGCGGCGATGAAGTGTCTGCGCCAAGAAACGGCAACAAAAATGACCTTGCGTCGAGTATGTTTTGAATTTACGAAAAGTGACCGTCTTGACGCAGCGATGCTCAACATTTTATCCGCGCGGTGGTGCAAGCATAAATTTGCTCTGTTAGATGGGTTAGATGATGCCGGAACACACACTATAGTTATATAATGATGAAAAAAAAAATCTAGTTAAATTAGAAACATAACAAATGCACAATAAATGCATAGAACAAAGCATTATAAAGAAAATAAAAAAATTATCATGAGTTATATAACTTGTATAAGACGATATTATATAATACTGTAGAATTTCTAAATTTTAAAGATTTAAAAAAAAAAAATCAGATTTTCTTTAATAAAACTGACTTTATCATAGGGTAACATCCCCAGTAATTGGCAGGCACCAGTGATTGGCACATCCTAAAAAAAGTCCTAAAATAAGATTTATATCCAGTCTTTTAAAAATGCAAGACCATATACCAGTTATATGCTCATTTACTTTACAGATTATAACTTTGATTTATGCTACTAAATGAGAATAGTGCCTAGGAAAGAAAAACAATTATGGCTTGTATCAAATTAGCCATTTTTGTTGCGAATGCTTCTTCTCCGGCTTAAGAAAGGCATGCATTTCAATTTATTATTATCTGATTTATAGTATATTTTAAATTTTAATTGACAACAGTTTTGTTTAGTTAAAAAGGGTTACTTTAATTGTGTAAAAGTGCCAATTACTGGTGATTACAGCAACTTTTTATAAATATATTTTTATAAAAATACTTTTTCAAATATTTTTGCTTTTAGTGGGCAAAATAGACGCACAGATATGCACTCTTAGATTTAAAAATATTTGCAAGTAAATATTTTATTTCTTGGTAATGAAAATAGAAGTAAGTTCAAAGACAAATCCTTAATGTGCCAATAACTGGGAATGTTACCCTACATTTAAAATTAGAAAATGTATATTAACAAATTTATTAGTTGTTAATAATGTTAATCAAGAGGTATAGATTTAAAAGCAGAATCGAATTCTGCTAATAAGAAAAGCTAGGGAATTATTACCGTCCTCCTGTTAACCATTACCTGTAACATTTGGAAAGATAATAAAAATCCCACGCACATAATTAAATTGATATCACGCTATCATCAGACAAAATTAAATCAATAACTATTATTAATTGTTCTTATTATTTAAACGCTAAAACTAATTTAATATCATAAAGCCCTGTGCTAATTAAAAAGTATTAAACTTTTTTTTTTTTTTTTAAAGTTTCAACTGATGAAGTACTACCGTACCGTTTAGCTGTCTAACAAGCGTTGGTGTGTAAGTCCCAGCTACTGAAGTTTAGTACGACATGCAGCAAAAATCATAAGCCTAAAAAGCGGATTCCATTATTCAAAAAGGAATAAAATGATGTCAATATGGTTATTCAAAAGAGCGTCTTTTTGGAGGTTGATTGCTTTTTCGTGAACTTTCTGTTTCTATGCTTGCGAATAATAATAATAATAATAATAATAATAATAATAATAATAATAATAACAATAATAATAAATAAATAAAAATATTGTAATTTAACAAATTACAACGACTATTTGGAAAATTATATTTTCAAACGCTAAAATTTTAGACTTATGAATAAATTCTATATTTAAAATAACAATAATAGTAAACATCATTTTTATGATGATCAAAACGTGGTTTACGTAATAACAGAGTCCTATATTACGTACACCGTGGATTAAAAATTAATATTCCTGTACCAATCATATACAAATTTTAAATGAAATTTTAGTTTTACAATTTTCGGTACTGAAAATTTTTAAACTTCTAAACATCACACATTTTCAATTTTTACACCGACGTATAGAGAAAAAAATGTTCTTTTAAATGCTTTGTTTGAAAGCTGTATTTCAATTGTTTTTAAGTTATTAATTTTTTGTAGTT
Source organism: Maratus speculifer (assembly GCA_964019185.1). Taxonomy (NCBI): domain Eukaryota; kingdom Metazoa; phylum Arthropoda; class Arachnida; order Araneae; family Salticidae; genus Maratus; species Maratus speculifer. The sequence goes on along the minus strand of OZ025296.1, from coordinate 269,354,491 downwards.
TTTTTAATACTTTATTTTGTGATCGTGGCAACACAAGTATTTCATTTCTGGACATTAAACATGAATCAATCAGAAAACGAACAAAATAAAAAACAGAAGTATTCCATTTTTAGACATTAAGTATGGACCAATCAGAAAACTAATAAAATGAAAAAAAATGAAATAAGTTGCGGAATTCAACTAATGAAAACATTCAGATATACTTCAGATTTCCCAATTCTCTACCGAGGACAAAACTATTTTCCAAATAGCAATAAAGACAGAATTATGTAACGGAACTTCGATGAAGAAGTTTGAGCGCTGTGAATCTTACAATCACGTGATGACATTCCTTTAATAATTCTACCGCATTTTTCGCCGAAATTCAAATTAAAGTGACCTATGTTTTGATCGTATTATACGTAATTCTACTTTTGTAGCTCGTAATAAACGGAAAAGCCTTTATATAATTAAACTGGCGAACTTTTTTTAAATTATACAAACTGCTCGTTTTAACAGTGTCCTCGTCTTGGTCGGGCTCGTATTAACCGAATTCGATTGTATTTGCATCTCTATATTTATAAATTGTAAATAACTGCACAGATTTCGACTTCCCATTAAAATATATAAAACTATTAAAGATCTTAAAGATCTTAAATACCTTTCATACATTCCTCATCCTTTATATATATATATATATATATATATATATATATATATATATATATATATATATATATATATATATATATATATATATATATATGTATATAAATATCAATTAATGGTTTAGTTTCTTGGGCCGCACATGAAAGGTTGTTGGACCTCATACGACCCGCGACCTGTAGGTTAAATATGGCTGGTCTTGAGTTTTACTGTACAATCCTGGAATAAAGAAACACACCGTCTCCTATTAACTCTGCCGCAATTGATTGTATAAAAATGTGACTAGTACCAACCGATTGTTAATAATACTCACTAATGAATGCTACATTAAAATTTTGCTTAGGGAGTCGTCTACATGTAGAATTTGTACTCAAGTAAAAATTTCCAGTACTAGCAACTAATTTTGACATCATATTTTAAATTTTCCGTAAATTTTAACTTTGAATTTTAATTATGTTAGTATAGGAATAACGAAAGTTTAAAATTCGTATCTCCTTCTCCTAAGGTTACGTTATTTTTTTAATTGCTACAAAACAGGAATAGGTTGCAATGTGGATGGTTTTTTGAGCAAAACTCACAAACTATTTGGCGGAAAGAAATCTGGCAGAATTTTGGGTTGCCTTGATTGAAGCGCCTAAAAATACATTTCTGTTAAAAAATATAAAATAAAAAATCATATTTTTTTCTAAAATGAATTTCAATAGATACCGAATTTACTCGTGTATAACGCACTTTTTTTTTTTTTTTTTCAAAAAATTAGGGCAAAACTCCTAGGTGCGCGTTTTATACAGAATAATTTTTTACTGCTGGATGTAATCGCACGATATACATATGAATCAAGAAATGTATTCAAAAAAGACAAAATAACTCGAAAAATCTTATTTAATTGAAATATCACTGCATCTTTATTTCACTCCCCTTGCACTTTTTATACATTAACCTTCTATAAATGCTATTTAGAAATTCTCACTGACGTCACTCCCTCCTACCCCTTGTCATTCACTCTCTACCCGAAGTCTAAAAATGTATTTTCGCCTTGTTTTTGGCCTGATGTAATGTTTGTATCTATTTTCTTTACTGAAATTCATTCATTCATTTGCACATCATATTTACGGTGCGTGTTATATACGAGATTTTAGAAAATCGCCATTTTTCTTGTTAAGTACGGGTGCGCGGTATACACGAGTAAATACGATATATACTTTTGAAATTATTTTTCAAAAAAAAAAAAAATGTAAATTTCATTATATCAATATATATACATATTATATATATGGATATATATATATATATATATATATATATATATATATATATATATATATATATATATATATATATATATATATATTTTACCGAATCAGTACAAGCAGGTATATAACTCAGCATCATGGATTTTGATAAAACTGCATGCGTTTGTTCTTACTATTAAGATATTATCACCAGTATTTTATTATTATTATTATTATTATTATTATTATTATTATTATTATTATTATTATTATTATTATTATTATTATTATTATTATTATTATTATTATTATTATTATTATTATTATTTTATTTATTTATTTGTTTGTTTATTTATCTTTTACTTCTTAAGGAAATAGTTTCTCAGAAAAAAATTATCAAATTCTGAAAAAGTGCCTTTAGTTGGCATGTTTGATTGCTCAGTTTTCAACTGTAGCATGTCATATATATAATCATATTTTAACATCAAATCTACAAATCATCTTCAAATAATTTATGCATAATAAATAGAATACACAGCTTGTGAAAAAAAAATACTGTTACGCTTATAACATTTTAAGTGTGTCTAAAATAATTTTTAAACTTTAAAATCGTGAATTTTTTAAATTTTTTTTTTCAACAAAAAACGTTATCAGTCAAAGACGGAATTATTTATTTTATTTTATTTTATTTTATTTTATTGGTTGAGGGATATGTCTTTTACCTTATCATGCAATAAACATAATGGGAATTTGGGTGTTTTTATAGTATTTCTTATTTAAAAATATTTTGAGGTCCATTCCAAATTAAACGTAGCAGTCATAACGTGTCATTTTCCCTAATCCATTTAATACACTGTCACAAATTTCAATGAAACTGAGTTTTGTATGTAGCTTATTTTAAGGCTTTAAGGCTTAAAATAAAGTAGCTTATTTTAAGGCTAATCACCATTAATTGTGTTGATCCTGATTAAAATACTTTTCTTAAATAAAAATATATCAAACTTCTTGGACATTTTTAAAAAAATTTCTTAAACAACTGTTCTACATTCATAGACTGCATTAAAAAAAAGATATTTTAATATGAATTCACTAAATAAGTTTTGAATGATTTTTACGAGACATATATTATATGCAGATTGTTATTTTTTGTTGTTGTTGTTATGCTTAAAACACTAAAAATGTCTATAATCTTTAAAATCAAGAATTTTTTAGAAAATAATATGTTTATGAAAATTTTATGATTAATCGAAGGCAGGATTTTCGAGTAATCGATTACTCCTTTTTAATTGTACGCAAAAGGAAAATCTTTTAAATAGTTATACAATGAAATTAGTGGAAATATGAGTCATTTTAACAAAATTTTGATAAAATGAAATTTTTATTAATAAATATTGAAGCGTTTCATGCTAAGATATACTGTAAAGATTAAGATATTGTGCAATACAACTTTTGTTTGAAGATACTATATACAATAGGAAGATAACACATATTATTTACAACAATAAAAAATAAATTAAATAATTTTCAAAAGACTTACTCTTTGTTGCAATAAAAATAATAAATGTATTAAAGTTCACAATATAACCATGTCAAATCAAATTTTCTATGGGCATAAAGTATATTCTTTCTTATAAACTAATACAATGCTCTTTTTTTCAGCTGTACAAATGATTAATGCCAGAAACCATTTGAGATAAAGATAAATATTATGCATCTGCTTTCTTTTTGGGAGAGGTCAGTAAAAATTCTTTCAGGATCTTATAGATGCACAAATTTTACTCTTCTTCAACTTTGAAATTGCCATTTTTCCAATAAAGTTATTGTGATATAAACATGTGGTATAGGAATTAGCTTTCCTTTCATAAATATGAGTAAAATACGAATTCTTAAAATTTAAAAAACACTACTCTGTCTCAAGTCTGCTTCTCTGCGGTTGCAATGGATTCTATTGTACTTATTTTTACCTCTCGTGTACAGTTACTTTTATGACACATAATCCCAGTCCCTTTACTAACACAACAATGCTCAAACAGATTATTTAAAATCAATATCCGACTCATATTGAAAAATACTTTCAGTTTTTCAAATAATAAATAAGCTACTTTTAAAAATCTTAATGAAAACTTAACATCTTAAAACTACAACAATAACGAGTGTTGAACTCATGGGGTGGCACGAGGGACATTTCCCCTCGAGCAATAAAATACCCCCCTCCGGAAATTTTTAATTTTTGCGTTTTCAATGGTCAAAATGTACAACCCCCTCCCCCCCCCCCCGGAACGCTGTAATACCCCTCCCCCGGAGCCACTGAAGTTCCTCCCTGAGAAAAGTGTCTGAAAATAACCAAACAACATAATGAATTTATAAGTCAGCTTTTAACTTAAAATACATGAAATGGTTGCTTTAAATGTGGTTGTTCATCGAGTCAATCAAAAGAAATCAAACAACAAATCAGTGAACTTAATATGCTGACTGCAATGACGCATATAACAAAACTAATCATATTTCAATTTCTACTCTACAAATCATCTTCAAATAAATTGTGCAAAATAAATAGGATACACAGCTTGTGGAAAAAAAAAATATTGTATGCTTATAACATTTTAAGTGTGTCTAAAATAATTTTTAAACTTTGAAATCGTGAATTTTTTATGATTTTTTAAATTTTTTTACAGAAAAAAAGTACAAAAAAAGTAATTAATCAAAGGCGGAGTTTTTATTTTTATTTATTTATTTATTTAATTTTTTTTTTTTTTTTGGGGGGGGGATATGTCGTTTACCTGATCATGTAATAAACATAGTAGGAAATGCAATAAACTTAGTGGTTAATTCATGACCATCTATCTCAAAACCTAAAGATCAATAAGAAAAAAAATTAGTTGTAGCGTGAATGTGATTTACTGAATTACTTATGGAAAAGTCTATTGTGAAATTTTCACCTATACTTCAATAAAACATAAACATGTTCGGTTTTTTCATTCCTTCAAAATTAAATAAAAATTTTCTAAAATTTTGTTGTCATTACAGCATATATATTAAATTTTCTCAACAGATTATTAGATAAGTTCTTAGCTTTTAGAACCTATTGATATATATCATAAAGTTTCATATATGTATTCTCTATAAGTGCATAAACAATATATATACTTTATTAAATATAAATGAATTTTTTTTAATAATTTGTTTGGAAACGAGGTTATACATATATAACACTGAAGATCCATCTAGCAACAATATCGTGCTGAAATAAATCAAAGACCATTCATTAGAAACAGAATAAAATGACAAAATTGCATTTAATGTAGTTCGTTTTTAAAAAGGTTTTTTTTTTTTTTTTTTTTTTTTTTTTTTTTTTTTTTTTTCAGATATAGTTATTTGAAGGACATAAATATAATGGATTGTGCATGTGCAATGCTTCATTTTTTTAAAGCACAATATCTCAAAACTTTGCTCGAAAGAGTGAAGTTTGGTATTTTTGTAGTACCAGTAGTTCAATGTAATGTAAATAAAGTTTAAATATTAGAAGTATCATTTTGAAAATTTCTATTCGGCGGTGAGGAGCAAGTGACTGTTCTTTTTCTTTTTTTTTTTTCTTTTTCTTTTTCTTTCTTAATTTTTTTTTTTTTTTTTTTTCGAAAGGGGATAATTGTTTATCGCCGCTTTAAAAAACACCCATAGTTTTGCAAGAAAAAAAAATATTGTTCATTTTTTTCATAAGAAACAAACATAAAAAATAATTTGAAAAATTAAATAAATGCATAAATAAAAAATATTTCTAGGAATGATACTTTGACTAAATTTTACATCTGAAAATATACATAATTTTAAATATGATTTAAATACTACTAAAACAAACCGAAATCCCACTATTTTTATTTGAAATCCAGTTATAATGTAGCATTATGTACAATTTGAAATTTAAAAAATATTCATAGAAACTCAACTCTTGATATCTTTGATTGATAAATATTTTTTAATAAATTCATTATTTTTTTTAACATTACAGCAATATTTCTTTCATAATCTACCTACTTTATTTACCCGGACTAAATTATATGAAGATGATTTATTGAAATATGATATTATAAATAAATTGATACCTTTGAAAAATGAACAATCAAAGGTACCAGCTTATGACAATTTCCCAAAACTTTAAAACTGTTTTTCTCAGAAACTATTTTACCAAGAAGTAAATAAATAATTAAATAAAAATAAAAATAAATAAATAAATAAATAAATAAAAATAAATAAATACTGGTGATTATATCAATAGTAAAAGCAAACACACGCAGTTTCATTAAAATCTGTGATAGTGGATTACATATTGACATTTTATTGCTTGATTTGAAGTGGAATGCCCCTAACATAAATACGATTCCAGAAGCTTCTACCATCAGAATCCAAATTTACACCATTCTAGTAAATAATTTCTGAATTTTGTTAAAAAATTATCCGCAATTAAAACCTGTTTCGCAACTATAAAGATGAATTTAGTATAAGGGGTTCCTAACTTTAAATATGCGTAATTCCTAAACTACTTAACCGAATGATTTCCCGTTTGGTATCCTAAGTTAAAATTTCGAAACAGAAAAATCGAAATATTACATTAAATTAAATTTAGTAATGGAAACTTTTCAGTTTGATACACGTTTTATAAGTCGACTACTCTCTAAGCAAGAATTATAGCTTTTTAATAGCTTTAATTAGCAGAAGCAGATGTTATTACTAATTCATTGGTTTCAGATCAGTCACATATTTTTTAATACATAATTTGTTTTAGGATTAATAACGCGTATATATATATATTTTTTAATAACTATACATGCATATTTTTGTGATTTACAAGCCGTTATATGCGTTTTTTATGAATACGAAAAATATAATTAATTATATTAAAAATCTTATGTATTAATGTGTAAAATATCGTAAAGTTTCTTTTTTTTTCCCTTTTTTTTTTTTTTTTTTTTTTTTTTTTTTTTTAAATCTGGCATATTTTTGAAGCATTTCCAAATTAATTTTCTTTTGTCTTTATTTTTTTTTTCAATGTGCTCTTTTGCGTTCAAATTTCTGTGAAAATTGATTTTTCTCAAAATTGAAGTGCATGCCAGATACCAGCACTTTTTTGAACATTAAAATATCTGCGCCTGTAAATTTACTTTCTCATCAGTAACACAGTTGATTCAGAAAAGCCATTTTTAAACATTCACCGTAATCTATTTAAACTTAACTCCTCTTTGTTATTATGTTCAGAGGTATGTAACACAATAATTATACAACCAGTTTCAGTGGCGCCAACTTGTATGGGCCCATGGGGCGCGAGCCCACCCAATAATTCTACCTTTCTACTCACCCAATTTCACAATTTCAATTGTTTTATTTCGTAATTTATCTTTTTTAATTATATAATAGTTGAAATGAAATTTGATTTTATTAACGTTCTTATAATAGTTTTGTTCGAAAAATAGTAAAGATATAAATTAAACTGACAAGAGCAACCCCTTCAGCGGATGTATAGTTAAATATGTTAAAAAAACAAATTTCCCGGTTTTTTTCTGTTTTTTTTTTTTTTTTTTTTTTTTTTTTTTTATCCATCAATTTTGATGTCTTGAATAAATAAGACATTTAAGTGACTAAAACTTATGCTGTTCTTATCATTTAGATTTTTGCATTTTCAATACTTAACAATCCCAACATTATTAAAAATAATTATTAATGTACCTATTTATAAGAAAGAACTTATAAAAATATGATTTAATAAAATTATTTATAAAATTATAATAAACATAAAAATTTTAAAAGTTGCCTAGAAAAAGCATAATTTAATTTCGAATTATCATGTTTAATCTTTAATCTCCCCTTTCTCCACACGCATACACACTAACAGAAAAAAAATGTGTGTTAATTTTTTTTTTAAGCTCACCCAATATTTTTGAAAAGTTGGAGCTATATTGATCAGTTTTAAAGAATGTTTCAAAAACATGTAGCTTATTTTCATGGGAATTTTTTCATATGTTTTATCTGCTTCTCTGCGGCTAGTTATCAAAACTATACCCGGTAGTTCAACCAAAAACATAGAAATTTTGTTAGATTTTGGGGTTTACGTTACATAAAGTATTTTTTTTCTTTGTAGTCAGAATAGCTTTTTTTCTTTTGAAGTTTGTTTTGGCTTATGACTCATTGGATATGTTTTTGTTCATTGGTACAAACCTAATTTCGGCACCCTCATTCTGCATAAAATTTCATATTCTCCAACAAAATAAAATTAACACTGTGGGGTGGTGAGCTAGAAATTTTATTTTATGTCAAAGTTCATTTCCAAATCTTATAAGATTACTATTTTTATCTTTTAGCAAATAAAGATCGGATGTCACTTCTGCCCTCCCTTAGTTACGTCACTGGGAAATACATGTCATTATAAAAATATAAGATTTTCCCAACGGAATTTCTATCCGTTTTAAACAATAACTTTGCTATGTGGTACACATAACTTTTCTATGTGGTACAAAATGAAAGTTCGATTCCGCATTACACAGATTTTTTTTCCATCCTAGATAGATTTCTCGAAAACTTATGTTTAAAAATATGGGACTCAGAAAATTTTCCGCTTTATACCTATTCCTTCTTCTACACATTTCACTGTATATATATTACAAATTTAATTTTTTTTTCGCCAAAATTAACCTTTATACTACATTAATTTCCTTTTAACAATATTCCGTACTTAGTTCAACCTATTAAATTAAAATCTTGTTTCTAGATCTAATCTATTAATCTTTATGGAAAGGATATAAATTCTTAATTCGACAAAAAAATTTAGTAAAATATGCGTAAATTTAAAAAGATGGCTCTAAATTAAAAATATTCTTAATTAAACTTTATTTCTTAATATTCCAAATAAAACTCATTTTTCTCCTGTTTTTATCAACCCTTTTTAAGAAAGTCTTATTAAATTTATTCCAAAACCATACCTTTCAAAAAAATATCATTATTTTTATTTATTTATTACCCCTCCCCCCCTTCAACGTTTAATATTTGTGCATATCAATAAATTATTATTATTTTTTTTTTTGTTACAAAATATCATCTGCGGGATATCAAATTCAGTGTTCGATTATAAATTAGTTAAATAATAATTTTTTAAATTAAAATTTATCGTCTGAATGAAATTAATCTCGACGATGGACATGAATTCTGGTTACATATGAAAATCATGGTTAGAGATTAGAGAAAGTTCTAGAAGCTTTTTATTATTGACTTGAGTGAAGAGGCCCAGAGATGGATGGAATCTTTTATTCGATGTTTTCGGGTTTGAACGATTTAAAAGCTAGACGAATGTTTTTTAATGAAATATTGCTTTGGAAGGAAAGAGCATTTTCCTTATGCATATGATTACATTTAAATAAATCTTTTGGAGCAGCAATTGTGGAATTTAATGAAGTTTCTACGTTTATTATTTTACTTAATTTTTATCTCGTCTCGAGTCCTGTGACATAACATGGGGAAACTTGCAAATAATATTAATGGCTCCTATCTCAAAATGTCACATATATAACTAAAATGAAATCAGAAATGTATAAACAAGCTGGCAGAATGCTAAAAATAAACAAAAAATGTACAGTGGAAACTAGAAATGTATAATAAATGACTATGAATAACTTGCAGAATCGTCAGAGAAGCTTGCAGGACAATTCATAGTGAAGATATGTTTATTTCATTCAATTTTGTCCGCATTAACCCACACACCTCATATATGACTGTTAACTGGGCCACACGCACCACGAAATGTTACATAAATACAACATATTATTACTATAATGCACACTTGCAAAGTCTCCTGGTTTCAACAGGAGACTCCTGATTTTCAGATGTTTCTCCATACTCCTGATTTTTGATACATTTCTCCAGATTTTTCACATTTTTCAAAAATATTTTGTTAGTTTACGATCAAATGTACTGTGATTTGGAGATGAAAACTCTTGTAGCGGAGTAATTGCTCTTTGGTATGATTGATCAGTCCCCGTAAGGCATGGTGACGTCACTGCGACGTCGTTGTGAAGTCAGATTGTGACTTTTGTGACCATCGATTGTCGATGTGACGTCACGTGACGTCGGTGTGAAGTCACAGTGACTAAAATGTGAAGTCGTTGTGGCCGTTTTAGAGCTCGTTTTTGACGTCACATTGTGACCACTTTTTGAAATCACGGGGTGACAAATTTGTGAAAAATGTGTCATTTGTAACTACTTTGACATTAACATTGTGACGAATCTATGACAAAAGCGACGATATCTAATTTGCCAGAAACATGTTCTTTAAAGTAAATAGCTTGTTTTGAAGAATATTTGTAATTTTCTAAAAAAAAATTAAGAAAGTCACATCTGAGTCACAATGTGACGTCATTGAGTGGTGGCTTTTTGGTCACAGATGTGATGTGACCAAAGTGACTCACAGTGACGTCATTGTGACCTCACTGTGACCATGCAGGCTATGAGGGTCGTATTTTATCTGATAAGCTAAACTTAAATTGATACAATGAAACATGACAATAATACATGACAATAACAATAACAACAACAATAATAATAACAATAATACATGATGAATCTTTAAGATTTGTTTACTGTTATTATAGTCATGTGTTGAATTATGAATAATTTGCCTCAATTAAGACTTATTTATGATCTTTACTATAGTTTTATATAGGTTTATGAGTAACAAAACTTCCCCTTTTTTTATAATATTTAGTTAAATTTAAAAAGTGTTAAAACATCCTAAACATCACATGCTTAAATGCATTTTACTTGTAAGCAAGGCGTTCATACTTTATTTATATGAGTAAGACTGGTATATTTATTTTTAGTTTTCAGTAATAACCAAGCCTTGTTGAAATTTAAACTTTCACTAAAAATGTTTTACATTTAAAAGTTAATTAATTTTTATTGATAAAAATATCTCCTGGTTTTTAGCTTTCAGAACTTGGCAAGTCTGCATAATGTCATATATGCTTTATAATTTGGGGCAAATCTTGATCTCGTGAAGATTCAACTTCGAGGGCCCCTATAACCCAACAGTACTGGATTTATTGCCAAAATTATGCTTTAACTGACTAAAAAAGTCTTAGGTGGTTTTTTTTTTTAATAATAAAATAAATCGCTTCAAAATCTCGAGAATAGAATAATGCTTTACAAGTTAAAACTCCAATGAGCTATGGCATAACGAAATCTAAGAAGGGGTGATACTTTCGAACGAAAATGCCTGAAATCCGAATCCTATGCCACATTTTTAAAAATCAAAATATAAACTTAAAACATGGTACATTATAAGAAATTTTTATGACGACAATTTTTAAACATAACATTGTAAAAATAAATACAAAAATGTAACAAGTAAGAAAAAATTAAAAGTTTAAAAGTAAGCTTTTTCTGGCACTTGTTAAAATAAAAGATTTGAAATAATTCATTTTTTTTTTCTTTTCCACGAGGGAGGGAAGAAGGTCCTCCCTCCTGATCCTCGTTTAACACAAGTTTTAAATACATGAAATGTAAAAAGGAAAACACATGAAGTTGTTTTCTAAGGGAAAGTTCAATGGCCTGCAACACTATCCTGGAAGAAAACGCCTTTATTATTATTTATTTATCTATCTATTTTTGCGTTAATTATTTCAAGTTACTTGGGAAGAATATGTATATACATATATTCGATAGCATTCAATAGTAGTAAAAGAAAAACTTATTTGTTAAATTTCAAAATCCAGTCAGAGGTATTTCATCCCTTTCGTTCCCCTTTCCATGTCGGATCATTGCTTCACTCACGTAAAAACACCTGCAGAATGATGTTAATTCTTAAGATTTTTTTAAATATAGTATTTCGCCTGCATTTCAACAATTTAATTTAATTTATTTATTTTTTATTGGATAGCTGGTATCAATCTCTATACAAAGGGCGTTTTTTACTGTTTCGATTTTGTTAACAGGTTTTTTATATACATATTTTTTTATGAAGATACTTTTGCTTTCGGTTCCGAAAATAAAAATATCCTCATTAAAAAAGTAAACAGTTTTGAAAAAGTAGATCACGGCCTTGATGGAGATCGATCTTAACTATACAATGAAAAAAAATCATTTAAAAATATTGAAATGTAAACGATATAGGTTTAAAATTTTCTGTTATAGGATTACCATCCGTGAACGGGCACTTTCACGTGAGTGAAGCTGCCCTTTAAGGCTGCTGGTCACTCACTTTCCGAATTCCTCTTCGTAATAATAAGTCTATGGGTGTTTGATGCATTCTTATATTTAAAATATATTTTCATGAAATTAAAATTTTTAACTTCTTCCTTCGGCGTTCTCTTCTTAACGAATGTCTTTTTTTTTTTTCAGAATATTTTTAAAATTTGTTCTTAATTTAATATTTTGTGTGTTAAGAACTGACGAACTGGAAGTAAAATTTTAACACTTCATATAAAATTAAGCATAAATTTTAAAATTTTTTTGGAAACTCAGAAAAAGTGATATCCTTTACGAAAAGATCATCGAAAAAAGAAGTTTAAAATGTTAATTTCCTGAGGAGATATTTTAAATATAAGAATGCATCAAACGCCCATAGATTTAATATTACAGAGGAGAATTCGGAAACTGGATGACCAGCAGAGTTAAGGCTGTATTCGAAAAAACGCTTTTCCACCTTCAACAGCTCGAAATTTTCTGATACAATTTCAGACACATTTTTAAAAGTAGAAACATGAAACTTGCCGGGGGAATTTTTGAAGAGACGTATAAGGTGCCGTGATGTCATTTTAGGCTCAATTTATTAGAATTTGATTTATAAACAATTATCTTCTCAGTATGATCCTTTTTTTCGTTCCCAGATTTCCCACTTCGGAAAAATCGGTTCAAAATGCCGTTTTTGATTGCTTTTTTTTTTGGCAATATTTTCTAAATTTATCAAAGAATCGACAATCACGGCACCTTGGGTACTTTCTAAATAAGACATTTTGCCAGTTTGATGCATATGAGAGCAAAAATGAATTTAAAAATAATTCGGAAAATAAGCAGTTTGAATCGAAATACACCCTTAAGTCTCATTCTTCTGGTTGCGCGCAGAGAAAAGTAAAAATATATATATATTATTTCCACAAACATAAGTATGCAATTTTTATTTATTTCGCCAAAAAGTCGATACCCCACTCTTATGGCATCCCCCACATAGCATTGCTCTCGCGTACTCAAGGCAACGGCGAAAACGTGGATCGTAAGAGACAAGAGAGCCACAGCTCGGATTGAAGGAGTACAATCGAATGATGGAACAGCCGGCATAGGAGCAGCGTATCATCAGGCTGGGGCCGACGTTTGTTTCGGTGGGACCGATAAGCATAATTGGAGACAATTGGCGGGTGACGTCAGTCGCCAGTGATGATAAAGCCTGCGACGCGGACACAACATGACTTTTTCTTATTTTCTTTTTAGCTCTTGCTGGCTGGAGTTTCTCAGACAGCATGATGATGATGCTAGATATGCGATATTAAATACGAACCATCTAATCGATTCAGATAATTCGAATCGATGAAAAGTCGATTGAAAAGGGCACAAAACGAAAGTTCGATTTAAATCAAACTTCGTGACATTGGCGACGTGGAGAAGTGGGGAGAGAGGGACCATTGAATCTCACTGGATTTTTAAATTCATTTTTTTTTTTTCTTGTGACTTAAAATGATTAAATCCTTTAAAAAAAAGAACAAAAGAAAAAGAAAGAGGACTTCTTTTGTCATGGGATTTCGTTCTTTCCCTCTTAAATCTCAAGGAACTAAATTTCTATTTTGATTTTTCTCTTTTGTATCCGTATTCTTAAAACTTTTCTTACACGGGTAAAGGAGAATCAGGATACCAAAAATTAAGTTCTGTTTTGTTTCACCTTTCTTAAAAATGCTGTTAGTAGATCAATTTCGAATACTGTGCGACCATTTCCCTGAACGCCTGTTTTTTCGTGGAACGAAATTTATTTCTATAAGCTCAATACAAATTTTACCTCTATTTAGAGACCATCCCAGTTGAACCCAGTTGGTTTTATTAAAAAAATAATTCTGGAGAGCACACATTTATAAACTCCTTTAAATTTATTTTCATTCCGAGAACTTTTAAGTATTTGTACCCCTATGAGGCTTTTTAGACAATGCATTTAACTCTAATGACGAATTAAGAATGACGGTCAATAAACTCCCCTGCTCTATTCAGTCAGAAACTATCAAATAGATAGATAAAGCATTTAAATCATCCTTATTTGTTCTCGCACAAAAAGAAAAAAATGCATTTATTTGTAGAACTTAGAAAGAAATTGGAAATAAAAGTTATAAAAGATAAGACCGTAAAATCAAAGATAACATCAATGTATTCCTTTTTATACACTTCAGTAATCTTATCTAATTAACTTTTGATTTGATACTTAAATTTGTGTATTTTTTTCTAATGTAAAAATAAATTTTAGTAACACTAGTTGTTATTTTTTTTCAACAATAAAAATCCAGATTTAAACATGACCTCCATTAAAAGACCACTTCTCGGAGCGATCAGTTTTCATTGGAATGGAACGTAATCGCTTTAGGGAAGTTTTACTATATTTAATATTTTTAACAATTTAAATTTTGCATTGCTTTTTATGTTACAATGTTTTAGAAATTATATTGCATAAGGTGTTCTTGAAAAGATATCTTAGTCTAGCTAAAATGCTTATTAGTCCAGTCATTATAGTAAGTTCACCTCGGAATTCGAGATACCAAGCTGTAAGTCTGTAAATACTTGTATATTGACACCCTAAAAGTTGTCTCAAAACCTACATATGGTAGGGTGTACGCAACTATTAAATTCCAAGGTCAAAGGTCACAAAAATCGGTTTTTTGCGCTTTTTTTGTAAATATCTCATTTCCTATAGGTTTTTTGCTATTTGTATTTATTATCAATATTGTAGAATACAAAATTCTCTACAAATTTTGTTTGAAAACATTTTTCATACGTCGAACCGTTTTCGAGATAGAGGACGGAGAGCGCGCGGTCACAGCATCACTTCAGGTCAAACGGTGCCTCCGGTCGAAAACGCGTCATATATTTTTTCCTAACCTATCCACTTTTTATTCAGTATTAATTTATTCAACAACACTTACCTGTCCATGTAATTGCAGAATTGTTAATGAAAATATAGGAATTATATTTGAATTTTAACCTAATTAATATAATATTAATAACTTCTTACATGATGAAAAACACAAATAAATTATGAATTAATCGTTTTATTAAAAAATACTATTCGATACATTTATTTTTATTAAAAGTAAAAAAATGGAATAAAGGGTACAAAAACTATAATTTATGTTTTTAATCATCATCTTCCTCTTCATCATCTTTCGGATGCTGGTAAATTTCAAACTGGTCTTCATTATCATCTTCAACGACATTTGTCTCAAGTTGTTCCATGATTTCGGGGTCAAAGGTTTCATCTTCGTTAATGTCACTCTGATATGGTTCTGCATTGAGACAAGCTTGCCCATTATATTGGCCACAAGCTAAAGAGCATTGCAAGCCCACTTTCCTGCATCCGCATCGCGAGCCACAACCTATCTTGCAGTTGCAGAAAATTGTATTTAGCAAATCTTCTGGAGCAGGTGGTAAAATTGTCATGATAGGCTCCAGAAAATCGTTTTGCATTGCCCAACCCCATACCTGGTGTTCCAAATCATGCCCTAACCAAGTTTGAACTTGATTATATACACGTTTGAAATGTTGATGAGAAGCAGCACTTGTTGGTGGAAGAATTGAAAGCTGCACAGGTTTATTAAGTTTTGTAGACTTGACGTAATGCATATAACGAAGATGATCGAGACTTTTCACAGATTTCGGAGCATTATAGACTGCCAATAAGATTTGAGTTCCACTCTCTAATAATCTCTGGGCCGAACTATTTTCTTCCTCAAATGCTGCAGCTAGTTCATCCAAATTCGTCAGTTTCTCAAAAACTTTTAAAAATGATTTTCTTCCCTTTTTAAAAAGCGCAGAAGTTGTGTCACAGCCACTTAATGCATGCAGAAATAAAATATGTGTTTTGGAATGAGGATAATTATCAAAACTTTTAGTCGAGTATATCTCCGTTTTTACATTTCCTTTCCCAACTTTTTTAAAGGAAATTTCTTGTTCGTAAGACAGTGTACGCCCAATTAAAATGACAAGTAAATCAATATCTTGTCCTATTATAACTGCAGTTTTTTCAGACTTTGATTCTTCAATTGCAGTTTCAACAATAAGAACATCCGCATCATCTCTGGCTTGTTTAGTAGTAATATTTGCAGCTTGTAATTTTTCAGTTAAGGTATTAATGAGCATATCTTTGTTATTTCGATTTGATAAGAATTTTTCTTGAGTAACTGGTACAACCATTGTTTCATCTAAACAGACTTTATACGTTTTTGAAAGTGCAGCAGTTCTTCTCTGCTGCTCCATAGCTTTTACGTTCTTACTGTAGTCTGAATATCCGACAAATACAACAATTATTTTGGAACTGTAATGCCTTTTTAAATAATTAATGTATTTATCAAAAATAATAGATAAAGTACCTTCTCTGCTCCATACAACATGATGAAGAATAAATCCGCCATCAATAATGAACATCACATTATTTTCATTGAGAAAAAAATCAATTGGGCTCATGTTGTCATACAATGACGATTTTGTTGTTTTTCTCATGCCATCATTATCAAATAGAGCTGTTGGAGCTGTTGGAGCTGCTGCAGCCTCATCAGCAACTTCGCCACAAAATAAACAATGATTCTTAGAATCAAACACTGCACCTCGTTTTTTAGGGAGTACTAATGAAGAAGTTATAGTTTCGCCTTCTTCTTGTTTCCGTTTTGCTGCTTGGATACAGTTTTTACTAATGTAAACACTTCGGCATTTTTCATGCACTTTAACAGAGGTTACTGATTTTAAATAATCAATTTTTCGTCGTTTCGTTCGACACTTGCAGTTCGTAGAGTTTTCATACAGCGCACTACTTCAATAAGCGATTCACCTCCCGAATCTGACTTATTACATAGAAACATACAAATCAGCCATATTTCTTGAAATTGTACGTCCATAGTTACCAAGAACAGTTACCCGAAATAAAGAGAAGACGGTCGTAACTATACTATACAATGCATAAAGAAAAAGATAAAATATAATATAATAGTTAATAAAAATTGATAAATATTTATAATCATTGATTTATCGATAGTTCATCAACTACATATGGCGCGTTTTCGACCGGAGGCACCGTTTGACCTGAAGTGATGCTGTGACCGCGCACTCTCCGCCCTCTATCTCGAAAACGGTTCGACATATGAAAAATGTTTTCAAACAAAATTTGTAGAGAATTTTGTATTCTACAATATTGATAATAAATACAAATAGCAAAAAACCTATAGGAAATGAGATATTTACAAAAAAAAGCTCAAAAAACCGATTTTTATGACCTTTGACCTTGGAATTTAATAGTTGCGTACACCCTACCATATGTAGGTTTTGAGACAACTTTTAGGGTGTCAATATACAAGTATTTACAGACTTACAGCTGGGTATCTCGAATTCCAAGATTCTTACCTAATTTAAGCTTAAATGACTGGACTATATTCCATGGTTATGTTCTACATTTTAAGAAAATGCAGTCAAAGTTGCGGATCATAGACACATTTGTTTCAAAGATGTTCACCTCCCTAAACTTCATTCCAGTGGCGTAGTAAGCTGGGGGCGGAGGGGGCGGGCTGCCCCGGATGTTACCCTCTAAGGGATAACAACCAATCTCTTTTTGCAAATCTCTATATATAATCTTAAAAGATTTTGGAAAAGAATTCTCAAATAAAATGAAATTTTAGCGCCCGACGCAACAGAGTTAATTTTCTTTTCTTTGAGAAGGTGAAATGTTTCTAAATAAGATATGCACCAGGCTACAAAAAACAACCTACCCAACGAATGGATAGCAAAAGCAAACTTTAAAAGAAAAACTTATCCTCTACATATAGACATCGCATTGACTTATGTGGATTATGGGTTGAGTGATGCGATTTTTTTTTATGCAGGAGGACAAAAGGTAAATAAGGAATGGTGTGGTCATTTGATGTAATAACGCGGAATTGTAAATATGATGGATAGGGTTGGGGGGGGGGCTGACACCCTCGTAAACGGGGGTGACACCATTTACATCCGACCCGGGTGTCACCCATTCTAGCTACGCCACTGCTTCATTCTGCAGGCATCCATCACTTAATGATATGCTTCATTTATTGTTGGATTCTGTTATAAATGTATAACGGGATACTGGTAATAAAGATCTGTTATGCAGTGTTATATGTATAAAATTGCATCTACTGAAACTTACGAATAAATAATATTGCGTATGTAGATTATTTTTTTCCCTTATCCAATGTTTGTCAATATATTTAGGTTCAGAGTTTTGATCTTACTTGTAGGTGTTTTTTAGGCAATTTGATGATGTGGATGTACTGGGCGAGCGTTGTCATGTATAATTAGTGATGCCAAATTATGATTAGTAAAACCAGATTATTGAAGCATCTAATCGATTCAGGTAGAAGTGGGGAGAGGGGGGTTATTAACTCTCTCTGGAGTTACGCTTTTTTTTCTAATGTTTTTCAAGGAAATAGTAAAGTTTATTCATCACATATGAGGACTCCAGAAATCAAGGGGTATAAATGAAGAAATTGAAAAGCATGAACTAAATGCACAGATGACCTAGAAATATATATACATCTATTATTGTTTTTTTAATAGTGTGCTGTGTTCTAGAGATAAACCACTTCTGCCGAATAATAATTAATAATGAGTAATTATAAATTTAAAGAAAATTGTGTTCTATGTCTTTTCCAGTTATTGAAATAAGAGTTCAAAGACCGCAATGAAAGAAGCGGCAGTTTCCTATTTCAATTCAGTCAATTATTACTGATTAACAAATTTAACGTCAATTATCTTTAAACTCAGTTTACCCCAAATCGAATTTTTGTCACTAGTAGCCCTTGGCTTCTGAGGTCGCCATATGACTTAAAATAATTAAATCTTAAGGGGGTAGTAAGGTTAATTCGAGGGAAAAAAAGCATATTTTCTATCATTTTTTGTAAGGATACAATTAATATTTATTTATTTGTATAATTATAGTATAATTATATGTCATTTAAAGAGTATTCTGTGAAATTTTCATTAAGAAATATTAAAAAATGAGCCGATGACAGCGAATCTTCGAAGACATCCCAAAAAAAAGTTGATTCGCGGTGAACCGCATAACTCATGACTGGATCAGCTGAAATTAAAAAACCAAATTGATTTAATTAGTTGATAAGTTTCCTCAGGGAACGCTGCCGAGTTTTTTTTTAATTATTGATTTTTCAATTTTTTATAAGGCTCGGAAGTCAAAATACTGATTTTCCATCAAAAAAATCTGATATTTTGTTTTTTAAAAGTAACTTAAAATAAAAAAAAAATAAAAAACCTCGACAGCGTTATCTCGTAATTTATATAAAGAAAGAGTGTGTAAAATTTTATAAAGATCGGTTCAGTAGATTTTGAGCTACAGAGTTCACCGGCTTTGAAAAAGCGAAGTGTTAGAAAAACACGTTTAAAGTTTCACAGACATTTTTGTCGAAATAGATATTTGTAAATTACTGCTTTTTTCATATACTTACACAGAATCATCAATGCCAGGCCCATAAAGCGAAAAGCTGTCGGAGATGATGTCCAGAGCATCTTGTTGCTCTTGTCTACGACGAATCCTGCCTTCTTTGCTCTCTTTTGCAGCCTCACGCTCCGCTTTACATACTCGAAGACTATCTGTTGTTCGCGTCGATTCATGAGAACTTGTTCCAGTTTTTATGCCCATTTCTTGCAAAAATGACAGCAGAGAAAAACAGCCTTCATTAAATGTACATGCTGCAACATTAGCTGCAATTTCAACGACGTTGGAGGTGCCATTCACTGTTTTTGGAGTAATTTTCCAAATAAGTTGATTAAGGCTTTCATTATTGTTCTGAGTGAAACCTCCAACACATTGTTCCAGAAGTGCATCTTTGCTTAAATCCTCATAAATAGGTTTGATGGCTTGTAGCACATTACTCGGAAGTGCGGTGTAACTGTGTTTGAATGACTCCAGATCTTCTGTAGCTGCAGCCTTCTGCCATTCACACCATGAATCAGCACCGCTCGGACAATCGGAGGGCGGAGACTTACAAGTGTATATCTCCGTCAGTTTTACTTCAATTGCTTTCAAATTTTCACAGAATAATCTTAAGATGTTGTACATTAATATAAAATAAAAATAAAAAAATGCAAAAAAATAAAAAAAAATACCTTACTACCCCCTTAATAAAAGAAAAATATACAAGACTTTTTTTTGTCATGGTCTTCTGTCTTTCCTCTCTCTGAAATCCCGAGGAACTAAATTTCTAATTTGTTTTTTATTTTATGCTCCTGTTTTTAGATCTTATATTAAACGGGAGAAGGAAGAATTGGGAGGCAAAAAAATTAATCATTGTTTCATTTCACCTTTTTAGTTGCGTTCGTAATTATGTAAATACGAAGAATCTATAGTCATCGTTCAGTCCGTTTGTCCATCTGTCTGTCCGTCTGTCTGTCCATCCGTATATAACAGAGCCAAAATTAAATGCCACTTTTAATGCCATAGTCGATGTTCAATTAAAAATATTTCCTTTGCTCTTTTTTACCCTCCAGAAAAGCTGAAACTATGAGCAGTTTTTCATTTTAGAGTTGTTTGTATGCATGTGTGGGGTGGACATATAAATTGGAATTAAATAGCCACAGAATAGTTACTTTAAAAAGAAATGGAAAAATCTGCTATCATATTCAGTTTTTCAATGTTTGTTTGGATTTGTTCATTTTGAAAATTCATAAACGTAAAATCGGATGCAAGTCTGAAAATTTAAGTGAGAATTTCCAAGGTCTCTTCTTATGTACCTGAGACTCAAAATTTTAAATTTCTGATAAATAGTTGAGTTATTAATTAAAAATCAGAAAGAACTCTCATCTAAAACTCATCTTTTTACTTCCCAGCGCTCGCGAATGCATAGAAACCGATTTTATGGTTCGTACACCATTGAAATAATAGAAAAAGTGCTGGAATAAAAAGTATTCATTTTCAGGGAATGAAAAACGCTGGAAAATTTCCAAAAATGTTATAGCCCTTTAAGTTTAAAATAGCGAATTTCATAAAAAAAAAAAAAAAAAAAAAAAATCACTAATTTCCATGTGATTTGTTTTGAATTTTCCGAAAATTCAATAACAAAACACACACAAAAAAAAAAAAAAAAAAAAAAAAAAAAAAAAAATGTCATTAGACCATAAATTTGGACATAAACAGCTTCACGATAAAGTATTGCGAATTTCAACAAATGGTCCCAAAAAAATATCAATTTTCTCAGTTAATCATCCCAATTAATTTTTGTTAATCGTTCGCATAAAAAAATCGATAATTTTGCCAAAGAATAACTAAAGAAGCGCGAATTTCGTAAACAAATCGCGGAAAAAAATGCGAATATCATTGAAAGGTCCCAAAAAAACTCCTATGTTGTCAAAAAATAGAAAATAATGAAAGTATCTTCAAAAGATCAGAAAAAACCCGATATCATTAAAGAATCGAGGGAAAACATAGATTATGAAGCACTTTCCAACACTTCATGAAATCTTTAACAAAACTTCGTCATTTAGGGAAATAAGGTTACTGTATCCCAATACTTTTGAACAGTCCTGTATTTGATCTCATTATACTATATAATGAGAAAATTTAGTTTAGCAAGAAAATATCTAGCAGGTTGAAAATTCTCTTTCAGCAATTTATACAAACCGATGTAAACATTCTTGAATCCTTTTTGTTCAGTCCTGTAGTTTACCTTGTACCTTTATTACACGTCGGTAATAAGCTAAAATTTATTTTAAGCTAAAAAATTCTTAAAACTACTAAATTCATATTCTCAGAAATTATCATTTATAGGCGTCCATGTATTCAATTCTTTGCGTGACCCTGTGTATCATTTTATCTATATTCTGCAAACAATTCTTAGTAAATTGTATGCAGTTCAGCGTAAAAATGCATAACTTATTTAAATACCACCTTTAAGAAATTTAAGCTCATATTCAGAAACGTTTGCGATCTCTTTTGGGTAGCCCTGTATTAGAGGTCTGCACGGGCCCGGGCCGGGCCGGCGGAATCGTTTCGAATTTTCTAACGGGCCGGGCCGGGCCGGCAGATTTAGAATAGTTTTTTCAACGGGCCGGGCCGGGCCGACAAACAACATAAACGGGCCGGGCCGGCAAAAAAATTGAACGGGCCAGACGGGCCGGGCCGATAAAAAAAATTTTCGGGCCTGCCGGCCCGTTCTGAAGATTTAAGCAGAAACGATAAAATATGAGCTATTTTCAACGAAAATGGTTTTAACGAGAATAAGTATAAATGTGGCTATACTAGTTTGACAGCGTCGATATAAAAATGCACAGTGTATCGGCATCGGAGAATTACATTATGTATAACCCGTTTTAATATGTTTTTAGCTGACTCATGCCGGTCCGAGATCACGCTTGCATTACTTTTCTACATATAGACTGGCCGGACCGGTACTAGACTTAATTATTGGCAGAAAACGTGATTTGTAAAATTATTAACAGTGATAAAGAACTTATGTTAGCTTAGTCTTCGGATATATACTTTTTGATGATTTTTAAATTAATTTCTCAATAATGCGAAAGTTTGACACATTTTCTGATTAATTTTAAATTGTAAAAGTACAAAAGTGATAAGCCTAACTATTGAAGGGATTTGGAATCGAATAGCGTTTTTCATTTTTGGTAAATAAAATACTTGCATAACTTTGTTGAGATATAATAGTTTCTCAAATGATTGCAGGTTTTTCTCCCTTGCCTTGCTATTGCTTCCGGAAATTCTATTCAAAACGCTAATTATGACAGTATTTTATTTGTTTGCAGTATTCTTAAATTGCTTGTATCAAAAAATGGATAACGCTATTCGATTATATAGTTTCTGAATAAAGATATCTGCTAATCTTATGCGTTTCTGAGGAAAAAAAAATGAATTTAGAAATGTATCAGAAAGGAGCTTCTTTGAATTTAAGAATGAATTTGGAATTGAAATCTATAATAAAATGATATAGAAATATATTTATAAATCTTCTTTTATTAAACAACTTCAAAATTAACGATGTTTTTAGCTTTCTTTCTTTTTTCTTTTATTCTAAGCCATATTAATTTTTTAATGAATCTTTATTCGAATATTGAAAGCCTAAGAATCTAAGTAATCATGTTGTTTAACGTTATTAATGTGTATTTGCTGTAAAATATACTGTAAAATCATTACATAGATATGTACGCAGTATTCTTTACAGGAATCTTAGTTATATGATAAAAATCGGAATTTTTCAGAAATGGTAGAAATTGTAACGGGCCAAAACGGGCCGGGCCGTGCCGGGCCGGGCCTGTTTTCGCTGATTTTTGTACGGGCCGGGCCGGGCCTAAAATATAAAAATTTAAACGGGCCGGGCCGGGCCCGGGCCGAACTTTTGAGTTTTACAACGGGCCGGGCCGGGCCGAAACAACTTTTCTACGGGCCGGGCCGGGCCGGGCCGGGCCTGGAAATTCCGGCCCGTGCAGACCTCTACACTGTATATCAACTATATAGTAGCCACACTATACACACCATATAATATGCGCAGATTTAGTGAAACTTAAACGCACATATCATAATTAAAATGCAATTCATTCATCCATCAGCCATCGTCGGATACACGCACAGTACTTTGGAAAGAATATACTATTTGAAATCTTTTATATGTCCCTGTAAATGCTATGTACTTCATATTATGCATGATTGTATCGTATAATTTATATTATGCCTCAGCTATATATATGAATTTTATTATGTATGAAATTTTAATATACTTAAAATTTGTCGCACACAATTCCCTTTTTTACTATTATGTAATGGAGTTCTTTTTGTGTGGCCTTGTAAATGAATAATAGCTGTTTTTTCACCCCTTATTTTACAGAATGCATATTTTAATGATTATGAATATGAATGTGTTTCACAGGATGTAACATATTTAAAACTCATTTGAAATGATTTTTTTCCGTTGGCCGTAATGTAACGGTAAACTTTTGACTACCCCTGTAAATAAACTAATTATGGTAGAATCATCCTTTTCAGTAGGGTTCGTAATAGGGTAAAAATCAACATCTAAAAATTTTATGGCGATACGAGTATATTTACGAGAGTAAGAGCGCGGACAGACGAACAGGCGGAACAGACAAACCGAATGCATAAGCACTTTTCAACTTTGTTGGAAAGTGCTAAAAAGTATCGCATTGACATCCATGGAAATATTTCCTGAAAATGCATTTTCAACTGTTTTATGCTTTTTTCCGCTTAACCAAATTTGACTGTATTTTTCATATATTGATACATTGTCACCTGCTAAATAGTAATAGGGTAACATCTCCAGTAATTGGCATGCACCAATGATTGGCACATCCTACAAACATGTCCTAAAATAAGATTTATATCCAGTCTTTTAAAAATGCAAGACCATATACCAGTTATATGCTCATTTGCTTTAAAGATTATAACTTCGATTTATGTTACTAGATGACATTAGTTCCTAGGAAAGAGAAACAATTATGGTTTCTATCAAATTAGCCATTTTGTTGCAAATGCTTCTTCTCTGGCTTAAGAAAGGCATGCTTTTCAATTCATTATTATCTGATTTCTAATATATTTTAAATTTTAATTGACAACAGCATTGTTTAGTTGAAAAGGGTTACTTTAATTGTGTAAAAGTATTTTTAACACAAATATTTGGATTTCTGAATTAATGATAGATGCCAATTAATGGTGCTTCAATTTTGATAGTTCCAAGTAATTGGCACCTATTCCAATTACAAGGGAATCGCATATGATTTGAGATTAAAAAACTTATTTTGGCAGTACACTAAGTTAGTTATAGACTAATTTTGTTTATGAGTTGTTTTTATTTGAAAATATGAAATATTATCAGTAATTGGAATCCATTAAAGCTTTATATGACAAGTACTGGGGACAGCATGACAATTATTGGGTATTAACATAAATATATTGTATTGTTTTAAAGTGTTCACATTTCATACTAATATGCTGATTTTTTTCTTTCAAAAACCTGAAATATGGCATCTTCACCTACAATAAATTCATTTAAAGCGATTAAACCCAATGCAAAATATAAATATTTTTTTTATATAAACATGTGCCAATTACTGGATCACAAGGTATCATGCATTGGTGCTCTAGGTGCCAATTACTGGTGACTACAGCAACTTTTTATAAATTTATTTAAAAAAAAATACTTTTTCAAAAATTTTTGCTTTTAGTGGGCAAAATACATGCACAGATAAGCATTCTTTGATTTAAAAATATTTGCACATAAATATTTTATTTCTTGGCAATGACAATTGAAGTAAGTTTAAAGACAAATTCTTAATGTGTCAATTACTGGGGATTTTACCCTATACTATAGAAAATCCTTTTTAGTAGTTTTATGATTTTTTCAGATGATTTAAATTTTAGTTTCGGTTTCACTTATGTGATATGCTTATAGCTCTATAGATCATATATGTAATTACAGAAAATAATTCACATACATTATCTAGTATGGATAGAAATTCTTGAAAATAGATTTGTAATTGCGTTCCGAGTTTCTAAATTGCTTATTTAGATTGACTTCATTGTATGAAAGATTGAATTTTATTAACAGTATTTTAATATTGTGGGAAATTATTTCATAATCAATGATCGATGTTCTAGTTTTTGTTCTTGATTTTCTTAACTTTAAACGATATGAAGTTTTGCAATTAATTTTTTTTTTTAATTTTAAGACATTGTTGATTTTTACATTTTTCATGTAAAATTATTCCGTCTATCCTTATAAAGGCGGAACAACAAGATTTCCGAGTCATTGGAATCAGAACACTAGCTAGAGAATTTTTTTAAAGAAAATTTTGTCATTTGTTGCTATTCTGGAATGAAGGGCTTAAACATACTTATCTCTCTTAACAACCTCCTTCTCCACTTACTACTATTAAATAAAACATTCGAAAGCTTGGAGCCTGGTTTTGCCCGAGCCCCGTACACGGCATTCATAGGCTGGGCTGGCAGAGTGAAAGCAAATTTTCCAATGGGCCTGCAAAAAAATCGAGCGGGCCAACCCGACTGGTCTGGGCAGAGAAAAAAATTTCGGGCCTATTAGCCCAATATAAAAGTTTACGCAAAGCCGATAGAATATTATATATTTTCATTGAATAAGACTTTCGCGAGAATAAGTACAAATGTGCGTCACTAGCCGATGGTAGTTCGACAACATTAATAACATGTTCGAAAATATAACATGGCCACCGTAGAGACTGGCATCGGGCATAGTGTCTAAGACAGGTTATTTTATTTTATTTTTATTTATTTATCTTCAGCAGACTTGTAACCTGCTGACATCAGGTTTGCTTGTTTTTTCTACATTGCCAAGCCGAGCTGGAGCTGAACTTAATTATTCTTAAGAAGTATAGGGCAAACAACATATTTTGTAAAAATTACAATAGCAATAATAAACATTTTAATATTTTTTTTTTATTTTACTTGATAGGTGTGTAACGGATGGGTGCTCGTACTGGGGGTTATTTGTGATGGTGGGGTGGTTGAATGCAGACATAACTCAAGATATAAGTTAAAACCAGTTTATTTAAACTGTTAGGGCTCAGGGGAAGTGGAGCTTTCAGTTCATTAATTTCAACGCTAGTCACAATACTAAAGGATTAAACTCATAAATATACTCACAGCTCCGGCACTAGACTCAATCGGGGCATTTCAAATAAACTTCTCACTTAGACTTCGGCTAAACTGCTAGATAAAAGCTTTATTAGACAGCCCGTGGCTGTAATACACTCTTTATTGTTTAAAATACTCAGCGTAACCAAATTATCTCTTACTAACGGCAAACTTCTCGAATAGCTCCGCTCTGAATGAACTAAGTCGGCAAATGCTGCTGGCGGCTGACTGCAAAACTCCTTGCTATCTCACTGGAGGCTCAATAATAACTTGCTATAACTCCAATCAAATTCAATTTACTGCTTCTCCACACACTACTAGCGGGCTCTCGCTGCTACACACACCCCACTCTCTTCACACTCAAAGCTTTTATATGCTGCAAACTGAGATACTATAAATTTGCATATTGCTTCTAACCGAGACATAATTGTAGAAACCGAGGAAGACGCACACGCTCTAGAAAGTTAAAGTAAAAGAGAGGATAGATGTCGCTTCCACGCTACGGAATACATGTTAAATCACTGACGTCACGATCTCACAAAAATCTCTATAGTGCCTTTATCACAAAGGTCACTCCCTCACAGGTGTAACGAAAAATTAAAAACAAATATTTACATGTTTCGATTCCATCTTACAAGAATAGATTTTCATTAATACGATTTTTTTAAATTATGATTATGGTTCTTATAAGATGAAATCGAAACATGTCAATATTTGTTAATTTTTCGTTACACCTATCAAGTAAAAAAAAATAAATTGAAATGTTTATATGTAAAAGGTGTATTTCTTAATATCTTGTAATTTAAAAATCTAAAAGATTTAATAACTTTTCATGTTGGCAATAATAAACTTCTGTTAACATAATCTTTGGAAATATACTTTAAGATGGTTCTCTAATTCACTACTACATAACGCGAAAATTTAATATAATTACATTTTCTGACTAATTTCTAACTCCAAAGGTTTAAATTGAGAAGCTTGACTATTGAAGGGATTTGGAATTAATTAGCGTTTTCCATTTTCAATAGATAAATTACTTGTCGACACATAAGAGATTCTTGTTACGGCTTCAGATTTTTAACCTCTCCTGTGATTTCACTTCTGGAAATTCGATTCAATACGCTGTCTTTATCAGCATTATCTCAAAGATACGTTGTCTTTATCGAAAAATGGATAACTCCATTCAATTACATAGTTTCTGAATAATAACACCTGTCAATTTTAAGTTTCCAAAAAGAAATTAATTCAGAAATGTGTCAGAAAGAAGCTCTTTTGGATTTGAGAATAGCCTTAATAAATGAAATATTTTCACAAATTGAAAAAATATTTCCACAAATCTACATAGCTTCAAAAATTACGATGTTTTTAACTCTGCTTTTATTTTTTTATTCTAAACTAAGTTATTTTTTTATGAATCCTTATTTAAATGGGCCCCACCAGTGGTTGAGAGGTTCTGCTCTCGAAAATGGTGAACGGAAGGTGCTGGGTTCGAACCCAATCGTGCCCGTCGGACTAACCGTTCGGAGTTTCCGTGTTTTTCTTTGAACCTTGCATAAATACAGGTTAGGTTCCCTTAAAAATACGTTGATGGTGGGAACTCCTTCTAGGGTCTATATTCCTCATGCAGATATTCGGCCGTGATACATAACACCACAAACACACCTTATTTAAATGTTAAAGTGTCTAAGACTTTAAGTAATGGTTATTGCTGCTATTGTGTATTATCTATGTTGCACATAATAATTTAAAAGTATACTGTCAAGTTATCCCGTAAATGTGTATGCAGTACTCTTTAAAAGACTTTTATTGTATATTAAGTAAAATCCAAATTTTTCGTAGAAATTGGGACGAGCCAGATCCACACTGAGAAAAAAAAATATGCCGCCTTCAACTAGAACGAATAGTTAGTCACTTTCTAAATACCTAAACTAGAAATATAGATGTCCAAACTATGCGAGTAGGGTAAACAACTAAGCTGAATAGACGAAATGTCTTGACATTTCTAGTCTCTTCTTTTCTAGGAGACGAAACGACATTAAACCGTTTCAGTAGCGAGAAATTATCGCTTGATTTGAAGAATGATTTCTTAAGCTATAATTATAGTTACTAAATCAAATCTCTTGAGTTCGCATCTATTTGAAGAGATTTTTAGATAAATTTGACAACAAAAATATCGGAAAACGTACTTGAATTCTAGTAAGAGACTCTGGAACTCTCTAACAAATGGAACTAAAATTTATAAGGATGACATGAAACTATTTTTTCTAGAGCCATTACTTAGATTCTATATGCCAGAACCATATTTTTTTCTCAGTGCAGCCTGGCCGGTTTTCACTTATGTCTGTACGGGTCGGACCAAGGACCAAAATAACTTTCCGTCATACGGGCCGGTCTGAACCCAGAATTTCCGGCCCTTGCAAATCTCTAGAAGGCTTTGACAAATTTTTATAAAATTTGTTTGAACTTTCTTCCGATTGAACGATGCATCAAACATAAGAGATATAACATTTGTGCAATCAATGTTTAATTTTTTTATTTATTTATTTTTTAATCACATGAAATGACAAATTTTTGATTTTTTCCTTATTTTTTCATATATATGGTTGAATGGTTGAACATTTAATTTTTTTAAATATTATTTTTTTAAATTATTTAAGATGATATGTAAGCACGCGATGACTGGAAAGGGGGGGGGGGAGTTTTCTAGAAAAGTACTTTGAAACTTTTGTCCCCCTAATTTTAGAGCCCACGTTACGCCTATGGATCTCAGTATAAGAATCACTAATTTTGGGACCCTAAAAATCTCCACCCTTTAAAGAAAAGGTCGTCTCCGAACCTACCCAGAAATACAAAATATTAAATCGTTAAATAAAAAAAACTCTTTTAACGTAGTTATTTACCTATCTGTAACTATAAATAATAAGATAATATATATAATATATAATAATAAGTCTAGATACATAATAAGTTATAGATAATAAGTCTTTACAATCCATTTCCGGTTACATACTAAACGCAACACCATCAAACATTCTTCGCACATCGTTTCGACCTTGAAAATTCCGGTATGGCACGAGAATCGGGAATCTCCTTCAGTCACATCCTAACCTGTAAACTTTTCTTCACATCCTCCCACGCAGTCCCTGATGAAGTTCTAGAGGAAGCCGTCTAAACCACCCACCAAGTCTTTTCCAAAGAGACGGAAACGACTGGGGCGCGGTTCGAGTTCTTTAAGAAACACATGATCGCCCAAGCTTACAATTTTCGTTCCCCCACAAAAGACGAAGCCCCGGCATGGTCAAGGTTGGACTGGCTCTTCAAGGCACCTTTTCCTGTGTTTTTGAACGAGAGATGGACATTTCGTTGTTTGTTTTTGTGTTTTCGGTAAAATCTGATTAATTTTTATGTATGTTGAGTCGGTGAGGTTAAGAATGTATTTTACTTGAATCAGATGCAGGATGTTAGAGTGAAAGACAGATACGGTGTTATTGTTTTTAAGATAGTTTTCTTGTTGTTTTTTTCCTGTTTGCTGAATTTCCATCGATTAAAAGTCACTCTCGTTTTTTTTTTTTCTTCTTCTAATAATGTAATTTAAAAAGAAAACCTGCCAAAACGTAACCGCACAGGACAAGAATAAATTCCATTTTACACAGATTTTCATCTTAGCAGCATACAAATAATTGTATTGTACTCCATTCGACGAGGTCATGAAACTTCCTGATTTAAATTGGTTCCTTTTTCACAGGATTTCTGTTCGTTAAATTTACAGAAATTACCATTTAATTTAATAAGAACCGGATAGTGTTTTTCGCTTTCATATAAACGGGTTGATTCTTTGACTATATTTTTTCCCTCTGTTGTTATATTCGAAAAATATCCGTAAACTATAATGGCATTTTTAAAAGATCACCTGTGCTTATAGGTAGAAAGAAACATCTAATTCGATTTCTTTGCATCTTAATATTAATACATGCGAATTTTATGCACTTGTGAATAAAAATGACTTCCTGAATGTGCCCGAAAGTACCATGTTGGTATTTAAATACAGATTTAAAAGTACAAATAACTAGCATAAAAACAATTTTAGAGTTATCGTTCTCAACAAAAGATGAAACTCCCTCATGGTCAAGGTTAGGCTAGATCTTAAAATTACCCTTTCCAGTATTTCTGGACAAAAAATAAACTTTTCATTGGTTTTTTTTTTTTTTTTTTTTTTTTTTGTGTGTGTGTGTGTGTGTTATAGATGAAGGAAAAATTGAGCAAAATTACATGGAAAAATCTTTTTCGTTACAAAATTCATTGGTTTTAGAACTTAAAATACAAAAAAATTGTCAAAAGTAAAGAATTAAAAATGCAAAATGCATGTATTTTCTAAATACATTGTAAATACAAAATACAAAATTTTGAAACTCTAATAATTATTGCGCGTAAATTTCTTTACACAAATTCAAAGTGTTTATTCTAAACTGATTAAACTTTTAAAACTATAAATTTTCAAAATAAGAAACAAAATTTATTAAAAATTATAAATTAGTCTGTAATAGAATATGTTAATGATAAAAAACGAAATTCAACGGGTAAATTTTTAAAATATATTTTACAAATATGAAAGTTTTCATGGATATAATTGAGATTCTTTTAAAGCATGTAAGTACTCTGTTAAAAATGTTTCTGTGAAATTACAGAGAATCTACGGCTAATCCATTATCTTTAGTCTTAAGTAAAATTACAGAGATTAGAAAAACAGAGATTTTGTTAAATAACAGAGACATTGTATTCAGTAAATTTACAATAGATTCTGTAAATTAACATCGTTAAAAATACACAAGATTCTGGAAACTTACTTTTAATGATAATAATTTAATTTTGTTTTTGAAATTAATGAATCCCTCAATCTTCGGCGAGGTTCAAAGAATTTGAATTTTCCGAGTAAATTTCAGCTGCTGTAGCATTAAATTAAACTGTAATGCAATCTGTTTCTAGCAATCCTAGGATTTAACCCAAGATTTTTTGACAGAGGAAGAGCACCTTACAGATTGAGCTATAGAAGCTCTTGCTATTGAGAACAAAGTATGTGTTTGATGTAGAGATGGGAAATATAGTTATTTTTGGTTAACAGGTTACATCGTTCCACACATTCACAGGTAACAGGTTTCAACAACCTATTATTTTTGTAACGTATAACTAATCGATGAGACTATGCTGTCAACAGACATTTTAATTAGAGGCCCGTTAATTAAAGTATCTTGAATAATTT
This sequence comes from Maratus speculifer, assembly GCA_964019185.1. Taxonomy (NCBI): domain Eukaryota; kingdom Metazoa; phylum Arthropoda; class Arachnida; order Araneae; family Salticidae; genus Maratus; species Maratus speculifer. The sequence continues at coordinate 269,322,468 of OZ025296.1, read as the reverse complement.
TGATACATAAGTATAGACGCTGTTTATGTCCGGATAAACCTGCGCCTTTAAAATCAACATAGAGTTAAAATTTTAATTTTTCCAAGACAAAAACTTAGTTAGTTGTGATACTTTACATTTCACGTATTATTATCGTTTTCTTGCACTAAAAATGCATTTTTCCTCGTTGAAAATTTATACGTAAAACTTTGCCCGTAGAACTTTTTTTTTTTTTTTTTTTTTTTTTTTTTTTTTTTTTTTTTTTGCTGATTTACTTGCACATAAAAACTTTTTCTAAATAAAAGTTATAGGAAACTTATTGAACACTGTATAAAATATGCAGTTTCTTAACAATTTAAAAAATAATTATTTTAATGTAAATTAATATTTATACGACGCAGAAGAAAGTTTAAAGCATTTTTGCAATTGTTACAATGACTCCAAAACTGACGGTTTAGAAATTGATTTTTTCTAAACGATCAGAAATATCCTCCATAAAAACAACACCATTTTAACAATGCGATTTGTTAAAAAAAAAAAAAATAAAGTGATCTTCATTCGTTAGCACCTTGATTTGAAGTTCGAATTTTGACATCCCCGAATCAATATCTGTCAATGCATATTCAAAGCTTATCCCACAAGAGCACGAAACATTACATGTATATTTTCAATCAAATGTCATTCATCTCACAAATTTCGTATGTGCAAGTACGTATTTAAAATCCCCTCCCCAAAACTTGTGACAGGCCAAAAAAATGACGTTGGTAGTATAAAATTGGCGCCCTATAAATTTCCGCGTCCTTCGGGACCGCCCCCCCTTCGTCCCCCCCTCCCATCCCTTTTCGAATGGCTGGGTGATTCTCAAAATAGGGGACAATTTATGTCTTTCGGCATACAAAAAAAATTGACAGGTTTTCAGTCATGTTTTTATATTTAGGTATGTTTGTCTTAATATTATTCATTATTTGCACTCAAGAATTACTCACTTTTTAGTTAAAAACACCTTAAAATAACAGAATAAATGTTCAAAATGTCATTAGCATGGATGTCCACAGAAGCTGTGCCTTCTATATACTAGCTTTTTCAAGAGTTAATATCATGTTTATAAAATAAAACAAATGTTATTCTTTCTTTAAATTAATCAAGGAGAGGATTGATCCAATAAATTTCTTTTTAAAAATAAAATTATAATATATAAAAAAAGAATTAAAGTTTGTCCTCCATATTCTATTTTCAAAACAAGGTCATACTATAACAGCTGGTTATTAATCAAAATTTCATTTTCACATATGACAATAGTTTGAAAATATAAAGTTTCTCCATTTTATCCCAGCCTGAAAATAGAAGTATGTATTGTATTTTAAGAATAGAAGTTGAATATTAGGGGCGTACATCAATTGTATGTCATTAGAATGGATAATAATTTTCATGTTTATTTTATAATTAAAATTTTTATTTTACTTATTTGCATAGGACTTTTGTGTTTTAAAAACCCCCAGAAAGGACTATTGCATTGTGATTATATTATGGCTCGTAATCTTATTTAAATTAAAATTTGTCATTAGCATGGACAAATATCAGTGTCATTAGCTTGGTTTTTCTATCCATGCTAAAGACTCCTATGTGCATAAATGTAACCATTGCTTTTATTGTACCTTTTATAAAGTTTAATTTTACATATAAATTTAGGTATTACATTTATTATCCCTAAAATATGCATTAAATCTGTCAGAAAATCACCAAGACAGCTTCTTACATTGTTAATGTCAGAATGTTGCTCATGTAAACAAAGTTTGCTCTTTGGTAATGTTTTTATTCTCCTTATATGTATATATGTAAAAATGGAAACCATTTGCTGAAAAGGAAGGCTAATAAATATAGGAAAAAATATTTAAACAGGAGGAAAATAAAAATTTCTTAATATATTTATTCCATGCAATTTGTTTTGTCATTAGCATGGCTCAAAAAATACTAATTATTTTTTTTAAGTTAATTTTTAAATATTTAGCTCTGCTGACTACATGTAAAGTATACCTAATACTATATTAACAACACCTATTTTTTTTTCAGAAATTTTGCTAACAGTAATTTTTTTAAGATTTCAATTTTGAAATTGTCCCCTATTTTGAGAATCACCCGGCTGTGTCCTCACCAGGCTATTTTTCTTCTTTTTTTTCAGGAAAATACAATTACAAAAGTAATGTTTTCCAGTTCGTATTTTCTAACGACGCAATATTGACAAAATAATAATGATAAAAAACAGTAATAAACATTTTATTAAATAAAAATCATAGCGCCAGAATACCCCCCCCCTTCCCCAAATACCATGAGTACATAGTAATATCCCTTTTAAATATACAAACTCAAAGATTGCCACCGTTTTACCCATCTAACTACATCAACGAAAGATTATGTTCCGTGCCCGAGCCATAAAACAGCTTTCTATCAACAATTAAATCCGTAAATCTCTTTAATTTCATTTTTCAAACAGAGATTCCTTCCCATTAAAAATATGACCAAAGACGGCCGACATTACCTCCTTGCTTTTTAATAATCTGCAAGCGTCACTAACTTCACGTACTCTAGAATAAAAACACATTTCCCCCCCATTTCATTTTCAGTATTCTAACCAGTTTTCATTATTCCAGCTGTTTTTTTTTTTTCAATAAATGTTGTTTTCGTTATTCTAAAAACTGATTCTATTGCTTTAATCTTTGTAACTGTGAGCGTTATAAAAAATTCAAACGATAAAATATATTCTGTGAAGAATCGAAGCCAGATGTTTTTAAATATTCATAGAATAATCAACAACTAATAGTTTTTGAGAGATTTTATCACGTGAACTTTTGAGATAGCAAAAGGACAAGGTTCCCTACACTGTCAGAAAAATTCGTCAATATACACTAAGTTATCGTTATTTTTTCACAAATAATTTCTGTTCTCCCAGAAAACGTATTTGTTCTGTGAGTTCATTCCGAGCGTCGAAAAATGAGGAAAAGTTTCCGTTTCTATCCAGCACGCATGCGCATTGGGTCTGTTAGTAATAAGTTCGAATTTATTTTTAAAATGAAAAACAAAAATATTCTATTGATTAAAATGTCTAATTTAGTTTTAAAAGACAAAAATGTTTTCGAATTTAAAAATAAATAACAATTACTTTCTTTATTCGTTCAAAAATTCTCACAAATAGAACATCCATGTTTTTTCTCTAACATTCTACGTAATATATTTAAAATTCACATTTTTATACTATATTAATACTAAACGTAAAAAAAACCCAGCCACAGTTTCATTAAAGATGAAATCTTTCCGAGATTAACTGCATAATTAAAAGCTTTTTAACGAAATACACCAACCCACACCATATGAAATGAAGAGTTCTATTTTAACGCACAATCATCATGAGCAGCCGTAGCGCCGTGGATTAGCGTTGGTCTGGTAATCCTGGGGTCCTTGGTTCGATCCCCGCCTCTTCCGCATTGATTTTTTCCAAACTTTTTTCAAGTGACGGATATTTTTCCTCTTTTGACAGAGAAAAAAATAAACAGAAAATCGTCAATATACAGACAATTTCTGGCAGCAGTGCTGCCAGTGCATTTTCTGTGAAAAGACGGAAGTTTTTTTGAGAGTGTATGATTGGCTTTCTTGATTAGACCAAAAAGATTTTTAATGTCTTGGACAATGCAAAAGGAAAATGGTTCCTATGATTCACTTCCTTGATTAGACCAAAAGGATTTTTAATGTCTTGGAATCGTAGATCGACAGTGACGCGTCAAAAAAAGTTTCATAGGTTTTTTTTTTTTTTTTTTTTTTTGTGCGTCGGAATTTTTTTTCTCTCTCTCTGTCTCAAAAGCGTTTTAATGCAGTTGGGGATTTTTGTTTTCTGCAGTAATAGAAATTCTTTGCCTCAGAATTCAAATAGATTTATAAGTTAGAATTTTTTTATATAACTAAACTTTTATTAATTTATAAATATGTATTCCTAAAATGATTTTCAGCCTTACTATTGTTTCTTCTTTTTAAAATGCTTATCATACGAGGCGTTCCAAAATTAACAGGGACTTTTTGGTAATCTGTTATTGATTAATAAGTTTTTGGTTAATATTACGAATATTTATCCTGTTATGTTAAATAATGCCCAGCTCTAGTTTGATGCTTCAGTGGGGAAAAATCTCCACTAACTTCGACAAGACGAATTTTCCCTTCCTAAATAATTTTAAGTTTTCAAAAAATTTTTAATTTAATTTTCTTCTTTAATATTTTTAATAAAATTTCGAACTAATTTTAAAAGTGTGTATTTTGAGCTATAAAATTTAAAATACATCTAAAAATACATTTAAATAAAAACTAGAAATCCCCATACAGGGAATTAAATATAAGATAAGGGAAATGTGTAAAATAATGACCGAGAAATTCAACAGAATGCATTTAACCGAGAGCTAGTGTAAATTTAAAGAGTCTCGCTTTTTTTCTCTTTTTTACAGAAATTTTTAAGTGTGTAAAATATTATATAAAAAAATAATCTTCAATGCAAAATTACGAATGGAAATTATTATTGGCCTTCAACGCAAATTGAAATTCTGAAAGAAATTGTTGAGAATTTGTTAACAAATTTCACTTCAGAGATCAATAATGCTCTCAATTTATATAAAAGAAAACAGACTTTCAACTTTTTCAATAGGCACTTACATAAGCTCATATTAAGTTTAAAGAGGAGATTTTTATTGCAGTATATGAGTCCAACATTTTCAGATTACTTGATTTATCATTTAAAAATAGGAATATTTCAAATTCTACAACATTGAGAGCTTAACGAAGACGGTGTGCAGACTTTATACAGATGAGCTGGTCAACATCTGCTGCAACATTTTAAAGAGAAACATAAAATAAGTGTACTACTTGCAGTAGCATAGCTAGGATGGGTGACACCCGGGGCGGATGTAAATGGTGTCACCCCCAGCCCCATCCGTCATATTTTTTTAAATTACAATTGTACGTTATTACAGCAAAAGACCATATCATTCCGTCTTTACCTTTTGTCCTGCGGCATAAAAAAACCCACAGGAGCGACTCATCACTCAACCCATATTCCGCATAAGTCAATGCAGTGTCTGTATGTAGAAGATAAGTCTTTCTTTTAAGGCTTGCTTTTGCTACCCATTCGTTGGATAGGTTGTTTTTTGTTCTCTGGTGCATATCTTATTTAGAAAAATTTCACATTCTCAAAGAAAAGTAAAGTAACTCTGTTGCGTCGTGCGCTATAATTTTCATTTTATTTTAGAATTTTTTTCCAAAATCTTATAAGATTATATCTATATAAAATAATAAACAGATTATCGTGGAATAACACCTGATGGTCTGACGAAAAGAAACTGTCGTCGATTCATGCTATGAAGGTCAATGGTGATGAGAGAATTTCTTCGTGATTTAGCAGCCGGAGTTAAAAGCAATGGAGATGTCATGAATGGGAATTTCTTCAAAATAATTGCAAGAGATCAGTTTTTAGTCCTTTATTCTTTTTGAGCACTTTCAGCGGTTATTTCACACATCTTCAACCTCCACAAATTTATAATAAATAATTTGTTATAAGCCCGTATCACCACAAAAAGAATACGAAGAGCCTGCCGGGAATACATTGCATTCCACAAATATTCCAAATTATTCTGAGAAGATACGGGAATCTTGGTACTTGAAAAGTCAAAAGCATTCTGCCGCTCCTCAAAGCCAAAATGGCTTTCTCAAAATTCTAAGCTAACCTAGCCCCTCCCCTTTTTACGTAAAGCTTTTAAAAATCCATTAGGATCGTTTTCAAGGTAAAGGTAATCCAACCCGCTCTCTACTATTGGATGATGGGCGTGACTAGAGGCACGGATTATTTAACGAATGGCGTAAACTGTAGAGTAGTTTGCCCAAGAAAAGCGTATGAATTTCTTAGCAGACGATTAATTAAATAATAAAACAAAATTAAAGTTTCAATAAATGTTTTTTAATTATAAAAAGGAAAATGGATTTGTGTAATGAATTTAAGGTTTCGCAATAAGTTATTGAGATTCAAGAAACATTCTAACTCTTTTTAAGAAAATAATCAATAGATTATGCTAAGTTAAATAAAATAAACTAAAAAGAACTTTAGCCGTTAAAAATATTAATACATTACGGAAACTGAGAATAAAAATATTTTCCTATAAAACGTTAGAACAAATTCAAGGCGAGAAAAATGGTGAATTTTTTTTATTTATTACATATATATATAAAGAGATTGGGTATCACCTCTTTGTAGGTGACACCCGGGGCGGACCGCCCCCTCCGCCCCCGCTTACTACACCACTGACTACTTGGTCACCTCGTCGACCAAAAAATTACCGCCAAACTAAAAGATTAAATGCCAATAATGATGATCAAAAATGTCACATTCACGTAACATTTAACTCGTTTTGCGTGTTTGTTATGCCATCAAGTGATTTTAAATATGAACTTTTTTTCTATTTTTATTAATGTTTTATTAATTTATTTGTTCTTTCGTAATTTGAAATAAAAATTACGTCAGTTGTTTAATTTGGCAAATTGTTTGGCGATTTGTATAATTTGGCGAAATGGGTCGACGGGATAACCAAAATAAATAGCAAGGTGTACATAATTTTGTGGATATCTCACAAATATTGTGATGTACAGAAATATGATGCACAAAAGTACTGCGACACCGAAAAATACTGTTTCTTAAATGTAAACTGCCCTCCAAAATAATAATAATAATAATAATAATAAATAAATAAATAAATAAATACAAATAATGACAAACTAACAAGAAAATTTTATCAACATGGCGGACAATGGCAAAAGAGCATAGCACATTTGAAAACCTAATTTCAGCAATTTTATCTTCCCTATTCGGACAGATATCTGAATGAATTTGTATTGTTTTGTGTATGATGCATAATTTTAGCACTCTACAAGTATGGTAAAATTTAGTTCAGTTGGGAAACACACAGCACAGTTAAAAATTCTTCCCCCTTTTTGAAATTTCCATCAATAAACCAAAATGTACTTGCGAACCTTTGTGCAGTCTTGTATATGATCGATTTAATTTATACACATCAAGTAATGCTTCTTTTAAAAGGCTAAATACAGAAACGCTTATCACAATGGAAAACACACTTTCAATAATTATTGTTCGTGGATAATACTGTAGCCAAAGATTTTTTAAAGTTCCTGTAAATGAACGATGAATGCTATACACAATAAACATCTTAATATTATGCCTCAGTGATATATATCAAATCATTACATTTTGAAATAGTGCAAAAACATTAAAATACACCGCAATTTATTCCCGTAGACTCTAATGTAAAAGATTTTTTTTATTAAATCAACAATCAGCAGCGGTTTATAGATTCGTGAGTTTGAACCGTAATACTACTTTTTTTTCCCGAAAGTCCAGCAAGATAAGATCAGCATACAAGACTTTAGGATGCCAGATTAGAGGATTTTTACTACACTGCTGAGTTCTTGTAACTTGCACTTTTTTAGCAAGCATCTTTTACTTTTTTATTTCTTTCGGAATTTTGGATTTTTTTGTAATCCGAAAAGCGGCAGTCCCAATTAGTTCGGATTATCGGGGTTCAACTGTAATAACATTTTCTCCCTCATAAAATGGTGTAAAAACATCTTGCAATAACGCCTAATATTTTTAAACATTTTCTAAAATTCTTTCCACATTTTTTTTTCAAACTTGCATTAATTTTTCTTATTTTAAAAAGTCTCTTATCCTTTTCTGCAGAGAGAATTATCTCATTATATTCTAAAATTCAATATTTTTACCGGGATTTCGGATTTTTTGCAATCCGAACAGATGCCTGTCGCAATTAATTCGGATTATCAGGATTTATCAGTAATAACATTTTCTCCCTCATGAAATGGCGTAAAAAAATCTTGCACTGACCCCTGATTTTTTTAAATATTTTCTAAAATTCCCTCCATAACTTTTTGCAAATTGGCATCAATTTTTCTTATTTTAAAAAGTGTCCTATCCTTTACTGCAGAGGCAATTCATTATCTCATTATATTCTAAAATTTAATATTTTTACCGGAATTTCGGATTTTATATTATCCGAACAAGGGCCGGTTCCAATTAATTCGAATTATAAGGATTTATCAGTAATAACATTTTCTCCCTCATGAAATGGCCTAAAAAAATCTTGCACCGACCTCTGATAATTTTAAATATTTTCTAAAATTCCTTCCATAACTTTTTGCAAAATGGCATCAATTTTTCTTATTTTAAAAAGTCTCCTATCCTTTACTGCAGAGACAATTCATTATCTCATTACATTCTAAAATTCAATATCTGTATCGAAACTTCGGATTTTTTATTATCCGAACAAGTGCCGGTTCCAATTAATTCGAATTATAAGGAATTATCAGTAATAACATTTTCTCCCTCATGAAATGGCCTAAAAAAATCTTACACTGACCCCTGATATTTTTAAATATTTTCTAAAATTCCTTCCATAACTTTTTGCAAATTGGCATCAATTTTTCTCATTTTAAAAGGTCTCCTATCCTTTACTGCAGAGACAATTCATTATCTCATTACATTCTAAAATTTAATATATCCTTATCTAAACTCTCGAAATTTATCAGCCAAAACTACCCATCCAGAGGATTCAAACGGGATTAAATTTTCTCCCCATAATCGGCGAGTGTGGCAGGAAAGTGTGTCAAACAGGGAAGACTTGTTTTCCCTCCTCTTTTCCTGGAAAACGGAGATCAATAAAGAAATAGGAGCGGTTCCAGGAAGAAGTCTATATATCAAAAAGGTATTTAAAAGGAGAAGTCTAACAGTGCGTCGATTGGCGGAGCGGGGGCGTCTGTCGTAGAAAAGATTTAGATAAAATAGGATGATAAATAATGGCTAAGTTTCATTTAAATCTGGATATAAAGACACGAAATAGGATACCCTGTTGTTTCAAAGATGGAAAAATCTAAACTAATTGCACTAAATTGCTTACAAATACACGCACAGTCGTGGGGGAAAAATCCCCTACTAACTTTTCAACAAAGTATTTTAAAAGAAAATTATTCGTGTCAAATAATTAGAAAAAAGTCTGTTTTTAAGAGAAAATAAGACTTGATGCAATCCTATGGGAAATATGTGCGGTTTAAGAAAGATTTCTTTGGAAACAACCCAACCGATTTTGATCCAAATTAGTTGGTTGGTTGTGTTTATGATGGCCAATTACCAACACGAGGTATATATGCCCTCAAGAGGAGGGGGAATGTCCTCCCTGTGGGGTCTTTTTAAGGGAACCTAACCTGTATTTAAGAAAGGCAATCCAAAGTTCGGAGAAAACCAAGAAAAACTCCGAACGATTAGACCGATTCGATTCGAACCTAGCAATTTAGTCTAGGAATTTGAAGAACCTCTCTGATGATGTCCTCATAGCATGAGTAAGTGGTCAAAGGCCTTTCCAACAATATGCCAGACTAAGAAAGCGGCTTCCGTGAGGGTAAAGTATGGGGAGGGACCAGGTAGTGCATAACACCAATAAATGATCATATATCTTTTCGAAACACATGCCACATGAGGCGTCTTAATCTAAATTTATAAAAATTTTCATCCTCGTGGGGGCAGTGAGGGAGCTTGTGTATAAAGGTGGGTGAAGAGGTATAGGAGCTGCAAATGATGAATAAATGATCACAGGCCTTTCCAACAATATATCATGTGAGGGGTAAAATTTGGAAATGTGAGGTGCAAAATTTAGAAAAATGCTCTTCGTAGGAAAAAGTGGGGGGGGGGATACCGGGAGTATGTAACACGTGTAAGGTCCGCCACACACTAGGGAGACATGCGTCAAAAATCGTGAAACATGACGCAGTCAAACCGGTTTTTTCTTTGTTACCAGGGTGAAATTGTCGCATGTCTCATGTTTTTCCGCTCAATGTCTCACAGGTGTGTAGCGGGACTAAGTGGTAGCAGGCTTTTATAATAATATGTCACATGTGGAGTTTCAGCTAAATTTAGAAATCTGCCCCGCACGGGGGTGAAGTGGTGTAAGTACACCAGAAGTCCATACGATCAATAAGGAGTCACAGGCCGGATACAGACTCCTGCTTTTTGAAATTTTGTATATTATAAATATTATTTACGAGAGGGCCCCGTAAAAAAATTCGATCTAAAAAGATGAAAACGCAAAAATTTTTGAAAACTGCCCCCACCATGGGATTCAAATGGGAAGGGAGAAAATAAGTTTCATAATATGAAAGAGTGATCCGAGAGTTCCCTAAAGATATATATCATATGACGGGTCCAAAAAAGTTAGAAAATTCCCCCCCCCTCTTCCTCGTAGGTCCACTCTTTTGCCCCAGAATTCATGCAGCCCGCACTTTGCTTTATATTTGATAAATAATATTTACCGGAGGGTTTAATCAAAAAATTACATTTAAAATGATGTGTATTGTGGAAATTGTTACGGCTTTAAAAAGCCTTCGTCCGCTCTCCCCCACCCCCCACGTTTTTGAAAATTTTTTGAATAAATAATATTTACGAAAGATTCTAGGTGTGTGACAGCTTGGTTTGACTAAAATACGAAACTTTGAAAATTAGGGCTTCATTTTACAGCTCATTGTCATACTTCTTTCTCTATCTCGTCACAAATTCTTCTCGATACACCTTCTCACATATCTTCCCTGCCAAGAACAAGAATCACCGAGGAGCCGCGTCACCAAAGAAGGAAATAATCGCTGAGCCGCAAGTCGCTTGAGATGCCAGAGTCATCGAGGTATGAAATAATCGAGATGAGATTTGCTAAAATGCCAAACATATCGAAAAGCTCTTTAATCACTCGTTTATATTACGAATCTTTCACCTCCTGGAGTTGAATTTCAGAAGAGTCTAGCAATGAGGAGGTGAATTTTTTAAATCGCAGCTATTTCGACAGTAAATATCATTTTTTATGGGACCCTTTGGTAAACACTATTTTCTAAATATAAAATTTTTTGAAGTGGGGGCTGCGTGATTTCCGGGTGTACTCTGGGAAGACAAAGTGAACCCACGGGTGAGGAATAAATTTCAAACTTTTTTTGTATCCCTCATGTGATATATCATCGGAAAGTTTTTGGATCACTTTTTCATATTGTGAATCTTTTTCCTCCTGTAGTAGAACTTCAGGAGGAGGGGAGGGGGGACGATACGTGGCTGAATTTTTTTTTAATCCCAGTATATCGACAATAAATATCATTTTAGATTTTCTTTTCCTTTTTTTATGGAGCCCTCCAGCAAATATTATTTATTAAATATAAAAATTTTAGAGTGGAGGCTGCGTGCTTTCCTGGTGTATTCTGGAAAGTCAAAGTTAACCCATGGGTGAGGAATAAATTTCAAACATTTTTTGAATCCCTTATGTGATATATCATAAGATAGTTTTCGGGAAATTCTTTCATATTATGAATCTTTCTCCTTTTGGGATTGAATTTCAGGACGGGGAAAGCAGCAATGAAGGGGTGATTTTTTTAAATCGCAACTATTTAGACAGTAAAAATAATTTTTGGTACGGTTTTTTCATGGAGCCCTTCAAAAAATATTATTTATTAAATGTAAAAATTTTAAAGTGGGGTATGCGTTATTTCCGGGTATACTCTGGGGAAAAAATAAACCGATGGTAAGTTTTAAATAAAAAAAAAATTTGGACTCGTCATGTGATATATCACCGGAAGTTTTTGGGCCACTCTTACATTATGAACCTTTCTTCTCTCTTCCTCAATTCGGCCCCATTGTAAAGGCACTTTTCAAACTTTTTGAAATCGTAGCGTTTTTATCATTTTGATCGTATTTTCTTAAGAGAGACACCTGATATATAATTTTATCTTAAAATTTCAAAGAGAGGGGGGACAGACCATATTCCCGGTTGCGCAATAGTTGGAATTCTAAGGAGAGGGGTTTTCGATCCTTTGCTATCCCCACCCGTGATATATCATTGGAAAGCTCTGTGACTACTATTTTTATGGCTCCCGTTTTCCTCATCCGACCAATTTGCCCCACAGGGGGCACTTTTCTAAATTTAACCGATGATATCGTTGGAAAGACCTATGACCAACTTATTTATATTATATGACGTACAAAAATCAATAAAATATTTTGATCTTATTTACTATCCTTTTCGTTCTTGTTCTTGCCATTAGGGGGTGCTTTTGATTATTTTTTCTTTGGTCATTTTGCTAATAATTACAGAAAGATTCTAATTTTTGATACTTAAAGTCCTCTTACCGTTTCATACCTGCTAGCAAGTTTTCAACTATTTATAACCGTGGAACGCTGTCTCATAACTTTTCTACAATTGTGGCTCCATTATAACCTCTTTTTGATTTGTTGTTTTTTAAATTCATCTGTTTTTAGTTACCATGTATTTACTAAAAACTACTTTATAAACATGTAAAAATAATGATTTTAATAATCGATTATAAAACATTCCGATTTTAGATTCTCGAAATTAATCAATGACTATATCGATTGTGTTTTTTACGATTGTGAATTTTTTCGATTGATAAGTTTTTAACAATCGCCCATCACTACTTTCGACTGCCTTATAAACTCATTTTCAATACCTTGGTAAACCTCATTAATATAGGGGGAACTGGGGCACATTGATACACCCCCTTTACAGCTTACAGGGGTCATTACATGAAGTTTCAAAACAGCTCCAAAAGGTGACACTAGTGTACACAACTACGTACAGAATGTCTTGGCATGATTCAGTAGTTTGATGAATGGGACGGGTGATTTATTGTTTTTGTAGGTCAAAAGTAAATTTGAGCTGCACAATTGCAATGGTATTATACAACTGTTTCAGTATTTTCAACCGAAAATAATACTCTCCCTGGCAAGCAAAACAACTCTTTATCAGTTCCTCATTCTTTATTGTTAGGTAAATTATGTAGAGTTGGATTTGAGACTCATTTTATTCAAAATGGCTGTATGGGGCACATTGATACAACCTAAATCCTTTTTTAGTTCATTTATTCATTACCCTTTATTATTTTTTTTACCATACACTCCTTAATTCAACAATTTTTCACCAAAAATTTCTAACATTAATTTTTATTGAAGTGAAATAGCTCTAATTTTTTATATTCGAACATTTTATAGTATTTTTGCAAACAGAAAATGTACGAACTTACCCAAAAGCTAGTACTATAGTAGAACTAGCAAAAGAAAAGGACGGCAGCCTGGCAAATCTCGAATTTATATCGATTCTCCCGAGAAAAATGTATTTTCGACATGAGAAATGTTAAGTAAGAGAAACAAACTGCAGAACAGAAAAGGATAATTATAAACAGAATTTTTACTATAATTATCCTTTATTTTCTGTTTATAAACCTATTTATAAACAGAAAACCTGGTAATTTTTTCATCTTTCCTAAGAAAGAAGATAATGCTGGGGTTGAAGTGCTAGATATGACAAAGTTACCACAGCCAACAATCAGACAAGGAACAGCCTGAACATCAGTCATTACACAGTCATTATACAGTCGGCTCTCGTTAATTCGAACTCGTCGGGACCACAAGAAATGTTCGAATTAAGGAAAATATGAAATAAAAACATGTTTAATAGGGTACTATTACAAAGAAATTAATGTTATAGTGTTTTTTAAATACATTTCGTCTGTTATCATTAGAATATGACTTAATATTAAATTAGAATGGGTAAATACATAAACTAATTAAATGATTAGAAACAAGCACAATGGAAGACATATTTGAGATGTCACTGATGCACAGACGGGGCACTAAGAAAGTGGATATCAAATGCATTGGATTATATGTATACTCGTTCGGAATAATTTTCATAAAAATCAAAGAAAGAAAGTTATTCAAATGTTCAAAAATCCGTGAAAAAGAAAAAAAAATGAAAAATCGGAAATCTAGTTAGTTTGAATTAAACGATGTCAAGAGAAAGTGAATCCGAATTAATGGAAGTTTTTAACGTTATTCTGCCATTGAATATTTCGGGACTTCATGTTTAGTTCGAATTAAGCGAAGATTCGAATTATCCGATTTCGAATGAACGAGAGTCGACAGTACATTTAATTTTGATTGCTTTAATATTGCTTAAAAATAAATTGTGGGTGATTTGAATTTCTATAAAAAATATAAAATGGTTTGCTAACTCATTTTCTAAGAAAAATATGCATTGGTGTTATTTTGTCGCCATTTTTCTCAAACGTATCAAACGGTCCCATGAAGTGTAAAAACTGTATCAATGTGCCCCAGTTCCCCCTATACCAAATACATGGTAATCCGAGAATATTTACTCATAAAATATTGTATGATTCGAATTTTTCCAACTATAAGTAAAAAAAATGAAAACTATAAAAAAGAAAAGAAAAGAAAAGAAAGAAAGAAATATCTAAATCGGAGTATTCGTTCAAACATTATCGGTGGACTTCAAAAACTAAAAAATAGAACTTCATGGCGCGGCACTACAGATCGTGGATGAGACTATAGCGTACGATATCCACTTCCGCTTTGATCATGGGCATATGTGAACACTAGTACATGCAGAGTTTTTAGAAGGGATTTTTTACCCCTTCCCTTCGGAAATCAGCGCTTTTCATGAAATCATGGGCACATTTCCTCACAAAAACTAGCCGTTGGAAGCCACCATAATACTTATCATCATTATGACGTCATAAATTTTAAATTCTGTATTACTGAACTGTGTAAAAGGCACATTCTTATAACTCCAAAAATGATAATCACTTTAACTATCAGTTTACTGCGTCGGATTAAATGTCTCATTTTCAATTAAAATGTATTTTTAATTGAAATTTGAATGAAATACAGGGTCATGAAAAATTGAAGAGTGTAGAAAATATGATTACGAATATATCTGCAACTAATAACTCGATCATCTTCTTCTTTATGCAAAAATTTTTTTAGTTGTATTTTTTAGTCACTCCTTAAAATAAACAATTTCGAAAATTCTTATATGCCTTTCATAAGAAAGATTATTTCGAGATTCCTAGAAAAAAAAAATTCCGGATAATCGAGATTATTAAAATTCAATGGGCTTCTTCTCATTATTACATAATAAGTATATATCAAATTTCGAGTCTCTATCTTAATTTGTTTCATAGATAGTGTTTGCAGACACACACGCAAACAGACAACCGGGCGGCATTTTTTTTTTTTTTTCTTTTTCTAAAAATGTGTTTTTCGAAATCTACTGTGTTTAAAACGTGTAAATCCGTCAAAAAAAATTTCGATTTTTAAAACGATTATAAGATTTTTATTACATTGTGGTAAGCAACATAAAATCAGAAATTTTCAGCATCCAAAAATATTCTAGCTTAGGGATGCACAACGTGTGGCTCGCGATGGGTTAACGTGTGGCCCCCGAATTTCGTCAATTTACAGCTAGAAAAAATTGCAATCTTTGTGGAAAAGTCGCAGATAAAAAGCGTAAATTTTGTCAATTTACCACAAAAAAATTTAAAATTTCGTCAGTCACTTAAGAATCGCCAATTTCTTAGATCGGGCGCGGAAAAATCGCGAATTTCATTGATCAAGTGCGGAAAAATCGCACTTTTCGTTCATCAGGTATGAAAAAAATCACGAATTTTGCCCATGATGCTCGGAAAAAAATAGCAAATTTAACCGATCGGACACGGAAAATACGCGAGTTTTGTCGATCAGGCACGGAAAAATCGCGAATTTTATCGATTAGACGCGGATAATCGCACATTTCATTGATCAGCCAAGAAAAAAATCGTCAGATTTGTTAAAGATGCACGAAAAAATTGCAAATTAAACTCATTGGCTGCTGGAAAGTTCGCACGTTTTCTTGGTTTGCCGCGTGAAAAAAATGCGTATTTCGTGGTTCGGCCACGAAGAAATCGGAAATTTTGTCGATCAGGGGCGAAACAATTGCAAAGTTCGTTGGTAAGGCACTGGAAAATCACGAATTTTGCGATAATGCGCGGAAAAATTGAAAATACCGTTGATTGGCTGCGAAACAAACGTGAGTTTTGTAAGATTCTCAAGAGAAAAAAATTGTGAATTTCATCTTGCCGCGTAAAAAAAATGCAGTTTTCGTCAGTTAAAGGTGGAAAAGCGCGAATTTCGTCTATCAGATACGGAAAAATCGCGTGTTTTATTGATCGGGTTCCGAAAATGGCAAATTTTGTCAGTTGGATACAGGAATTTTGCGAATTTTGTCGATCTCACGCGGAAAAATTGCAAATTTCGTCGATCAGGCTCAAATATAATTATGAATTTCGTCGATCGGCGTTGCAAAAATCACAAATTTCATCGATCAGGTTCGTAAAAATTGCGAATTACGTCAATCGGCTTTATAAAAATTGCGAAATTTGTCGACCTGGTATGGAAGTATCGCGAATTTTATCAATCATGCGATGAAAAATAAAAAATTTCGTCGATCAGCTTCGTAAAAATCGCGAATTTTGGCAATCGGTTTCGTAAAAAATGATAATTTCGTCGATCAGCCGCAGTAAAGTCGCGAATTTTGCCGATCAGCTTCGTAAAATTTGTCAATCAGCTTCGTAAAAATCGCGAATTTTTCCGATTGGCTTTGTAAAAATCGCAAATATCGCCGAACAGCTTTGTAAAAATTGCAAATTTGGTCGATCGGGTTCGTAAAAGTCGCGAATTTCGCCGATCGGCTTCGTGAAAATCTATAATTTTGTCGATCATGCGAAGAAAAATCGCGAATTTTGACAATCGGCTTTCTAAAAATCGATAATTTCCTCGATCAGCGGCAGAAAAGTCGAAAATTTCGCCGATCAGCTTCGTAAAAATCGATAATTTCGCCGATCAGCCGCCAAAAAGACGCGAATTTTGCCGATCGGCTTCGTAAAAATCGTGAATTTCACCGATCATCTTTGTAAAAATCGCAAATTTCGTCGATCAGCTTCGTAAAAAACGCGAATTTCGTCGTTGAGCTTTGTAAAAAATCATGTTTTTGTCGATCCGCCTTGTAAAATTTGCCGATCGGTTTCAAAAAAATATTGATTTTTCTTGATCGGTTTCGATCACAAATCACAAATTTTGTTGATCGGGCACAGAAAGATCGAATTTTCTCTACACTGTTAAAACTAATGGTGACACATTGCACCTTTTAAAGGTGAAAGGCTTGTCTCACTGGTGACACCCCTAGAGGAGCTAAAATGGCACCCTTAACTAGGGTGAAAGGATGGCACCCCTAATCCAGGGTGTTTCAGGGGGTGAAAGGACGGCACCTCAGGGAAGAATAATGGCACCCCTTATCCACAGTGTTCAATAGGGTGAAAAGATGGCACCACAGGGGAGAATAATGACACCCCTTATCCAGGGTGCCCCAGGAGGTGAAAGGATGGCATCTCAGGGGAGAGTAATGGCACCCCTTAACCAGGGTGCCCCAGGGGGTGAAAAGATGGCGCCTCAGGGGAGAGTAATGGCACCCCTTATCCAGGATACCTTAAGGGGTGAAAGAATGGCATCTCAGGGGAGAATAATGATACCACTTATCCAGGGTTCCGCAGAGGGTGAACGGATGACCCCCATAATCCAGTGTGCCCTGTGGCATCCTACAAAAAATAGCACTCACAATCTATGGCCCACAGTTGCAACCCCCTCCCTCCACCCCGCTTTTCAAGAAATTGTATAGGTTTGAATCATGAAATACAAAGTGTTAACCCATTTTTAAATTGAATTCTGCAAAGAAAATTATCATGATCAGTCAATATTTTGAGTTTTTGTTTTCTTTTAGATTGATGGAATATTATATTTTTAAACTCATTGTCAGGTGTCCAAAGAAAAATTGTAGCATATTTTTGTAACTCAGAGAGGGATAATATGAACTACAAAAATAATCATAGAAAGGTAGAGAATTTAAATTGTACTTTCATTTACATGGAGAGTATTTTAAGAAAAATTCCAAATTTTTAACTTTTATACAGTCTTTGCATTTCAAAATCACCAATCATAAGTCATCACTATTGCATTGTTAGTCATACCCAAAAGGTTTTGTTAGAATAAATCGTAAAGTTTACACAACCTCTACACCTATTTTCTGCCTCTAAAAATCACTGAGTTAGAGTCAAATATTGTGACTTTGTCATGCAATTTGAAGCCTGATTTTCAATTTTATGTTTTGAATTTCTTGTAAAATGAAATAAATCATGATTTTTGACTGTCTCTAACTCGGATGTTTGGATCAAACTTTTTGGGTATGTTTAAGAAAGGGCCAGTAACTATTTTTGTGATTGGGCGTTTTTAGATGCAGGAACATTATAAAAATTTGATGCTTTTTGACTCTAAAATAAGAGAAAGTACAAATTTAATTATCTATCTTCATATGAATATATTTATAATTTTCTTATAGTTTCAGAAGTAATCCGTAACCATCTTTTTTGACACATAGTATATTGCTTGACATGTATTTTCATTATTTTATATACAGGGCAACTGAAAAGTATGGGGACACGGAAAAATGCTATATCCTGTAAAATATATGCCATATTTTAATAAAAAAAAAGAAAAGAAATGACAATATTTTAACAAATTGTTCACTGGCTTGATATTTATTTTTTACACAAGTTTGAAAACGAAAGATTATAGAATTGACAGTCCGCTGCAGATAATTCTAATTTAAATCATTCTATGCCTTGATAATTTCGCATCACATACAATACAAACTGGGGGATTTTCTATTTCTAACTTTGCTACAGAAGTCAAGTGAGTTAAGGTCTGATTGTTCGAAGGCAATACACCTGTTATTAAATATCCACGCAGATGGGCGATGAAGGTCAATGTTGTTTTTGCTCCATGTGAAGGCCCCATTGCTGGTGGATGTTCCATTAAAATTATTTTGCTTCCATGAGGCCAACACTTCGTTGAACATATTAGTTGCTGATCATTTTGACGGTTGTGAACTTTTCGGAGGATTAAGAATTTCATATAATAGAAGAAATGCTACAAAATTTTTAAATAAGCATGTCTCAGATTTTAGTCGTGAAATGTCAAACAACGCACCAATATTTTTTTCAGAAACCCTGCTGTATCTAATAAAAAAATGTAAAACACAAATTAGAAAAGAATATGTAATAAATGCTGTGTAACTTTTAAATTAGTAAGAATATTTCATATTCTTTAAAATTCTTCCAGAAAGTCAGCCATCAAGCTATGAAATGAATTATAGAAAATAAGTTCATTTTATAGTTTTGGTAAAATCACAGATGAAATTGAGTAAAAAAAAAAAAAAACATTTTTATAATATATGTAGTACTTACCTTTATAGTGAACTTACGCAAATTCATATTCTATAGCATATATCCACACAGGATTAGAAATTAAGAACTGTATGTAAGGTGTCAAAATAATGCCTACAATTTTTTTTCGATGTGCCAACTGCATTTCATATTTTCTTATTTCTTTTCACTACCATGTTAGTTAATAGTAATAATATTGCATTGCATATTTAATTTTAATGTATTGAAGGGAAGTGGAGAGGAAACTTTATATATTAAACACCTTTTCTTACTAAACAAAATAAAAACTGACTTTGCATAAGTATGAAACCTGATTAAACTACAATATTTGGATTCTGGAAAAACTTATTCTTTTTATTAAGCTAATATGCATACAAAACAGATAATCAAGCAAATATGTAAACAGAAAGAAAATATGAGCTTTAGATATAACTAGGGATAAGCTAATTTTTAAAAAATCTGAGACTAACAGTACATCAGAAAATAAAAAGTTAGCAAATAAATGAATTTTTGATTGTCAGTTATGGTGTGGCATTTAAAACATTTCCAATTCACACATATTTTTTTTTGTTTGTTTGAGGAAGGGAGTACAAAAATTTTAAAACAATTTTAATACAGTTTCTTATTTTAGGAACATATAAGGATGCAGAAATATCTCATAATAAAAGAAAATCTTGTTTACAGGGGTGTAATATCCAAGGACCAGTTTTATCAGTCATTGGTTAAAGTGAAGTTAACTTAGAGGTTATTGACAGGTTCAAAATTCTTAAGACACGTGCTGATGTCCTGGTGCAGAGGGGGGAAAGTGTATGCTAAAATACAAATGAAAGCATTTGCTAAACAAAAATTAAAGTTAAAGAAAGCTAGCTATCAAGATTTGACGACTAGGAATAATTTTTCTATAATTTAGTTTCATTTGACGACTAACGACTGGTGATTTCTAGTCCTGTATCCACATCAAAACACTTTCTGCCAAATTGTTTTTGTGTTTTGACTTATTGCATCTGAAATTTTAATCCAAAGAGTAATTATAATGAAAGGAATAAAACACTGAATTAAAAAAACAACCTTTTAGTTCAAATAATCTTTTTATTGTAAACACCAAGAATGTAATAATTATTATTAAACAAAGACGTGACACTATGTGGAACTGATGCTACTAAAAAAGTTTTGAAGACATAAGTATCTAATAAAAATGATAAAAATTTAAATTGGCTTTTGCTATAGTTAACGTTAAACAACCAAAATAATGCATACCACAAAGTAACTAAGCTCATAAAATTATCAGTTTTTGTAATTAACTGTTTATATAAAATTAATACATAGCATGAGTAATTTAACAAGTTGCTTGAGTTGTGGAGCACAATAACAGGTTGAAACACAGAAATTTCTGCATCTTCTTCATGATAAAGAGTCGGAAACTTTTCTTATATCAAACATGGTAATGTAAGTACTGTAAATGTAAGTTCACTATCTGAAATAATAATAACACATTAAGGAAAACACACAACAAGACAGTTCAATTAAAATGCATCATCAAAGTACAGCAAAAATGGTAGATGAACAAAAAAAGAATGAATAAAATTTAAATAAAATTTAAATTATAGCTCACAAGGCTATCAAAGCCTGGCAGCTAATGTGCTCGCAGGTTCTGTATGTAACGTGATAACTCTTTATATAAATATCAGATTTGGTTCAAATTTTATTTGTAGGTTCATTTTGATAAGGTTCTTCACTGATTAGCATTGGAGGTTCATTGATTAAATATGAAGGTGGGAGAAGAGAGTGCTACCCCCCTTAATTTATATAAATATGCAGAAATCATGCAGAATTATCAAATTTTCTTCAATTTAAATGTTTTTGTTAAAATTTTGTTTTTCTTCAATTTAGATGTTTTTTCTTATTTTAAATGTTTTTGTTATTATACAACGTCTTAGAAGCAAAATGTTTTTATAATATAAATTCTTATATTTTTATGTAGAATATATATTATAAGTATTACGATTTAGTTATTAGTGGACGTAATCAAGACTTATTTAGTGTTATTTTTCACATTCAATGCCATCAGTTTAACTGGGCACTTTCATCTTTATTGCCTATTTTCGGACAGCACGAGAAAATTACATGAGTAATTCATACTTATCATTCAGATATTCTTTTCCTGTGTTATCATTAAGAATTACAAACTATTTACATTATTAACCATATTTACAAAACATATTTTGCAACAAAGTGTCTATTCCAGATTAGCAACGAATTTCCCTAACATGTCCAGGTATTCCATACCAGTAATAATAATAAAAAAATAAGGAATTTTATTCAAAGTTATTAGTACGCCCCTATTATGTATCCTATATTGCCACTAATCAACGAATATATGGACACAACCCCTCGTGTTTTTCCTTCCTTTTGGGAATAACTAATTTTCAACGTATTCTATTGACAATTATTTTCAAAATTTTCAAGATGTGATTTTGCGACTTTCACAAAAGTTGCTCTATACATTTGGCTAACATAATATGCAAATGAAATTTTGATATCTTTGACGCATGCGCAGTGAAAAATTATTTAGTAAACCTACTCAATATTCGAACAATTTTTATTATTTTTAAATTCTGATTACAGGGTATTATGTGCAATGTTGTTTGTCGCACTTTCTGAAAAGAATGTTACTTTATATTAAGAACTCTTCAAATTATAAGCAAAAATCTTGGGTAAATTTGAGACTGTTTTTCGGATTAGTTGAAAACCTTAATTTTTCTACGACTGTACATGCTATCGACATAAAAATGAACACAGTTTATTACAATAAGCCACTTAATCATAATCTACAGTTTGAGCGCTTTTGCTACATTAGTTTTGACAGGGTTATCCAAAAGATATCCAAAAGGCATTCATTCTTTTTTAATTTGTTGACTCTCCCCTATTGGACTTTCGGAATAAAACCTTCAGGAAAATATGTGACTTGTACTACACTACCTGACCATTGAGTATCGTCCACTTGCGATTTTAGACATTTTGTTGAATATCTAGAAAAATACATGAGGAATTATCCTGAAACTCTCAGTGTATAAACATAATAGGACAGGTCATATATATCCTTGAAGATTTTTTCCAGAAACCTTACATGAGACCGTCAACAAATTAAAAAAGAATGAATATCTTTCGGATAACCCTGTCAAAAGAAATGCAGCAGAAGCGCTCAAACTGTAGATTGTGATTAAGTGGCTTATTGTTATAAACTGTCTTCATTTTTATGTCGATAGCATGTATACTCGTAGAGAAATTAAGGTTTTTATAAAAATAGTCCCAAAATTTTCCAAGATTTTTGCTTATAATTTGCAGAGTTCCTAATATAAAATAATAATATTTTCTGAAAATCTGACAAACAACATTGCACATAATACCCTGTAATCAGAATTAAAAAATAATAAAAATTGTATGAAAGATGAGTAGGTTTACTAAATAATTTTTCACTACGCATGCGTCAACGATATCAAAATTTCATTTGCATATTATGTTGGCCCAGTGGCCAAGAGGTTCTGACCTCAAACTGGTAGACGGTAGGTGCTGGGTTCGAACCCAATCGCGACCGTCGGCCTAACTGTTCGGAGTTTTCCGTGGTTTTCTTCGAACCTTGCGTAAATACGGGTTAGGTTCCCTTAGAAAGACCCCCACGGAGGGCACCCCACCCCTTAGGGCCTATATCCCACAGTGTAGATAATTGGCCGACATACATACACACATATTATGTTGGCTAAATGTATAGAGCAACTTTTGTGAAAGTCGCAAAACCATAGCTTGAAAATTCTAAAAAAAATGGTCAACATAATAAGTTGAAAATCCGTTGTTCCCAAAATGAAGCAAAAAAAAAAAAAAAAAAAAAAAAAATGAAGGATTTTATCCAAATGTAGTAGTAAGTTCTGTATTGTGCATTCTATATTGGCACTAATCAATGAATATATGGATACAACCGCACTTGTTTTTGCTTCATTTTGAAAATAACGGATTTTTAAGTGATTCTATTGACGATTATTTTCAGAATTTTCAAGCTATGATTTTGCAACTTTCACAAAAGTTGCTCTATATATTTAACTAACATAATATTCAAATGAAATTTTGATATCGTTGACGCATGCGCAGCGAAAAATTATTTAGTAAACCTAATCATTTTTCATACAATTTTTATTATTTTTTAATTCTGATTACAGGATTTTATGTACAATGTTGTTTGTCACATTTTCAGAAAATATTATTATTTTATATTAAGAAGCAAAAATCTTGGAAATTATATTATAAGCAAAAATCTTGGAAAAATTGGGGAGTATTTTTATAAAAACCTTAATTTCTCTACGAGTATACATGTTATCCACATAAAAATGGACACAGTTTATAACAATAAGCCACTTAATCACAATCTATAGTTTGAGCGCTTTTGATGCATCAGTTTTGACAGAGTTACATTCATACTTTGTTTAATTTGTTGGCGGTCCCCTATAAAGTTTCTGGAAAAAATCTTCACGGAAATATATGACCTGTACTATATTGTTTATACACTGATAGTTCCAGGATAATTCCTCATGTATTTTTCTAGATATTTTGCAAAATGTCTAAAATCGCAAGTGGACGATAATCAATGACCAGGTAGTGTATTATATTTATACACTAAGATTTTCAGGATAATTCCTCATACATTTTTCTAGATATTTAACAAAATGTCTAAAATCGCAAGTGGACGGTCATCTCTGGCCATATAATGTATATCAGGAGCTTTAGGGAACTGGCTAAATTCTTTATTTCCCCTTTTGCTATATGGGGGAAAGTCGGGTGGAATGGGACAGTAGGTTTTTCTTTTTGTGCATTATTCTAAATATTTCATCGATCGCACACAAGATGAAGCAATGGTTATCCATTCTTCAATTTACAAAAAATATTGTTATGCATAGACTTGCAAATGTATAAAAGAAAAAATTATTTCAAAAATCCAATTTAAATTTGATTTATTTGCTTTCAATATATTAAAGGCTTGTTTATGTATAAATGTAATAGTTTTCCTATTTATGGAACATTATACTGTATATTATCCATAATTTAAACTAAGCCTAAAGCAGCATTTTGTTTGAACAAGAAGTTTAACACAAATAAGGAAGTGGCGAGGAATGGGACGCGCCCAGTTCCTTTTTAAAATTAATAATAATGCGAATTGCTAACATGCAAATATTTTTAGAGGATAATATATTAATTATAACATTGATAATATATATATTCATTCTTCAAAATGTAAATAAATTGTTGATTATTTAAGGCGCAAAGCTAGGCACAGAAAAAGACCCGGATGATAATGCAAAGTCTATGAGGGCGTTCTTTTCAAATATTTCGCCCAAATTTTAATATTTTTACGTGATTGTTTTGCACAAGATTGCTGAGGGCAATCCGCAACCGGCGTTGTTTTTATTTTTTCAGTTTTGGTTTCAGATTTTTTTTTAAAAATTACTTTAACTTACGAAATCGGTTTAAACTGGTTCTGAAATTGAAACTATCGTTATCCAAAAAATATAAAAGCAAAATCGAAAAAAATAAAAACTAGGCCGGTTATGGATCATCCTCAGCTGTCTTGTTAAAAAAAATCATGTAAAAATATTAAAATTTGAGTTAGGTATTTGAAAATAACGCTCCTATAGACTTTTACATTATCATCCGGGTATCTTTCTGTGCGTAATTGTGGGGCCTTAATGACACCTATGACAGAGAATCCTGAATTTTCATTCCAGTCATGAAGATACTGGAATTTTATATTGTGGCATATACATTATCAACTTGCAACCTTTGATTGTTTATCTTACCGACACTATAGGTTATTTTGTGCCTTATAGCTTTTTTTATTATTGCTGTCCCATAACTCTTAATGAGGAGGTGTGAGACATATTTTGAAACTTACGTTCTCTTTAAAATAAAATAGTATTTGCACGTTATGTTTCTATATTGTTCAGGGGGATTAAAAAGTGTTCTACCTTGCATCCTATAAATTGAAATTTTTCTTTTTGTATATATAAAAAAAATCTTACTTTTGTAAAAAAAGTCCCACACCATCCCACTCTCCCCTATATAGATATTATATATTAATACACCATTTACATGAAAATAGAATTTTTATCATTAGTATTAAAATACAATTTAAGGGCTAACAGTTTATTGTATATGCTTAGGTTTTTACCACCTTCTCCTCAGGTTTTTACCCGTAAAAAGCCAACCCTGTTTATTGGTCTTGTTTCAGAACGCGTGGAATGAAAGATTTTTAAAAATTATATCATTAGAAAAATGTTTAAGATTTATAAATGACAGTGCAAAAATCGCCTTTAAAATACGAGATCTTCATCACCTGCGGAAAAATTTCACATTTGTGTAAAATTACGATATAAGTTTTTATTCATTGTTATATTTTTTGAACACACACTATTTCTGTAAACTATTCTGAAAGTTCAGTGGAGTAAATACAGATTGTTTTCCTTTTATAATTTTAATGTTCATGACTAAAAATTTGTCATATCGGATGATGTTGATGATTGAGAAAGGGGGGGGGGGTACTGATTACGGTCTAATCAAACTTAAATTACTATTATTGAAAAAAAAATATATATTTTATTTTATTTAACCATAAAATTCTGCTACTAAATATGGTTTAATGCGAAAGAATACTTTCGAAAAAAAAAATGAGTGTAAATCTGCATAGCCGATAATCAGATCATAAGGTATATTCATTTCAATTCCCTAACATCTCACCTTTTTGAAAGAAAATGAAACCAAAAGTATGAAAATATGAAGAATTGGGAGTAAGAAAACATAATGGCAAACCGAAGATACCGCTAAATTCGGGTTTTTAGGCATTTCCCACCAATGTATGACTTGGCTGACTAATAACGTTTTAATATGCAAATCGAGGTTTTATCCGTGATTTTTATTTTTAAATGAGACTAAATGATTGTCCGTGCTACCACCCCCCACCGATCTAATCTTATTATGAAGATTATTTTGGAAATAATGGTGGTTAATAATGAAAATATTAATAATGAAAACCCTGTAAATAAGCTTTGATTACTTTAAGATTTGCAAGTATTCAATTGTCTTAAATGAAAAAGTCCCCCCCCCCCTCTCAAATAAAGACAAATCAGGTATACTGAAACAATATTAGAGAAGTTACGCGAGGCTGCAATATGGTGTGAATTAGCCTTTACTGGAGGGGTTCGGATAGCATCTATCCGACAATATATGCAAAGCCGGCCAGATGCTGTCCGAGATCCCGTGTAAAGGTTAAAATTAAAACTTCGCGAATAAAATTAATTGCTTTTAACTGTATATAGACGCAAAAACATATTTTAACCTTAACTGCTCTGACAAAAATTGTTACATAACTACTGTGACCTGTCTGTCAGACCATTTAATCTGAAGATGAATAAAATGTTTCATTAATTCTCAGAATACTATTTATGTATTAAACTTTATGTACAAGAATATTATAAATCAAATTCAGCTATTCAAAAGTATTTAGAGGTAGTAATAAGACTCCAAACTAAAAAAAATTGACCAGTATTTATTGTTAAACTAAAAATTACAAGTTAAACTGTGAAACTTGAGAAACTCACGGTGTCTGAGACCACTAACAGCAGTTAAGGGTTAAATCTAAACAGTTGAGTTTAAACGCAAGGTAAAATGGTCATAGAATATTCCGATTGCAACAAGATTCGTCTATAATAACTGATTTGAAATGAAAAAATATGTAAATATTTTTACAATCTTTCATTTCGCTCTTTTTAATTGTGCATCCTTAGGATTCCCGTGCCTAGAGCAGTTTGCTTCAATTGCTCCTAAGGCCTCGATAAATAGTTAAGGCCCTAGCTAAGGCTTCGATAAATCATTTAAAAATATTGACATGTAAACGAGAAATTGTAAAATAACTGCCTCATAAGTTTAATATTAGCAAGCGAGTATTTTGGTGAGAGTGTAGCTTGTAGCTTCACATAATAAACTTATCAATCAA
Organism: Maratus speculifer; assembly: GCA_964019185.1. Taxonomy (NCBI): domain Eukaryota; kingdom Metazoa; phylum Arthropoda; class Arachnida; order Araneae; family Salticidae; genus Maratus; species Maratus speculifer. The sequence goes on along the minus strand of OZ025296.1, from coordinate 269,295,191 downwards.
TCATACTAACAAAAAAATCTAATTTACTGTTTTCTTATGACATTACATATAGGGATGTACGATAAATTAACGTAACAATAAAATACAATTAAATAAAATTAAATCTTACCTTTAATCAGACTTTGTCCGGTTCACTGGTCGCGCAAATCGCATCATTAAGTCCTCGTTGTTGTTTTATTGTAGCTCAGTGGTTAGTCCTCAATTAATATAGCCAATTTACACACCGCCATGTTTTGCTTTGCTCACACCCGTAAACTTTACTTGCCGACACCGAAAGCAGGAAGACACACTAGCGTCTCAATATAGAGAGGGCTCCCGGAGTAGGGTTACTGTATTTGGCTATTTATCGCTTGCTTGGCTATCTATTTAAATATCTGGTAGAGAGGGCTCCGGGTGAGAAAAGAGAAAGAAAGTTAAAAGAGAAAGTTAATGGATGAATTGGACTACTACTATTGCGAAATAAAATTTTATTCGAGAAAATCTGTAGTTATATATGTTACGTTTCGATGTAACAATTTTAGTTGGTTTTGTATTAATGCAAAAATTAAAATATACTTAATTATGATATTATTAAATTTGAATATTAGACCTGACCTTCGTGTTTTCTAAATCTAATCAAAAATTTGCAAAATTTATATGCATATGTCTTTTTGAAATTTACAAGGTAAAAATATAACTTATATAATTTAGGAAAAAAAATTATTTTTTTAGCAATTTTGTTTAAAAAAAAATATTTTAAGATCTCGTTTTTTCTCTTTTCATGTTATAATTGATAAGAGAATGGTGAATAAAAAAATCTAAGCATAATAACAATTTAGGAATTGAAATAAATTTAAATATTTCCAATGTTCAATTAAGATAAATTTGAAGCTCAGAAAAAAAAGTTATTTGGGGGTGAGGGCAAAGCATTTGAATAGTTACAAGACAAATTTCACTTTAAAATAATTAATTAATAAGAATAAAATTCCAAATCTCCCTCGGGAGTTGTTGTATATCCCGTAACAGAGACTGTAAAAAAATTGTCATTGAGAATTATTGATTAGAAAGATTTTTAAAAGGGTATCAGTTACACCAAATAAAATTTTATGTGCTACAAAGAAAAAATAAGGTTCTAAAGAAAACTGTTGAAAGTTAGATTGTTGTAGTGTGTTATCGTGGGAGTGGTGTTTGTAGAGAAGACTTTCAATTTGTAATTTTTATTTGACATTAGTCATGGCTGCTCATGCCCCACCAGTGGCCGAGAGGTTCTGACTTCTCAATTGGTAAACAGCAGGTGCTGAGTTCGAACCCAATCGCGGCCGTCGACCTAACTGTTCGGAGTTTTCGTGGTTTTCTTCGAGCCTTGCGTAACTAAGGGTTAGGTTACCTTATAAAGACCCCCACGAAAGGCACCCCCCCTGGGCTTATATCCCTCGAGTAGATAATCGGCCGACACAAAATAAAACCAAACCAAACCATGGTTGCTCGTCAAAAATTATAATTTAAAGCAGTTTTTTTACCTGACATGTTTTATGTCACTACAAGAGTTAAGATAAGAAACTGATTAAAAAGAATTTTAAAAAAATAGCAATAAAAAACTGATTAAAAAGAATTAAAAAAAATAGCAGTAAGTTTCGAGATGTAAGACGAGTATTATAAGTCTTTTTGATCATTATTGTAATTATTAAAGGCATAATATTTCCATTAATTGAATTTATTTTTAAGTATATTTTTATAAATGTCCTGATTTTAGATTTCAGAAATATAACAAAGCATAATATTTATTTTTTTCACCATTTTAAAAGTAAAAATTAAAAATAGTAAATTATTTTTTTTAGATAATTCTATTGATGTTTCTAGGAACTTCAAAATTTCCTGACAAAATTGATGTTTAAAACCAATTTTTAAGATGCACCAACATTTAATAAACTATTACACTCTCTATATATGCACCCCCCCCCACCCCAAATAAACGATGAAATAACACTTGTTTGAATCACGATAAATTTTGTTAATAAAAAATATTAATAATATATCTTGCAAACAAAAAAACTTTTAATTGTATTTTATCACCCAAAATTACCGTTCAAATTTCTTATTTCATCTTCAAAAATGGAGTGGAACAGATTGAAAATATCCAGTATTAGATAAAGAGAATACGTTTTATTTGCTTTAAGGATAATTATTTTGAAAGAATTAAGTTTAAAATAATAAGAATAAATAAACAAAACAAAAAAGAAAATGGGTATTGAAGCTAGAAACAGTAGAAAAATATTTGAATTTTTTAAAACTTAAACAATAAAAAAAAGGCTTATGAACACATAATATTCAGAATATATTAGATAAAAGTGCTAAGAAATTTTCCCTTTAAAAGAAATATACCGTTACAAATAATTGCATACTGTATTTAAAAACTTAATTTACAATTATTAATAAATTAATTAACAATAATTAGTAATGTACAATAATTTTCAAACCTTATATTATAAAATTAAATTAAGTATTTTTAAATATACTACACTGATACAAATTGATGAAATAAATAAAACATTGTATTAAATAACATGATTAACGATGATTAAAAGGAATCAAATTACATAATAAAAATTGATTATGTTCCCCCCCCCCCCCCCGCTTCTTTTTATAACATAATACAAATGTATTCTAATTAATTTACCGTTTGAATGGATGAACTTTTTTATCATAAAATTAAAAGAATTATTTTTATATAAATAGCACTGATACAGACGGACGAAATAAAACATTATGCTAACTAACTATATGACTAATGTTGATTGAAATGTTTGCATGAATCAAACGACATAATAAAAATTGAATCCAATTTTTCCCCACTTTTTTTTTTTTTTTTTTCACAACATAAACACTGATTCTTATCCCCCTCTCTCTTTTTCTTCACGAAATAATAAACCGACCCCTCCCCCCCCCACACACACACATATTTTTAGAATTGATGTGTTTACATCAGCATAGAGAAAACCCCCGCTCATTTCATTTTCAGCGCGTTGGCGAGGCGTTGCCCCTGAACGCCAAATGAAGAGGGAGCCGACAACAGGCGCATGCGCTGTCCAAGCTCTCGTTAAGAGCCGTCTCTATATTGAGCTTATACTGGAAGACACACGTCATAGCGCATGCGCAAGTTGCCAGTCACCCGATGAGGTGGTACATTGCTACCAATACGAAGTGCATGGCACCTTATTTAGCTCCCATCATCTAGGAACAAATCTGTCGTCACCCCAACCACATATTCAAGCTCTTATGACACCCTAGGGTTCCAAATGGCACCGCCTTTTCACCTCCGGGTCCCAAATGGCACCGGTTTGTCACCTTTATTTTTAACAGTGTATCACTTTCGTAAAAATTGCGAGTTTTGTTGATCACTTTCATAAAAATCCATAGTTTTGTCGACATGCATGGAAAGCTGCAAATTTTGTTGATCAGGCATAAAAAAATCAGGAATTTCAGTGATGAGACACGGAAAAATCTTATTGATCGGATCCTTCCGTCTGCTTCGTTCATAAAGATCATATTTTTTTTTCGGCACCAGCCACTTATCTTTGTTTTTTACTTAACACTTTAATAAAACAAAATTTACTCTCCTGAATAAAGTCAAGAAATAATATTACATCTTGAGAATAATCCTTGTTATATCTGTTATACACAAACGTAAAAACAGCTGATAGATACTTACCAATTTAAGTGGATATTTTGAGGTTTAGCGAAACCTAAAGAGGTTTTTCCCATTTTTCTCTGAAAAAATATATTTTATCCGATTATACGCCAGAGATCACCTTCAAAATCAAATTATCTCCATGTTATTGATGTGGCCCTCGACTGCCCAGTCTTCTTTGTAAGTGGCCCTTCTCTTGAAAAGGTTGTGCACCCCTATATCTAGCTACAATGTTACAAGTCTGAAGTACCGTATGGCATCCCAGGTGCCTTAATTTCCAGGAACTTCAACACTTACCGCGTAATCACTCATCAGGACACGGAAAGTTCCGAATTTTCATTATGCATAAATTCTTTTACATTTTTGCTTGTGCTACATTACTCGTAAAGCTCGAGCTACTTGTTAATCTGCATAAAGCGCGATCTATCTAAGGCAATATTATAATAAAGAAAAATTACATAAATCTTAAGACACTGCCTTTACAAAACTATAAATCTTGAGACATTGCCTTTACAAGCTATAAATATTAAGGTTTTTTTTTAAAACTAGTTATATCTCAAGAACTAATGCACAGAATTTCATCAAACTTCAGATTCTTTTAAACCATAACATAATTAGACGCTTTTTTACGTTTTTGTATAAATTGTCCAAGATATGGTGTTGCTGTGCTACTTTTTGCAAATTTTTTGTTATAACTATATCTCAAGAACTAATGGACGAAATTCCATCAAATTTCAGATTCTGTTAGGTCTTGACATAAATAGATGCTTATTAGGTTTTAGTATAAATTACCCAACATGAGGCACTACTAAGCTCATTTTCTCAGAATATTAATTAAATTTTGCGTTTTAGGATTTTCGGATACCAGAATCTCATTAGCCTAGGTCAAATGTTCGAGGAAATTCGATAGTGGGAAACATTGGGGTCACCACTTTTTTTTTTTTTTTTTTTTTTTTTTTTTTTTAATATTAAAATGTACTTATGAGATAGAAGAAAGTTTTGGGATTGACACATCCAGCTAGTTTTCATTTTAATTAATGAAAATGTAGAAAGTTTGAAATTTGGGTTTCTAAATGTGATTATATTTATAATTTTCTTTACAAATATTGATCTTCTTGGCAGATATTTTATTAAGTAACCCAAATATTACTGCATTATCTACATGTTTTTGCCCCTTAGAAATTTACTAGTTACCATAAATTTAATAAAATTATAGAAAATTATTGCTTTATAAAGTAAAATAAATAAATAAATAAAAAAGAATTGTCAAAATTGTAGCATTCGCTATAAAGTAATAGATGACTCACATTAATACAAAACACAAACGGATTACATAACCTCCTTTGTTTAAATTGATTTAAAAATTAAGATTCTGGATAATTTTGACTTTAATTTAAATTAGCTGTATACATAAAGAAGGTATTCAAAAAGAGAAAATCCAAAATACGTAGTATGACGAGGTATGGAGTATGTCGTAAGAAATACTTAGAGTAAACATAATGATAAACAATTTTTAAATTAAAATTAAAATTTGATATGAAGTATGATTTATGATAAAGCACTATTTCAGCTAGAAATATGAGGTTTAAGAATTCACTAATTACGTAAGTATGAGCATTAATTACTGTAAAATTTAATATGAACCAGCTTTGCACCCTCAAATTAATTACATCGATTTAATTGAAATTGGGATCATTTACAGGGACATTAAATCCCTCGTTAATAATGAAAAATGAAATAAGTGATGGCTTTAATTATTGTCTTCTTTGATTAATAATTCTGCAAGCATCCGGTCTTTTCAACCATAATTATCCCTGTAAAATTATTACTTGAAGCCCAGTAATGAGATTTGTGGATGGTTTGAAAGAATTTGATCATTAGGGGGAAATTGTTATGCAACAAGTATGGCCGTGTTACATGAGCGTTACACAATGATTTTGTTCCAATATTTAGAGTCAAAAATTAAATGTTCGATCTGTTGTCCTTTAATTTGATTTTTTTCATTTAAAGAAACATCAAAGTACCATAATATATATAACTTGTTTTCTCAGTATAATAAACCATATGACTAAACTTTGCCTAATGCTAAATCTTATCATTCAGTCAAAAATTTGTAAATGTTCATTGTCATTTTAAAACAATGAATAAACTGGTGTGATGCAATAAGGGCTTATACACTTCTTAATATCACCATAAAAATTAGGAATACGCTAGGTCTTTCCAAAGAACTTTGTCTTTCTTCCCCAGGCTCAAAAAACACGTGCTACCATTTTGAAAGCCGAAGCAAGAATGTGCTTTAGGAAAAAAGACGAAGTTCTTTCGAACGGTCTGGTATATTTCATAATTTTTATAGTGTTCTTAAGAAATGTTTGTTATCTTGTTGTTTATCGTATTATTTTTCTGCAATTATATATATATATATATATATATATATATATATATATATATACCGGGTGTCGCAAAAATGACTGGTGGATTTTAAAATTCAATAACTTGCAAACGGTGACAGCTATTTAAAAAATTTTTGCAGGAGGGTTATGTATAATGTCAGGAGTACTTTTACCGTAATTTTTTATTTTAGTTCGAATTTCAAACAATAGGTGGCGCTGACGGCGATTGAAGGCCAGGTGATCAGAGCTGAGTGAAGCGTCGACCTGGCCTTCAATCGCCGTCAGCGCCACCTATTGTTTGAAATTCGAACTAAAATAAAAAATTACGGTAAAAGTACTCCTGACATTATACATAACCCTCCTGCAAAAATTTTTTAAATAGCTGTCACCGTTTGCAAGTTATTGAATTTTAAAATCCACCAGTCATTTTTGGGACAGCCGGTATAATATGCATATAAATTTGGAGTTTCGATCATTTTGTTGTTCAAATATGTTAGTGTTTAACTTCATTTTAGGTTTTATGTATAAATCCAACATCTGTCACCTTAATATTATCTTAATATTAGAGATTTTTTGCCAAGATTTTATAAGAGAACTTGTTAGACGTCTTTTGATTTTCAAAGTATTATGTTTATACATCTGAGGGGGGCGGGAGTTTTTAAAAACTCGGTATATCCAAATTTTGCAAAATCAACTTTTCTCTATCAATTCCTCTTATTTTAGTGAACCTGCATAGAAAAACTCCACAATAATAATAATAGTAAAAAAACTCATTTTATCGTGTATTTCTGGTTTTGTAAAATCTTCGGTTACGATGAAAATCAAAGGATGCAATCGGAGATTTTTCGTGATTTCCCAAAATTTGATTTTTCTGGATAAGGCGAGTTTTGAAACTCAAGTCCTCATACATACAATACATATATAAATACATTTATATTACTCTCCTGAAGTGTTTAATAAAATTAGTTTTAACCCTTTATCTAGCGACGGTACTGATGAGTACCATTAAAATAACTTATTATAAAATTCTTTTAATACGTTAGTTAGTTGTAATACTGTTTAGAATGAGTTACAGATACATTACAGCTCATATTCAAAATATTAGAATAATTGAGAAAAAGTAATAAGAAAAAATTATTTGTCATTTATTTATTTTTTATACTAAGTAAATGCAATTAAATTTCTTATAAATTAAATCTGGAATGTTTAGATAAGATTTTAACATTTATAAAATATAAAATACAGCACAATAAATTAGGTATACAGCTTCCTTAAACACACCAGAATATTAGAATAAAATTTAGATTGGTTCAAAATATTAGAATATTTTATTTTACGTAACAATATTACCTTATGAATATGAAGTAAATGGTAGTTAATATTTTGTAGCATCCCCTTTAGCTTTCATAACAGCGTACAATCAATCTTGCATACTATATACAAGGTGTTTACAAACATTTCTATCAATATTAGCCCAAATAGACTTTATACGTGCCACTAACTCAGTTTTACTTGAAGGAGGATTTTCTTGAAGTTTTTTCTTCATTATACACCATAAGTTTTCGATGGGATTAAGATCTGGTGAATTTGGTGGCCAAGGAAGTACCTTAATGTTGCGTTGGCGGAACCAATTCTTAGTTGACACCGAGGTATGCGGGGACGCTAAATCTTGTTGAAAGATGAAATCATCTTCAAATAAATCTTTTGATGATGGAATCATGTAATATTCTAAAATTTCTTGATATATCAGAGAGTTAACCTTTTCGTAGACGATGCATAACTTTCCAGGTCCTTCTGCACTCATACAACCCCAAACCATGACACTAGCAGCAAATTTTACGGAACGTTTAAGGCATTCTTTATCAAATGCTTCTTGCTTCATTCTCCAAACTCGAATACCTTGATTACCATATGAAACACAAAACATACTTTCATCACTAAATAATATATTTTTCCAATCTTCATTGCTCCATAAACGTCTTGATTTACACCAATTCAATCTTATACGCTTTTGTCTTGCAGTCATGAGAGGTTTTGTTTTCGGTACACGAGATTCAAATTTAAATTTATGGAGACGTCTTAATGTTGTCGATGTAGAAACTTCAACTCCTTCTTCTTTCCATTTTCGGTGCAAGAATCGCACACTTTTAAAACGGTTTTTCTTAACTATACGCTTCAGTTTCCTGTCATCTCTAGCAGATGTTTTTGGTTTTCGGCCACCATTTCGGCGATTATTTTGAAATTTTCCAATTTTTGAATATTGTGTTAGTATTTTACTAACGCTCGATTGCGAACAATGTAAATAATTCGCTATAAAACATTGATTTTTACCGTGCCGATACAAATCAACCATACGAAGTTTAGTAGATTCAGGAACATCACTCACACGGCCCATTTTAAGACGAAAAAGAAACAAACTGCAAAAAAGAATACTGATTTTAAATAAAATAGTCTGAATTTAATCAATGATGCCACCAGTTAAGAATTGGTAATAATTAAAGGAGAATTAATGTGAAATATTCTAATATTTTGAACCACTTGAATAAATATTCTAATATTTTGACTTTTCAAAATAATTTTTTTTGCAGTTAATCTTTTCAAAAATTATATTAAATTTAAGATAACAAGTAAGTTTAACCCATTAACGCCCGAATTATTTTCTTCGCTAAAATTTAAATTTTGTATTTCCCACCACTTTTAAAAGCAAATTAACTTTTATCTAAATTTATCAAGGATTCTGTCTCGTGAAATATGGTATACATTTTTCTTCCTTTTTACTGGTGGGAAAACAGCTTTCTTGCTGTTTTTGTAACCGTCCTCAAACGAGGACGCTGGGCGTTAATGGGTTAATCAACAATAAGTTCTTAATAAAAATATCGTTTGCATATTTTCATTAAAAGACATTAAATTACCAAACGATATTTTCAATTTCTAAAAAAAAGGTAATTATTCTAATATTTTGAATATGAGCTGTACATTATCTTGTTCCAAAAGCTTTATTGGTTACACAACACAAACATATTTTTAAAAGGATGATTTCTTTTGCCTTTGTGTCTTTTCAGATTCCTTGGCGCTGAGGGACGGAGATGGGGATTTTTCAAAGCGGAAATATTTCTACATTTATATTGTAAGAACATGATATTTGTACATTTTATAATTCTACAGAATACTAAGAAAATGATTAAAAATAAAAGATTTGAGTTCGGTTATAAACATTGCACAAAATCCCTGTAAATTCAAATTAAATTAATCCTTCTAAATCCTCCAATCCTTCAAATATTTATTAAATGATTATGTAAATGTTTCAATTTAGTTCAAAAAATTTGCGTAAAATGCTTTAGAATGTAAAATTTTCATGAATTCATAATGCGGTAGATAAAGGGTTAAAAAGAGATTTTTTATAACCATCATTTTTATGGAGATTTTTGGTTTGCTACATTTGGAATTGTAAATTTATACGTTTATATAGATTTGCAAAAAAATACACGTTATTCTTTATACTACAAAGAGTTTAATACCAAACATTGAATGGCATTAGCTGTCTTGTTTAATTTTTAAAATATATATATACATATCGTTCTTTTTCAAGATGTTTATTATTATTAGATTATTTCTATGTGTATTTTTCTGACTTATTTACATGGAATCATGAAATAGTAAAACTAAAAATTTTAGTGTTAAATATAAAAAAAATAACAAATTAATTAATAAAATAAATAAATAAATAAATAATATACTGGTTTAGTAATTTTTATTCAGGTATTGAATTGATAAATATATCAACATAAAAGCAATAAAAAATTTTAAAATCAGCAATTTGAAATATTTAAAAATAAATTTCTAACGGCATTTAATTATTATTATTATTATTTAATGAATAAACTCTGTCTCTCCCAGTACTTTTTTTTATTTGATCAGTAAATTGAAAGAAATTTATAAAAGGTTATGTCTTTGTATTAAATTATCATTAGAAGATATTCTACGTAAACATTCAATATGAATAGAAAATAAAGTTATCAATAAAAAAAATAATAATAATAATTGTTATTATTAGTCTTTTGTTCATCTATATTAATAAAATAACAAATCGCTCTGTGTGTGTGTGTGTGTGTGTGTGTCTGCGATAGTTAGCGAAAACTACGGTACGTACGAAGCTCAAAATTTTTCTGAGAGTAGCCCAATATCTCTCCTGATGCACCTGACGCTCAGAATTTCAAAATTCTATTTATTAACTGAGTAATTAATTAAATTCCAAATCTCACTCTCATAAAAAATCGCTTTTTTTAGCTTTTTCCATTTCAGTCTCTTATGGTTGGTTGGTTGCATAAAATTTTCGCAGAAATAATTTAAAAAACTGGGACTGACCTTTAAAATTCATAGACTGGCAAACTGTCAGTTTAAATGAGGATTTTTTTTTTTTTTTTTTTCATCACAGCTGCTGTACGCCATGGAGGAAAAATATAGGTGGTGGCGAAGTAAACTGAAAAAAAAAAGGTTTGCAACATAAAACCATTTATCGCTAAAATTTTAATGTCTCAAAATAAAGCACGAGGAAGGAATTTTGTATTAATAAGACGAATTGGAAGAAATGAATTACAGCTGAAGCAAATTTAACAAGAAATAGTAATTTTTTAAATGTTTTTTCTATTATATTATTTATTAAAATAAATGTTTGCTTTTAAAATAATCGAAATTGGAAAATTAAAAATAATTAAATGTCAAAATAAAATTAAATAAAATATTGAAAACATATGATTTGAAGTAAAAAATTGTATTACTAAAAGTTTTCTCTTTTTTTTTTTCAGAAATTTTTAATACTTTATAACGTAGATGAAAAATTTTTATGATTTAACAACATATTAATAATTCCATGTCAATACATAAAATATAGTGATGAAAAGATTCTTTTAAAATCATGCATGAACACTTAAATAACAAATATTAATCTAAAATCTAGATTTCAGAGTGCAGACGATTTTAAGACATTAACGAAAGAATGTTGATTTTTCAAGCAAAGTCTTAAATGATGCTTCTATATTGATATTTCAAGGTTATATGATAAAAATAATCAAATAATTCTTGCCTATGATTGATCTAATTGTATCTTTCATGCATTCTGATCGTGTATTACAGGCAATAATGGCACAAAACGTTATTTTTTAAATGAAATTTTAGTCATCTATTCAATAACAGTTTAAAAGGTAAAAAACAAAAACAAAGAAATACTGGTTTAAACCAGTTTGAATTGATCAGAGTTTCAAAGCACATGGTTTTGTTGGTGCTTATTTGGACTTAATGTAGCGGATTTTAGAGTTACATTTTTTGCGTCATCCCAAGACATTATACTGCCACTCTACTAATTTCTTTTTACTATATGGTTGTACGCATATTTTTGGCATTTCGAACATTAGAATGTATGAGTCATTAGCTGTGTTGCAGTAAAAAACATTACACAACACTTTTCTATGAGTTTATTTTTTTAATCATTGATTAAATTTAAATGTGTTCTATTCAATTTAAAATTGTAATATGGCTTAAATTTGTTTTTAAAACAAAAATAAAATAGCTGTTTGGCGTATAATTGTTTGTATCCGCAAACGGTTCATTCACCATAATAAATTATCAAATAGCAAATTAAATTATCTATCAGAAATAGCTATAAAAAGAATAGTAGCAAAACTGATTATAACCTTAATGTTTAGACTAATTTAAACATAATACGATCGCAACCAGAAAAAAAAAAACAGACCACACTCCGATCCATGATACACAAAACTTCCGTGAGTATAAACCCGACCCTGACCTAAAAATTCTGTTTGGAAAAAACTATGGATTTGATAAATGACCGAACCAAATCTGAATCCCGCAAAAATGTTCAAGTGAAGCATAACCCGATTCAAACAAGGAAAAATAATTTTATTGGGCATGAAACCTGACCCGAACCTAAATATTTTCTTAAAAAAACCCAAAATATGACTCGAACGAAATCTGAAACCGATAAAAATATTCCAGAGAACTATAACCCGATTCCAGCAAGACAAAATACTTTCCATGGTCATAAACCCGACTCAAACCTAAAAAACTCCGTTTGAAAAATCCTGAACTTTGACCCAAACCACATCTAAATCTGACCAAAGTCTTCGAAAGAACCATAACCGGATTCGAGTATGACAAAATAATTTCCGTGGACATGAACCCGATACGAACCTAAAACTCCCATTCAAAAAAATACCTGAAATTTGAATCAAACCAAATCTGAATCTGACAAAACTCTTTCAAAGAAACGCAACCGGATCCAAACAAGACAAAATATTTCCATGGACATAAACACAATCCGAACCCAAAAAATTTCTTTGAAAAAATCGCGAACTGAAGGAAATCTGAACTTGGCAAAAATATTCCAGTGAAGCATGTCCTTATTCGAACAGGAAATAATTATTTCCGTGAACATGCAATAAGACCCGAACTCAACAGTTATATTTGAAGAATAAACCTGAAATCTGAATTGAACCAAATCTGGACCTGACAAAATTATTCCAAAGAACTATAACCCAATCCAAGCAAGACGAAATAATTTCTGTGGACATAAACCCAACTCGAACCTAAAAAATTCGATTTGAAAAAAACTGAAATTTGACCCAAACCACATCTAAATTCGACCAAAATATTCGAAAGAATCATAACTGGATTCGAGTATGACAAAATAATTTCCGTGCACATGAACGAGATCCGAACCTAAAAATTCTATTTGAATAAATACCTGAAATTTGAATCGAACCAAACCGGAACCTGATAAAAAATATTCCAAAGATTCGTAACCGGATCTGAACAAGACAAAAAATTTCCATTCACATGAACCGAATCTGAACCTAAAAAATTTCTTTGGAAAAATCATGAAATCTGAACTGAACCAAGTCAACTTGAAAAAAAAATATTCCAGTGAAGCATGTTCTTATTCGAACAAGGCAGCATAATTTCCGTGAACACGCAAGAAATCCCGAACCAAAAAATTCCATTTGAAGAAAAAGCCGAAATCTGAATTGAAACAAATCTGTTCCCAACAAAAATATTCCAAAGAACCATAACTGTAACCGAGCAAGGCAAAATAATTTCCATGGACATGAATATGACCCGAACATTAAAACTCAATATCAAAAAATACCTATAATCTGAACCGAACGAAATCCGAACCCAACAAAAATGTTTTAATGAATCATAACCAGATCCGAACAAGACAAAATAATTTCCATGGACATGAAACTAATATATGGTTTGGTAACATTTAGGTTGCAATTACATTACGGTAAGTCTTTGATTATATTTAATTTCTCGTTAGGTTACAGTTAGGTCACGGTTAAGTTAAAGTTAGGTTAGAGTTAAATTGCATTTATGTTATGGTTAGAATAAGGATAGGTTACAATAAAGTGAAGGCTAGGTTACATTTATGTTATATTTAATTTACGGTAAGGTACTGTTAAGTCAAAGTTGGGTTACAGGCAGATTATGGTTACGGTACAAAAGTTTACGGTTAGGAATTTATCCATAGAGTGAACATTACGCATGATTTGATTAAAAATAACACTTACTTTTGTTAAATGGCTCTGAAATTTTAATACTACATACCAACATTTTAGCTACCAGCGAGTATCGATTTCATTCATGGTAGTCGGATTTAAGAGTGATATAATTAGTTTGAAATTCAAAATATTTCACTTGGGATTTCTATGAGAAAAAAAATAATTAGTTACGTGACTTAACAGTGATTTTTGATAAATATTAACACTTTAACACGAAAATCACGCAGTCGTTGGATACATATTCCCTCCCGCGTTTCTCATTGCTCATTTTGAGTATTTTTAGAACTTAAACTGATTTTTCACAGAGTCAGTGGCTGCATATTTCAGACAATGCATTTCTGCATGTTTCGAGTTAATGATAAAATGATACAAATTTCAAGTTCCTTTAATATTGTTAATACGGACCCGGGCAACGCCGGGCGGGTCAGCTAGTATAGTAATAAAATAACAATAATGAATTAATAAAATAATTATAATTATTAATATTATTATAATACGTTATTTCCATAGTTAATCAGACAGTATTCAATTATTAATTAATAACAATATCAAGCATAATATTTCTACTGAATGGTCCATTTCGCATTCTGCGTTTCCTTTAATGTATCATTAACAATTAAGTATGTGCTGTTACCTTTAAAAAAAATAAACATCCTATTTGAATTTTGTGCTAATGAATTTTGTAATTATTATTAACCATATTATGGTTTTAATTTATTATATATATATATAAACCACTAATTGTAAAACAATATATATCAGAAAAAACATAAAAATAAATTAAATGGAATATTTGGAATTTTCAGAACTATAGACTCTTCAGAACTTAGACTCTTCAGACCCCAAATACTATAGAACTGCAAACAATGTTTGAGATTGCATCTTCGCATTAGCCATGAAAAGCAAAAGAATACGAATTTGGGGCTACCAACACACATAAAACTAAAATAAAATGGGGAAAACATTAAAAATAAATTATAATAACATTATTAAAATAGAAAAAAGGGAAAAGACATACCTGACACTATAGTTACCCCTAAAATGATGTAGCAAAAAATAGACTGTTATGATTATAAATTAATTAAATACATTATAAATCCATTTTAAGATGCCTTAAGCATATTCTCCCAGTAGATATATAAGAAAAATGTAAATTATTTATTTAATGAAAAACATTATTAAATATAGTAGGTATTTGATTTATTAAAAATATGTAAAATTTAATATGGATGAATCATTGTAATATTTCAAGTAAATAATGTAATGATTATTAATTGTTAACTAATATCATAATGTTTAGATATATAAAAAGAAGATAAAAATGTAAAAAGGGAAAATATACTAAAAATAAAAAACTGGAATTAATTCCACTTAATTTGACAATACTAACCTAAACTTAATATCTTAATATAAAATAAAAGTACGAATAAATATATTCAATGATTCATGAAACTTTATAATGATCTTTAATTTTAAATGTTTTCTAATGCGCTAATTTATATTAAATGTTTTTCTAATAAATCTTAAGTGTAGTTATATAAATTATACTTCTTGCGCCGCGTTATATAAAAATATTTTAATAGTCTCTATATTTTACCATACCTAAAATTTAAACAATTCAGCTCTAAATTACTCTTTTCCGTCTGAACTTTGCGGGAACACCCGCCTATAAAGTCATTGCTTAGCGCCCAGACGAGTAATTCCTTGCATTAAATGATATGATAATGAGAATATCGATTGTTACGTGTCTATCAGTTTTAAACTAATACAAAATGTTTCCTATTGAAAAATAAATTTTACGAACAAAACTTAGCTCATTTGTATTTTTAACATTACTTAATATTCTAGATATATACGTATTTTACTGTAACATTAAGATAAAGAGAAGAAATTTAGTTGTTGCAAAATAAAATTTTTGCTTAATGAAATAATATATTAAACGCTACAAAATAGGAATAAAATAGAAATATCTGTATACATTTCCATAAAGTAATTCACTATCGGTTTTTTACCCTTAGCTGCAATCTTTTTAGATGCGTTCGTAATTATGCAAATACGTATTACCTATAGTTGTCGTTCAGTCCGTCCGTCCGTCTGTCTGTTCGCATGTAACAACGCAAAAACTACCCAACCGAATCGTTTAAAATTTAAAATACATAATTATCACATAATTTTGTCGAGTCATTTCAAATTTTATGAAAATCGGATACATAGATCAATTACATGGACAGTTAAAAAGATTCCGTTACATTACGGTAAATGGAGAAAAGAAAAGCTTCAAATATACATTTTAATCGTTTGAAATTTAAAACATATAATTATTACATAATTTTGTAGAGTCATCTCAAATTTTATGAAAATCGGATGCATAGATCAATTACAGGGACAATCAAAAGTATTCCGTTACATTACCGACAATGGGAAAAAAGTTTCAAATGCATTTTAATTAATTCATTCGAACATAATATAATTGACATGAACTTATGAAGTATATATACATACTAAAATATACATTCTGTACAATCTGTGATGCAAAGAATATTTACTATTAAATTACAGGGCCACACAAAAGTATTCCATTACATAATACTATACGGGGAAACATTGTTTGGGGCGTGTTTTAATTATATTAAACTATTTCACATTTTATGAATATAATATACGTTGCTGAGGTGTAATAAAAATTACTTCCTGTATATTTACAGGAACACAAAAATTTCGACCACTATACTGTATCCAAAGTACTGTCTACTGTATCAGCAAGATTTGAATATTTTTAAACTTTGTTATCGTACGAACGCACCTCATTTTCTACTCTTCACGTGCAATTTCCAACTTGTTTCCTATAATGCTACTTACAGTTTTATTTTATTTTGTATTTTTTAAGCCTGTTTTTAGCATGTGCAATAGTGTACCACTAATCCAGGGGCCGCTTAAGACCTAGAGGTAGGGGAAACCCGAGCAAAGATCCCCCCCCCCCCCCTGAACATAACATAATCAATTAATTCTGTAAAAGATAGATATGGAACTAAACTACAGCTGAGAATATTTGAATTTCAAAATATCTTTTTATTGATTCACAAATTGCAGCATAGTAGGAAAAATAACGTTTCATAAAAAAAAAATGCTCATTTTTACCATGATTGTTTGTATTTATGTCGGCCGATCATCTACACGTGGGATATAGGCCCTAAAGGGGGAGGTGCCCTCCGTGGGGATCTATCTAAGAGAACCTAACCCTTATTTACGCAAAGAAATCCAAGGTTCGAAGAAAACCACGGAAAACTCCGAACGGTTAGACCGACGGCCGCAATTGGGTTCGAACCGAGCACCTGCCGTCTATCAGTTAAGAAGTCAGAACCTCTCGGCTACTGGTTGGGCTTTCACCATGACTGATTTTTTTTTTTTTTTTCTACAAAAAAAAAATAGGTTTGAAAAGTAATTTGAGGTTTCCTTTGTAATTCAGTGGGTAAGAGACTTAGAATTTAGACTAAGACCAGTGGCTGAGAGATTCTGCTCTCGAGACTGGTAGACGGCAGGTGCTGGGAACCCAGTTGCGGCGATCGGCCTAACCGTTCGAAGTTTTCCGTGGTTTTCTTCGAACCTTGGATTGCCTTGAGTAAATAGGCTTAGATTCCCTTAGAAAGACCTCCACGGACAGTGGCGCCAACTTTAGAAAAATATTGGGTTGGCTCAAAGATATTGGGTGGGCTCAAAAATATTTTTGCAAAATTGTGCGACCATTTTTTTTTTTTTTTTTTTTGGAGGGTTAACAAATGATGAAATATGAGACTTTTAATTCAAGCTATCATGTTTTAATAAATTTGCAATTTTATTAAATTATATTCTCATGCGTTTTTCCTTATAAAAACACTGATATGTGACATCGTGAACATGACTTCAAATTAAATTAGCAGAAAGTTAAACATGGAACAAAACATTTCAGTCATTTGAGATTTATGGGAGTCAATCGAAGAATTAAAACACTTGGCCATTGGTAAAATAAATTTTATTCTAAGGCGAAAAACAAATAATCAAATATTAATGAAATAAATAATTAGAAAAATGAGTACGCTATGATTCAAAATTATTGGGTGAGTTGGTGCCCCACGGGCTAAGTTGGCACCACTACCCAGGAGGATACCCCCTCTTAGAGCCTCGTGCTGATAATTGGCCGTCACAAATACAACCAATCAATGGGTAAGTACGGGCTTCACCTGCCTATTCAGTAAATAGGCTCTGCACTAATTCGCAAACCTGTAATTGGCAAATGCCTAATACCGCAATGTATGTTTTTGTTTTTGTTTTGTATTTATGTCGGCCAATTATCGACACTGTGGGGTATAGGCTCTAAGGGGGGGGGGGGAATGCCCTCCGTGGGGGGTCTTTCTAAAGGAACCTAACCCGTATTTACGCAAGGTTCGAAGAAAACCACGGAAAACTCCGAACGGTTAGGCCCCACCAGTGGCCGCGAGGTTCTGACCTCCAAACTGGTAGACGGTAGGTGCTGGGTTCGAACCCAGTCGCGACCGTCGGCCTAACCGTTCGGAGTTTTCCGTGGTTTTCTTCGAACCTTGCGTAAATATGGGTTAGGTTCCATTAGAAAGACCCCCCACGGAGGGCATCCCACCCCTTAGGGCCTATATCCCACAGTGTAGATAATTCGTGGCCATAAATACAAAAAGACAAACTAACCGAGCGGTTAGGCCGACGGTCGCGATCGAGTTCGAACCCAGACCTACCGTCAACCAGCTTGGAGGTCAGAACCTCGCGACCACTGGTGGGACTGTAATGTATGAAAGAATGTAAAAAAAAAAAGAATTTTAATTTTTAAAAAATAATTTCTCAACTGTTACATTTTTTTTTTCTCCCATTTTTAATACTTTATATGATAAATGCATATCAAACATTAATTAAACTTATTTTTTACTATTTAAAATTATAATATGCATGTAAACATTTTATTTTTTTAATAATTTTGATTATAAATAAGTTAAAAAAAATCCTTATTGAAAATTTATTTAAAAAAAAAACTGTATTAATGAAAAGTGTTTACTTAGACAGTATATTTAATCTCTCATCTACAAATAATGGCATTTTATGGAATTGAAGATAAAACCGTTTGTAAAAAAAAGCAGGCAATTGATTTCTTAATCACTGTAATAAATATAAATGTCAATAAATTCGCATTTAATATTTATACATGCATTTAAAATAATTGATAAATGATATTTAAATTTATTAAAAACAAGATTCACTTAGCAGTTAAGTATGGCTATTTATAGAAGAGTACTGCAAAATACAGTGTAGATACGTAAATCATATATTTATGTACTATTATTATATACTATTAAATTACAGGTCCACACAAAAGTATTCCACTTCATAATGCTATAGAGGGAAACATTGTTTGGGGTGTGTTTTAATTATATTAAACTATTTCACATTTTATGAATATGATATACGTTGCTGAGGTGTAATAAAAATTGCTTCCTGTATATTTACAGGAACACAAAAATTTTGACCACTATACTGTATCCGAAGTACTGTCTACTGTATCAGCAAGATTTGAATATTTTTAAACTTTGTTATCGTACGAACGCACCTCATTTGCTACGCTGCACGTGCAATTTCCAACAATGATGATAAATTAATAAATATAAAAACAAATAAATTATTTTTTTTAATAATTCTTATTTTATTCATGTGCTAAAGAATGTGTATTTTTTTTAAACATTAGCAATCTAAATTTGCCCAAAATATAAATAAAAAAGTGTAAACAATTATTAAATGCACATAATCTGTAATCTGCAAAAAGTCTCTATACGCAAAAGGCTTGGAACCAAATTGCGTGGATTAATGGTCTTCTAGTGTATCTGTATAAAAAGAAAGTAGTTTGAAAAAAAAAAAAAAAAAAAAAAAAAAAAAAAAGCCTTAAAATAGTACGATATGTGTGAAATAGATGGCAGCACTACTGGATCAGATGTATAATGTTTTCTAATAAATTTGAAAGTGTTTGCAATCAAACCACTTATATGTGGTTCATTTTATTTTATTTATTTATTTTTAAACTATTATCTTTTGGAAAAAACATTCAGCAAAACGAAAATTATACTAAAATAATTATTAAATTAACAATATTTTGTTTAATAATGATTTCAATGCATAATTTCAATTTCAATTTCTTTTATCTTCATTTTTTACTTTCAAGTTTTAACAGTATAATAAATCTATTTAATTTATCATACAGTAAGTAACATGTATTTCATCAACAAATAAGTTCTTTTGTAATTGTTCCACTAAAGTTACAACAATATGATAATTTTCTTTATTAAATGGATGAAAGAAAACAAATATTTCCTGTAACTGCATGCGTGACTTACAGAAACAAAAGTTTTTATTTATTTCTTTCTTTTTTTTTTTTTTTTTTTTTAAAGAACGATTATGAATAAATAATCGCCAAAATTATGAACCTTTTTTTCTATATATTGGTTGTATCATACTCTATAAACTCTTTTTATTTTAATTCTAGCTCAGTATTCTCTAGCTCAGCTTCTAGTAGTTAAATATATCTTATGCATTTGTGAATATTGTTGTGCATTTTTTGACAAAACGCTAATCAATCAATCAAAAGAAAAAAAAAGAATCTTTAAAGAAATTAAATAATTATAAATATATATATATACCTTAAAAAAAAAACAAAAAAAAAAAAAAAAAAAGAAACCGGGAATTAATAATACTACTAAGAGCTAGTGCAATTTATCAATTGTTTAAATTTCATGGTTTGAAATACATTTAGTTTTCCTTGTGGGTTTTAAAAGGATAAAACAAAACATTTGTACTTTTTTTGGATTTATGGTTTTTATTTTTATTTATTTTATTTATTGATTTTCTTTTTGATGCATTAATGTTGGAAAATACCTATATTTAAACATTACCATCGGATATCTAAATAATTATTCAGAATTCAGACATCATAGTTTCTACCTTTTGTGTTACGATACGAAAAACCGCTATGGTTTCTGTTATCTACAAATTTTATTATACTCCAAGAAAATGATCCTGGAATAATTATCTGAAGCAATGATTGTCAAGAAAAACGGAAGCATTCATATGCTCTAAGGGGGAAGGGGGGGGGGGATTGCAGGAGATAACAGAAATATAGAATAAAACCTTTTGGGATATTATGAGGCATTGTGTGTATTTTTCCAGGATTTCTAATTACTCTAAGGCTGCGCTCAAACATCACTACTTTCAGTTACACTAAAAGAGCAATAAATCTATTTTTGAAAAAGCAGTGTTTCCGACTATCGGTGGGACCTGAACAAAAAGTTGCTAGTTTTGGAACCTCTTTAAATGATTTTTGAGGTACGAAGCCTATCGAATTGACAAAGGAAGGGAAAGTTTATCTCCCCCATCTTCAGTCGTAAAGCTGTCAACTGATTTCGAGTTCGATTTCTCTCTTGAAGTTCAAATTCAGTGCACTAAAAAAGCAATTTTAGATCAAAGCGTCGACACGAAAGATAGAAAAAAGGAAGAAATGCAAGATGTAATTTTTTAAGGACCAGACACATTGCACTAACTTCTTGTGGTTAGGCGTCGCTATTTTTTGTCATCTTACCGGAAATATATACAGTCGATATATTTCGCTCATAACGTACTCAGATGCTGGATACCGAATGAAATACTATATATGTAATGATTTGCAATATCGGCTGTAACGAATTATGGAATCCTTAATCTGGTTAAAACGTACTTTTTAGACTTGAACAAAAGTTAAAATCTGGATGACAATCTTGCATTTCTGGATTGCAAATTTTTAAACTGTTTTGGACAATAATCTCAGTGAGTTCTAAGGCTAAAATTTACTTTCTCCCTTCAAACATTCTCCTTCAAGATAATTATTGGCCTTTTTTCTCCAACCGTTAGTGATTATTGACAAAAAAGACGGGGAGGTTCAACAATGGAAAGAAGCGAAGAGGGATTTTAAGAAAAGATTTTAGTCCTTCAGAATGATTCTTCAAAAGAAGTCAAAAATAAAAAGCACCGCGAAACATAAAAAAAGAACACCGTCAGTTGAATAATACGTCTATTTAGACCTTAACACATTCGCTGCCGATCACGGGCCAGCGCGTGATATGGCACCAACGTTAGGGGGCCACTCACGCAAGATGTGGGGCGATGTCCAATAGCCAGTCACGCGCTGGCGCAGGAAAATCTTTTACTGTTTCTTTGTTTTAAAAAGTAAATCGGCTTCTGGGAAAAATCCAGTTCTACAGTGCGGCATTAACTGTCATCATATCATCATGTAAGCGGCAGCGAACGTGTTAAAGGTCTAAATAGACGTAAACTGTCGGCGTTTTTAGCTGAGGTGAGACAGTGTTTTCCATTTTTAATTCTGTAAGACGAAAGATACTGATATACTGTACCACATTGTTGAATCTCCCCAACCTTAGTTACTCTGCCTTAGTTACTCTTCATGGAAGAGGGATGCATTCTAACTTGACATATGAAAATGTAAATTTTACTGTGTCATAATATCAAAGAAAACAACGAAAAATATCACTTTAAAAAAATGCAAGTAGCAATTTTTTCTTCTTTTTTGATTTCATTTTGATAAACTCATAAAATTTCTATTTTAAGTCTGTATTGATGTGTATGCTTCTTATGCACCTTTATCTTTTAGATTTTGAACTGCATTTTGTTTTATTTATCGTTTATAAAGTACTTCTGTTATTATGTAACCTATTTTCTGATTCCCTTGAAATATTTATGACCGGTGTTGATTGTATAATGTACATGCATAATTGCTACATACTGTTATTTTTTGGGAAAGCTGAGATTGTAGATAATAAAAAAATAAAAATAATAATAATACTTACGGGGGGCGAGGGGAGGAATAAGGTAAGGAAAATATGTAACTTTAGCCTTTATTGATCCTTTTTTATTCTTTTTCTTTTACCTTCGCTTTAAGGGTAGACATGAATGAGATTTTTTTCAAAAAATCGATTTTTATTTCTTATTGGTAAAATTTTTTTAAGCATTTCCTTAATCTATTAGTATACTCTGTTTTTTTTTTCTGATCATTAGAAATAGCTGTAAAAATTCAAGGGAAGTCACGACTCGGATGCCACGCCCATTCACATTAATTTTATATTAATATTTTGTACTTAATGTACAGAGGCGTGCGAAGAGAAAATTGCGCCAGGGGCAAAGAATTTGGCGCCCTCTCTCACAACTTTTCTTGTGACAGACCAAAAATGAAGTGTGTAGTATAAATTTGGCACCCCCTAAATTTCTGCGCCCGGGGCGACTGCCCCCTTCGCCCCCCCCCCCCTTTCGCACGGCGCTGTTGATGTACATGCTGTCAAAGTACAAGTAAAAGCGTCTCTTGGGGGGGGAAAAAACTGATGCAACGGAGTAAGAGAAGCTGGTCCTGGAAGTCACGTGGGAAGTGACATAGAACCGATAACGATTAAAACATTAGCTCATTCATTATACAAAAACAAATTTTATCTAAGCTTTTATAGATACTTTAATTCATGTTTGGTAAAATTATGCAAGAACTTCTCCCAAATTGGAAATGTCTAAGTTTTTTGCCTCTCCTTAAAAGGCGTTCTTTTCAGATAAAAATATCGTTTTTGATATAGTAATCCAGCAATTTCAACAAAAAAAACTTAGTAATAAAATATAAATATAAAATCATATGTGGTAGACATATTTTTTAAAAAAATTAGTCAGTTTTAGAAAAAAAAAATGCGAAAAATGGAAAATTTCTATTATTCTGGAGATTTTCATCTATATCTAGAATATATCTTATTCTAGATATTTTTTCTATTTAGACTACGAGAATTTAATCTAAAAAAGAAAGAAAGAAAGAAAGAAAAGAAAAAAAAACAGTCATTATTAAGGCTTATTTTAACCATAAATATACAGTCACCTTTATAGTGTTACCGTACACTGAAATTTCAAAAGAAAAAGTTCACATGCTAAGTATATATATATATTTTATTACCTGATTTTGGAACTATACTTACTAATTACAGATTTTCTTTTTGCTTTTCCTTCATTATTTAGAATTATACTTTTATCTTTGAAAACAAAGTTTTATTATGCAACAGCAAACATTCATATCATGATACATAAACCCTCAATATCATAATTTTGCTAAAAGATTAAACTCAATCAAATTTCGTAAAAATTTAGACTTTTCAGATTAAATATATATATATATATATATATTAATGAGATTTATATTAATGCTATCCACACTAGAGGTCTGCACGGGCCCGGGCAGGCGGAATCGTTTCGAATTTTCTCACGGGCCGGGCCGGCAGATTTCTAATAGTTTTTTCAACGGGCCGGGCCGACAAACAACATAAACGGGCCGGGCCGGGACGACAAAAAAATTGAACGGGCCAGACGGGCCGGGCCGGGCTGATAAAAAAAAATTTCGGGCCTCCCGGCCCGTTCTGAAGATTTAAGCAGTAACGATAGAATATGAGCTATTTTCAACGAAAATGGTTTTAACGAGAATAAGTATAAATGTTGACAGCATCAATATAAAAATTGCACAGTGTATCGGCATCGAAGAATTACATTATGTGTAACCCGTTTTAATATTTTTTTAGCTGATTCATGCCGATCCGAGATCACGCTTGCACTATTTTTATACATATAGACTGGCCGGACCGGTACTAGACTTAATTATTGGCAGAAAACATTATTTGTAAAATTATTAACAGCGATAAAGAACTTATGTTAGCTTAGTCTTCGGATATATACTTCTTGATGATTTTTAAATTAATTTCTCAATAATGCGAAAGTTTGACACATTTTCTGATTAATTTTAAATTGTAAAAGTATAAAAGTGATAAGCCTAACTATTGAAGGGATTTGGAATCGAATAGCGTTTTTCATTTTTGGTAAATAAAATACTTGTATAACCTTGTTGAGTTATAATAGTTTCTCAAATGACTGCAGGTTTTTCTCCCTTCCCTTGCTATTGCTTCCGGAAATTCTATTCAAAACGCTAATTATCACAGTTCTTTATTTGTTTGCAGTATTCTTAAATTGCTTGTATCAAAAAATGGATAACGCCATTCGATTATATAGTTTCTGAATAAAGATATCTGCTAATCTTATGCGTTTCTGAGAAAAAAAAAATGAATTTAGAAATGTATCAGAAAGGAGCTTCTTTGAATTTAAGAATGAATTTAGATTTGAAATCTATAATAAAATGATATAGAACTATATTTATAAATCTTCTTTTATTAAACAGCTTCAAAATTAACCATGTTTTTAGCTTTCTTTCTTTTTTCTTTTATTCTAAGCCATATTAATTTTTTAATGAACCTTTATTCGAATGTTGAAAGCCTAAAAATCTAAGTAATCATTAATGTTGCTAATGTGTATTTGCTGTAAAATATACTGTAAAATCATTCCATAGATATGTATGCAGTATTCTTTAAAGGAATCTTAGTTATATGATAAAAATCTGAACTTTTTAGAAATAGTAGAAATTGTAACGGGCCAAAACGGGCCGGGCCGGGCCGGGCCTGTTTTCGCTGATTTTTGTACGGGCCGGGCCGGTCCTAAAATATAAAAATGTAAACGGGCCGGGCCGGGCCGGGCCTGGAAATTCCGGCCCGTGCAGACCTCTAATCCGCACTAATAGATTTTCAAAAATAAAACTCATAATTAAGAGGTTAAATAAACTTTTTTCTTAACTTTCTTTTTTCACAGTAGATTTCTTTTTAATGACTGCATTATTCAAAATAAAAATCATGCTTAAATCAACGAAAACTTTTTTTTTTTTTTATAAGCGACGTCAAAGGTAAAAAAATATTTTGTTCATAAGATACATAAAACCATCCATAACATATTTTGCTTAAAGCTTTCAAAATATAACAAACGATTATTCAATTTTTTCCTCATCAATCAACTGGTTAAAATTAAAGGTGCTTATCGATAATAACAGGAAATGCTGTTTACTTTAAATTGATGTGAAAATGTTTCCGTCAAAAGATCAAAATGGAGAGAAAGTCATCATCGTGAAGCACTCTAATTTTTTGTAGCTTGTTTCGGGAAAAAAGTTTTAATAAAACAAAGTAGTAGAAATTCTTGATTGATTACACAAAAAATGGAAAAAAATATAAATTAAAAAATATATAAAAGGCATTTTTATTTTTGTTCTTAATATCACTATAGGTTGATTTTTTTTTTTCATTGACTAAATCAAATGGCATTATGATTCTAAAATACTATAACCCAAATATGAAAGGGTAATTTAGCCATATGAAAATAATAATAGTATCGCTAATTTAATTAATTTTGAGAAAATATCGAAAGTATTTTTACATGCTAAACATTAATATTCCTCCATATCTTTAACCTTTTTTACAGTTCCCGTTTGGTTTAGTTGCCTACCTATTATGTTTATGGCATTTATAATTCCACAAGTTTCGCCGCAATTCTGATCCTTGTTGGGCTGTAGGGAATCCTTATGAT
Organism: Maratus speculifer; assembly: GCA_964019185.1. NCBI lineage: Eukaryota > Metazoa > Arthropoda > Arachnida > Araneae > Salticidae > Maratus > Maratus speculifer. The sequence goes on along the minus strand of OZ025296.1, from coordinate 269,269,047 downwards.
TTGCTGCTTCTCTCCCACTCACTTACTTACCAGCCAAGGGGACTTTCCACACCACTGATTTAACGTTCAGGTGTGTGACACCTATATAGCAAAGCAACACTGTAGTCCCAGAGTGTTATCACACCAAAGTACTTATTTTGGCCAATGTTGTTTTGCAATGATGTAATCATAGAATAACCACAGGGTATACGTTATAAACTGAAGGTTTATGCTAGAAAATATACGCTACAGCTTTACACGAGAAACGGAAGGTATACGAAGATTCATAAAAGATTCTGAAGACAAATGGATACCCTACGGTGAAGATGTATATCCTCCATTACATCCCTGGCTGTTTGATTTTTGTGTTCTGGTGGAAATTGATGATATTTTATTTTGGTAGTAAGTGATGGATGCATCGGGTATATCGTTTATAGTTACTTATATTGTTTATAGATTTACATTAAAAAAGATTTTTATGAAGAAATTTTCATCATCCTATTCCATATAAAATGTGGTACTATCACGATAACTACAGTAAATGACGGTCGTCTGTGTACAAGACAAGCAAGGCTGAACCAGATACCTTTTATTTCGGAATGTAGCTAGCTGATAGTATATATCAACAGATTTATTGTGTACACCTAACAATCTTCATAATATCAAAACATTGCACTGAAAACAGAAATGAACTATTCAAAATATCATCACATCATCATCTTTATTGCTAAGGTGTGAAAGAAAATTCCGATTCAAGTGGCATGGCCGTAGCCAGAAAAATATTTCGGAGGGGGATTTAAGTCCATCAATTTTGATCTTGACTAATTTTAGATTTGTTTTTTACTAATTGAATAGAGGTGAGTATTAAAAACTTTATTGCGAATTCAGTTACTAAGCTACTATGTGCTGCATTGTGAATTCAAATAATTCAATTTAATATAAATACAAAAGTAACTTTTTAACCTTTTTTCACTACAAATAAAATTATAATTCCACTTAGATTCTACTTCAGTGACATATTACCGCTAGTGTTAACCAAATTAATATTTACATTTTTTGCATGTATTTTCAAATGTTTAATCGCCAACAATGTCTTCTCAATAGCATACGTGGAACCATCGGTGATACAAATTTTTTTGAATATTTAAAATAAATTTCTGTTACATTCTTCAATAATTTGGGATAATCAAGTGTGATGATTTCTATCAGACTGCTGTAATTATTTTATATTAGCAGCTTCAGTAAGCTGCTTTTAGAGAGTCCAGTTCTAAAAAATTCGAATGAACTTTAATGATTTCTTAGAAATTGTGTTCAATAAAGATATATTTTCATAGAATTTTGATATGTGAATTTTGACTGTCGTTTATTTTCGAATTTTTTGGCGGCTTGACTAATAGTTAATGGCATATTTTATTCATCTCCACGAACATTTCGGAGGGGACCAAAACCTGGTGATCCCCCCATTGGCTGCGGCCTTGTCTGAGAGAGCTACCTTGTATCTTTTACTAAAAGAGTGAATTCAGAATCTTATATTCCTATTTCGGGTTCATTTTTTCTCATTCTTCATGCATATGGCTTGCTATTTCATTTCTGTTCATTTCATCATTCATTTTAGAGAAATTTTGTATGTTCTTTAATATAGGTTCTATAATAAAATAACTTTAATGAAAAATAGGTACTCTGCGTAATATTTATTTATATATTTTGTTATTTAAAAAAAGTCTAAGAATTTTCCAAATGTTAAAAACATCGAGTTTTTTGCTCAAGTATAAATTTTATAATATTTTGAAAAGACAATTTTTTAAATTATTTTTTTAAATACGTGATTAATAATGATTCTCTACTTTTTTTCAAATAAGGTACCCTGGGGTAATAACGCCACGTTAAGGTTCTACCAATTTTCACGGCTCAGTTTTAGTTTGTATTTTTCAAACAAATATATGATTTGATACAGCAACTCATTGACTATCTATATAAAAAAATTATTTAACAGATATGTATTCATAAAATGTAATGGCGTGATTTCTTGACCAATGCTATTTGGCGTTATTACCCACCTATATGGGTAATAACGCCATGCAAACAAAACTATGAAATAAAATGGAATAATTGCATGTAGATTGTGCAATTGTAAAAATACAAACTCTACAAACTTAGAAATTGACAAATTGCATTCTAAGCTATTGAAAATGTTCAATTTTTTGTGAAAGTGTAAGAAAAATAAAGGTGTGGTGTGTGTGTGGGGGGGGGGGGGAAGGATGAGGCAAAAGAATATCAGAACGTGAGTTTCTCTTTGCTTAAAAAGGACAGCTTAAATAGAATTATTAGAAACATTGCATAGTTTTAACTGTGTTTCTTTGAATCAGTATTTAGGATGTAGCTCGAGCACTGTAGGGAATCAACCGGGGTATTAATGCCAAGGATTGGCGTTATTACCCCGTTATAGTTACTGCGCTGTACATTTTAAATTACAAATTATCTCGAGAAGATATCCAAAATCCTCAACAACATTTTGAAAGTCCATGAAATGTACTACAAATTTATGTAATTAACAAAGTATTTCCGGATAAAAAAAAACAGTCTTCACATCACAAAACGTATCTCGCAAATTTTAGATCAAGCGTTAATTTTAGTTGCTTGTAAGAACAATAAGATCTAAAAATGAAACAAATTAACTTGAAGCTGTTTTTTGCGATTTATATGACTCAAAACCCTTCTGCACAGAGCACATGGGTGTCATTTACTAGATTATTTCCTAATTATGCAAAATATTAGCGCTTGGCGTTATTACACCAGACCACCTTAGTTTAAATTGTAAATTATTGGAGTTTAAATTGATTTCTTCATAAATAACTAATACCTTTTAACAAAATCCCATCTTTAAATCTATTTAGTATATTGTTGTTGATAATATATGCAAAAAAAATATGTGTAGTTTTTTTTTTTTTTTTTTTAATTAGTAAATCGGATTAAAAACCGGATATTTTTAAAATTAAAAGGAAAAAAAAAGCTACGTCATTGTTAAATGTCATTTACTCCGCAAAGTGATTAAGAAAAAAAAAATATATTTTTTAAATTGCCTTTATGCTAAATACGTCATACAACCTGCCGATCTCCATACGTATATACAGCCTTTGCTTCCTTTACATTTACATATGTACTATATACATTTTATATTTTTAGAATGCAATTAAAATACTTTCAATGTATCTTATATTACACACAAATCCTGACATAAAACTTTGGATACAGAGTGTGGATACAATAAAATGTTTATTGCCACCCTTTTTACAACAAATGAAAGTAAAAGCGATTAATGAAAATTTTTCCGTAATCTTAATCCCATCCAGTGACGGCCAGGAAGAGTGATGAGCAGTGTTCTCGTTGACATTTGACCAACATTAGTAATTTGGCTAATTAAAAATAAAAAACATTCGCCAAATGAAAAAAGTATTAGCAAAATAGATTCGTGGTGTAGCACTAAAAAAATTACTTTTAATCCTTTATTGTACCCACTTTTTTTTTCAATATGTTCTAAAATAACCTAAGTTTTTTATAACTGCGACAACGATTGTTATTAATTTAATTTCAACTATCTGCTACAAATATATTAAATATATATATATATATATGCATATGTATACAAAACGAAAAAAATAAAGAAAAGAAGAGCAGAAATTGAGCACTAGCAATTTGGCGAATCTAATTGCTTGTTTACTCGCCAAATGAAGAATTTAGTCGCAATTTGGTGTAATGGCGAGCAATAGCGAGAACCCTGATGATGGGTCTCTCTCGGTCTACTCTCGAAATCCGCGCCTAGAATTTCTAGCCACTACGACGAAAACATTGTTATTTTATTTTGATTCATCCTTTGAATAAATAAATAAATAAAAATAAATAAAAAATAATAAACTGTGGGATCTAACGAAAATTGCCCTCTTGCCCACAGCTCATTGTGTTAGTCCCTAGATGGACATATTTTAATAAAGATATATGTTTATTTATTCTTCGATGAAAATATGGGTCCCAAAGGTGTTATGTCCTGGGTATTTTTTATAAGAATACCCAACCATGTTCACAATATAAATTCTACAACAATGGATCGCATGCTGCTTTTAGTAGCTTTACAGAACCTTTTTTTTTTCAATAATAAAACTATAAGCAACTTAAAAATACACTAAAATTGTTGTTTTTAATATTCTTTTAATAATAACTAAAAATATTTTAAGTTCATATTTATTTATTTGTTGAGTTTTTGAGTACCGTAAGATTAAAGAGCGAACTGAAAGACGAAAATAGTACTATTTAAAGACTTCCCGGTAGACACAGGCCCCTGCCGAGCATGTGTTCCAGTTTCATCTCTCATTTCATCGCTGCGATATTGCACAGCGAGTATTATGAAAGGAGAGAGATCTTATGCAATAAAAATGATCAAAAAACGACTTCCTGACGAAGAATAAGTTGCAATAGATGTTAAGTATTTCTTTTACGTGAAACTTAAGAAGGAAATCTCCTAGAGATTTCTTCATAGAAACTTGTTTCATTTTACAAGTGACAAATTTTAGTTTATTACGGGTGTAATCCAAACTGCTTATTTTCTGATTTTTTTTATTTCATTTTTCCTCTCAAATGCATCAAATTGGAAAATTCTCTTACTTAGAAACTACATAATATGCCATGTTTGTCAACTTTTTAATAAATGCAGAAAATAATTCAAAAAATATTGTCAAAGTTGGCGTTTTATGCCGAATTTTCCGAAGCGGATGATCTAGTAATGAAAAATAAAGATCATCCTGAGAAAATAATTGTTTATAAATCAAATTCAAATTAATTGAGAAAAAAAAATGAAATCACACGGCATTTTGTATATCTCTTTCAATATTACCTCAGCAAGTTTCATGTTTTTTCTCTAAAAAATGAGTCTGAAAATGTATCAGAAAATTTTGAGCTGTTAAGTGTGGAAAAGTATTTTTTCGAATACTACCTTACAGTGAATCTTCCATTTAACGAAATCGCGTCGTTATTTTTAAACATTTCGATATAAAGAAAACTTTTTAAATAAAAATCAACTCAAGTTCGTGATGTTTGTATAATGAAAGACACATTGTATGGAAATATTGGAAAACTTTATTTTAGTTCGAGCTATAACTTTTTTTTAATGTAATGTAGACAGATGAGAAAACTTTTATTAGAATAATATCTAAAAAAACACATAATAAAGAGACGTAAACAAAAACTGAAGCGTAGCGTAACCTTTCTCTTTATTCTTAGTATTCGAAATCCTTAACTTTAAAACAGTCTGCAATATTACCTATTACTTAAGGTTTCTTATAAAAAATACATTGTTTATAGAAAAAATTCCCTCATTTGTAAATATCCGAACAACTCATTTGTAAAATTTTCGTGAAACTGAAACCATCTTCTTATTGTATCAAAGGCTTTTAGCATTTTATTATTATTATTATTCTGAATGCAGATAAAGTAAATAAATAATTTCACTTTCATGATCAATTTATTCATCCATCGAAACATCAACTTCTTCGTTTGTATTTTTGTGTATGATCTAAAGTGGAATAAACTTCTTTATTCGAGCAACCAACACCAAAAGCGGTTCCGTTCTCAGTGGCAAATGATGACTAGTGCTGCTGCTGTTTCCGTAGTTAAGGCTGATTTCATATCCAAACTGGCTACTTTCTGTTACATATATTTTAAATTATTTTTTGTTGGCAAATGGATAGAATCGACATCACAGACAGAAACTTTGTGATCGAATTGTTTTTCCATTTTGTCTGCAAAGGCAGAAGATTGCTTTGAAAATGTTGTCAAGTTTAACATTTTGAACAAAATTTCTGGACGCAACAGCGCATTAATGAGAAAAACTGATGTTGTGAGACAATTGTCGCTTATAACTCAAGTTGGGATTCATTTTTATCGCACTACCCCTCTCCCCCCCCCCAAAAAAAAAAAAAAACAAAAAAAAAAAAACAAATAAATACTTTTCCAGTAAAAATCGCTTAAAAAATCGTTTAATAAAACCTGCAGCTGTTATGTTTCGACTTTTAAAAATGAATCAGCCGTTCAGATTTTTTAAAACTCAATTTTAAACTAGTTATTTGTTATTCATTCTTGAACTCATTTCTATTCGTAAATATATGAAATTAGAAGTAGTCTTATTAGAAAACTATGAAATACGGCAATTTGTTTTCGGCTGATAGTCCATAACTAAATTAAAGCATTTGTCAATAAATAAATAAAATAATAAAAAATATATAATGAAACACAGATTTAGCAGACATATAATTGAACTAAGCATATAAATCACTGAAGTTATTAAAACCAAAAGGGCTGCTATAAGTAGCAAAATATGTGTTAATTACTTCGGATGTTAACTCGTATCATGCGGCTAATACTAACGCGTCGCTTCTAATGAACTTTAAAACTTCATATTTAAATACATTCTTGATATTTTTATAGATGTAAAAGTGCTTTTTGGTGTTGTTAGAGAGCAATATAAAAAATGTATTAAATCTATAAAACCTCTTAGAATTTATAGTAAAAGAAGATGATTTGTGCCTAGATTCTGTAATCCCAAAAATTTAGGTGGATACCCTTGTAATAATAATAAAACATTGCACTTATAAAGTGTAATTTCTGTAGAAGTGATTCTTTCACGAAAAAAACCACTTGCATCAATCATAAATCTTGCATATCATAAGGAATGTCCACGTTTCTTATCCCTCATAGCATGCATGGTCACAGTGACGTCATTGTGAGTCACTTTGGTCACATCACATCTGTGACGAAAATGCCACCACTCAGTGACGTCACATTGTGACTAAGATGTGACTTTCTAAAAAAATTTTCACAGTTCGTCACAATGTTAATGTCAAAGTAGTCACAAATGACACACTTTTCACAAATTGATCACATTGCGACGTCACAAAGGGGTCACAATGTGACGTCACAAAAAAACTCTAAAACGGCCATAACGACTTCACATTTTAGTCACTGTGACTTCACATCGACGTCACGTGACTTCACATCGACAATCGATGGTCACAAATTCACAATGTGACTTCACAACGACGTTGTAGTGACGTCAACATGTCTTACGGGTATAGAATATTTTCATACAATACCAGTTTTAACCTATAAACAAAAACATCTAAACGATACAACTTGTTACAATATTTTCTCTTAACTTCTTTGTCTGAAGCATTTATTTTAGATCGTCAGTATAAAATCTTCTTGAAATTTTGCAGTAATTAGCGTTTGAAGATAAACTGTACGCCATGTTTCATAATAGAGTTTGTATGGCGGTATTAATCTAACCTCTTTCTCAATATCGGAAAATTCAATTAGCGGACATTTCCCTTTATTGTTGGGAAGGGTTTTTTCGCTTTTAGCTTGCAACCTGAAATATGTGTTCAGAGAGGTCACTGATCTATTGGTGCGGAAATTCTCTTTCATCCACTGACCTATATTGACTCTATTGTTTTTGGTGAAATCGGCCACTTTAGAAGATACTTGAAAAGGAATGACTATTAAAAACAACATTCAGTACTATTGTTCGGTGAACAGGTGAAATAAATAATGTACGTTGAAGTGTGTATTATAAAGAATTTTTGGTTAGGTTATGTTCGGTATAGTTAGAAGAAACATGCACTTTATTTTTCCTTTTAAGTATTAGTTTACTAAAATCAAGTCAAAACAATTGTCTTAGTAGAATTTTGGAAAAACAGGTCACAAGTAAAAATTCTTAACTATTCTTGTTCGAGACGAATTCTATGTCGAAAGAGTTCAGTGGCGCCAGCTTTTGAAAAATATTGGGTTGGGTTAAAAATATTAGGTGGGCTCAAAAATATTTGTAAAATGGTGTGACCATTTTTTTTTTTCTTTGAGGGATTGACAGATGGTGAAAGATGAGAATTTTAAGTCAAGCTATCCTGTTTTAATAAATCTGAAATTTTATTAAATTAAATTCTCATGCGTTTTTTCTTATAAAGACAGTGATATTTATTGTAATGTCATGATATCATGAACATGACTAAAAATGAATTAGCAGAAAGTTAAATATGGAGCAAAACATTTCAGTCATTTGGGATTTATGGGTGTCAATCGGAGAATTAAAACACGTGGTCAACTGCAAAATAAATTTTATTGTAAGGAGAAAAATGAATAATAAAATGATAATGGAATAAATAACTAGAACAATGAAAATTGGATTCAAAATTATTGGGTGGGCTAGGGCCCACGGGCCCATATAAGTTGGTGTCACTGAAGGAGTTTATATATTCTAAGAAAAAAAAGTATTTTTACAGCGAAAAATAGACAAATGAACGTTTATCGCAGTGCTTTGCTTTGAGTTAAAGAGCACAGCTGTAATTTTTTTCTGCGTTTTCTGCTGTTAATTTTACAACATTACTACTTTTCGAATTTGACAGAAATGTTGTTAGCTTTATGGTCTCTTTTACTCTCATGTATATTTATCTGACATCATAAATAGTCATAAGTATTACAATACCTACAATGAACTAAAAGGGGATGTCATTCATTTTCATTTGTCTCATTATTTTCTGAAGTGATCATTGTTTGGTCATTCCACTGTGTATTACCGTGGCTATTGCAATCTCACGAGTCCCTAGTCTCTAGATGACTTTCAAATGAAGTCGCTTTGTCACTCTCTTGTGATACCCTCATTTGGAAACTCCCTTTGAAGTCCCCATGATAATTGCTTTAGTCCTAGTGATGGCAAAATTACATTATCAGATGTCACAAAGGAGCACACTCATAGTGACTTCACAACAGAATCTCTATATGCGCCGATCATCCGAGAGTTCCCATATGACTTTATTGTGGCATTCTTTCATGAATCATCACATTTTAATGCCCTTTTTGATTTCACAATGGAATCTTCAAATTTCAGTCGCACGAGAATCAGAAAATGACTTAACTATTTCGTCACCTGAAGATCGTCACAAAGTAACAGTCATAGTGACATCTAAACTAATTAGTGATCACTTGATGAAAACTAAGTAATTTAGCTAAATGACGGTCACTAAATGACAATCACTTGAAAAGGATATTAAAGGGAATGAAAAAGCAACATTTTGGTACATACACTACTGTGCGAATTAATTGGGACAAACATGTTTTTTAAGAAAATTATTCTTTTCTCGGGGATTTTCTGCCTCAAACCATTTGTAACTGTACTTTCTTACAACGCGCCACTGCTGTTGACTAGTCTAAACCGGTTTGATCACGTGATCATGGCATGTCGGAAATATTTCCCTTCAGTTGCGCTTCAGTTGCTGTAAGGAGTGGTCGATTGTGTGAATTGTTTGCTTCGGATGCGCATTTAAAAAATGGATATCACTCTCAGGAAAAGGACAAGAATTGTTACCCTTAGACAGCATACCTTTATGACTGTGAGGATATTACGGCAGCAGTTGGAGTTGGCAAATCCAGTGTTTCTAGGATTATTAATCAGCAAAAGGATTTTGGGATATTGTCTCCAAATCGAAAGAGTAAATGTGGACGCAAACGCAAGACCACACCTCGAACAGACAAATTTCTTGTAAGAAATAGCATCCTCGCAAAACAAGTACATATCTTCAGAGAGAATTATTAGCTATTGGTGTTAGGGTGGATTCATCGACAGTTCAACGAAGGTTTATCGAAGCTGGGAGATTTGCAAGAAAACCAATCAAAAAACAATTATTAACCCGTGCAATGAAGAAAAAACGTTTGGATTGGGCCAGGAAATATCAATCCTGGACTAGCACAAGACTGGAAAAATGTATTCAGCGACGAAACGCATTTTTTTTTTTTTTTTTTTTTTTTTTTTTTTTTGTACAAGGGTTTCAACCAAGATTTGTCAGGCGAACTGATGGAGAAAACATACATCCTACACAAACAGTTAAGCATCCTCAGAAACACATGTATTGGGGTTATTTTACTTCTGGAGGACCTGGCAGCTTAGAGCCAGTTGAAGGAATCACGAACTCTAAAAAATAGATCTCTGTAATAGAAAAAAAATGTGCCTATGATGCAAACATTCGCTGGTATCTTTCAACAAGATCTTGCTCCATGCCACACTTCTAAGCTAACAAATACTTTTTTTCCAAGAACAGAAATTCACGATTTTGGATTGGCCCGCTAATTTTCCGGATTTAAATCCCATCGAAAATTTGTACAGCATTGTAAAGAGACGTGTGACTAAAATGGACTGCTCAACAAAGAAAAGAATGATTGAGAATGTTATAAAAGTTTGGTTTCGTGATGACGAGATCCAGGGCCGTAACTACCGCCGGGGCAGCCGGGGCACTGCCCCGGGGCCTCCAAGCCTGAGGGGCCCCAAACTGATAGTTAAAAAAACTATTGATTTTAGTTTCTAGTCTAAGTTCCTATAAAATGCCCAGCACATACCTAAAAGTTAGTAATAAAAAAAAAATCAAAATGCTAGAATAGGTGTTTTTGTTTGTCTGTCAATACACTCCTTACGCTTCGCATGCAAAAGGAGTTCTACCAGCAAACAGCAAAATGTCGAGTCGAATGTGTCATGTTGCGCCAGCATGTTTGCTGATCCCACCGAAGCTAGTATAAGGAAGAAAATATGGACTTCTAGCGACTGAATAATATAAAAAGCATCTAAATTCTAGAAAATCCTTCTTCTTATCTATACTAATAAGTTAACAAAACGCTCTGTTTGTGTATGTCTGCGTATGTATGTGTGAGTGTGTGACTGCGATGATTAGCAAAATCTACCTCACATAGAAGTCTGAAATTTTAGGTGAAGATAGTCCAGGACAGGTCCTGATGCACCTGAGGCTCAGACTTTTAATATTTTAAGGGCCAGGGCCCTGGGCCCCTTACAATTTTTATGCTCCAAATAATAAACTGCTTCCATTAATTTCGATCTTCATTTTTGGGATACCTGTTCCATTTAGATATTTTCAAATTCTTACATTCCATATAAGACACTGGGGCCCCCTAGATAATCATAGGGCCGACCCAGGGCCCCTTGATCTTTTTCTGCGCTAAAAATTTTTCACTCCCTAAATTTCTCACCTTCTTAGTGCAAATTTTTAAAGCTGAATCTTGGACTCTTATGTCAGGACCAACACCCTGATATTTTTATTCGGGCCCTGGGACCCTTTTTTTAACGCTTACCCAAACAATTGATCCATTTTTAAAAATATTATTCTTACAAATAATTCATACTCTATGCTTAATTTTGACTAATTAAAGATCTAAAGCATTATGTACTAAAACATTTTAACATGTTTTCATGTTAGAGCCCTCATTGTATTTGTCAGTTGGCACCTATGGGACCCTCTATCATAGCTCCCTTAAAAATGGTCGGATTTACTAGCTTTTTTTTAACAACTTTTAGGTCCTCCAACTACGACATGAAAAACAACAAAATTTTTTTAGACGTCAGCTACCACTATTTATGAATATTAATCACTTTTTTGGAGCCCTTGGTGCAGCTTCTTTAAAAATGATCCAAATTGCTTTCAATTTTATTCAACATAGTTTTAGCGTCTTCCCATTATTTTAATAACTACACCAAATATTTTTATACGCAACTACATGCGAAATAATTTCCTGGCCCTTTGGGGCCCGGTACAGGCCCCCTTGAAGTTTTTGTAATAATAAATTGTCAATAAATTGCTTCCTTTTAATCTGATCTTCATTTAAATATTTTAATGTTTTGACATTCTATACAAGACACTGTGTTCCCCTGTGGAATCATAGGGTCCAGCCCAGGACCCCTCAACATTTTGTGAAATAAACATATTTCACTTCCTATATTTCTGATCTTCTTAGTGCAAAATTTTAAAGTTGCCTGGGGCTCTTCTTTCAGGACCAATCCAGAAAACCTGATGTTTTTATTCGGACCCTAGGGTCCCTTTTTAAACATTTGCCCAATCAATTGGTGCATTTAAAAAATTATATCATTCCAAAGAATAGTTCCTACTATATGCTTAATTTTGACTAATTAAAGATCTAAAGCGCTATGTACTAAAATATTTTAACATGGTTTCATATTAGAGCCCTGGTTTTACTGTCAGTTGGTCCCTACAGGGCCCCATATTATAGCTCCCTTAAAAATGGTCCAATTCACTAGCTTTTTTTTCTATCAATTTTTTATGTCCTCTCTCTACCTATTACATGAACGACAAAAGAATTTCTCTGACTTCAACTACCATTAATTTTGTTTGTCAATTGCTTTCTTGAGGCCCTTGATGCAGCTTCTTTAAACATGAACCAAATTGCTTTCAATTTTATTTAACATAGTTATAGCATCTTTCCATCATTTTAATAACTACAAAAAATATCATTATACCCAACTACATGCAAAATAAATTCCTGGCCCTTGGGGCCCGTTGAAGTTTTTGTAATAATAAATTGTTAATAAATTGTTTCCTTTTAATCCGATCTTCATTTTTAGGATTCTTTATTCATTTAGATATTTTAATGTTTTGACATTTCATATAAGACACTTTGGCCTCCTGTGGAATCATAGGGCTCAGTCTAGGGCCCCTGAACATTTTGTGAGGCAAACATAGTTCACTCTTTAAATTTATCCCCTTCTCAGTGCAAAATTTTTAAATTTGAGTCTTGGACTCTTCTTTCAGGGACAAGATTCTCATATTTTCATCCGCGGCTAGGACCCTTTTTTTAAACATATTCCGAATCAATTTGTGCACTTCGATAAAATATTATTAAAATGAATAATTCATACCCTATGATTAATTTTGACTAATTGTAGATCTAAAGAGCTAAGTACTAAGATATTTTAACATGTTTTCCTGTTAGGGCCCTCTTTTTAACTGTCAGTTGTCCTTTTTGGGCCCTTATTGTAAATCCCTTTAAAATAGTTCAATTAACTCCTTTTTTTAAACAACTTCTTAAATCCATCAGCTACTAAGAAACCGCCATAGTCTCGCTACCACCAATTTTGAATATTAATCGCGTTCTTGGGGCCGTTGGTGCAATTTCTTTAAAAATGATCCGGATTGCTTGCAATTTTCTTTCACATTGCTTTAGCGTCCTCCCATTACTTTAATAACTACAAAAAATATTTTATACCCAACTACATGCGAAATAAGTTCCTGGCCCCTTGAAGATTTTGTACCATAAATTGCTATTAAACTACCCTCTCTTTATCCAATCTTCATTTTTGGAACTATTTTTTCACTTAGTTATTCCCATGTTCTTACATTCCATTTAAAAGCCTGAGACTCCCTATGGTCTCGGCTCAGGCACCTTGAAATTTTTGTTCTCCATGCATATTTTACCCACTTATTATCAAAACTTCTCAATGCATAAATTTAAAGTTAAATTTTGGACTCTTATTTCAGGACCTACACCCTGATGTTTTTATTGAGGTCCAAAGGCCTTTTTTAAAGCATTTACTCATTTTTTTATGCATTTCTTTAAAATATTATTTAACGAATAATTCATATCCTATGCTTAATTTTGACTAATTGTAGATCTAAAGTGTTAATTGTTTGATTAAGGGTGTTCTTAACTGCTACGCTCAACAAGCGAAAAACGTTTTGACACATTTACAAACTCATTTTTTAATAGAAATAAATAAAATTGGAATGTCTGACTATGGAAGCGATTTCGAATTGAACCATTTTATGATAGTTAAATTACCCATCGAGTTATAAGCTATTTCGATATCTTGATCACCCGTTTTTCCCCTGCTTTTCGACCGGTTTTTCTGCTTTCGTCGGGAAATGTACTCAAAAGTGTCAACTTTGAAGGCTTGTTATGAAAAATCTATTGTATTTTTAAAAAAAAACAGAAAATTGAGTGCAATTAGACAGTTTCTGAATAATAACACCTGCTATTTTCATGCATTTCCGAACAAAAATAAATTGAAGCATGTGTCACAAAGTTGCCCTTTCTGATTTAAGAACATCCTTAAGGTTATCATAACGTGTCCCAGTCAATGCCGGATGGGTCAACTAGTCTATTAATAAATACATAAAATCGAAAAATAATTATCACAATCCATCTTTCAAAAGGTTTTTAAACAGAAACGCATGATTAAGTTACATATACTCAAAAATGAACCTAAATAAAATGCTCTTTAATGTATTCAACCAATCAGAAGTCCGTATTTTCTTCCCTATGCTAACTTCAGTGGGATCGGCAAAAATGGCGTCGCCGCCAAGTGCCTGCCGAGTAGAGTTGTCCAATTCTACATTTTTTAGTCATTTTTGGACTTATCATATTTGGACTATGTACATTTAAACAACGGTGTGCGAGAAAAGAAACTATGCCCAGGGCAAAGTTTCAATTTGCCCTCCCTGGGGCCCCCCCCCCCGGAGGTTTTGCCCCGGGGCCCCCAAGTTTATAGTTACGGCCCTGACGAGATCAAAACCATATGTTCTAATCTAGTGGAATCCATGCCAAAACGTGTACAGGATCTCATTCAAGCTAGAGGAGGACATATTTCGTATTGCTATACAAAGCATGTAAGTTAACCTTTACAAATTAAACAACATTTGTAAAAAATTTTATGTTTGTCCCAATTAATTCGCACAGTAGTGCAGTTATAATAGTGACGCATTTGTGACCATTTTTAATCTGAAAATGACATAATATCGACTTGCTATCAGTAAGGATAGCATCTATTTACTGCAACTGAAATATATATCATTTTCCTTTGAGTACTCATAAATAATATTTTATTTCGACTTTATTGTTCGAAAATTAGGATTTTGTGTTTGTTGCTGAACTTTTGGATGCCAGTGTAGTTAAAATTATTTAAAATAAATCTAATCACATTTGAGTCTTGCTCTAATTTTACATCAACCCATAATAGAAATTGATATACAATTATTTAAATCTTGTTAATATAATACAAAAAGTAAGTTCTGAAAAAATTGGCAACCAGAAAATTTTCCATTTTGAAAACATGTACGAGAAGAGCTAGTCAAAGGCCTAACCGAAAAATTTAGTCTATGCTATTATGATAGAACGCGCTATGGAATTTACTTTCAATATCTTAAAATGTGCATAAGCAAAGTTCTTCTTCATATCGCTTCTAAGTAAAGAAAATGATTTAATTTTCGTTTTGGAATAACTTTAGCTATTATGTATTTTCTACATTTTTATCTGCAACAATTTTTCAGTTTATCGAGAAAATGGTGGATGATACAGGTATAAAAAAGAATAAATCTATATTAACCCCTCGCGTCGAGCGTCCTTCACAAAAATTCTAATTTTTTATCATCGGTATTACAAAAAATGAATTTCAATTTGATTTCACCTCTGAAAGTTTTTGATTAAACGAGATAAAATTTGCTCTTTAAAATTATTGCTAGGAATAATCATGGACATTAAGTTTATTTGTGTCTAAAAATTTTGCCTTATTTATAACATAAGGTATTTTTCGTTTTCGAGAGCTTAAGAATGGTAAATCTTTTCTTAATAAACTTCTGCGTTATAAATTTAATATAATCTACATGTTTCAAATTCAAACCCAAGAGTGTTGTAGGGCGAATTGAGACTGTTCTCAAATTTATAATAGGTACTTTATAAAACATTTTTAAATTAATTTTTGCTCATAAAAGTATCAAATTGGCCGATGTTCTTATTAAAAAACTATGTAATCATTTTTTTTAGATTTTTCTATAAATTCAAAAGATTTCTCTGAAAATGCTTTAACAGTTGACGTTTTTAACAGAATTTCAGGACACGACAGCGCAGGAAAGGAAAAAACTGACATCCTGAGAAAACAATCATTCATAACTCAAGATGTAAATTACTTATCGAAAAATAAAGTAACAACTCGATTATAAATGACTTCAATAATCATGCCAGAAATTTTCATGTTTTTTAGCTTAAAAAGAGATCAGAAAGTTTCTTGCTGTAGAACTGAAAAAAAAAGGATTTATTTGTTTATCTTAAGAACCGCCATAAGTCTAAGAACTGCTTTATTCTTTTTTTTACTATTTTATGCTTTGTCACACTTCTTTTCATCAGGGGGCAATTTATACCCAAATTAGTCAAAAAATAGATTTTCGTTTTTTAACATTAAATGCAAGCATGTTAAATTGTGAATATTTTAACACCTCCATTTTATACATATGGCAATTATACCGCGAAATATTGTGAATTTTTTTACCCCAGCGTAATTACCCGTACAAATTAAAACTTTAAATGGCTTTGTCTTCATATTTTATATTTTCGACACTTTCATGCTTTAAAAATGCAATCTGTTTTTATTTTATTTTACTTTATTTTATTTATTTTTTTTAGTATTTGAGAAATAGATTTAAAATATTTTGTATATGTTTTTTTTAATTATATATGGGTTAAATCTGCGCATGATTTTTGTTAGCCTTTAGGTTTTTGTAATTTTTTTAAAACATAAAAGTATATGAAGCTGTGTTTTTTTCACGAGATATATCGGTAAACAAATTCTATTAAATGTAACAATAGCTGTATATAATAAAAATCCATGCGCGGTCTTGTGGAATACACACTTAAAAATCTTTAGAAAAATTAGACAAAAAATCTTTAAAAAAAAACTGTAGAGATTTTTAAAAATTAAATTAATAAAAATAATTTAAATTAAATATGCAGTCAATTTTTGAAACGTACATTTAGTTGAATATTAAATTGCCGTGAGTTTACCATTTAAACCATACTTAAAGAAAAAAAAAATGAAAAATTATATTGTCCTTTTAAAAAAAGTGTAATATTGAATATGTAAAAGGTAAATAAATGAAAAAGATCTGTCATAAATTAATAATAAATAATAATAATATTTATAATTTTATGTAACTTACATAATATATGTAATACAGATAAAATATCAACCTTAGAATACCTTTTATTATAATAATGATATTTAAGTATCTTTTAATTATAGTTGCTGTTTAAACAAGCAACTCCTAAGATTAAGGATACATTAATTAATTATAACAAAGACACATTAGCCTAATTGTATAAGGCTACTTTTCAAAATTAAAACATTTAAACCGGAGGAAGAATTAATCAATATTATTTATCTATACCATAAATGTTGTTTCTTATCTTTTTTTTCCCGCTGTCACATTTCTGTAACAAACACTGTATTAGCATCTCTATTTGCGTGTAAGCACATTTATTTTATATCTACGTTACTTTGTATCTTTTTGTGTAACAATCAGTCAAGTTGACAATTTTGTCCCACTTAAAATAATTATTTATTGATAACAGTTGTTTGCCTATGCAAATTAATAAATGTTCTTGTATATCTTGCGGGACAGAATTAACCGACTTGATCTTTTTGAAAACAACGAAGAAGGTATTTTACAAAAAGCTCATTAGAAATATATCAGAGGAGACCAAATCAATTTGATATTAACTTTGTAAAGAAGACCTTAGTATGCAAAGGAAGTACCCTTAAGTATTAGACGTTCATATGACATAGTCAAAGGTTGTAGTTTGACCTGGTCGTCACTAATTATGTCAAAATCAGCATTTTAGGAACTTAGTCCTATTTATAATATCATCTTTTGGAGATTAGTGCCATTATGTTGCACAGGATATTGTCTAGTTCTTCATTTGACCTTTTTATCTGAAAAATTGCTTTTCAAATTTTCAACATTGCCGAAAACGTTTAGACAGTAAACTTTCCATTATCCGTCACTCCATTAACCGTCATGTCCCTTCTTCTTTATTATTATTATTTTTTTTTTATCAGAATAGAACACTGTCATAACATTGTTGATATCACACAAGAAGATAAATTATCTAGTGATGATTTGCAGATATTGACCTTACTGTGAAAGGTACCATATTTAAAAACATTTCAGCGGATAAAAGCACAGACAGGCTAGACCACTGGTACTTTTATTGACTATGCCCCACAAAATCATCAATAAAATCACAATGTTCTTCCTGTAACGCTGTAAACATTGCCTGTTATTATTTAAAAATTTAACTCTGTACACACAACGGAAACATAATAGAGCCTTAACTATTCATTCCACATTCTTTAACTTATCAAAGAAATGATTTTTTTTAATTTTTTAATTTTTTAATTCATTTTTTTTTTTTTTTTTTTTTTTTTTTTTGGAAGGGGGGGTTGATTATAAATGTGTTTAATTCTATACATGCAAGTCTGAATAATTTTACCTTAGTGGTAAAAAGAATTTTATTGTACTATCTCATTTCAATGCTAAAGAAAAATGTTATACGATCTGTATTTTTTCCTTATAGGTAGTCTTGAAGGTAGGCTTATATTTTGAGATTGAAATTGATAACTTTCACACAATTTATAATTAATTTTTCTGACTTATTAATAATTGCTAGAAAAGCTTTGAGCTCTAAAGTTTCTTTCCATTCATAGCACAATACACAAGACTCATTTCAAAATTCTCATTTTTATTAATTTTACATAGCCATTTTTTCACATCACGACAGATTTTTCTCTCTTGTTTCTGCAAATATCGTTATCTGCCATGTATTATCTTATTTTTAAATTTTTAAATGTGTATGTCGTCATGTAAATTTATTTACTGTATAGGATAGCTACACTAGTGTCTTAGATATATTTATTTACTCATTTCTTTTTCTAATGCTATTAAGGTTTTATGTATCTTAAAATTGATAGTAGCACGTTTAGATATTTCACACATTTTTTAGGTTAACTATATTCAAGACTGCCAGATTTTTTTTTAATAGTTTAATGCGAAAAAGTTTTTTTGTGTGACATATAGCGAATACACTAAGAATGCTCATTCAATAACAATTGAAAATGTTACAAAGAATTGAATCATGTACATAATTCACAGAATCAACACTTTTAATAAATTTAAAAAAAAATTATTCACAAGTAGACAAATTTTTATGGATTTTGGGGGGCTTGTTGTAGAGTTTGGACTTCAATCTTTATAAATATCGAGTAATTTTTATAATTAATGAATAATAAAATTAATAATAACTGAAAAACTGTTCCTGACTTTATTGTTTTAGAAAGAAACAAGGTTAGGGTTATTTAATTTGAACAAAACTGTCATATTAAACATATTTATAATCAAAATTAATGAAGATAATATTTATAGAAACATTTTTATGTTTTTATATAATTATGGTGCGTAAACATATTCTTCATTATTCATAACTGGATTATCTTCAACATTAGCAGTTGGCTAGCTAAATATATTCTGATATAATGGCATTATGCTCTTTCAGAATGCTATACTAAACTATTACTATTTGACACTTTCGATGCTTAGGCTTTGGCTGACGGAAGTGGCACAGGGATTGGAAGTTTTTCGTCAAGATAAATGAATCTTTAACGATTCATCAATAAATTCCTCTGTTATGATAGAGCATTTTTTACCAGAATCATAGTGAAATCTCTTGCATAAATGCTTAATGAGAAGTAATTGCTTAATATGTGATTCAATATTATTTTAAATATAATGAAACAGCATAAAGAAAACCTCATTGGCACCCTTGTAAGCATTGCCTTTGTGATGTAATTTAAAATATAAATTTACTTAATTTAAGATTTTTTTTTTTTTGTACCAAAACAATTATTCCATAGTTGCCATAAATCAAAATGTTTTGCATTTGTATGTGTAGTAGCGGTAGATTTTAGATAAAATGAAATGTTATGGCTGTAACGTGATCTGCCATTGCATGCAAAATTCCCTTAAGTCATTGACTTATGTCGTTTAAGTAATGAGCGAAAATTTAAAGGTATTGTTTGAAATACATAGGCATATTTATTGGTTTTGTAATACGTGAAATGCATTTGGAGATTGTTACTAAATTAACTTCACAAGCCTTCAAAGAAACTTTAAAGAGATTTTTTGCTAAGAGAGGTAAAATTGCTTGTCTTTTTTTCTGATAATGCTCAAAATTTTGTAGGCAGTAATAATGAACTCAAACGGTTACATAATTTAGTTATAATTCCTGACGATAATTCATCTGGATACTTGAGCATGAGCAGTGAGGGTGTTAATTGGAAATTTATTCCACTAAGGACTCCAAATTTTCGAAGTCTTTGGGAAGTAGGCGTCAAATCTTTCAATTTATCATCCGAAGCGTGTGAGGGGAAATGCAAAATTAATTTATGAGGGATTTTTGCCAGTAGTAATACAAATTGAAGGAATCCTAAATTCGCGTGCTTTTGTGCCTTTCCCATCTGATCCAGATCATTTGAATGCTTTGACTCCTGGTCACTATAGGAAGGCCAATCAACTCTAATGTTGAATCTGAAATAATTAATGTTCATGATTTTAAACTAAAATTACGAGAAAAGAGATAAATTTTTGCATCATTTAAAACAAATTTAATTTGAGTATTAGATGTCATGAATGTACATCACTACATAATGAATGCAGAATTTTAAATGTTTGAGAAAAAAATGTTAAAAAAAAATGATTTAGTAATTATAAGGGAGCGCAACGTTGCTATTTGCAATTAGCCTGTAGGTAGAATTGTAGAGTTATTTCCAGGTAATGATGGAATCATCAGAGTTATGAGCATAAAAACCTAACGATGGTTTTTTAAGAGACCAATATCTCAAATATGTTTGTTACCCATTGAAAAATTATTATTATATTTTTTAATTATTAATTTACTGGTGCATGCTGTATTATTTGTTTAAAATTTCAGATATAATAATGTATTGTAATTGTGGTTGAATAAAAATCATTCGACGGCGGTCGGTATGTTCTGTCTTATTTATACTTTGTAATTTTAGCAATGACTTTTATCGCCTGAGTTTGTTTATACGAGTTAATAGAATGATTTTAGAAAAACATAGCCATGAATGGCAGAGTTGTGATTTAGTTAAAAAAAAACTACAGTTCATTAGATATTTAATCTATATTCTGTTGAGTATGTAAGTGTTTAATATGAGCTATCAACACGTACTATAACGAAGTTTTAGAAATATTCAGATCTTGGCGTAATAGTATACAGAAATTCAGATACAGTACAGTATCCTAAATCATTTGTGTGACTCTTTAAATACTATTTGCTTTCCACTTTACAGGAAATAGCTTGTAGTAAACATCAAAAACGTTAATAAAGATCATAAAATATGAAACAGTTTGATATAATTAAAACGTGCCCCAAACAATGCTTCCCCCTTTACCATTATCTAACGAAATACTTTTATCCGGCCCTGTAATTTAATAACAAATATTCTTTGCGCCACAGATTGTACAGAATGTATATTTTCGGATATACTTCATAGATGCAAATCAGTTTTGTTATGTTCGAACGAGTGCAACATCACCAATATGCACTTGGAGCTTTTTATTCCCATTGGCCGTAATGTAACGGAATATTTTTATTGTTTCTGTAATTGAACTATACATCCGATTTTCATAAAATTTGAAATGTCACGTCAAAATTATGCGACAAGTATATATTTTAAATTTCAAAGGATTCGGTTGGGTAGTTTTTGCGTTGTTATATGCGGACAGACAGACACACATGCGGACTGAAGGACGATTATATAGGTGCTACGTATTTATATAATTACGAACGCGCTTAATAACGCCGAAATTTTATCACCGACCACCTCCTTGAAATAGGTAAGTCAGATTTTTATGGCAGCATATAGTTTGTTATGCCAAGTTTATCTAAAAGAGCCCAAAATTTTCCGTAAAATGCTCTACAGGGAAAGTCTCCATACTGGGCATACTCAAAATGTTTTGGAAAAAAAAGAAAAAAAACCTAAACTAATTATGTGTGTAATGACGGATTAGTCAAATTTAGTTTTGGAATTATTGGACAAAGTTTGAAAAAAATACTTTTGAATATTTGCCGTGAAAAGACGAAAGCATCACGCTATTTGGCGAGCAACACTTTTCCTCGCCAAAAGCAAACGATTTTAATATAACTTAAATCTTTTTGTTAATGGATTTTTAGAATACGTGAAAAATGGTACTTAATGAATTTAAACTTAAACAATGAGAGAATTTCATTTACATATATATACATATATATACTTGTTTTACAATATATACTTGCAATTATTTAATTTATCACTGAAAAAAAATATTTTCATACATAAAAAAAAATCATATTGAAAAAAATACTTTCATACATTTAAGCATATTCAAAAATAAAAGCCGGATAAAGTCGTTTTCACATCAAACAAAATTGAATCGACAATACTGAAACAATTTTAATTAAATTAAATTTTCAATTTCTTTTTAAATCGTAATTTTTTATAGTTAAATTTCAATATAAATACATATAAACATTGATATGACAAAATTATATTTAAATCTTAGTAAAATCGATAAAAATAAAATTATTTAAGTTAAATTTACTTAAACAAGTTCAACATGTAACTTTTTACAGTAAAGTGTATTTGACATGAAAAAGTATATATTTTTTAATTGTATATCATCGCCAACTGATGAAAAATCACCAAATAACGAAATTTTCATTGATTTTTTTTTTTTTTTTTTTTTTTTTTACGGACATTTTATCAAAGTTCCGCCAAAATTTTTAAATAAATATATGTATCCACATCAGAAGAACATTCTGTAATTTTTTCATATTTTTCGGAATATGTCCGTATGGAGACCTTCCTTGTAAGAGTGACCAATATCCGCGAGGATGGTAAAACATTATAACTTTTGAATAATAGTTAATTCAATTAAGCATATTTTGGCATGTGAAACCTAATCATGCCTATCTCATTTTGTTCGCATGACTTCTTACAGTAGCTAGAAGTGGAATACAGGGGGGCTCAAGAGAATGTAGGGGGACTCATAATTTTTTTTCTCTCTCTCTGACGCAGAAAAATAAATTAGTGCATATTCATATTGTAGGTACTATGTTTCTTATTAAACTGTTGTAATAACTTCATTTTATGTTAAGAAAAGTATATGATGATGAAAATTTTGAGTGTATAATTGGTGCAAAATTAAACATCATGTTAGCTTCATATATACAAATAGGATGAGGGAGTGTTGAAATACTTATTTTAGATACGATATAGTAATTCTGCAAAACTGTGAAAGGTTCTTAAAACTAAATTAGCTTTTTGAACAGAATTTCATTTGAATTTTCGGAAGAGAAATTCATTTTGTGACCATGGAATCTTTTCCGCGTGGGGGGTCAAAATATTTTAGGGGGGCTGAGCCGCCCATAGTGCCCCTTCAGCTATGTCCCTACTTTTTACTATCCTTTTACTTAAATAGTTTTCAGTTCGGTATATTTGATGTAACTGGTTCCTTACTTATTTCCAAAAAGGAATTTTCGCTGTCGCCGTATCCGACAAGATCTTCATGTAATTTTAACCTATTTTACAGTAAGTGATTTTACACGAAATGTTTAAAAGTTCATTAATTCAGTTGTTAGTCATAAAACCACATTTGTTCCGTGTTTTTTAAAATATGCATGCAGATTTTTTTTTTTAAGTTTCAGAATTTTAAACTTATACGAAATATTTATTTATCACTACTAAACAAATACAACTCTTTTTAAGGCCATCGATCATTCTAATTAGATATTATGATTTGAATAATAAGTAGAGGTACTAAATTAATTGCCTTTGGAAGTAAAAACGACTTTCTTTTATAAAATGATATACAATGCATTTTAACAAATGATCTACTACAAAACTGTATTTAAACGGAACTCCTGATTTCTATTCTTTTATGAACAAAGCATTTTACGAACATAATCCATCCCCTTTTATCCATGTACATGTGCTACTTTAAAGCTCATTCATTATTTTCCATATTCGGTGGAGTTCCATAATTGTTTTGGAATTTTTTTCTTTTACCTATATACATTTTTTTTTTTTTTCATAGAGACCAAAAATGTTTCTGTATGTTTAACCTGAAGAACGTTAGGCGCATTTTTACATTTTCTATTAGTTCTTTGCTTTCAGATTTCAGATAATCCTCTTTTTTTTTTGCATAATGTGAAAAGGCAATTATATCTAGAAAAAAAAATATTTCATTTTTTTGATAATGCTCCTTATTCAAAGGGATCAAATAGTTATTGTTGTACTGATCATGATAACTTTTAGCATTCAAAGCAGAGTCATAGCTAGGGGTGATCACCCTCCCCCCTAAAACATTTTGATTCTCCGCTTGAAAAGATTCCAAGGTCACTAAATGAATTTCTGTTCCGAAAATCCAAATGAAATTCTGTTCAAAAATATAATTTAGTTTTGAGGACCTTTCACAGTTTTGCCGAAGTACTAAATTGTAACGAAAATAAGTATTTCAACACTCATCCTATTTGCACATATGAAGCTAACGTGATGTTTCATTTTGCACTAGTTATACACTCGAATTTTTCACCATCAAATTATTTCCTTAGCATAAAATGAAGTTATTACAACAGTCTAAACATAGTACCTACAATGTGAATGTGCACTAATTTATTTTTCTGCGCCAGAAAGACAGAGAGAGAGTGAAAATATGAGCCTCCCCCTTTTCATTTTCTTGAGTCCCCCCCCCCCCATATTATTCATTTCTAGCTACGGCTCTGATTCAAAGATCCTTCACTAACAAATGGTTTTCATACATCTCCAACATCATTTTAAAGCTTGCCAAATTAAAAATTTATTGAAAAAAATTCAGTTGCAATTGTCGTTATAGCTATGCTATAATCAACTTCTTTTCGGTAAAAAGAATGGCGATAATAAACTGCTCCATGCTTGTAACCAGTTTTTTAAAGTTATTCTCAATTGTTCTCAAAAAATACAAAACGTTTTGACGCTAGCAGATTGCACTATATAATAAGCCTTTTATTCGTGTATATTTGAGTTACACTCTCATTAAATAATCCTAATTATAAAGTAAAAGACAACAAGATATTTTCCTGCTGACAATCTACAAGATCTAGACTGGTCGAAAGCTTCCTCTATGACTGTCGTGTATTCGTGAGTCTTCTAAATAAACTAAGGTCTGCACGTTTTGAAAGCAATTTATTAAACTCCAAAACGGAAAATAACAATCAAATTCTTTATGCGCGGAAAATCAATCACCTGTTGCATTTTATCAGAATGTTTGTGTGAGAAATATGTTTCAAAGATGAAGCACTGTAAACAACGAATATTGTTGTCGCGCTTCAATTAAGATGTGTGACGAATGTGATGTCATGCGATCTGCGGTAATCATGCTACGATAGTAAAATTTGTAAAAATACGGTCAATGACCTATGTTAGACTACTTAATTATTAAAATAAAATAAAATAAATACACAGAGCCATACACAAGGTGGTCAATCAAAAAAAAAAAAAAAAAAAAAAAAAAACCTTTTTTACTATATAAAAAAAATTTTAGTGACCGTACAGTTCAAAAGAAAACGAAATGCCATAACTGATATAAGTATTTTAAAACATATGGTAGAGCCTTACACTGAATAAGGTAAGCGATTTTTCCCGAACCTGAGCCGTGGCTTTGGTTGGGTCGCATTTACGCTAATTGTTTTCGTTGCAAATAGTATTGCATTCGTCTCGAATTGAATTTAAATATTTCGGGCTCAGACCAGTTTTTGGTTATGTTTAACTATTTCGGGCCGAGGTCGGATTGGTTCAATTTTTAAAGAGGAGCTCTTGAATATTTTTCAAGTGGAAAAAACTATATATTTTTATTATTTATCAATGTAAATGTGTTCTTTTTATACAAAAAAGGAAAAATTGTTATTAGAGTTATAATTGAAGACTATTTTTTCATGAATGCTTTAAAATATGGATTAGTTTTCTTTCGCTTCAGGTTTTTTTTTTTTTTTTTTTTTTTTTTTTGGGGGGGGGGGGGGGATAGTCGCGTGTTGATTTTAAGCAATCTTGCATATGCTTGAAAATGAGAATGTTAAGTTTTATAAAAAGAAATAAAATAAAGAAAAACAAGAACATAAAATCACGTGTACAACATATAATAAAAAACGCTTTTCAACACATTCAGAATATTATAACGAAACTTCACAGTTTAATGAGGTAAAAGATGGTTTCGAAATGAACAATTTCGAAAACGCTTGACCGGGAGGCGATAGCACAGACAATCACCCCATTGAGTTGCAGTCTGGAATTGTAGAATAAGTTGAAACTCAATTCGCATATTAAAATGCAAATGGTTTGCCGAACTGGCTTCCCATCTTTGTAAATAAACTAAGGAAATAGCTATGCAAACCCGATTTAGTGGTTGACTCATATGTTTACGATTATGTTTTCCTGTTCCCAGTCCTCTATGTTTTCATACCGAAAAATGGGGTGAATCGGAACACTTTTCAACTTCAACGTTAAAAAAAAGCAACAACTGGTTTTTTAATTTTTTTTATTTTTCTACTAGAAACTTCGGTCTTGTTTTGTTCTTAACTTTTTAAGCAAAAACGAAACATTTTTACTGTTTATATATGTATTATTTACTCTTTTAATGGTGTTCCGATTCACCCCGCAGATAGGGGTGAATCGGAACAAATGTTATAACCTTTATTTATTCCGATTCAAACTTCAATAGGGTTAATTAAAACAGGTAATAATGATGAGGGAGGAATAATAACACGTAGTTACTGTGATACCAAGCCTTTATCTTATATACAAGTAAAAATATGCCTTTTTAAAAATTAGAAAACAACTTTGAAACCAAGAAAATTTAAAATTTATTTTATGAAATTGTATTCGAATTTCAGAAGTACAATTTAATAGAAATAGCCCTGTTCTGTGTTATCCTTTACTAGAAGTCTCTAGGTAAGTTAATCTATTGAGTAGCCCCAATCGCTGCATGTATTAATACGATCTACAAGTACGCCCTCATCCCCAGCCCTTAGTACTCTTTGCATCCCTCTCTTTTTTAATTGTTTTTTCATTTTAAGATGTTTGTGTAATGTTATGGATGTCAGAGAATAATTCTATGCAGTTTTTCTAACTAATTTGCTATTTTAAAATTCTTTTATTGTGTGTTCCATGTCTGCTGGACTAGGCGTTGACTTTTTTGTTTAACCAAGTAATTTCTTGGCACCTTTAAACTCTTCAAGTAATTAGAACAAACAAAATATTGTAACAATACATATTCATACAAATATTTTCATATATTGCATGAAACTATTACCGCATAGAAAAATAAACCATGAGAGAAAACGTGTTCCGATTACCCCGTAAATCTTAAACCTCTGATATTACAAGCCATTTTTTATTTTTTCATTTTTTATTTTAGAAATAAGTAGAATTTAATACAGCATATCGTTTACAGGTCTATCATTAATTAAAAATCCCCTCTCTTAGGTTTAGAATACGAGAAATACTGTAGTTACATACAAAGTTTTGAAGGCGTTGTAAAAATGAGGTTTTTGAGGATCCTCTTGAAGTTTTTTTATATACCCCAGTAGTGGTGCAAACATGTCAAAACTAAATTTCCCAACTCTTAATGTTATTACCTTCTTATAAAAAAATCGGCAACTAAAAATATCAACACATATATTTATAATGAATTTATTTGTTTGACCGGGAAGTTCCGTTCCTATTCACCCCATTTTACGGTACCTTTGAGTGTAGGAAAGCAGAATGGTAAACATACGACTTTGCAACTGTTTTCCACCAAAATATGATTTGGCGTACCAATTACATTTTAACTACAAATCGAGATCTGTATAGTTCTGGAATTTCAGCTTCCAACTCGATGAGGTGATTGTCTGTGCTGCCGCCTCCCGGTCAACTCATAATGCATTTGAAAACCCGATTCCTGCTATAACCATAAACAGTCGATAAAATATGCTATTTTTTTTCTTTGCAGCCCTATATTTCATTTACAGATATGTATGCGCAGTGACGTCAACTTATATGGGCCATTGGGGCCCGAACCCACCCAATAATTTTGAATCATAGCGTAGCTAGTTTTCATTGCTCTAGTTATTTATTTCATTATTATTTTATTATTCATTTCTCTCCTTAGAATAAAATATATTTTACCGATGCCCATGTGTTTTAATTCTCCGACTAACACCCATAAATCTCAAATAACTGAAATGGTTTGTTTCCATGTTTAAGTTTCTTCTAATTCAACTGATAGTCATGTTCATGATATCATGAAATTACAATAAATGTAAGTGTCTATATAAAGAAAAATGCATGAGACTATAATTTAATAAAATTACAACTTTATTAAAACATGACTTAAAATTTTTATCTTTCACCATAGGTCAATCCTTCAAAGAAAATTAAACTGGTGCCACCATTTTAGAGAAATATTTTTGAGCCCACCCAATATTTTTGAGCCAAACTAATATTTTTCAAAAGTTGGCGCCACTTTTGAAATGTGTTTGCATACTAGAGAGTATGCTAAAAGTTAGTTCAGTTAAACGCATACCTTAGTTGGTCAGCAATTTCTGCAAATAAACGTTGTTGAGAACTTTTGTACGACCTTTTACGTGATCTACAGAATTTATACACACAAAGTAAAGTTTAAAAAATGCTTAAATTTAAAAGCGCATACATACCACAAGTGAAAACGCACATCCAGCAATTATTGTTCTTGGGCTTCAATGATTCAATTATTGTTCATTTTCTTCTATAGCCAAATTCTTTTGTGTGTCTCGGTAAATAAACTATGGTTTCTATGCACGCCATATTCCACAGTAAAAACCTAGTAGTACACCGAAATTGATGTATATAAATTTCAATATGTTAAAATTACAGTAATATCATTAAAATACATGGCGAACAATTTTAGATCGTGCTATAACGGAATACTCTTGAGAGGTCCTGTAAATGAACCGAAAATTATACACTTCTTTTTCAATATCGAACATTGAATGGTAAACCCCAATAATATTCATCCATTTCATGGCAATCGAACACGGACATACAGACTGGTGGACAGACAAACTGAATTTATCAACAATTTTCAACTATGTTGGAAAGTGTTAAAAAATAATATCATATATTATGATACCTAAGGTATGATGAACACTCAAAATTTCGCAAAAATATATAATTAGTTTATGATATGTTATTATTTATGATATGTTATGATATGTTATTAGTTTATTATAATGAGTTTTTATATTAACAAGTTCGCTGCCGCTTACATGAAGATGTGATGATAGTTAATGCTGCACTGTAGAAGTGGGTTTTTCCCAGAAGCCGATTTATTTTTTATAACAAAGAATCAGTAAAAGGTTTTCCCGCGCCAGCGCGTGACTGGCTATTGGACATTCCCCCATATCACGCGCTGGCGCGTGAGTGCCCCTTTAACGTTGGCGCCATATCAAGCGCTTTCGCGTGAGCAGCAGCGAACGTGTTAAAGTTCTCTGAACTGAAGCAATCACAAAACCAAACATCTGTCTGTCCGTCTGTCTCAGCTATTGTACTCAAAAACAGTGGAACATAGAAAGCTCAAATTTGGGGAAGTAATAATGACTTCTAAGCCATATACTTACGGATTATTAAACATAAAAAAATATATTTAAGGAAAATGCAAAGGGGTTAATTAAGTTACTTGAAAAAAAAAATCTTTTCTTTATATATCGTGTGGGATATCATATGAAAGCTTTCGTAACGCTGAACTCAAAAATACATTTCTTTTAGTTTAGTTTTAGATATTTTATTTTCATAGATATCGCCGAAAATGCAGTGCAAAAATATGCCCCCCTCCTTCCATCTATTTTTGAATCTACTAAAACCAAAATTATGAAAAGATTAGAGGTGGTAGATTCTGATTTAAACCTTGCAGGAAAACTATAGCGGTTATCCTAGGTCGCAAAATCTTTGAGAAAAGCGCGTTACACAAGTATTCCGTTACACAAGTATTATTTAATTGTAACTACACTGTAAAAGAAAAAATATTACTGTGCTGGATTTAGTTTTATGAAATGCCTATTTAACCCTTTGAGGCGTAGTGGTTTCATAGATATACCACTTAATTTTAATTCCCAAACGCCACATTCATCACACCGGAATTTTGTTTAAAAAAATACGGTTTATTGAATGCGTGAAATACAGCGTTTTCTTATTTACAAATAAAATTGTTTTCAAATTCCGGTGGCAGTGATTAATTTCAACACTTAAGCAATGAATTTGCCCTGCGCCGCAAAGGGTTAAGTTTAAACATGAGCTAATTTTATTCTCATTACTGAAATAAGATCAATATAAATAGATTATATAAAATTAAAAAAAAAAGAGTCACACAGAATAGCAATATTTGATATTGTTTAGGCTTCATATCTCTTTGATCTTTCATGGTATACTCATTCATATTTTTCTACTATATACAGTTATACCCCAACGCTACATTGTATAGTTTTTTACAAAGTCTTATTACAATTTTAGCAACGATTTTTCTTAATAATGCACGTACTAGGAGTGTATTTCGCAACAAGAATATTTTGCTTAATTTTTAATCTTTTGCCATCGGTTTTTCGAAACAGAAAATTTTCTGTAGTTGTATCATGAAAATACTCCGATTAAATAAGGTGAACTTTGCAATACAATATAAGTTGGTGTCAATAATGAAGGATTCTGAGAATCTTAAATGGCTCGTATACCAATCGCTCGTCCTCAAGGGGTTAATAATTCATATATTTACTGTATGGAACCCTCTGAGTGCGACTAATACTCGCACTTGACCCTTTATTAGTTAGAACGAAAAACTTTTTATAAGTCGTTTATTGTTAATGAATGTAGCAATAAATTACAATAACTAGCTAAGGAATTCATCAAAAATTAATAAATCAATTAATATTTTTGTAGAATGTCATAAAATGATTATCGCGTTAAAGTTAACAAATGCATATTAAGGGAATTATCTGTACACGTCTAAAAAGACATTCAGTTGTTTGTTTAATGCTCGAGAAACTGAAAGATTGGGGCTTTAATGAGGGTTAATTTATAGCATTTTTTTATGCATAAAATAAAATATCAGGTTCAGAAAATACACGTATTAGAAGAGTAAAAATAATTTTCTAAAATTAATAATAAAGTTATCTTAATAATAAAAATATACGCAGGTGGGTGAAAGTGAGTAGATTTGGTATAAAGAACTGTGTGCTATGCATATTAATAAATTTTGCGAACCTAAACAATGCAAGAAATATTTAGCGATTGAAATTAGCAAAGTGCTTTAGATTTTGTGTTATTTGCCAGGAATCTGAAAATAAAAGAAAGTTTTAAATCCAGATTCATATTCAGAAATGCAGACAAGCCTCTGTATGTCATATTTTAATATTTAAAAAATTTCTAAAAAGAAATACTAATTTCATAAAAATATAAAAATATTAATAATAAACAGACATTTAAAAAAACGTGTGAACGATCAATTTAGACAGAATCGTCTGCCTCGAAAAGATTACATCAGAATCAAATAATAGTATAATTTGCTATAGAGCATAAACAAATTTCGTATCTGTGGATAAATTTCGGGAGCTTTCACCTCTTGTCACTAATGATGCTAGTAAACAGCGTCATTGTATATTTTATTCGAATTCCCCTATCTTGTTGGTTAATCTATGCATTGCGATGAACAAATCAAAATTATTATAAATATTTATCTGACTTTTATGTAATATTTACTCTTCTTTCACAGTTGACTGAACTCCCAACCAATCAACCACCTGTAACTGCTTGTCGCTGACACATTTTTTTTAACTCCTTCATCTTGCAGACGATTTTCCAAAGAGGAAAAAGAAAAAGATATATTTCTTTTTATAAACTGTAAATTGTTCACGTGGCTTACTAAGCTCAGATAGAGGTGTGGGTTCTCGTTCCACACGAAATCATCCAGTAGGAGGAAGAAAGAAATAAAAAAATTACTAAAAAAAATCATACAATGCACAGCAGAGAGAGAGAGAGGTCTTTGACTGGTGCAATTCGCGTTTGTCCCATATTCGAGATCCAGTCCTGTTAGACGAGGTGAGGCTCTTCTTTGCTGATTCTGTCAGAATAGTTAAAAACCTTTAGTGATCGCAGCAGCAATATTCAGAATATGATGGAGAAATCTAAAGTCGCTGTAGACGAAAGCTCAACTGTGGATTATAGGAATGATTCAAACAGCGTTATTAGTCTTCCACCGGTAATAATTTATATTTTAATAT
Organism: Maratus speculifer; assembly: GCA_964019185.1. Classification (NCBI taxonomy): domain Eukaryota; kingdom Metazoa; phylum Arthropoda; class Arachnida; order Araneae; family Salticidae; genus Maratus; species Maratus speculifer. Next base: position 269,237,031 of record OZ025296.1, on the reverse strand, counting down.
TTAATTATATAAATGTAATTCAACGTTCATATATCACCTGGCTTTTTAGGAACTAATGAAATTTTATTTTTATCCCTTACTTTCTTTTTTTACCTTTCTCTCTTATCTTGTTATACTACATCTACAAACATGTTTATTATTTATTTATTACATTTTTTATTTATTTATTTTTTTTTTATAGCTATTTTTTTCCTCTGTGGCTACTAGCCGCATTTAAAGATATTTCTTTTTATGGCTTCCTAACGCCCACGCAACACGACTTACCTATAGACTGGATGTTTAGTTGCATGGCAACTAGGTAGTCCATCAACTTGATCACATTGTTCCATTGTTGCATTGTTCATATAATTAAAAAAATATATTTTTAATTTTTCAAAAAAAAAAATATATATATATATATATGTGTGTGTGTGTATGTAGGGTAGATGTGACAGTAGTGGACACACTTGGACAGTTTTTTTTAATTAATATTTGTAATTATAATATTACAGCTTTTTAAATACTCTATTTATTTAAGAATAATATTTAAGCATACTCATAGTACCATTTCTCAATGCTAATCAAGATTTTATTGTAATTGATAGAAAAAAAAATCAAAACACTTAAAATCCAGTAATGGGCACATTCTGTTCCATAACAGACATCCTAGAAAAGTAGTAAAATAATTGTTTTTATGATTGCACTTAGAAACCAGAATTTAATGAAAGCATACTACGTAATCAAAATAATCATTTTTGAATAAATTTAACTATTAAGATATTCATGATTAACATAATATTTATGCGAATAATTCATTGTTTAAATTAATTTCGTCAATATCTCAAATCAATATTTTAATCATTTTAAATAGAAGGTATAAAATATTAAATTTCAGACTACATATTTATTAAATTATTGGCATGACGGTGTTTTATAGGGGCTAATGATAAAGAAAAGGGAAAAAAGAAAAGAAAAGAAAAAATCTGAAAAAAAAAGTGTCATGGTGTACACATTATACAAAATACAATAGTGCATAGAATCACATTGCCTTATTCTTAAGAGTTAAACTTCCTTAAGTTACTTGATATATATTACATGTAAAAGCATATAAAAAAATGCTTTGTTTGGATTCGTGAAGCATTATTTCATAAGATTAATATTTAAAAGTAACAATATTTTTTATATTACTTTTGCATCTTTATTAAGTAAATGTGTTACTTTATGTTTTGACGCATTTTAATTTTAGAAATATAAATTTAGCCAAATAACTAAGAATTTCCTCTAAATCTTTTATTTATGATAACAATTAATTTTATCAGTTAATTTTATTTGCTTAGAATTCTTTTGTTGCCATTTTACAAAAAGAAATTGATTACAATAAAAATTTATTAATTACATGGAATTAATTAAAAGCAGTTATTTAGGCCCTTTAAAAAATGTAATTATAACATTGTTGTAAGTGCAGTCTAAAAATTTAATTTGATTGCTTAGCCTTTCAATTAAATTGAAAGATTTTATGAGCGATAAACATTATTGAAATTGCATTTTTAGTAATATCCATATGGGGTGCCCATTACGGGAAATTAACAGCAATTAAGCATTCCAATAATGGTCGCTGGTCTTAAAAATTTAAACGAAATTTTGTAAATCGTCATTAGTATATGAATTTCAAAACTTTCTATTGCTATCAAAACAAAAACATGCAATTTTTACAAGATAATAAAAAAGATATAAATTAATTAATAGCCAGCTCTCATAACATGTGCATTAAGACTTTCAATGAAAAACAGTGGAATTGCGAAACATTATTTTCTATTTTCTGATAGTTTTGATTAAGAATGATCAATATAAAACGTATAAGGAAAGTTATGAAAAAAATAATAAAAGGAAAATTTTTATTGGTTCATATTACTTTTTATATAAAATAACCTAAAAACTTTGAAGGGATTCGTTACTGAACGGATATCCATCACTGGTACATCTACCTAATACATATTTATTTATATTATTTATGTTTTATGCTATTCAAGACCGCAGAGGGTCAGCAAAGGGGGCATTTTTCTAATTTTTACGGATCCCCTTCATGTGACATATTGTTGGAAAGGCCTGTGAGCACTGATTCATGCTATGCACCTCCCGAGCCCGTCCCAGAATTCATGGCTGAAATTCCAGAAATAGTTAAAATTCCATTCGCTTATTAAAATGCAATTAGTCTGTAAAATCATATCTTGGTGGAAAACACCTGAAAACCCGATTTTAGTGGTTGACTCGTAGATTTACATTCTGTTTTCCTGCTCCCAGTCCTTCGTGTTTTCATATCTTTGTGTGCAGGAAAGCACGATTATAAACTTACGAGTCAACCGCTAAAATCAAATTTTAAGGTATTTTCCACGAAGATATATATGACTTTGCCAACCGATTGCGTTTTAACAAATGAACTGAGTTTTTATTAATTCTGAAATTCCAGCCGTGAACTCGAAGAGGTGATTATTTGTGCTGTCGCCTCCCGGTCTATCAGAAAGACATAGTGAGTTAGCAAATTGAAAAATTATGAAAATTCCTTTATAATAAAGATATTTTTATAAAGCAACTCAGTAACCATCCGCTATCTTGCTGAATTTTCATGATATTTGTCTGATCATTTTATATAAGTTGCCCTTAATAGTTCACTACCAAATTATGAATAAATATATTGAAATCCTCCACGCATGCGCGTTTAAAATTCATTTTATAGAAATAGCCATATCCCATCAACTATCCAATATAGTCATGTTTTGAATGCAATACATTGTTAACAATGTCTGTAAAAATTCAGATTTTTTTTTTTTTTTTTTTTTTTTTTTCTGGACTGACACATTACAACGTCACGAATATCACTGCTAGGCTTACACAAATGAACACAATCGTTGAACAGGACCCAAAAAATCATCTAACACTGTGACATATCATTTTCACCATTTACTGTTACGTGGATAATCGTAAATATTATTTTATTGTTAAATTTGTTATCTCCTATAATGTGTTCCTCCCTACTAAATCTTCACTCAGAAATATAAAGCCAAAAATGTTCTTTATGTCCTAGAAATTCAAGGACGATTCATCATAGTAATTTCAACAGGTATAAAAAAAACTGTGTAAAATCGAAAGCATCCGGTCACTATCCCTTAATTTTTGTACGTGAGTGTAGAAAGGCGCCATTCCCTCGCTGACATGTCTAGCTACTTTGTTATTTAGATATTCCGAATACTCACCAGAAAGTTTTAATAGTTATTTTTATTTATAAGATAATAGATATTCTATCACTAAAGTAAAAGAAAATTGCAACATGATTGCAATATATTGCTATACAAAATTTTTTAGCGTGAATTCAAAATTACTAAATAAAACAACCGCCTGATTTGGCAACACTGCCCCTTTCTTTCTATTTCCTTTCAGTCTTGCTTCCTAAAAGAAAATAGAACATTTTTTTTTTCTTTTTTGCTGGCACGCCTGTGTTCGTCTTTGTTTTTCTGAGCTGCTACCAGCGTTATCGGCGGTTCTACTTAGCCCAGCATCAGCAATCTCGCTGCCCGCTAATCCATCACTTTCGACCTCGAAGTTTATAAAGTGGTGGCAAGTTTTCTTTGCGCCTGAAGAAAAAAGATAAAGTTCTTTCGAAAGCCCTTGCGCATTTTCTATTTTTTATGGTGCTAATAAGAAGTTCTTCATACAAAAACTGTTCGTCTTAACATATATTATCACACCTAAATGTTGTGTGCTATTATTTGTAAAACACTTTATTTACCGAGCGCATTTTATCTGCCAAATAATTGTAAATGCATCATACACACACTAAGATTATAAAATATATAATGTGAATTTTAAATCTTCAGATTTACTTAAAAGGCGATTAAAATAATCAAAAAGAGATGTTAATAGTTAGTTTTATTTTAAAAATAATCTTAGTACTTTCAAGTTTTAATCAGGCTCTTCCTCAGAGAATATTTTTGTTTATAGAAGCACATTATTTGTTTTGAAAAAGAACGTGTCAATAATTATTACGGTTGAAAGTAGAAGTAATTGTTTGGATTAAACTTACTGAGAGAAGATATACATTAATTGAAGTCCATTTACTTTATTATTCCCCTCTGCGTTCATTTGTTACTTTTCATTTTTAATTGCGTGGTTTGAAGATTGAATTAGTAGTGTTTGAAAAACGGTAAAGGAATATTTAACTGTTTTACCATAAATTTTAATACGTCATTTTTCTCAAATTGCCAGGATGTATTTTCAGGAAATTAAACAATAAATTCGGTATATTATAGGATAGAGCGTCGTTACATACTTGATTGTTTTTGCATAGAATTTCTGTGGATTCTCTGATAATGGATGCATAATAATTGGATGTTGGAAATATGATTTTCGTATGATCAAAATTTATTGTGATATTCTGATTGAGATAAAAGCGAGAGAGAGCAGTTGATTGGCGACAAAATTTTATGTATATGCTTTATGTCCTTTTATTCTTCTTTTGAGTTTTCTATTGGTTTTTCCGATGTATTCCATTGATCTATTGCAATATATATAAATCAACAAAAATATTCTCTGAAAAAGAGCCTAATTAAGGCTTGAAAGTACTAAGATTATTTTTAATTAAAATTTACTATTAATTAAACTAATTAAACTAATTAGATTAATTAACTACCTATTTGATTATTTTAATCGCCTTTTAAGTAAATCTGAACATTTAAAATTTTATATTATATATTTTGTAAAAACAAGGTGGAAATTGAGTTCTGTTATATTCTTTTGTTTTAGTCACTGTAATATATTACTTAAATACAACAAAATGCAATATTTTAAAAAAAGATACTGTTTGCAACCTGAAGCAAGTTATTTTAAATTCAAAATATTTGAGATAGCTTAATAATGATTGATGAGTACTGTACTCTACATCTAGACTGCAGAAATACAGTCTTGACTTTGGCTAGCTGTGACCCGGTGCGCAAATCTCATAAATAATGGGATTAAGTTTACCATAGTTTATAAAATTGTTACATACTATAAAAGCATAAAATATTGTCGCCCTATCTCTCCTAATCTTTAAAAACTGCCTCATAAAAGCAAACGCATTAACCTGTATTTGTATGAAAATTATTAAATATTTTAAGCTTGATTTTCCCTAGTCAATGAAATTTTTTCTGGCTGCTTAGTAAAAAAAAATTAAACCCTTCGGGGCGAACGTCTTTTACGGGATTTTTAATCTTTTATCATCGTTTTTTTACATCAGAAATTTTTGCCTAATTGAATCGTGAAAATGCTCTGATTAAATAAGGCAAAATTTACAATAAAATTTTACTGGCTCCCAAAGGGTCCGCGAACTGAACACCAATATTTTTTAACAGAAAGTTTCATAGTAGGTTTCTACAGCATTTGCTCTAAAACTAACCTTCGAAGGCGGTTTCTGTGTAATTTGCTAGAAAATTATGAAAGGAAAATCTTTCTAAGAAAATATTGATGTTCAGTTGGCGGACCATTTGGGAGCCCTGGAATGATCAAGAATTTTGAGCACCTTATGCGACACGTATACCGGTCGCACGTCCCCAGTGGTTTAAGTTCAGTCTAAGTATATACATATAAATATAAATCCGAGAAAGTTGTGTGTAAAGATATTAAGGGGTAGAGAAACCTTGTGAGAAATTTAAAACAAGTGGGAAAGTGAGATCGAAGACAAAGGGTTTCGTTTAATGTTTCTATATAAAGACTTTATCGTTTAATTAACAAATCTGAATAATTAATTTATAATTATTAAATCTTTGGGATCACCTCAATACATTTTTATCTCATTTTTTTTCGCATGGGAGAAGAGAGAGGCCAAAAAATCTAACCTCGATTTAGTTATTAATGCTTTCAGCGCCATCTATCGTTCCTGATTGTAACTAGAATTAGGAATCATAGAGTAAAATCCCCTGGCATCATACGTATTCATCCTGCAATAATTAAATATCTGTCACTGTTTGCTTTGTATTGAATTTTAAAATTCATCGATCATTATTGGAACACCCGGTATGAATTTGAACAGTACACGTGAAGATGTAAGTTTCAAAACTCGCCTTATCCAAAATTTTAAAAAACGTGTATCAATTTATTCTGTTGATAAACCTACACCGATATAAGTCAACATCTGCAAAAAACATGTTTTATTCTGCATTTCTTCTACTGTAAATTATTGGTTTACAATGAAAACCAATGGACGCTGTCAGAAGTTTTTCGTGATTTCTCAAAATTTGGGCTCTTTGGATAAGTCGAGTTTAGAAAGTTACGTCGCATCGTCTTGTGAAAACTGCAGTTCAGAAAACGAGTGTAATTAAATCTTATCTATCAAGAGCTTAAATCAAAATTTAAATAAAAAAGGAGATTTAAAAATGTATAAAAGTAAAATTATTATATCATAATTGTGGTCCGAAAACAGGGAAAAAAATAAAAACCTAAAAAGTTACAAAATATTTTCAAAGGAAATAAAAGAAAACTTGGAGAAAAATTAACATCCGAACTTTTACGATTAATTTATTGAACTGTTAATTACAGACGAATGATTTTTAACTGTGGTCTACATTTATGATGTATATGTTATTTGATTAAACTATTATTAATTCCAAGGCATTTTGAGCTGTGTTCAGCCTTTTTTAATCATGGTTGATTAATTATATTACAATTTAAAGTTGAATATTTTGTGAGTTCAGCATTTTTGAATTATGGTTTAGCAATTGAACTGCTACATTTAAAATCGATCGAAGACTCTGCGATTTAGAGCCTAGAGAATTGATGTAAAAATTATAATATTGTTGTAAATATTTTGAAAATTATATAAAGTTAATTTAAGTATTTAACCCATTGTTGACTGAATGCAGTGTAGTAAGTAGGGGAATAAGGAGATTATAAAAGCGGTAACGACAATAGCGATAACGCAACGCGTATCAAATATAAGACAGGGTTTTTTTCCTCGTATTAAATTTATATCAATTAAATAACAACAAAAAAAACCCAATCTGAAGTTAAAAAGACCAACATTGCTATTTGTTGTAATAAGAAACAATAACTCGTTCTACGGAAGCTTTTAAGGCTGTACTCAAAAAAATAATTTTCCCCTGTTAATAGCGCAAAACTTTCTTTTTTCAGCATAACAACATAATATTCCCAGGCATGATTATTAAAATTTTTGTAATCAAACAGTTTTTTTTTTTATTATTATTATTCAGGGATATGAATTGTTATTTGATTTATAAGCGATTATTATCTCGGAACGGCAGTTCTTTTCCTTTTCTGCTTTGTCACATTCAGACATTCGATTCATTTCAATAACTTTGATAAAATTTTCTAAAAATCTTCTCCTTTAACTGAAAACGAAAAAAGCAGTTTGATCATTTCGTATAAAAGCACCTGCCAGTTTCATACGTTTGCGAACAAAGCTAATTTTAAAAATATATCAAACAGTAGCCAGTTTAGATTTGAAAACAGCCTCCATTCCCAAATAAACCAAAATATCTGTCGAAGCTAATCACATATTTTACCGAATATAAAGAAGGAATACAAATCGGAAGTCGCACTTCAAACATAGCAAATGAGGTGCTTTCGTACTGTAACGAAGTTTTTTTTAATATTCAGATTTTGGTGTAGTAACAGTACACAATACTTCGGATCTCCGAATCTTTTAGTATCCGAAATCTTTTGTGAATCCCTGTAAATACTATCTGCTTTTTATCATACAAGAGATAACTTGTAGTAAAGCCTCAGCAACGTATATCAATTTCATAAAATGGTAAATAGTTTAACATAATTAAAACGAGTCCCAAACAATGTTTCCCCCTATACCATTATGCAATGGAATATTTTTGCGAGGCCCTGTAAATTAATAACAAATATTCTTTGAACCATATGTTATTTAGAATATATATTTTAGTATATATTTCATAGATGCATATCAATTTTATTATGTTCGTAAGAATGTAACATCATTAAAATGCACTTGAAACTACAGCTCATATTCAAAATATTAGAATAATTACCTTTTTTTTAGAAATTGAAAATATCGTTTGGTAATTTAATGTCTTTTAATGAAAATATGCAAACGATATTTTTATTAAGAACTTATTGTTGATTAAACTTACTTGTTATCTTAAATTTAATATCATTTTTGAAAAGATTAATTGCAAAAAGAATTATTTTGAAAAGTCAAAATATTAGAATATTTATTCAAGTGGTTCAAAATATTAGAATATTTCACATTAATTCTCCTTTAATTATTACCAATTCTTAACTGGTGGCATCATTGATTAAATTCAGACTATTTTATTTAAAATCAGTATTCTTTTTTGCAGTTTGTTTCTTTTTCTTCTTAAAATGGGCCGTGTGAGTGATATTCCTGAATCTACTAAACTTCGTATGGTTGATTTGTATCGGCTCGGTAAAAATCAATGTTTTATAGCGAATTATTTACATTGTTCGCAATCGAGCGTTAGTAAAATACTAACACAATATTCAAAAATTGGAAAATTTCAAAATAATCGCCGAAATGGTGGCCAAAAACCAAAAACATCTGCTAGAGATGACAGGAAACTGAAGCGTATAGTTAAGAAAAACCGTTTTAAAAGTGTGCGATTCTTGCACCGAAAATGGAAAGAAGAAGGATTTGAAGTTTCTACATCGACAACATTAAGACGTCTCCATAAATTTAAATTTGAATCTCGTGTACCGAAAACAAAACCTCTCATGACTGCAAGACAAAAGCGTATAAGATTGAATTGGTGTAAATCAAGACGTTTATGGAGCAATGAAGATTGGAAAAATATATTATTTAGTGATGAAAGTATGTTTTGTGTTTCATATGGTAATCAAGGTATTCGTGTTTGGAGAATGAAGCAAGAAGCATTTGATAAAGAATGCCTTAAACGTTCCGTAAAATTTGCTGCTAGTGTCATGGTTTGGGGTTGTATGAGTGCAGAAGGACCTGGAAAGTTATGCATCGTCTACGAAAAGGTTAACTCTCTGATATATCAAGAAATTTTAGAATATTACATGATTCCATCATCAGAAGATTTATTTGAAGATGATTTCATCTTTCAACAAGATTTAGCGTCCCCGCATACCTCGGTGTCAACTAAGAATTGGTTCCGCCAACGCAACATTAAGGTACTTCCTTGGCCACCAAATTCACCAGATCTTAATCCCATCGAAAACTTATGGTGTATAATGAAGAAAAAACTTCAAGAAAATCCTCCTTCAAGTAAAACTGAGTAAGTGGCACGTATAAAGTCTATTTGGACTAATATTGATAGAAATGTTTGTAAACACCTTGTATATAGTATGCAAGATCGATTGTAAGCTGTTATGAAAGCTAAAGGGGATGCTACAAAATATTAACTACCATTTACTTCATATTCATAAGGTAATATTGTTGCGTAAAATAAAATATTCTAATATTTTGAACCAATCTAAATTTTATTCTAATATTCTGGTGTGTTTAAGGAAGCTGTATACCTAATTTATTGTGCTGTATTTTATATTTTATAAATGTTAAAATCTTATCTAAACATTCCAGATTTAATTTATAAGAAATTTAATTGCATTTACTTAGTATAAAAAATAAATAAATGACAAATAATTTTTTCTTATTACTTTTTCTCAATTATTCTAATATTTTGAATATGAGCTGTATATTTTTTTCTCCTTGGCAGTCATTTAATGGAATACTCTTGATCCTCCCTGCGATTAAACTATACATCCGATTTTCCAGAAATTTGAAATGACTCGACAAAATTATGCAACAATTATTTATCTTCAATTTCAAGCGTTTCGGTTGGGTAGTTTTTGTTCTGTTATACGCGGACGGACGGACAGACAGACAATTGGACGGACTGAATGACGACTATAGGTGCTAACGTATTTACATAATTACGAACGCACCTAAAAAATTAATTATTTCTTAAGAAACTAAGAAATAAGAAGTATGATAATTTAAAATGAGGAAAATTAAAAAGGGGCTATTTACTGTTTTCGGGGGCGAGGATTTTATTTACATACACACATATTTAGATACATAAGCTCGCATTACCTAATATAATTATGAAATATAGTTTATAGCATAAGAAAGTAAACGTCACATAACGATAAAGAGCATTTTTTTAAATTTTTTGCTGACATTTTAAATGATTTTAAGAAGAGGATAAAATTTTAAGTAGTTGAAATAAATAATGGATAATCAGGTATTTTAGAGTTCCCATAGATTAACATGGAGTTTTGCTATCGTAGAATTTCAGTGAAGCGGACCCTAAGGAGGCTACTTTAGTCAAACGAAAAGACCCTTTCCGTAATGCTAATAGTATGATAGAAATTTATAAAGACATCTCGGTTGTATTTTCCTATTTTTTAAAGTTTTTTTAATTGATAGCTGAGATCGACCTGTACAATGGCCTTTTTTTACTTTTTCGATTTTGATTGAAGATTCTTTTTATGAAAATAAAAAAAATTAAACAAAATTGAACAAGGAAAAAACGGTCTTTGTACAGATCGATCTCAGCTATCAAAGGAAAAAATATATTTAAAAATACTAAACTGCAACCGAGATATCTTTTATAAATTTCTTTAATAGTATTAGAATTACCGCGCGTTTCTTTTCCTTGACTGCAGTAGCCTCTAAAGGTTGTTGGTCGGTGAGATCTCAAATTCCCCTCGCTAATGCTAAACCTTTAGTCGCGTAAAGCTTTCATATTTTTAAAATATCACCTCGAAAATTAAAATTTTCAACTTATTTTTTCTGTCTATTGTTTCTAAAGGGCGCCTGTACTAGTCGTCAAAATGTTTTTAAAATATATACTTCATTTAATTTAAAATGATAAATTATAGATTGTGAGCTTCGCTAAGATTTTAAGATGTGAAATTTTAAATTTAGCATAAATTTTAGACATTCTTTAAAATAACAAGCAGATGCCCTTTAACCCTTTCCAGCACAGACAAATTCTGCTCTTAAAATGTGAAATTATAGACTGACACCGGAATTTATAGACGACATTTTTAGAAATTAAGAATACCTTAACCCTTTTGGCCCTGATTTTTTTCCAATTTTTGGAAAAAATAATTTTAGGCTCGCAAAATTAAAAATAGCAATCGAAATCACAGAAGTTACAGTTTACTGAAAGTTAACGAATATATTCATTACAGAAACCTAACAAATATAGTTATTTTGCGTGTTTTTCATATAACTATAGTATAAGGAAGAATTTTTTAAGACGTTTGGAAAACGTCGTATTACAAACAGATTAAAGAAACATAAAAAATTTAGTAGTATTTTTTATTTTTTATCACAAACTACTAATTCGGTAAAGGAGTCTCTAATTTAAATGTAAAGAATGAAACGCATGTTTGAATTAAAAGAAATGCCAATGGTTTGCTAATAATTAATAAAACTTTTATTATTTTTATTAAATTATGAAACATAAGTGAAGTCGTAATAGTAAATGTATCGGCATATGCTATTACTATTAGGTGCTAGAATTAACAAAAATATTTTTTAAGACAAAATAATACTCAATAAAATATATGCCCTACTAACAGGACGTTAGGGCTGATGGGATTAATTTAAACTTTCATTGTAAAAGCAGATTTTCATTAAAATTTTCATGTTACCATTTACAAGTTTGGTATTAAAATTAGGTGTTCCCGGAGTGAGACCCTCTGCAGGTAAGGGTTAAAAAGAGTACAGCGTAAAAATAATTTAAAATTATTAATTTTCTGAGGAACTATTTTAAAAATATGGATGCTTTTCCAAGATTTAGCATTAGCGTGAGGAATTTGAGATATCTATGATAAACACCCCTAAGGTAAATATATAGAAATGTCTATATTGATGTCTTTTTCATACTTCTTTGCAGGCCTATGACAAGCCCGTGTCGACGACACTCAAAATTGCTCGCATCTTGTCCCTCACAGCTTTGGCGTTGACCCTGATCATCGGCATGATGGTTCTCCTAGGGATTTACGTTCACCAGGCATACCAGTGTAATTGTGGAGCTTCTGAACAGGTAAGTTTATGATCAATAATACAGTCAAACCTCGTTAACATGAACACGCTTAACGTGAATTACTGTTAACATGAATTGTTCCCAAATTTCCCTTTAAAAGACGAATACAAAGATTTAATACTGATAACATGAATTACTGTTAACATGAACGAAATTTTGATTCCCCTTCAGGTTCATGATAACGAGGTTCGACTGCATTTTCTGGCAATGCATTTTTTTAACAATTCAAATCCATTTTTTTTTTTTTTTTTTTTTTTTTTACAAAAAACATTATTTTAACATTAACTACACTGTAAAAAAATTATGTAATATTACTCCATACAATTGGTGGCAGTTTTTTCCTCCTTTGCCGTTACATTGATATACTATAAATATATATATATATATATGTAACGCTACTCCATAAGATTGGTGGCAGCATTGCTGCTCCCATTTTATTGGATAATTTAACCGGTATAACTGGTTTTACGTTGCACTAATGTGTAATATTACACCAGTTACATCATTTCGAATTAGACTATTACATAAGTTAAATTAAAAGTCCGTAAAATTGGAGGCAGTATGTCGCCGCCAAATTTATGGAGTAACGTTACATATTTTTTTTATAGAGTAATGTTTATAGTAGGTATACAAACAGATTTACTGAAGTTTAACGAATGCGTCATTGTTTAAAAATCTAACAAATGTAGTATTTTATGTACTGTTCTTTTCATATTCATATGGCAATAGGCTGAGAAAGAATTTTTGGAGATGTTTTGGAAAATATCGTTTTACAGCAAGATTTAACAGATATTGCAACTTTGTAATTTTTTTTTTACTCAAGATTTGCGCAGAAATGTAACCTATATTTTAAATTCAAAAAGTGAAATGTATGTTTAAAATAAAAGAATCGCCAACGGTGCAAAGATAATTAAGCAAGCTTTTATTATTATTATCATTATTATTATTATTATTGCTAAATTCCAAAACAAAAATGAAATCATACGTTAGAAATTGCTCTACCATATACTACCAACAGTATGTAGATAAGTGATTGTTAAGACAGAATACTCAATGAAAATGCATTACTATTAAAACTGCGCAAATTCAAACAGGTTAAACAAAGTTTCATTTCATTACTAGTAAAATATTTCCATACTTTAATTTTTTTCAATACAAACTTATCTTTTGACTTTTTTTTTATATTAACATTACTTTTTCTGTTGCAAACTGTGTATTATATTAAATGCTTTTAAAAAATTAAGATGTTAATCTTAATTTTTTTAAAGTATTTTCTCGGTAAAGTTTTTTTTTTCTTTAAACTCTGTCTGAATATTTGTCAAAAAAACCCTTTAGTAATGGTTGTAAATCTCGTCATTTTTTAATTCAGCAAGTCAAAAAATATTATAAGCGTTAAAAATGGAGCAGAAATATAAAAATAACATAAAAAAATTATTTTTCAGACTTTGTAATTGTTGATTATCAAAAGTGCTATTATATCTTTTATGTTTAAACGAAAAGAAAAATAGTTTTCGTAATTTTCATCAAGATTAGATCCATATATTTCCTATTATAAATGCTATTAAACATTTAATAATAGGTAAACGCACAATAAATTATTATATACTTTGCTTAATTTCAAAATTGGGAAACATATTTAACTATATTGAACCATATTTAAAAGTATCGATTCATCTTATTAGCTCCGATTAATCTATGTTTTTTATTTTAGTTTTATTTATATTATTATTGTATATGTCTTCTAATCTGCTTGTATGATATCTGCGAAAATATTTTTAGTAGATATTATGTATATATATATATATATATGAGGACCCCAGAAGCCAAGGAGTATAAGTGACAAAATTGAAAAAATAAACTAAATACACGGACGACCTAAAAATATGCTTTTTTCATTTCATGTAAAGAAATATAAGTGATTTTCTTATTATTTGCTGAGTTATAGAGGCAAACCACTTTTTTCGAAAAACAAACAATATTGATTAATTATACATTGTACTTTATTTTTTAATTAAGATTTTTTAAGAAAATTGTACTTTATTTTTTAACAGTTATTGAAATAAGAGTTCAAAGACCAGAATGCAACAAGCAGAAATTTCCTATTTCAATCCACTCAATTGTTATTGATGCTCCAATTTAACATCAATTATCTTTAAACTCAATTTACTCCAAATCGAAATTTTGTCACTTCTGGGATCCTCATACATAATTTGAGGCATAAAGAGACGAGTTATTTCCTTTGTAATCAAAAAACTGCGACTCGGAAGGCATGATATAGCAAATATCGTCTCGTCTCCCTTGAAAATATTTTTTGTTTCAAATCAACAACTATTTTTTCTAACTCATTTATTAGCAAATATAGTCTGAACGGAAAATACATTCAGTATCTTCATGCAGGTATATGGCAGTTATAAGTTGATTTAATTTTTTTCTCCTCTGGTTATCAAGATAAATGCACGGAAATTTTGGATTGGAATAATCATTGCCGGAAGTCACTACTTTCCCAACCGAGTTTTTAATGTTCTTCCTCGTATGTTATGGAGATTATGCAACCAAATCTTTTCATTTTTAACCGATCTTTACTAACAGTTATAGTTTGTAATTATTAAAGTTTGTAATTATAGAGTAATCAGTCAATGTTTATTTCTATACAACTTGTGTTGAAAGTTTTAACCTTTCAAACATCTTGAGGGCTTGCCTGCTTTTTAATGAAAATGCTTATAAGAATAATCTTAATTAAAATTTTCTTTCCCATTTAAAATAAACTTTATGCCTCTTTATTTGATACACATCTTCAAATATAATTCTGTTTAAAATATTTTTGTCTACAACAGATTAAAGTTGTTTTTAAGAAACGAAAAAATACGGGAAAAGCGTTCAAAGGGTACACTGTAAAACATTTGTGTATCGTTGCTCCATAAAATTGGTGGTAGCCTTGCTGCCTCTAATTTTATGGAGTACTTTAACCCTTTATCTACCGACGGTACTTTACCGAAGTACCACTGTGGAAAATTTAATAAAAAACGTATTTAATCAGTCTATTAATAAAAGCTCTTTTTCTTACCACGCAATATACTTTACTTGATCTAATTTAGATTGAATAGAAAAACAGTCGAACTTAAATATTTTAAAAAAGAGGTGATTTTTTAATCATTTTCATGGGTATACCCTTTTTTTTCTTTGAAAAAAAGTTATATGACATATTTTCGACGGTAAAAGCCTTTCCATTTACAGTGAGGATCATAATATATTTAAATACATTGCTTTTATAAGAATTGTAATGTTTCCATAAGAGTATTTTTGGTTAATTAATTTGATTATTTTTGTAAATATTTTACGAAAAAATTATAAATACCGATATATTTAATCAGTTTTAATGAAAAGACATGTCTAAATTTCACATTATTATTATTTTAAAAATTCCAGTATATCTTCAGATATCAAAGAAGACAATTATTGATGTAACGCCATTTTTTGATAAGTAATTCGGTAGATAAAGGGTTAACCGTTATAAATGGTGTAACATTGCAATATTACACTAGGTAATATATGTTTAAATTACTCCATTATATACGTGAAAGAAATTATCCGTAAAATGCAGGCAGTAGCTCCACCAATTACATATAGAGTAACGTTACACGAATGTTTTACCGTGTAGGTATACATACCTGAGATAATCTAGGCAGTTTTATCGAGATTAAATATTTTCGAATTGTCGTTTGCATTGGTGTTTCAACCTTTTGATAACTTTGAACAAATTAAGGATGAAAAATAGGACAAATTACATTTAAAATTATTTCTTTACTGATGACTTCGGGTTTTTTGTCTTTGCAGAGAAATAAAGTGCAAAAAGTTCTATGAAAAATTCCCCAATATCTATTCAATTTAAATTCCAATGTTTTCAGTTATTTCAGAGATTAATTCCGTTACCATTTGGACCGTAGGATATAATTGAAGAACTTAGAAGAAGAACGTATTACAGGCATTTTCATGAATGTACATTTTCTCAAAAAGTAGCTTTCTTTTATGGAAAAAAAATTATGAAGTATTTTGTCATGTGGTAAAACTAAAATGTAAAATTCTACTTAAAGGTATGAGACAGTATTTTTTCATATTTAATGCTATTATATTTAATAATTTATATGATAAAAATAATTTCTATGTATGATAATTAAACATTAATATAATTTTCTAAGAGCAGAGCTTAGTATCACTTATAAACATATGCTACGAAAGAGGAATTAAATAAAGGACTAAACTACAACAAAAAACTTTAATTTCAATTTTTTCGTACTGTAATATTTGTTACTTAATATTTTCTTCCACAATGTAAAAAAATAAATGGTTTTACGGAGTTTCTATTAGTAACCGGGACGCCACTACAATTCACTGTTTTTTAACGGAACAATTTCCGCAAATTCCAGAAAATTTTCAATGTTTTTGGAATTTTTTAAAGAATTTACGGAAAATTTTCCATTAAAAAACAGTGAAATGTATTGGCGTCCAGATTACCAGTACAATCTCCGTAAAATCCTCCGTTATTATTATTATTATTATTATTCAGTGCACTCAGGTTTTCAATTGCTTCGAAAAAGGCTTTCTATGTTATAAAGTCGCTAGTTCACTTTCTGGATTTTACGTTACCGTCTGTTCAAATTAATTACAGAATAAAAAATATGAAAAAAAAAATCAGTTTTTTAAGATTTTTTGTAACGAGAAAATAAAAACCCTTGCGCAGCACATTATACTCGAGCAAACTCATATTCCTGCTTCGACATCCACTTAAGAACCTGCATTTATAACACAACACGAAGAGCCTTCTGTTGCTCTACATGGTCTGTGAGCCATATCGTTTTGCTTCTCAGACAATAATCCATTTTTGAACGCCATGTCGGAAAGAGATTCGCTCTAAATGCTAATCGACTTAACTTCTGTAACGGTTATTATGAACAGGGAAAAGAAAAGATAAGGGATTAGAAAGAGAACAAATGCAGATTGAAATAATTTAGCAGATGAGAAATGGGGGCATAATGAGTTGAAAATAGAACGCATATCTGCTGTGATTTTATGCTAAAATGAATTTTGAAACAGAGGCAGTGGTATTCGGTAATTTAGTTTTTTCAGTCACTTTTGATCAGAATTGAAAGTTCAATGCGTCTAAATGTTAGAAATTATGTAAGCAATTTTTGTAAGCGATTTTCATCAAAAAATATAAAATCATGCAAAGTCGTGGGAGTGCTTTGTCGAAGATAATAAAGCCCCCAAAACCAAGTTCACTTTGTACGATTTTTGTTTAAATATACAGTTATAACACTGATTTTAGGTATATTTAAGGTTATTGTCATGAACCGGGCTACCGCGGTCTTTCATTTAAACAGATAAAACCAAAACGTACCAGAACGCATGTACGCTGCCGAAAGCAGTGGAGCCCCTAATTCTGGGTTCCTTTGAATATATTTTCATTTAAAAATATAAAATTATGCAAATTCGAGTACTAGTAAGTGCTAGCTTATTTGGTGCTAGTAAGAGCCAGTCAGACATTTGTGTTGTTAATGCTTGATGATGAATTTCGATTTCTCATTGAAAATATGGGGACACGTGTTTCACCAATTTTGAAAGCAACCCCACTTGACCCCTAAATCGCCCCTAAAAATGAAATTTTTATATTAAATGTTTCATTAATTTAATCCTTTTTTGAATTGTAAGAGTTACTGGGTGATCATCCGCTATTAACTTTTAATGAAATACCTGTACTTAAAAAAATTTTATTTAATTATTTTTATTTATTTATTTATTTATTTATTTATTTATTTGTAAGCTAGAATTTTGAATAATCATTACTTTTAAATAATTTTTCCAAGCACCATTTTGTCTGCATTTTATATCTCAATTCTTTACCTTCTGGAGGAGTGATTTCTCTCTGAAATAATTAACTATATCCGAAGATATGTCATTTTCATAATTTTCTCACAACCTCTTACAAAGAATGTACATGCAGCTAAATAAATTTTTTAATATAATCAAGCTTTATTGGTTCTAAATCTTATTTCCAAATGTATCGCAAAACATGGAATGATGGGTATTGAAATATCGCTATTTTCAAGTTGATTAGGAAAATTTACATAAAAAATTTTTAGAGACACAATGCAGTCTTTTCATGACACACTGCACAAGCAACACGCACAATAAATGCAGTACGGAAAATTTTAGAGAGTTTTTATTTTAATGATAAAGAGGAAAAATAGTACATTAGTGGAGGAATAGTAAATAGAAGAGGAAAAATATAATATTTTTTTCTCTTTTCTTATTAAAACATCTACAGTCGACTCTCGTTAATTCGAAATCGGATAAATCGAATCTTCGCTTAATTCGAATTAAACATGAAGTTCTGAAATTTTCAATGGCAGAATAACGTTAAAACTTTCATTTATTCGAACTCATTTTCTCTTAGCTTCGTTTAATTCGAACTAATGCAAGTTCCAATATTTCATTTTGCTTTACATTCTTACAGACTTCAGATCCTCGAAAGAATTTTTATAATTTCATTTTTGTGAAAATTGTTCCAAACGAGTATACATATAATCCCATGCATTTGATATCCGCTTACTTAGAGCCGCTTCTGTTTATAATTGACACTTCTATCCTTTTTTCCACTGTGCTTGTTTCCAATGCCTTAATCAGCTTCTGTATTTATATCTTTTAATTTAAATTTAAGCAATATTCTAATAATAACAGCAGAAATAGATTACAAAAACACTATAACATTAATTCATTTGTAATTATATCCCTTTAAACATGTTTTCTTCCATCATACATTCCATAATTCGAACTCGGGCTGATTCGAACATTCTTCCGATCTCAACGAGTTCGAATTAACGAGAGAGGAATGTATTTTCTAAAATTTGCTTTTAACACTCTTGAACACAATCGAAAAATATCTAAAAAAAATTGGTTTGTCTATCCGCTGACTGTCTCTTCGTGCTCTAACCGATTGAAAAATGTAAATGAAATATAAGTACGTACTTTTTTTTTATTTGTTAATTACAACTAGGCAAATTAAAATTTTCGTTAGATTTAACAGCATAAATTATTGCTCTATATGAACGGGACTGAATTGACCTTATTTCCGGCCCCAAGCTTACAAATCGATTGGACACCTACTCATCTCAAGTTTGAAGTTTACGGAAAATGGCAGATTTTCGATTAATCGATTCAAAAGAAAGAAACTGAGAGAGAATTCTTCGACGCATTTTCACACGCATATAACTATTTCCATTTCGCAGTAAATTCTGATTGAAATAAAAGTGTATAAGGATTCGAGAAAACTTTACTTGTATTTCCATAAACTGGATGCTCAGAAAAGAACGTATACATTTAAAAATAATATAAAATATTTCTCCATCTAGCAGTAGTTTGAAACTGGCGAAAATGATTTTATAAATTTCCAATTTAAAGTTTTAGTTGATTATTAGTCAAATAGTTTCAACTTTTAGAGAATGTTACAGAATATGGTAAACTGCTTTTTCAATCCACATTTGCACAACTCTTTTTTTTTTTTTTTTTTTTTTTTTTTTTAACAAGAAAAAAGTATTGGATTTGTGAAAATTTTCGAATTCCGGTTTTCGATGGATTAACACGTTTTAGGGGTCAAAAATTCCAAAAATCACGTTTTATCAAAATGTCTGTCTGTATGTGACATAAATTTTGTGGAAGCTCTGTCTAAAGAACTAATGCACAAAATTTTATAAAAATTCCTGATAGAAATTAATGCTGATTAGTTTTTGGTGTAAATCGCTTTACAGGTGGCGCCGCTGTGCTTCCTTTTTAACGACTTCTGAAAGAGCTCTGTCTCAAGAACTACTGAACAGATTTTCACACAACTTAGTTTACAGATGTGTGAATTATGCCAGATTCTGTTAGCTCTAAACATAAATGGTTGTTGTCTACATTTTGGTGTAAATAGCTCAACAGGTGGCGACACTATGTTGCCTTTATTACGATTTCTGCAATAGCTCTGTCTCAAGAATTAATGCATGGATTTTCACGGAACTTCAAATTCAATTAATCCTTGATATGAAGTGATTCTATTTACGTTTTGGTGTCAATCGCCTAATAGGTGTAGCTGCTATGTTTAATTTTTTCTGATTCCCGCAATAGCTCTATCTCAAGAGCTAATGCAAGAATTTTTATCAAACTTAAGATTCAGGTTAACCTTGATAAATATTATTGCTGATTACAGGCCTCGGAGCGAGTCGCTAAACTCGCTTTTCTCGCTATTTTTTTGCATTTGTCTCTTTTAGTCTATATTTTTCAGATTTAGTCTCTTTTTTTACTTTTTTTTTTTTTTTTAATGTTTCTTACCCATCGATCGATCGCAGGAAAAAGATCGTAACTTTCCTCATTTGATAGCGGGAAAAACATCGCGAAATTCAACAATTTGTTGTGAGGAAATATCGTAAAACTTGTCAGTTTGTCGCATGAAAATCTCGAAATTTGTTAACTGTTCGCGGGTAAAAATCGCAAAAATTTTCAGTCGGAAACCGGCGGAAAATCGTGGATTATGTTAATCTGTCTTAGGATGAAACCATGAAATTCCGTGGAACTATAGTGAAACTTAGTTGCGGGAAAAAGTATACCAAATTTCCCGGGAGCAGAATCGGCGCAACGCTGCGACGCACGTCGCAGACTCTTTTAGAAGGTCCACAGGCTATTTTTCAACTGTTAAAAGTTTAGCAAAAATTTCGGTCCTAAATCCAAAAATTCGGACATAAAAGTGTATCGCGAATTTTGACAAACAGTCTTCGAAAAGAAATCTATTTCGTCATAGATCGCGAAAAACAGGCGAATTGTTCAAAAGATCGTGAAAAAACGACAAATTTCCTCAAAAAAAAAATCATTCAAAACATCGTGAAAAAAACGGCAAGTTTCTTCAAAACATCGCAAAACAAACGGCAAATTTCTTCAAAAGATCACGAAAAAACGGCAGTTTTCGTTAAAAAATCATGAAAAAAATGGCTAATTTTCTCAATAAATGGCGAAAAACGGCAAATTTCTTCAAAAGATCACGAAAAAACGTCATTTTTCTTCAAAGAATCACGAAAAAATAGCAAATTTCTTCAAAAGATTGTGAAAAAAGGCAAATTTCTTCAAAAGAACGCGAAAAAAACGGCAGTTTCGTAAAATGATCACGAAACAACAGCGAATTTCTCCGAAAAAACGGCAAATTTCATCAAAATATCACGGAAAAATGTAACATTTCTTCCTAAAGTTAGCAAAAAAAGGCAAACGTCTTCAAAAAAATCACGAAAAAACGGCAAATTTCTTCCAGAGATCGCGAAAAAACGGCAAATTTCTATAAGAGATCGCGAAAAAACGGTAAATTTCTTCAAGAGATCGCAAGAAAACGGCAGTTTTCGTCAATAGAACGCGAAAAAAATGCAAATTTCGCCAAATGCAAAAAACGCAAATTATGTCAAAAAGGAGCCCCCCCCCCTTTCTTTAGGACAATGTATGGCCTGCAATGTATGGATTGGCCTGCAGACTATTTAAGTTTTTATATGTGTTGCAGACTGCAGAAAAAAATTCTGCTGCATGGCCAAATTTCTCTCTCTTTTGCAGGGGAAAAAATTCTAAATTTCGTCACTCTATCGTGGAAAACCATTACGAAATTAGTATATCGTTTGCGCGCAAGAATCTCAAAACTTTTCTGTCGGACACTGAAAAGAAAGTGAATTTGGTCAATCTGTGGCAAGATAAAAACGCGAAATTCAATAATCATTCGAGGGGTAAAAATCATAAACTTCGTCATTCGGTCGCAGGAAGAATATCACGGTTTTATCATTTTCACGAGAAAAAAAGCGTATAATCCGTCAATCAGTGGCAAAATCATTGCAAAATTTGTCAGTCGATCTTGTGAAAAACAATTGAGAAATTCGTCAGAGGATTGCAGGAAGGAATCTTAAAATTCTTATTTCGGTCGTTACATATTCAGGGATCACTTTTTCGACAAACGGCAGAATTTCATGTTTTTTAATTTTTAAGAATCTGCGATTTTCATAAAATGATCACTGGCAAAACTGCGATTTGAATTAATTGATCACCGGAAAAAAGACTATTTTCATTAAACAATCACAAAATCAAGCCGCGATTTTCACCAGATGATCCCAAAATAAAATCGTTATTTCCAAACAATCCCGAAATAAACTTGTGATTTTTGCCATACGATTGCGGGGGAAAAAAAACTCTCGAGATTTGCGTCAAACGATCCCGAAATAAGACCGAGCTTTCGTCAAATGATCGTAAAATCGAAAAGGATATTCATAGATGCCATAGAGTAGGATATGGTCAGTAGTACAATGCATAGAAGAGTACAATGTACGGATTTTGTTCGAAGTGTACGGTTATACTAATGAACAATACGACTGTACGATTTTGCGTGCGGAAAAAATAATTGCAGAGAAATGCAAATTTTGTGAAAGAATCGCCGAAAAAATTTGCGATTTCTTTACGCGATCGGTAGTCAAAATTTGCGATTTTTTTTCTGTGATCGTTTATCAAAATACAGTAAATGATAATTTTTTGGGCCATTGTTTTAGAAATTTGCTTTTTACTGCGTTTATATGACAAAATTCGTCATATTTTCCACGATCATTTGCCGAAATTTGCAATTTTTCGGCAATCAATTGGCGAAATTCAAAATTCTTTCGCATTTATTTGCCGAAATTCATCTTTTCCATGATCGCAGAAAAAAAATCGCGAATTTTGACAGTCGATCATTTTTCAAAATTTGTGATTTTTTTTTCTTTGCAATCACGATTTTTTTCCGTGCGATTTTGCAAATGATCGCAGGAAAAAAAATCACAAATTTTGTAAAATAAACACAGAAAAATAGTAAATTTCTGCAAACAATGGCAAAAAAATTGCGAATTTTGGCAAATAAAAGCCAAAAAAAATCACAAATTTTATTGAAAAAAAATTGCAAATGTCAGCGAACAATTGTGGAAGAAAAATCGTATACTTCTGTAAGCAATAGTGTGGAAAAATTACAATTTTCATTTTAATATGCGGCAATTGGTAGCAGGGGGGGGGGGGGGAATCATTAATTTCGTCAAATGATCTTGGAAGGAAATGTAGTATGCCAGTTAAATGTGCCCTAAAATATCCAAAAAAGTTTGTGTGAAATAAGACTTGGCATCAGTACAACCCCTGATTTTACTTTTTTCACCAACACCATTTGATAAATTTCGCCATTCTTTTCCTGAGATAATTTGACAAACTTCACTGTTTTATACTGTAACTGATTTTCGTGCATTTTAATGTAACCCATTGACAGGCATCCTTGATTTTTTTTTATGGCTTTATTCTATGAAATTCATTATTTTTCTGGCGACTAGTTATAAATTTCACTATTTATTTCCGTGACCTTCGACAAAATTAGCAATTATTTGTATGATAAGCTCTTGGAATTCCGCAATTATTTAATGAATTTTGTGATTCATCCCTTTCTTAGAGACCCATTTGATGAATTTTACGATGTTTAACACAAGATCCATTTGACTAATATCGTGATTTTTTTTTTCAAGGCCATCTGATAATTTTCGTAATTGTTTTTATCCTAAGAACATTTGACTAATTTCGAGATTTTTTTTCCCGAGATCATGCGACAAATTTTATGATTTGTTTTTTGGGACAATTTGATGAATTTCACTATATTTCCTGGAATTTCATGATTTTGTCCCCGTGGTCATTTGGTGAATTTCTGATTTTCTTTCATGATGAATTGTTGCAATTTGAGGTATTTTTCTGCAACCAATCAACAATATTTGCAATTATTTCAAAACCGACTGAAATGCATTGAAAATGTATTCCGCATATTGTGTTAAATCTTAGTGCTTGTCTATATACCAAAAACATTTAAGTGAAGAGAAAAAATGTTTTTTATTTGGTCTCCTTTTAGTCTCTTTTTTTTAATTTTGGTCTCTTTTAGTCTCTTTTTCTTGCGATTTAATCTCTTTTCTCTCTTTTTTAAGAGTGACTCAGCGGTCCTAGGCCTGTATGTTTTTGTGTAAATAGATAACCGTAAATGTGTAACAGGTGTGGCACTTTTATTCTCCATTTTCCCCGATACTCGCAATAGTCCTATTTCTAGAACTAATGCACGGAATTTCATGAATTTAAAATCCTTACGATGGGTATAGATTGCCATTTGATTTTGGCACTTTGATAGTGAATTTTGAAGTATTAGCATGTATGAGATAGAGGAAAGTTTTGAGATTGTCACATCTGACTGGTCTTTTGAATTCGAAAACTGATATCTATCACAGTAGTGATTCCAAAATAAATTACAGAAAATAAAATGCGATTTCTCAAAAGAAATTGAAACAATAAGCTAGCAAACAAAACAGAGTAATTTAAATCATTTAATTTAGAAAAAAGCAGTAGAGAAATAAAATGGAAAAAAAATTAATATGTCGAATTCGTATAAGCAAAAGGACAAAGTAAATGCTTCTGTAGCAGACAATGTCACCAAACAACAGATGACATTGAGTTAAACGTGTATGCATGATCTACTCCTTTCTCTGTTGAAGCTTGCGCTAAAATTAATAAGATTCGTAGGGAATCAAGTGTTGTCAAAAAGCAACATTTGTAAAAAATTTATATAAAAAAATAATTTAATATTTTTCGAAATGATATTTAAACTCTACTTGTTGAAGATTCCCTCCAGTTCGGGTTCAGAAGCTGCGAGTTACCTTTGCCCCCCGAAATTACTCGTAGGAAAAATAAAATTACAATCGTGTTTTCTTGTTTCGATTTCATTTCGTTTATCATGTATTTCACTAAATTCTGAGTTTTTATTAGCGACACAGTCTCAATTTTATTCCTACAAACATTTCTGACGTAAGGAAAAAAAAAAAAACATAATTTACTTTTGGACAATGGCCAAAAACCGATAGCTATTTTTAGAAATATATAACGATGGTAACAATGATTTTTGGTTTGGTTAACACTTATACTGTTCTTATATCTCTTCTAAAATTCGCATCATTTCAATTTTCAAATCATGCAATAGACGAATTTTTTTTTTTTTTTTTTTTTTTTTTTTTTTTTTTTTGCATATGTAATTTGTTTGAAAAAATGGCATTTATAGCTTTTAAGTAATTTTCAAGCATGAATTATTTTTAATTCCATCTCGGAAAAAAAATTCTTCATACTTCTTTTTTTTTTTTTTGCAATTTTTTTGCAATTTTTTTTAGTATATATATATTATATATTATGCCTATATGTATATTAAGTTTCTGTAATATATTCATTTCGCCCACACCGAATCTCGTAAATGATAAATTAGCCGGGGCAAATTGGTTCGACGAGGCCTGGGTCCATCATGCGAACCTTTATAGGCCGCACAGACATCACAGACAATCATCTCATCGAATTACCGGATGAAATTATAGGATTAGCCTAATCTCGATTCGAATATCAAAACGCAATCGATCTGCCAAGTCGCATCTTGGTGTAAAATACCTGAAAATTCGATTTTAGTGGTTGACTCGTAGGTTTACCATTGTGTTTTCCTGCGTACAAAGGTATCAAAGCATGGAGAAATGGGAGCAGGATAACACAATGGTAAAGCAACTGCTAAAATCGAGTTTTCAGGTGTTTTCCAGCAAGATATGATTTTACAGAATTATTGCATCTTAATACGCGAATCGAGATGTAACTAATCCTAAAATTCCATCCGTGAATTCGATGAGATGATTGTCTGTGCTGCCGCTTCCCAGTCTATTACTGTTAACGATGTTCTTTTTCGTGAGTGAGATATATCTTGTTGCGTTGTGTGATTTTACGGCAGTCGAAATTTTTAGATGAACGGTTTTTTACGACATTTTTTATAAAGTTATACTATCTATTTCGTGATGCCAGATATAGATACATTTAAAATAATCCCGAGAAATGGAATGACTGTTTTTGTGGGGAGTATGAAGAATTAAAAAATATTTTTAAAAATCAAATGGCAAATAAAATATTTTAAAAACGAACAAATCGATAACAGAAATTTAAAAAAAAAAAATGAGAATAAAATGCTATTTCAGTAAAAATTTAACAAAAACCTTGTAAGTTATTTATTTAAATTTACTAGAAATAAATATTTTGATTGGTATAATTAAAACAAAAATAGCTTTAAACAATAATATTTTTTATGCTGACTATAAACAGTTAATAAATTTCATTAACGGTTAATTAAAATAAATATTAATTAAAATAACCTACTAATTAAAATACCTTTATAACAAATATAAATAGACTGCATTTAATAAATTAATAACTGTAATTTAAAAGTGAAAAAAAAAATATCTCCGTTTAAGAAAGAAAATAATTTCAAGATATTAAGTCAAATTTATTCAAAAACATTGTTTCAATGGGAACAGTCTGTTTATTCATAAACTTGTTTTTAAAACTTTCCGATTTACCAACTAAAGTTTCATTTTACTTTATGAATAGTAATACCGGGGAAGAAAAAAGATTATAATATGTATTAAGTTTAACTGGTTTTCGTTTGAATACAGAAAGAAACGGTAACTTTCCAAGGAGATTTAAGAAAAAGCAGGCTAATCCTGTTTTATAAGAATGTAGATTTTAGATATAAATCTTATGAAACTAGAGTTCTTTTGAAATTAGTTTTAGAAATGATAAGGCCAAAATAAAATGAAAAAAGATGTTTATTATTATTTTTTTATTATATTCATTTATAATTTTAAAAAATGCATTTAGAGCTTTCATTTTGCTTTATTGATAAATATATATGTGTATATATAAAGAAATAAATAGTGGTAAATAATAAAGTTCTATTTTATTTATTTTGTTAAAATTGTTTTTTTAATGTTGAGTTTATTTCTTTTATGTCAAAAACTGAAATCCACGCTTCTATAAACGAAATACTTCATATTCGTTTTAATATAATAAATATAAAAATAAAAAATCATGATTACAACTCATTTTTTCAGAATTGATTTTTTTTACAACAAAAAATCGCGTATGAGGCAAAAAGGAAAATATTATTTTTTATGAAAAAAAAAAAAAAAAAAAAATATATATATATATATATAGCTGTTTTATTTATTTGTATGAAAAACTGTAATCCATACTTTTATAAATGGAATACTTCATATTCTTTTTTATATATAATAAATGCAGAAGAAAAAATCATGAATGCAACTCATATTTTTCCCAAAGAATTAATTTCCATTACAAATATGTTAATTTGACATGGGTAGTGAACTCGACTGTGAAAAGTGTACACCTTTTCTCATGCCTAATAGAAACCGTGAGCTAGTGTATTTCTTTTTAAAATGATAATTTTTGCTATGATTCCTTTTTTTCTTCTTTTTTTTTAAACATGGCAACAAGACAGAAAAAAAACATTATTTGAACTACCTTTTTGGGATTTTAAAGATTTAATTTTTTTTTTTCAGCTTATAATTATAAGTTAATTAATATGAAAGTATTAATCAAGTAAAGTGTATTTTTATAACATATTGCACTCTTTATTTATAGAAAGAAAAAACTCTTTTTTTTTAAACCTTTTTAGTGTTCAAAATATTTGGTAATTCTTCTCCCCGAAGTGCATCTCCGCATAATCGTAAGAAAAAAATAATAACCACACTTTTTTATTACTAATTTGCAATTAATATTTTACTTTGCATTGTAAAATAGTACATCGACCTGGATTCTGTCTATAACGATTTTTTTTCCACAGTCTTTTCAGTGTCGTTTAGGTATAGATTTCATCGAATTTCCTCATTTAAAATAAATATAGTATCCCACAGATATTTTAACTGCCAACGCCGAGTTTTTGCTTTTGTCTTTTCAGTACGTGATCTAATTTATATTTTTTTCCTTCTCTTAGTTTCCCTGTTTGTAATCAAACAAGTGGGTTTTTTCCCAATGTTCCAAATTTCGAGCTTTTTCTTCATATTTTGAAACTTTTAATATTCCCACGATGTGTAATTCACTTTGCTGCTTTTTAATAGCTTCCGGATGCGAATGTTCTAATTGTCAAAAAAGATTTCCCTGAAAAATTTAATAAATAAAAGAAGAAAAACTTCCGGGTAAATTTGCATGAAATGTGGGGTGAAAAACTAAGGAAAGTTGAAAAAAACAAAAAAATAAATATTATATACAAAACAAAGTAATTGTCAAATAAATTAACAAACAGTAAAACACTGTTAATTGGATCAAAAATAAGTTTAAAAAAATTGTTCATATATTAATACGCAGAACTACAGACTATAAGTTTGTACGAATGAACACATTTTTCAAAATATCAAACTACGTTTAATTGATCAATTTTGGGCAAATATAACTTTTATTTAATGTTTTACGATTAACTATTCAAATCAATTTTTGTTTTATTCGTTCGATCGTTGAAAATATTTTAGCTTTTAAATCGGAAGTATGTATTTAACTTATTAACCGAGGGTGTTCCATTGACGCGTTGGTACAAGGAAGAAAAAAAAAAGTGTATGAAAGATTAACTCCAGGTTATCACCATTTTAGAATTTTAAAAAAAAGTAATCACGTAAACTTTGCAATTAAATAAAGCTCTCCTTTCGTTATTGGTGGTGGAAAAATTTTTTGGAGAACTCTATATCTTTATTTTGGCAGTAAATAAATTAAAAAATCGGAAATGTGTTTTTAATTAGTCGAATGGAATAAAATGTCTTCTAACGTTCAGCTGAACTAAAACGCAACCTATAAATTTGTAAAATTTTAAGAACTTAAGGAGAATAATTTCTAATACATTTTCACGACTAAAGACTTTAAACGCATTTCCTAGGTGGTTCTCAAATCCCAAGCCCAACAAACAATTTCTGAGTCATAGTTAAATGTAAAGATACAAAATTGACAATTTATTTGACAGATTTATACATTTATTTATTTTTAATTTCAACTATTGCTTATTGGGAAAGTTAAAATTATCAATTACCGGATGTAATGTGACATTAGTTCATCAGTTAGAATTTTTTTGATTTTCTTCTATATTTAAAAGAAGAAAGTACTGAATTCGTAAAAATATTCGACTTCCGGTTTTCGATACCCCGCCAGTGGCCGTGAAGTTTTTCTCTCAAAGCTGGTAGACGGGAGGTGTTGGGTTCGAACCCAATCGCGTCCGACGGCCTAATTGTTCGGAATTTCCGTGGTTTCCTTTAAGCCTTGGATTTCCTTGGATATACGGATTAGGTTTCCTTAGAAAGATCCCCACACACTTACGGAGGGCTTATTCCCCTCGTGTTGATAATTGGCCGTTATAAGCACAACCAACCAACCAGCCGGTTTTTGACAGATTTGTACGTGTTTAAAGGTCCTGAAGATGATTTGGCTGTTTTTAGAAAATGTCTGTCAATGAATTTCTTTGCATGTTTGTATGTGACACAAATTTTAAGAGCACTCTAGAAAACTAATACACAGTATTTAAATGAACTTCAGATTAAATTAGAAATTGACATAAATAGACGCTGATTAAGTTTATAAATCGCCCAAATACTGCTGCAATACTGCATTAAGTATTTTAATCGTAGTGCTACAATAATTAACTACTGTCATATCCCTATTTAACGAAATCGCTAAATCTAGCAAAAAAGTAGTTGTACCGGAAAATTTTTAAATAGAGATTTGCCATTTAAAAAGTTGTAGACTACATAAATGCATATTTTTAATTAATAAACACAAAATATCATCTAAAAAAGTAAATAATTATAGTTCTGATTTTTTTTTTTTTTTTTTTTTCGTTGAGGGGGTATTTAAAAAAATGTCTTTTCGACAGACACACATCATCTCTGCGCTATTAATGCTCGATTGCAGTAATGTTGATCATTTACACTTGACCATATTTCCTAGGAGATTTTCTCTGTACAATTTTTAATTCACTTTTATTCGGAAAATGCATAAAATTGACAAGTGTTATTATTCAGAAACTATGTAATCGAAAGACATTGTAGTAAACGCAAAAAATCGTCCAAAAAAAAAATACTATCAAAGTGGGTGTTTTAACCGAATTTCCGAACGCAACATCGTGTGACAGGTGAAAAACAAGCCGTCACCTCACTGAAATTGCTTTTACTTGATAAGTATATATTTATCAAGAAATGTAAAACTCATTTTGACTCTAAATCAATTCAGTATTTAGAACTGTCGATTTTATAGCTTTACATTTAACGATGAGTCAGAAATTGTTTGTCGGGCTTGGGATTTGAAAACCACCAAGGAAAAGCGTTTAGAGTTTTTAGCCGTGAAAATGTATTACAAATATTCACCTTAAGCTCTTAAAATTTTAAAATTTTTAGGTTGTGTTTTACTTAAGTTGAACGTTAGAAGACCTTTTATTTCATTCTACTAATTAAAAACATATTTCCGATTTCTTAACTTATTTACTGCTAAAAAAATAAGGATTTTCAAAAAAAAATTCTACAATCAGTTCTGAAAGATGAGCTTTATTTAATCACGATCGAAAGCTCCTATCGAAAGTTTCTGTCATTGTCATTACTTTTTTTAGAATTCTTAAATAGTGGTAGCTTCGGGTTAATTTTTCGTACGCGTTTTGATTTTTTTCTTCTTCCTTTTATCATCGCATCAATGAAACAACAGTTGTTAATGAGTTAAATACATACTTCTGGTTTAAAAACTGAAACATTTCCAATGATCGAATGAAATAAACAAAAACTAATTTGGATAGTAATTGTAAATTATATATATTTTTTTAAGTGATATTTGCTCAAAATAGATCATTTAAATGTAGTTTGAAACTTTGAAAGGATCTGCCAATTCGTACAAACTTATTGTCTGTAGCTCTGCTTATTAGTTTCTTATGATATGAGCAATTTTGAACCAATTTTTGATCCAGTTAACGGAGTTCTACTGTTTATTAATTTATTTGACAATTACGGAAAAAAAATAACTCAGCCATAAACACATTAGAAATCACCACAGCCATAACACTTTTTCCAGCATTAGACTCTCTCTTAGCTGTAATCTACATATATAACTAGATAAATTTAGAGTGACATTTTATAAAAGAGCAACAGGTTTATATTTCAGCAGGCTATTTTAAGAGTCAAGCGATAAAAATAAACAACGAACTTTTTTTTTTCCTCCGTCTCTCTAAAACTAACTTCCTTCGACCTGAAATAGCTGGGTCAATAAAGAACTCCGTTAAAGATCAATAACAGAAAAGAGGTAGACAGCGAATTTTCTGCCGTAGGCTGTTAAAAGAGATGAAAAATTATGCAAATATGATACTTTTAACTTTTCCTCGTAATATTCTGCACTTTTACGTAACTTTTAAAATGGGTAGAGAGGAAAAATTATTCTTAAGCTGATTTAATAGGATATCCGTTGAATAACATTTAAGGGAAAAGTTCATTTTTTTCCTACGCTTTTTTGTAGAAAGAAAAAAGAGCATTTTCTGTATTCAGATATTTCTTTATGCAAAAAGATCAGTGTTTGTTAATGTCAAGATATTTTGAAACTATGAAAAATATATCGATGTTTTGATACATATCCTATATGTAACAAACTAACACCTTGTAATAATATGCAAATTTTAATAGCTAAAAGTCAAAAGTGAAGTGCAAATTGAAACTTTAAAAAGTTGGAAATAGCACGTGATGTACACTTCGTACTAAAAGATATTCATATCTTGTTGCAATAGTATACAGTAGAGTGTCCGATATCTTTGTGCGTGAGTAGTGTCCGAGTCTAAATAACAGTAGAGTGTCCGAAATCTTTTGTGTATCCCTGTAAATACTATTTGTTTTCTATTATACAGGAATCAACTTGTAGTAAAAACCTCTGCAACCCATATCAATTTCATAAAATGCGTAATAGTTTAATCTTATGAAAACGCGACCCAAACAATGTTTTCCCCTATACCATTATGTAATGGAGTACCTGCTCTAAGTAAATATCATACCACATAATCACTTGTTTTGCATTTAGAAATCCAGTTTCAAGTGCAAAACTTAAAAACACTTTAAATTTGCCTGAAAAAAGTCACTGCTCAATTTAAAAGTACTTTACCTACAAAGCACCACAGTCAATAGCAATTTAAAACTTTCACTTACGCCTGTTTTGACTGAAAATATAAAAATAATTATGCACAATGGTATTTCGAAAATAAATACATATTTTGTGAAAAAATCACATGATATTTTAAACCTAAATTTATTGTAAGGTTTTAGAAACTTTACATTTATGAAATTATTCAACAAGACAAAATTATTTTAATTTATAAAACATAAAATTTTTTTGGTAGCAAATCCTGTAGTATATATACATATTTTTCTCTATAAAACAAATTGTTTCTCTTTTCTTCTAGTTGATCTTCAATTAAATTATGAAAAAAAGAAAAAGAAAAATACATTTTTAAGCTATTGTTTTATTACGTTTTCATGTTAAGGGGACAGACACAGTACCTTGAAATTGGTCAAAATATCGATTTTCTTTTATATATATATATATTAACTGAAAGCTTCTTTAATTCTAAATATTTTGACACCCAATTTTAACCTATATGGCAATTATATCGCGAGATATTGTAAAATTTGTTAATAGATCCAGCGCAATAGCCATACAAATGAAAACTTTAGACTGATTTTACCCCATGTTTATATTTTATAGCTTGCTTGTTCGATAAATACTAAGGCTGTTTTTCTAAATTAGATAGAGGATTGAAATTATTTTTACTTGTTCTCCATGGTGTATTTAATATTTTTATCCATGGATTTAACATTCAAGTTTATATTAATTTTTTTTAAAAATATTTAAATTGAGAGTTTGATGAATTTCTTTCATTTTTAGGGTTTCGTTCATCTGACGAAATCCTATTTGTCTCTGTCCTCTGTCTGTCTCTCTGTCTGTCCGTTACAGAGTCCGTACACAAAAACTATATAAGTCAGAGTGTGCAAATTTTGTGTACTTACAGCTGAATATTTCTTGTCACACAACAAATCATAAAATTTTGAAAAAGAGATTATTTAATTAAAATATTTTTTTTAATATGATCAGCTCATTTTTTCTTCTAATTGTTTCTCGCTAGTTTAATTAAATATATATAAAAATTATTTTCCCTTTTCCCTTTACTTTTAATAGAAATGTTGTACTTCTGTTGCCACAATTATTAAAATTGTATTAAAAACTACAAAAAAATTAATATTTCAAACATAAATTAAGATACAGTTTTCAGACACATTACATTTAAAAGTGCATTTTTTTTCTATACGACGATGTAAAAGCTGAAAATGTACTATATTTAGAAACTTAAAAATTTGTAATAGCAAAAAATGCAAAACCGAAATTTCATTTCAAATTTCAAAGTGTTGTCATTCGCAAAATGGCGTATGCGCAGATACGTTTGGCCTTTATTATATAGTTAGATAGATAATTTGATTTGAACATTTTTAATTTGACAAAAATAAATAACTTCCTTTTACAATTATTTTAAAATTAAATTTGTGGGTGCTACCATGTATGTAAGAATATAATAATCATAAATTAACAATTTTGATTATATACTTAAAGGATAAGCTGTTTTGAAATAAATATTAAACGAAACCCTCTATTCGATCACACTTACCCACTTGTTTTATATACACGAGAGAAAAAAAATCATATTAAATGTAAAATCCCATACACCTAAATATCCATGCACAGTTTTGTTTAGCATATTCTAATGAATGTGAAAAAAATCGAAGCAAAAATATTTATATTTAAAAAAAATTGAAAAAAATAATTTTTTTCAATTAAATTTTAGTAAAAAAGGCTGTTTTAGAAGATCTTTTAAAATTTTTATTTAATTTTTAGTTTTAATTATTGTGTTATCACATATATTTCAGTATTATTCAAAATTGAATTTTTTTTTTTTCAAAGGTACAGTGTCCCCTTAAGTGTAACATGTTTCAGTTTCTAATTTATGCATGCTTGGAAATATTTATTACGAGCAGTAAATTGACTATTTTGAAAATATCGGATATTTTTTATATTTTCGAAAACATCGTGATATGTACGAACCCAGAAGAAAATGTCAAATGACACGATAATTTGAAAATAAATATAAGACATCTATAACCAAACTCTGAGAAAGATACTGTGAATATAATACCAGATGTAATAAAAACCTGCTGAGAAATAATTGTAAAGAATCGGGAAGGGGGAGGAGGTTAAAAAAAGATAGAAAGGAAAGAATGAAAAGGAACCCCTTATCTATGTATTTTATCATCCAGTATAGACCTAGAGAAAAACTAATATATTCATTCGATCAGGAATTATATCTTCTTTAAATGTCTGTTAAAAAATAAATTATGGAAGCGGACGTTTTGGTATTGAAATTTAACAAACTTTGAAATTCTTAGCACGAATTTTTGTATCCTGTAGGGATTGTTCTGATACTAAATGGGAAGTCGTTAGGGGAAGAAATACATGAATTTTGCAAATGTAAAAGTTTGAAATTCTTACTGTTATTTTCTTTTAATGTTAATTCTTTTTTAATAGTTGCTAAATAAACTGCAATCGGTAAGGTTTTTTGTATACACAACTTGGAAACTACTCGGGGGAATAAACTAAAATTTTAGATTCACATATTTAAATCCTTTGGAAATTTATTTCTGCTACAAATTTTATAGGTTACAATGCAGCTTTTTTCGTATATTAATTTAAAAATATGTAAATTGGGAATTAATTGTGTTTGCTGATAAAATAGATGATATGGTTTCCTTTTTTTCTCTGTCTTTTTTGACCAACATTCTATCAAGATTTATTAATTGAAATGTCTTAATTGAAAATATGGTCTGAACGAAAAACTTTTTTTAAACGTACATCTCAGAAGTTGTATCAGCAAAATTTATTTGATCACTAATCAGTCACATTACAAACTTAAAATTTTCTAACAGGATCGATGTGTCTGTATGGAACTTTAAGATGCATTTCTATTAAATAAAAAAAACCTTTTTTTTTTCCTGACCTTAAAAATACCTCTTCTTCAAGATTCAGTATAAAGGAAATAGCTTAAGTTGATTATTGGAATTACGTAAGAAAATGTGTCTCTTTTACCAAAATAGCAGCAAACAGATAACGGAAACAAAGATATGGTAATTAAATTGTTTTATTGGTTCAAAAAAGAATAGTAATTTTGGTTAAATTTAACTTTCCAATAGAAAACGTAAAACTTTTGCTACATTCTGTCTCCCCCCTCCCCATACACATATTTCCCCCCCCCCAAATTTGCTTTTCTCTGTTATTATTTCGCGTATTTTTCCTACGTTAGAGAAAAAGATCTTGTCGCTGAAAAAATATTGAATATTGTTCAAACTGTAATAACTGTAACTTGTAACTGTAACAAAATTGTGTTTATGTGACATTTCTTTCTTGTTTTTAATAATAAAAATTTTTCAATAATTTTACCACCTCCAATTCTCATTATAAGAAAATGAATATTAATTGACATTTTTCAAATTGTTCGTGTTTTTTTTTTTTTTCTTATGTTTTATATCTTAGAAAAAAAAGTGCAAAATGTACATGATTAATTTAGGTATGTTAAAGACAGAATTTTCAAACGCAATTAAAAAAAACATCCCATTCCTTACTATTCAAACATAAATTTGTTTTTTCCGAATGTCAGTTGAAAAATATTCAGAATTTTCATTAAAAAATTAGATCAGCTCGCACCCGAATCAAGATTCAACTATAAATTAACCCGAATCCGAAACATTTAAACACTCTTAATATGAAAACAAGTCAGAAATTGCACATTAAGCGTATCAAAGGAGGTGCGTTCGTACTGTAACGAAATTGTAATAATGTACAGATCTTGGTGTAATAGTATACAGCACTTAGGATTACAGCATAGTACCCGAAATATTTAGTGTGTTCCTGTAAATACTATCTGCTCTCTATTATACAGGAAGTAACTTGTAGTAAACCTCAGCAACGTATATCA
This sequence comes from Maratus speculifer, assembly GCA_964019185.1. Classification (NCBI taxonomy): domain Eukaryota; kingdom Metazoa; phylum Arthropoda; class Arachnida; order Araneae; family Salticidae; genus Maratus; species Maratus speculifer. The sequence goes on along the minus strand of OZ025296.1, from coordinate 269,201,010 downwards.
ATTTCGTAAAATGTGAAATAGTTCAATATAATTTAAAGTTGCCCTAAACAATGTTCCCCCCGCTATACTAATATGTAATGGAATACATTTGTGTGGTCCTGTAAATTAATAACAATTATTCTTTATACCACAAATTGTACAGAGTGTATATTTTAGTACATACTTCATAAGATACATATCAGTTTTATTATGTTCAAAAGAGTACCCATTAAAATGAACTTGAAACTTTTTTTTTTCCCATTAGCCATAATGTGGCGGAATTTTTTTTATTGTTCCTGTAATTAAACTATATATCCGATTTTCATAAAATTTGAAATGACATGACAAAATTATGCAATAATTACATATTTTAAATTTCAAACGATTTAGATGGATAGTTTTTACTCTGTTATATGCAGACATACAGACGGACGGACTGAACGACGGCTATGGGTAATCTTAACCTATACCACAAATAGATATACTTACCATAAATAAATTGTATTCAAAAAATGTTTTTGTAACCGGTTAACTGATTACCTTTTTACATACAGTGAATTGAAAATGTGGGATAAACACCGCTTTTTTTAATTAAAAAAATCGTAATATTTAATCTTAACATTTTTTCCCTTTAAATACTTATTTACATAATTACGAACGCACTTAAAAATTGACCAGGTTCGAGTAAACCGAGTTACTTCAGCCGGTCGAGATTCTATCCCAAAGTTGATAAATATATGTACTTAACTTGAATAATTAATTGTTCTCAAATATTTTATTAATTAATAATAATCAAATTATTGAATTTATATATAAATGACCAGATTTTCCCCTTTCCAGGTTTTTTGAATTTCTACTCGACACTATAATTACAATAGGCTTTAGTGCTGTCTTCTATCCAATTTCCAATCGCCAGTGCTGTCTTCTATCCAATTTTCAATCGCCAGTGCTGTCTTCTATCCAATTTCCAATTGCCATAAAAGATATATCCCAATTTCCAATCGCCATAAAAGATATATCCCACAGACAAAAAGAACGGATACATCGTTCGGAAAAAATCACATAGTGTGTGGAAACGAAGAGATAATAACAATTGAAATGGGGGAGAAAAAAAAAAAGTCATAAAAAAAGACATCCAAGTTTATACCTGTTTTGAAACGGTCCGTAGAACTTTATGGTTAGTGTTTTCTTGCACAAGAATTGTCGTTTCTTTTCAAAACTTTGCTTCCGGGTTATTTCTCACACGAGGTTACCATTTGTGTTTTTATATGCACAATAATTGCAAACACAATAGGAGTTGTTGCTAGAAACTTCTTCCGGTGAAAATGGCGTGGAATAAAATTACAATATTTACCTATTTATTTATTTGTTTATATTACGAGTGTTTTTACATGTTTTTACATGGGTGTTTTTACATGTTTAAACTTCAAATATTAGCTCGTCCCGAATTATATATACAGTAAAACCTCTAAATAACGGACACTTGCAGAGCGCGGAAACTGTCCGCTATTAGGCAAAATCTCAGGAATTAAAAAATTGCTGTGAAATGCTTAATGTTTCATTAATTGACTTTTATGTGTCATAAAAAGTCTATTATATAATTAATCAGAAGTTAAATGTTTTTTAAACTATAAAACTAAAATAATATTGTATATACCTTTATCCACCTTTTTATTACATTCTTACGAAAAAAATTCTGTTACAAAAGTTTGTTTTTGCTTGCGATTACATATAATTTGTTTTTCAAAGTGACTTTTTAACTCTGTCAGTAATTTCAATCCTTCATAGTTATCATTATAGAGTTTCGAGGGGGTAAATTGCACTTTTTGACCATGAAAGGCGTAAAATATCAAATCTGCCGGGATGATATTTCAATGCTCCGTGTGTGAGGTACGTCCGTCCCGGGCCACCCCCTGAATTAAATACAGGACATGGGAGGAGGATTTTCCCCAGCCCATCCACTACATTTATCTTAGATCACAAAATTTATGATACATTGCTGTGATAAATTAAGAAGCTTTTCACTTTTTCCTTTTTTATTTTCCTCGTTAAAAATAATTTTTAATTTTTTATCGCAAAATTACTGTCCGCTATTCGGAATGTCAGTTATTCAGAGGTTAAACATACAAAAATGTAGGTTTTGGGAGTGGGGATTGGAAAACTGTCCGTTAAATAGAGGTGTCCGCTATTCGGGAGTGTCCGTTATGAAGGTTTTACTGTATAAGGTCTAATGCATTTTATATTATTCTGTTGTATATGGACGACTGCCATAGGCTTTTATATTTTATTCGCATCAGTATTTTCTAATATAAATTTTGAAATACATTTCTCTTGCGAATGTTGTTAAAGTGTGTGTTAAGTATTTCTGTTTGGAGAAAGTGGTGGTAGTAATAATTAAAAAATAATCGCTTGTGGCAGCCCTGTACATGCGAAATTATGTAAAGAATGGATATTATTCCTTTGAACTTAATAAAAGTTTTGGTTGAAACTTTAATCGCTTAAGTATATTTTTATTTTATTGGTTTACTTTAAATTTAAATCATTTTCAACATTTTCTACTATAGTTGAAAAATGTTTATGAATTCGGATTGTTTGTCTGCCGTCAGCCCGTGTTATAACACTCCTAAATATAATCGGGTTGCCATGTATTTTTATGTATTGTTTAAGTTTTCTGTGTTCAGTAATTGAAAACAAGGCGTATAGAATTTACAGTTAGTTTACAAGGACACACAAAAGAATTTCATTTCATAAAAGAACGTTCTCTTTTTTTTTTTTCTTCAATATTAAGAGAGACCAAAAATCGGCTGCGATTCAGTGTCTTGCCTATTACTTGAAACACCATCTAGCGCAATATTTTTAATTAAAATGGATAATCGTAATGTAAAACTCCCCGGCATCTTATATAACCCTCCTGCAAGAATTTTTTTTAAATAACTGTCACCATTTTCAAGTTATCGAATTTTGAAATCAGTCAATCCATTTTAGGATACCTGATATATGCATTCATTACTATTCAAATATATATTTTTTAATATTTCCGCCTGTCAGTAAAAAAATATTGAGAATTTTCCATTACGGACTATGGAAAAAAACCGTTTACGTTGCCTTTTATTAATATTAGGATATTTCATATGTAAGGAGATAGATATACATTATGATGAACTACAGCTTGTTTTCTTAAAAGTACAGAATAAGTGGTATTTATAGTTCATTTACTGAGCCGCACAAAAGATTTGTGTTGCTTTATGTTCGACTGAAAAAAATCGTTCACGATGCATTTTATTGATGTTAGGATATTTCAAATATAATGAAATTGCTATAGTTTGGATAAGAACCTCTAGAGTTAAGCCGCCATTCTTTTTATATATAAAGGCACTCTGGCAGCAGCGTAAATTCAACTGAATGTGTTTGACAATAAAGAGATGTCAGAAAAATACACTCTATTATAATGTGTTAAAAAGTTCTGCTGTTAAAATGTCGTTAAAATGCGCCAAAGCTGCGAAAAAAAAACTGCCATGTAAACGCACGAGTGTTTTTGTATACTTAACAAGGAATTCGTGTATCAAGCAAAAATAACTGATATCGCTTTCGTGACTGGTATAATTATTTAGTTTTCCTGATATAATTATTTTTGACAATTTATGCGTACCCTGTTAAATAGATAATTGGAACTTAGAAAGTTCAAAGTTAATTATTACTCATTATATCTGTCTTGATATTTAGATATTAAAGAAAGGTTGGAACAAATACACGATATTAACATCTGTAAAATACGTCAGTATCTTGTGTATTACATATTGAACAAATTATAATATGATCTTATATCATTGCTTTTAAGCCATAATTAATGCGCCTTTGTTGCAGAAAAAAAAGGAGGAAAATTTTCAACTGATGCTTCTCGATTTACAGGCAATGTGATCGCATCAAAAAAGATATTCAAAGTGAACATCATCCATATTCAAACACGAGATATATGCTCTCCATTTTTACTTTCTTCTATTTTTACAAGAAAAAAGTACTGGATTCGTGAAAATTTACGAAATCCGGTTTTCGACGGATTTACTCGCTTGAGGAGTCAGAGAACCCGAAAAACCTGTTTTTAAAAATATCTGTCTGTGAGTCTGTCAGTCTGTCTTGTGACCAGTCTATAGTAGTAATAAAAAAATCTCTTTCTCAAGAACTAATGGATGGAATTTCAAAAAACTTTAAATTATGTTAGAACTGGATATAAACTAGATCTGATTAGTTTTTGGTGTATATCTTTCAACAGGTGGCGCTGCTATGGTACATTACACCAATAGTCATATCTCAAGAACTGGAAATTGATTTTCATAAAACTTTAGATTTGGTTAGTACTTGATATGACATGATGCTGATTACATTTTGGTACAAATCGCTAAACAGGTAGCGCTGCCATGGTGCATTATTCGTGATTATCGTAAGAGTTCTATCTCAAGAACTAATGAACTGAATTTCACTAAACCTTAACTTCTGTGAGACCTTGATATAAACTAGATCTGATTAGTTTTGGGTATATATCACTGAAAAGGTGGCGCTTCAATGCTGCATTATTTAGAATTTCCACAATAGCCATATCTCAAGAACAAGTACATGGATTTTCATAAAACTTCATATTTCGCTATTACTTGATATAACATAGTGCTGATTACGTTTGAATTCAAATCACTCAACAGGTGGCATTGCCACGGTGCATTATTCGTGATTATCTTTATAGCTCTAGCTCAAGAACTAATGCACGTAATTTTCTAATACTTCAAATTCAATTAGTTCCTGATATGGATTAGTGTTGTTTAGTTTTTTCGTGTAAATCGCTCTACAAATTGCGCTGTTATGCTGAATTTTTCTTGCTTTCGTAATAAATGTATCTCAAGAACTAATGCATGGATTTTCATCAAACTTCAGATTCAGTTAGTACCTGAAAAAAATTGATCCTGATTAGTTTTTAGTGTACATTATCCAACAGGTGGTGCTGTTATGCATATTTTTTTAAAGATTTTGCAATAGCTCTATCTCAAAAACTAATGCAGGGATTTTCATGAAACTTCAGATTCGGTTATAAGTTGATTTAAGTTGTTGCTGACTAGATTTTGGTTTAAACCATCTAACCGGTGGCGGCGCTATGTCTGCATTTTTCAGAAAGTATTAACATGCATAAAATAGAAGAAAGTTTTGGGATTGCCACATCTGTCTAATTAGGATTGTAATTACAAGACTTGGAGTAACACTGAAAGTATTATTATACACTTCTACCACTCTTCTCGATGTGTTCCCATATTGCAGGAAGCAAATCTGTTGAAATTTTATAAATTTATTTTCAATGTTGTAAAAATTATAAATGAAAATTAAGCACAAATCGAAATTTAAAATATTTTCTGGCATAAAATAAGTATTTTATTTTTATTAAAACTGAAATTCAAGAAAATAAACTCTACAAAAGTCGTTCAAGTGTCATTTTTCATGTATAATAATAATAATAATATTTTTTTTTATTATTATTGTTTCTCCAAATTCAATCAAGTTAAACATATAATCGATGTTAAAATGTTCATGACGAAATTGCAACGAGACTAAATAAATCAAACCAAATAAAGTTTAATGAATAATGTCTTTTAACGTCTTTTCTCTTTCTAAGTAAATGAAAAGAAAAATATAAATATCCTTGAAGACTCGAAAAAAGAAAAAAAAAAGCAGAATTTGATTGTGATCATTATTTCAAATCGAAAGTTTTCTTTTCAAATGCGTTAAATGACCTTAAAGAAAGTTAGAATGTGCTTCGCTTTCTATGTGAACTGAAAAAAAAAAAAAACATTAAGCGTGTGTTCATCGACCATGTTTGGTCATTAGAAATCTATGACGAAACAAAATCAATAAACACGTGCTTGTCGTAGAACACGAGATTAAACTCTTTAAAATCACAGTAACGCGGCAAAGATATTTTACTTAACTCTGTTGCGCAAAATAAAGTTTTAGAGACACGTGCAATGTTGAATTCAGACATTTTTCTCTCGAAGGGATTTCTGTGGCTCGGGGGAGATACAATTTAAAGTTCCGGAGAGAGATAGGGATTGCACTTTTTGATCATTGAAAACACAAAATCTCAAAGAACGCATCTCATTGCTAAGGGTGAAAATGTTTTCCTCCCGCGGCCATTCCCTGAATCCAAAGCTGGACACGTGGCATAACATACGAGAATCTGTATTGTAAAGTGTATATATACAGGGTGATTATAAAAAATGGACAAAATTTAAGCGATAATACGACTTACTGTAAGAAACAGTTTTTTATAGAAAAACAGGGTTGCAATGGATTTATTAACATGAAAAAAATCATAGGGCGTCTCACTTGGGGTCGGATGTGGATTTCCGTTCCTAACATTATCAATAACAAAGATATTTTATCGATATTTGCAAGAGATTTACTTTGATTTATGCAAAATGTGATGATATCGTGAAAAGTGCTGGAAATATGCTGTATTTTAGACAATAATACTAAATAAACTGTCAACTACATTCCGAAGTATAATACGTCTAACTTAGCGTTTTTTATAGGCAAGATATAGTTTATTCCAAACATTTTTATTGCTATAGTTTTATTTCAAACACAGTAATATAAGTATTTTTAAAGTTTCAATAAAATATCTATATTTTTCTTAAACATTTGAGTTCTGCTGAAAGAATTTCTTCCCGCCCATTTTTAATCTCCAAATGTGTATTGACACCCAAGGTTATCGCTGGCGCTCACTAACGCTCCAAATCGCGACAAAATGCTTCATTTGGTAAATAACAATTAGACTCGCCAAATAGCGATGCTCAATTTCTTTTCTTTATATGTGTGTGCCAGTAAATTCCAGATTCTTATTCGCGTTGCTGAATGACTAATGTCACTTTTTATATTCAATTGTACTATGTCTTTAACATTATTTCATTTTTACAGATACAGGGTCAACACATACTCAGTTTAGCAACAGTCAAAAACACAGAAAGGATTATGCAATAGGAATTTCTCTATTGCTAGTTTATCTCTCTCTATGCATCACGAACGCTATGGTAAAAGCACAAACAAAATTACTTAGCATTAACCGCCAAACAGAGAAAACTTTTTCTGGAATCCGGCCTTAAAATTAGCCATTTATCGTGGTATTTATTAGTTGTATGTAAAGTATCATTTGCCGGACAATATCTTCTATCTGTTATGTATCTATTATATCAGCCTCGTAGCAATTTTTAGCGTGTATTTCTAGAACGGTAAATCAAAGTTTGCTGTTTTAAATTTATATTTAGACTGCTAAAAGAATGTCTGAAACAATTACATATTTAGAAGAAATTTCTAATTTATTAAATTTATTTAATAGTTTATATAGCGAATAGACGAATTTCGATATTATAAGCAATATTATTTTACAATAATTAGCATGTGTACTTGTCTTAAATGTTTTTTCTTTCAATTTACAGGTTGCAGCTAGTCAGATCCAACCCATCACCGCAGCCAGGATTGACCGAATGGATCATGATAACACTTACACAACCGACGATAAAGCAACCAAAGAACAAGGCAAGCAATTGCCCACGCCTCTGAAGCTTGAACTGGATGCTGCTTTAGGTGTAAGTGTTGCTTTACCGTGTACAAACTTTCTTCTTCTTCATTTTTTTTTCTTTAGCCACTAAAATGTTTATATAGGCCTTTAAAACCATTTTTCGTTCCATTGTTAAATTACACGAAAGGGTTGATCAAAACTAAGTTTTTGAAAACAGTCTTGTCGAGGAGTTGTTTCGGTGAGCCGTCACACACAACTTAAACACTGATGGGTGTAAAAACCCCACATCACTCAAACCAGACAAATCCGTAAAGAAAACTAACTATTGGAAATAAATTATAGAAAAAAAAGGAACAGAGGACAGTTGATTGACAGCTCAGACAAGAAATTTATAGCGGCAATAAGACTGTGACGGACGGCCATAAATAAGATGACAAAACAGAGACACTTTCACTAAGAGTGTATTTACGACAGGGCAAAGGGGAAATCTCTGTGTGGGGTAATAATTATCAACCACATAGACACTCTGACGACTAGGCCTTTACAAGCCCCTAGAAAATTAAAATTAAGGGGTGTTCAAGTTAATAGTCAATTTAAGGACAGCCAATAACAGTGGACTGCCTTAAAAGAAGCACAAATGAATTAACGCGAAACTGGAAGGGGAAAAAATATGTTAAAAAGAAAACTGTGAATGGTCGAAGGATATTCGACTACAGAATTATTATTATACATTTTGCTTCTTGAGTTTTTGGTGAAATAATGAGAGTCAGTCAGTCAGTCAGTCTACCAAGTGTGCTCGAGTGAGGTGTGCCAATATGGGAAACCAAAATGTTCCAGACTTCTCCTCATCTGCCCGGATATACATTTGCCTATGGTGTCAGCAACTTTAAAAAAAAGGTATGCAATTTACCGACTTATTTCCCCTTATATTTTGCCCACAAACATAGAGTATGATAGAACAATCAAATAATAGGGAAACACTTGCACGCCAATGATCCCGAAGGTTAATTCATTTTGGTGATGATTACTTATGAATTTATGAAATCTATTTCAATGTTGAATATATCATGCTACAAAGCATAAAATGTAATTATGCAGCAATGCCAACAGCTATAAAAAAAATAGATTTTGATTTGATTATTTTGTATTTTTGTAATTTATTTATGTGCATGTATGTATTTAGTGTATTATGTGTGTTCTGTGTTGTACAATAAAATGTTTTTGTTTTATAAATGACAAAAAAAAAAAAAAGGTTTTCTCACCAACAGAAGACTTTCCGCTTGACGAGATTGATGGATCTGCTGACAGGTCTCGGGGGTAGTTAACACACCCCAGATCGAGGAGGGGGAGAGTTGCTCCCAAATGGGGAATCTTTCTCTAGGCAGGGCATGGCAGAAAGCTATAAAATTGAATATCAGATTTAGTCGCATGGCAGTTTTAAGATGGTTCGCTATAAGGTAAAATGTTCAGATTAGGATCTTACGAAAACTCGCGTGATATAAGCATTCCCAATAATATTTAATCGGCAGAGTAAGATATACATATAAAAAAATAAAATAAAATAAAATAAAAATAAAAATAAAAAAATAAATAAATAAATAAATAAGTAAAGGTTATTTTTTTTTTTGGAGGACATTTTACAGGAATTTTTTTTTCTTTTACCTTTGCCTGAAAATAAAAGGTATTACAAATTCTTTTGCTGCACGTTAGATATAAGTATGATGACATTACTCACGCAACGTAGTTTCAAAAGAAGATCTTATGGGATAGTATACAAAAGAAAGTTATAACAATTAGACTTCATCACAAGGCAATACTTAGTTACATTGGATAAGTAACAGATGCAAAATTATTTTAGAGTCTTATCAGGAATCTATATAAAAGCAAATAAATTAGGAAGTTTTTTTTAAATGTGAAGATTAAACGACACTATATATATTATTAGATATATATATATATATTTTTTTTTTACCGACATAGGCGTATGGAAACATAGCAAGATTTTATAAAAAGTGTACAATTGCACATTAAAAAAAAAAAAAACTAATTGTAAGTGGTACCGATTTCGCACTTTCAGACACTTCATAATAATATTTATATAAGGCATTAAAATACAATAATAAAAAAACAATATAAAGGTTCATGTATGGATATCACATGTGGCAATGTGAGTATGTATATTTATGAATATAAGGAAATCTTTCTGCGGGCAGAGAGTATTTCTCAAACCTGGCCAGGTTATTCACTAAAATGTATATACTCGATTGTCAATAATCCGTACAAATTAATATATATATATAAATACAAATATTTAGGTATTAGTAAAAAAAAAAAAGAAAGAAAGAAAAAAAGAAAAAGAAAAAAAAAATTCAATTTAACTCTAAACAACATAGTAAATTTTGGTAAAAAAATAATAAAAAAATAAAAAAGATAAATTATTTTGATCAGTATGACATGCTGAATCATTTTAGTAATAAAATTAGATATAGAAGTCAATACATATTTCAAATGATTAAGTAATTTTGTTTTCAAAATGTATTTTTTTACCTCTATACTATAGTGTCTTTTAAAATTTTAAATAATCAAACTACAACAAGAAAAGGTAAATAAATGGATGATATATATACACATTTTATCAATATTATTTCATTTCACACTTTCTATTTGTACCCAGAATTGGGTGACAGGATTATTAATGGAGATTAGTAAAATAACAAGAAAATTGTGTTGTTCAGATAACTTTGATTAAAGGCAAATTAGCTTAGAAATATTCTTTTAGACTCTTCTAATGTAGCGTCAAAATTATAAACAAAAAATATTTTAGGGATTTCACTCCCTTTTCCTTCATGTTTTGCTAGATAACCCCCCCCCCCCCTCAAATTAAGCATTTAGGAAACATATCAGATTTTTCTTTCGCTATTTTTTTTTTTTTTAGATAGATATGCACGGTAAAGATTTACTTGCAGAAAGTTTTTATCAACAATATCACAACCAGTACTGCAAAAGGAATTTTTTTTCTTTAAATTTTTTTTTCTCTGGCGGCAAAATTTGACTTTAGTTCTTCAAGTTTAATTGCAATTATCAGCCAGTGAAATGAAAAGGCACATTGATTTTCCCAAATTTTTTTTTTCAAGTTGTGATATTATTCAACTTTAGCATTGTATATTAAAATCTTTCAGGCAATGTTCAGAATCATAATACAATTTTAGGAACATTGTTAAACGATTCCCTAATCGCTGTATTATTTCCTGAAAGGCAATTTAATTAGAATACTTCTCTAAGACTCCAATATTCTGAGGGAAATACGAGATTTCGACACTCAAGCGTCCTTCAGCAGTTAACCAGTCTGTAAGAAGCCATTTTCCCTGAAAATACAAAATAAACAGTACACAGTACATGATTTTATAGCGGATATATGTCAATTTTATAGAATAAAGGGGTGAAAATTTACACGGAAGGCATGCGTAGCAGGTTATAGGTTAATAAGGGTTAGTTTCTTATAGTTTACCATAAGTTGCACGCAAAAGAAATATAATTTTTAAGACAAAAAAACGAGAAAATGACATACCTGTGTGTCTTGCAAGGACCATAACATTCGCTATCCCCGTTAAGCAAACAAGTTTTCCTCTATAGAGGGGTGACTTATCGGAGTTGTTTTCCAGGAAAGCTTATCCATTACGTTTTTAGGGTGTGAGGTACTACACACGTCATTAGCACCTGTCAATCAAAATGCGCGCTCCTCATCGGATGCGTTTTTTTTCGCGCTAGCTCGTTTTTTTTTCCTCTTTTCTCTCATTTAAGAAAACGTTCACTTCTCGTATGGATAGCAATAAGGTATGCATTGAGCACATGTGTCTGTGCGATATCCTCTCTACCTCCTCCACGAGAATTATTAGGAATGTGTATACAACATTACCCATTTTATCAACACTTAACATAATTCAAATTTGTAACATTCAGCTATGATTTATGTTAATAATCTTGTGGATAATGTAGACTATACAAAACATGGTATATTTGTTTTTTTTAGATATTTCATATGATGTACATAAAAAAAGGTTTCTCAACATTGTATATATATTTTACTATTTCGATACTAATCCAGATATGTTATGCAAACAACATTGGTGTTGCTATGAATTTGTGTTGTTTTTTTTTGTTTTGTTTTTGGTTATTACATATTTTACTTTATGTGTTTAAAATATTATCCATTTAAAATAAACAAAAAAATGTGCCAATACATCTCAAATTCAGGTTTAGATTTTTCGGAGCTTTTACATGTTATTTTTTTTTCTTCCTTAGTGTAGAAAAAAATTATTCCAAATTTATACTTGGCTTTGATTGCATGATTTGGCATTTTAATGGATTAATTTAATTATTGTATCAAAATTTGGGCATGGGGAAATAATACACAGAAGAGAAGATAATCGGGCCTTGGAAGTGTTCACCAGAACTGAATCAAAATTCCAATGACTACGGATACAACATTTGCGGCAGTGTGGTGTACACAAAAATGATGTCTACAGACCTCATTTTTTTTTAGACCCAGGGGATAGATGATGGGTGTAAAACCCCCACATCACTCAAACCAGACAATTCCGTAAAGAAAACTAACTATTGGAAATAAATTATAGAAAAAAAAGGAACAGAGGACAGTTGATTGACAGCTCAGACAAGAAATTTATAGCGGCAATAAGACTGTGACGGACGGCCATAAATAAGATGACAAAACAGAGACACTTTCACTAAGAGTGTATTTACGACAGGGCAAAGGGGAAATCTCTGTGTGGGGTAATAATTATCAACCACATAGACACTCTGACGACTAGGCCTTTACAAGCCCCTAGAAAATTAAAATTAAGGGGTGTTCAAGTTAATAGTCAATTTAAGGACAGCCAATAACAGTGGACTGCCTTAAAAGAAGCACAAATGAATTAACGCGAAACTGGAAGGGGAAAAAATATGTTAAAAAGAAAACTGTGAATGGTCGAAGGATATTCGACTACAGAATTATTATTATACATTTTGCTTCTTGAGTTTTTGGTGAAATAATGAGAGTCAGTCAGTCAGTCAGTCTACCAAGTGTGCTCGAGTGAGGTGTGCCAATATGGGAAACCAAAATGTTCCAGACTTCTCCTCATCTGCCCGGATATACATTTGCCTATGGTGTCAGCAACTTTAAAAAAAAGGTATGCAATTTACCGACTTATTTCCCCTTATATTTTGCCCACAAACATAGAGTATGATAGAACAATCAAATAATAGGGAAACACTTGCACGCCAATGATCCCGAAGGTTAATTCATTTTGGTGATGATTACTTATGAATTTATGAAATCTATTTCAATGTTGAATATATCATGCTACAAAGCATAAAATGTAATTATGCAGCAATGCCAACAGCTATAAAAAAAATAGATTTTGATTTGATTATTTTGTATTTTTGTAATTTATTTATGTGCATGTATGTATTTAGTGTATTATGTGTGTTCTGTGTTGTACAATAAAATGTTTTTGTTTTATAAGTGACAAAGCATGGTAATGATTTATGGAGTATGTGTCGAAATTACTATAGGTGCATGCTGATCAACGTTTCATAAGGATCTGATAGCATCGAAATAACACAACGCATAAATTAATCTAAATTTTTTTTTGGATGAGAATATTTTTTTTGTGTGTGAAATTTTAATTGGGAGTGTTTTGTGAGGAATGTTATCATTTTATTAGTATTATTATTATTATTCCTTATGACGCAGAAAATATTCTTTTCCCTGATCAGATCCTAGAAACATAATACGATCACTAACGGATTTAATTATAATTATTATAAAATAAAAAAAATAAAAATTGGTTGATCAAATTGATGCACACAATTTTGGGGGAGAGAAATCTCGGAGAAAAATCAAAGGTAATAAGGAATTAATATAATTATTACAAATTATTTTTAGGTATGTAAAAATCTCTCCATCAAACACACTCAAGCTAACGATACTCTCTTAAAAAGTCAGCCACAAAATAGCTCAAGTTGAGCTTAAATCCACTCATCTCAATGTTAAAAGGCAGCTTCTCAAAAAAGAGTTGAAATAACTCGAGTTTTAACCAATTTAAATGAAGTTGAGCTATTTAAATAACCAATTTAGATCAAGAAGATTTAATCGTTTGAAAAACAACTCTTTTACGATCGAAAAAATTACAGCTCTTTCATGAGAAGCCAAATCAGCTCTTTCGTTTTAAGAGTGTATATATTCATTATATGGCCAAAAGTGACCGGACACTTACGATTTCAGGCGTTTTGTTAAATATCTGAAAAATACATGAGGAATAATCCCTAAACTCTAAATGTGTTAACAAAATAGTGCAGGTCACACCTTTCCTTGAAGATTTTTTATCCTGACACCTAATAGGGGACCATCAACAAGTTGAAAACGAACGAATATCTTTTGGACAATCCTGTCAAAACTAATGTAGCAAAAACCTTCAAACCATAGATTATGATTAAGTGGTTTATTATAATAATCTGTGTTCATTTTTATGCAAATAGCATGCACACTCGCAGAGTAATTAAGGTTTTTATAAAAATAGACCCAAATTTTGTCAAGTTGTTTGCTTATAATTTGCAGAGTTTTTGATATAAAACAAATGTTCTTTTCAGAAAATATGACAAACAACATTGTACATAATAACCTGTAATTAGAATTTTTAAATAATAAAAATATTCTTGGGCTTGTATGAAAAATGAGCAGGTTTATTAAAAAATGTTTCACTGCGCTTGCGTAAATGGAATTTAAAATATAATTTGCGTAATGTGTAAAGCAACTTCTGTGAAAGTCTCAAAAACATAACTTCAAAATTTTGAAAATTATCATTTCGATAGAATAAGCTCAAAATACGTTGTTTACAAAATGAAACAAAAAAATGAAGGGCTGTATCCATATATTCATTGATTAGTGTCGATAGAGAATACACATTATTGTACCTACTACCATATTTGGATTACAGCCTCTCATTTTTTTCATTTTGCTAACAACGGATTTTGAGCTTATTCAATCAACGATAAGTTTTTAAAATTTTCAAGCTATGTTTTTGAGACTTTCACAAAAAATGCTTTATAAATTTAGCTAATACAATATGCGAATTAAATTTTGATAGCCTTCAAACATGCGCAGTGAAAAATTATTTAGTTAACCTGCTCATTTTTCATACAATTTTAATTATTTTTTTATTTTGATTCAGAGTAATATGTACAATGTTGTTTGTCATATTAAAAAAAAAAAAAAAAAAAAAAAAAAAAAAAAAAAAAAAAAAAACTTTTTTTTATATTACAAACTGCGAATTATAAGAAAAAACTTGAAAAAATTTGTGACTGCTTTGATAAAAACCTTAATTTTTCTCCGATTGTACTTGCTATCTAATAAAAATTAGTTTATTACAATAACCCCTTAATCATAATCTACAGTTGATCGCTTTTTCTATGTTTGTTTTGACAGGATTATACAAAAGGTATTTGTTCTTTTTCAATTTGTTGACGGTCCTTATTCAAATTTCGAAAAAAAATCTTCACAGTGATTCATGTTTATACTATTATTTTGTTATATTATTTATTGTTATTTTTATACTATTATACTATTCTATTATTTTTACACACCAGGAGTTTCAGAATAATTCCTCATGTATTTTTCTAGATATTTAACAAAATGTCTAAAATAGCAAGTGGCCGGTTACTTTGGCCATGTAGTATATATATATATATATAATCCCATTAACTGTAAAACAATATATGAAACAATGAATTTAATACAAAATTATTGCTATGTATATTGGAGAAGGGAATTAACTACGAATTTTTAATTGTAGAAAAAATACTCTAAAATGTAAAAGTTTTATTTTTATTTTTTAAACAATTTCGAAAGTATCAAAATTTGACTTCGAACAACCGCCTTTATAAAATTTGCATTTTTCTTATTTTAAGGCTTGGCACCCAAATAATTCAATATATTTTAAGATTCAATGTGATTTTTTTCCCGTCTATAATTACCAACATCGCAATCAATTATATTGATTTACAGTGCTGATCTTGGATTATTTTAAAGGTGTTTATATTAATATTCATTTATTTCCATTATTAGTAACACCATAAACATAAATTCCAATATTGTATATTAAAAAAAATAATAATAATAAAATAAATAAAAAATTATAATACATACTGAAATCCCTTTAATTACTTAAAGACATCAAACATCAATAAAAAGCATTAAAATAGTGACATATTTTGATTGATTCAATCACTCATCATGGGGACACATAAAAACAGAAATATAATGTATATAAACACTGGAATATGAGATCAGTCTCTATTATAAAGTGAAGAAATAATGCCCTCTATGTTTTCAACACTGATGCAGAGCGCATTGTATCTTTATTAAAATCGATTAAAATATCAATACACATGATGACAATATGGCAATATTGACACATTTGGAAAAGTGTAAAATACATTTAATGCCATAAACCTATGATCACATCCATACCGCGAAAGGCTGATACCTGGACCGTCGAAATTGATATTGCAAAGAAGAATTTAATCATTTTACAGCAATTCTTGAATTTATATAAAAAAAAAAAAAAAAAAAAAAAAAAAAAAAAAAAAAAAAATGAGAATCCCAAAATGCACACTGTATAAGTTCCAAAGTTTTTAATCAAATCTGCTGAAGGAATTTGAAGCAAGATTCCAAGACTTTGCAGTGATAGGTAATTCGTCTCAATTTTTTAAATCACCTTATGAAGTTGTTCCAACTGTAGAAATGGACTGATGTGGCTGCGAAATTGTTCATTCTCGAAAAAACCTTTACTTCAAATGGATATATTTGATTTGCAAGAAGATATTTCGTTCCAAATGAACAAAACTGCATCCTCCGAAGAATTTTGGAATAAACATGGAAGTAGGAAAACTGAAGAAAACTAGCTATTATAGTTCCACATATGCCTATGTATAAGAACTTTCTCCAAAATGAATTTTTTGTAACAGGTGTTCATGTGAAAGTTACTCTTAGCATTAGTTGTTCACTACGTAAACCAAACTTTAAAAAACAGACTCAAGACTGCAAGTATAATCTTTTTGCATTATTTTTTCTATGAATACCAGCCTTTTACATTTTGTTATGTGTCTGTAAAAATTTTCAGAACAATTACCTGCGTATGTAATAATTTTTTTTGAATGAATACCTGATTTTTCTGTTTTCTATTATATATGTATGTGAATATATGTAAAAATAATAATTTAAAAGTAAAAAGTACATATATTACTGATGTTTTTTTTTTTTTTTTTTTTTTTTTTTTTTTTTTTTTTTTATGGATTTCGATAGTTTTGTTTTCAAACATATGCGGACCCCACTTAAAATTAGTTGCCGATTCCTGCCCACGTCTTCTATGCGAATTATTAAAAAGAAAAAAAAGTAGATAAGTTTGAGTGTGTGTGATCGAAGGTCATACAAAAGGTTTCGTTTAATATTCGATTCAAAACATATCATCCTTTAATTAATAAATCCAAATTCTTAATTCAAATAACTATTAATTTCTTACATAGCTGCAGCACCATTAAATTTTATTTTAAGATGAGGAGCTATTTTTATAATTAAATTGAAAATATTCCAGTCAAATTATTTAAATGAAATTCGAAATTCCGAAATTTAAAAAAATAGCAAAAATTTAAATAAAATTAAAAATTTCTAGCAACAAAAAAAATTTTTAAAAAAAGTTTAAAATACTTAAATTTCTCAAGAATTTAGTGGATCTGCAAACAAAATTTTGAATTTTGAATTTTTTCAAAACAAAAAAACTTTTTAAACAAAATTTAAAAATAAATAAATAAAAATTAAAGTATTTAAATTTGTCAAGAATTTTCTGGATATTAAAACGAAATTTAAAATTTTGAATTTTAACAAACCAAAATGAACTTTTTAAACAAAATTTAAAATTAAAAACATTCAAACAAAATTTAATTTTTTAAATAATTTAGTGGATCCTTAAACAACATTTAAAATTTTGATTTTTTTAAACAAAAACTTTTTAAATAAAATTTAAAATTTAAAAAATATTTAAACAAAATTTAAAATACTTGAATTTAGTTTGTGTTCAAATAAAATTTTTTATTTTTAATTTTCTCGGAACAAAATAAACTTTTTAAATATAATCTGAAATTTAAAAAAAAATTAACGAAATTTAAAATACTGAAATTTATGAAGAATTTAGTAGATCTTCAAACAAAATTTTGAATTTTGAATTTTTTCAAAAAAAAAAAAAAACTTTATAAATGAAATTTAAAAATTAAAAAATACATATACATTTAAATGAAATTTAAATTACATAAAATTTTTAAGTATTTTGTGGTTATTCAAACAAAATTTAAATTTTTTAATTTTCTCAAGAAAAAATAAAATTTTTAAATGAACACTAGTAATACGTCTATTACTAGTATTCATTAATTAATAGTAGTGTAAATATAATGTCTGTGATTTTGATGAATTTTAATTTAATTTTTAAAAGAAATTTAAAATTCAAAAAAGTGTTTAAACTAAATTTAAATTTCTGATGTGGATATTCAAACGAAATTTAAAATTCTGAATTTTCTTAAAACAAAATAAACTTTTAAACAAAATTTAAAATTAAAAAATATTCAAATGAAGCTTTAAATTTTTTTTTTTTCAAAACATAGTAAACTTTTTAAAAGAAGTTTAAAATTAAAAAAAATAAACAAAATTTAAAATAGGGTAACATCCCCAGCAATTGGCACATTAATCATTTGTCTTTAAACTTACTTCTATTTTCATTGCCAAGAAATAAAATATTTATTTGTAAATATTTTTAAATCAAAAAGTGCATATCTGTGCATCTATTTTGCCCACTAAAAGCAAAAATATTTGAAAAAGTATTTTTATAAAAATATATTTATAAAAAGTTGCTGTTATCACCAGTAATTGGCTCTTAGACTTTTACAAAATTAAAGTAACCCTTTTCAACTAAACAAAACTGTTATCAATTAAAGTTTAAAATATACTATAAATCAGATAATAATAAATTGAAATGCATGCCTTTCTTAAGCCAGAGAAGGCTAATTTGATACAAAGGTGATTCAAAGATGGCTAATTTGATACAAGCCATAATTGTTTCTCTTTCCTAGGCACTATTGTCATTTAGTAGCATAAATCAAAGTTATAATCTGTAAAGTAAATGAGCATATAACTGGTATATGGTCTTGCATTTTTAAAAGACTGGATATAAATCTTATTTTAGGACACTTTTGTAGGATGTGCCAATCCCTGGTGCTTGCCAATTACTGGGGATGGGCTTAAATTTTTTGAAAATTTTGTAAATATTCAAACAAAATTTAAAAATTTGGATTTTTTAAAAACAAAATAAATTTTTTAAACAAAATTTAAAATACTTAAATTTTTTAACAATTTAGTGGATATTCAAATAAAATTTAAAATTTTGAATTTTCTCAAAACAAAATAAAGTTTTTAAGCAAAATTTAAGATACTTTAAATTTATTAAGAAAAAAGTAAGCGTTAACCTACAAATAGAAGCTAAAATATTTTTCTTTTTCTATTCTAGACCATTTTGAAGGATCCCAAGAACAAGAAAGCTGAAGTAAACTGTGTTGCTGAAACAAGAAAAGCTAGTCAAGTCATTTCCCAGGATCCTAAGATGGTAAGGATACTAACTTTTTCACCCTCCAACAAGGAAAGACGCAAGTTTGAGCGTCAAACAAACGGTCATACTTTAGAAACTGTATATTTGGGATATTTGGTCACTGTAACTTTTTTAATAATGCGAACTTAAAAAAATACATTTTGAAGCTGACAATAAACTATCAGGAAATGTAAATTAAATAAATAAAATAAGTTTTAAATTAATTTTCCTCTTTAAATATCAAATATGAAATTAACCCCTTTACACGTGAATTTATCTAAACCGTAATAACGCTTAAATAAAATGTGAATATTTCCTTGGGTGACAGTTTGCATCGTAATGACTTATTTCATCAGTCGATTCTTCTTTACATTAGCAATTAGAAATATTTCTGGAAACAGTTTTGTTTATTTTTATGTGCGTTTGAATTTATGTAAGTACATAGCACTTATAGTCGTCATTCAGTCCGTCCATCTATCTGCGGCACAAAAACTACACAACATGGGTTTTGGGGAAATCTTCTTCTCCTCCGTGAGGTATATTTACAAAGAGAGTTTTACTAATTTTCTAAGAATTGATTTATTTTAAAATTTAAAATATGTAGTGATAATATACGTAATACTGAAACTACGTAATCAACTTTTTGTCAAATATTGATTCATTAAAATCTTGATTATGAAAACTCATAAAATCTTGAAAACGGAATAGAAAAAAATTCCGCTTTATATAGGATCTTTGAGAAGTAATTTCTCTTCTTTCCCATATCATCCTTAGATTCTTCGATGCTTTTGCTTTAGCATGTCCCAAACAGAACGATTTTTAAAATACTGTGCTAAAACTAGGCGTAAAAAAATCGCCAAACAAAATTTTATTTGACGCCTCTTCGTTCTGGCGCCTGGGACACATGCCCTCTCTGCCCCTCCCTTTGTTTCGGGGCTCTATTCTATTGATTTGCAACCAGTGTCATAACCGCTAAATTAATCAATTCCGGATCTCATGCATCCGCTATAAGATATAATTCATTGTATTTTAATTTCGCAACTTTCAAGAAAAAACATTTTTGAAGTATGCCTACGCGTTCATTAAATATGCATGCTCTTGAAGTCTATAATATATAAAATAGAGTAATGTGAGATTATATGTATGTGACGATTTCAGGAGAGCTCGAATTATTTCCACTGGTTAAAAGAAACACACAGTCATGGCAAGCGAGGGAAAAAACAAAAATAATAAATAAATGTAGAAGATCCAATAATTAGTCATGGGCTGCTGTAAATTCATTTATTAAATTCGTGATAATGAGGAAGGAAAAGCTCCTTTTTGCAAAAATTCCATCATTATTTCAGCGAGCTGTCCTCATCGAAGAAGCAACCCAAGAAATCTTCAGAAGAATCTTCTCTTCATCTCGAGACTTCCCCCTTTTAAACTAAAAAGAAAGTTCTGGAACATTCTGTAATCTCTAACCATCATTATTTTATGTAAACAGAATTCTTGTCCAGCTACGAGATTATTTTAAACAGACGATAAATTTATTTAAAAAAAAAAAAAATATTATTTAACCAATTTATAATTGACTCAGAATTTTAAATATCTTAGGCAGACGATTTTTATACATGATTAATTTTAAGAGAAAAAGAAAAGAAATGAATTTATTAATATGCAAATTATCGTTGACGGCGGAAAAATAAATAAATAGATAAAATAAAATAATGATATTTTTTAAAGGTATGGGTTTGGAATAAATTTAATAAGACTTTCTTAAAAAGGGTTGATGAAAACATAGAAGAAATCAGTTTTATTTGGAATATTAAGAAATAAAGTTTTAATTAAGAATATTTTTAATTTAGAGCCATCTTTTTAAATTTACGCATACTGGATTAATGTTTTTTAAGGCAAATTAAGAATTTATATCGTCTGCATAAGGATTAACAGATTAGATTTAGAAACAAGATTTTAATTTAATAATTTGAAAGAAGTACGAAATATTATTATAAGAAAATTAAGATAGTATAAAGGTTAGTTTTGGCGAAAAAAAAATTTAAATTTGTAATATGTATCTCTACCGACTAAGTCGTTTTTACATACATATGATTACTTATATGTAAGCATGTCACGGTCTCGTTATGATACAATTATGCTTAGAAGAACACGAGTAAGTTCGGGTTTCCGTTTTTCGTAACTAATCCACAGGTTTTATTTTTAACCGTCTTCGACAGCTTATAAAAGCTAAATGCATTGCCTTCGATAAGAATTTCTTTTTTTTTTTAAACAGCAGCATTTAATTTCGTTTGACGTTTGGACAAAACAAAGACAACAGTTTTCTAACACAATAGCTGACGGTATTATACAACATACACTTTGTCCTGATTCCAGAAGGAGAAACACCAGCTATAAAGTGGGTCGCCGAAAACCTGTAGGATGAAAGAGGGGTCCCAGGCCAGGCTGTGCTAACTGCTACGCATCGTTTGGTGCTCTCGTGCAACAGAGAAAGTCGTTTTTAGTTAGAAATGATGACCTACATTTCGCGATGCCCCTAGAAATGTCCGACAGCGCTACGGATGTTTTGCAAGGATTGAGATGTTTCAAGTATACGTGGACGAGGTTAAAAAGGGAATTTTTATATATAAAAAAAGGTTTATCTTCGAAAAACGTATTACGTTCCACGGCGCGATTGCATGTAGGTCATCTGAGGAAAATGAGAGCATTTTGAAGAAACATTATGACGGCCGCGGAAGTTTATGTAGAGAAAAATTGTTGAGTATCGTATGTTCGTTGTTACATTCAGGTGACTAGTTGTATGAATGGAAAAAAAAAAGAAAATTAAAGGTTCTTGTAATAATTTCTCAGATATTATGCTGTTAAAACTGGCTAGAAAAAAAAAAAAGTTGAAAATGAACATTTTCGACTTTTGTAACAGACAGGTGATCAAAATGAAGGGTGCTGTGTGGGGAAAAATCATTGCATATAGTGTTTCATTACTACAAACTGATTTATTGCATGCATGGAACTGAAGATTGGAAAAAATTAAAGGGCCTTCTCATAACGTATTTTCATAACTGTACTGTCAAAAGTAAGCACTTTAATCAAGAAGTTCTCAGCTTGCAGTAGCTCCAAGTACTATTTCATTCTCAATTTTGTAAAACCCACATACAGTGAATTCCGGTGTAGAACGCACAATTTTGAAATTTTGTAAGAACTGCTCAAATTTTACGCATGCATATATATACTGATTGCTTTAAGTCCCGAGACCTACCTTACTCACTTTTCGTTGTTTTAATTTTATGGATTTCCATTTTAAATTTGTCCGGATTCAAAATTTCATTTTTTCTGTTTTCTTGTGCATAATTTTGGACGTATGGGACACTTTTCTATTCCATACGCCGATACATAGCACCAATGAATTTTTCAACTCATATATCTTTTTTATCTTACTAACAGCAACAGAAATATGATATAATCTTACATCTTATTGTATATTAACCGTCATTCAGGTTTTCTTATTAAAGTTTTAATTTTGAATAAAGTATTATTCCACACACCAAGCACTTGACATCTAGAACTCTCGATCATTCTTTAGATAGCATGCAAGAATTTGAAAATGGTCATTTTTGTTTATAAATGTTTGCAAATTAACCGACTCGGACTAAATTAGGTACAGACCTAGATTGTGCTTCTCTACACTGTAAAAATCTACAGTTTTAGGCATTCCATCGCTTTTATAGAATATCTCCATACTGAACAATGAGAATGCTCCATATCTATTATAGTCAAGTAATTGTTTTCTATAAAAGCGATAGAGGACTATATGCAGCAAAAGATGTAGCTTTTTAACAGTGTCGTATATATCTACAATGATCCGTTTGATTAACGAGCTTTTCTTTTTACTAAAAACAACAGTCCGTGATTCAACTGATAGCTTACGAACTTCAATGCTGTGTCATTTTCGTAATCTTCCATCACCTATTTCTACTCGAAGAAAAATTAAAAGATTATCGTAACAAAAAAGAAAAAAGCTTGTTTTTCGTGATATAGATTTATAGCGTGCAACTAAAAGTAATTCAAATAGTAATCAGAGCAAATTTGAAGCATCGTTTAAACAGCTATCTTCACTTGACATACAATCAATGGGATAATTGATGCCTAGGGATATTTTTTCATTTTGATTATATCTCTATTTATTAAATTATTAGAATCACTGACATCTTTTTCTTTTCTTTTCTTTTCCTCTTCTCGAGGTTTATGATACCTTTCGGCAAATTTAGTATCGATGTTAAATTGGTTGGTTTATTTGATAAAATTATACGAGGGGGAATCCGAACATAAGTTTCCCCTGGCGACTGTAGACAGATGTGTGTGTGAAAGACAAATAATATAATGAAACATTAAAGATAAGACGTAGCTTTATTTTTCTACATAAGTTCTAAGTGAGTTGAGACATTTATCATACCCTTTTATAAGATTCAAAAAGCACTCCTGGTAAAAAATAAGGGTTCTGCATCATTCTGGCCCCAGTAGATATGGAGAGAAAGTTAATTTTGAATTCGTGGTGAAAACTGGAAGAGTGCGTGATTATCCTCTATGAATGAGTAAGTGGAATCTCTAGAACAGAAATCCATAACCACCATGTGGAAGTTTATGAGCCGATATGATGTTGAAATAAATGGTACAGCCAATTCAGTGAAGGGCGTCAGGAAATGTTGTATAACTTTGAGCAGGTTCAAAGTTACACTGAAAATCGAGCAAAACAGTAGTGCCTTCTTATTTTGTTATTACATTTTATTAACTATTGATAAATAAATAATCACAAAATATTAACGCATTTACAACATTTAGATAATAATATGTCTGATAAATGGAAAATTAATCAACTTCCTTGAAAAAGACTTTAAATTTAGCATTCATAGTCTTTGTTTTGAGAGCTTTAGATGTTTTTTTAAATTAAAATGTCTCATATTAAATAATATAATCCTAAAATAATGTAAAATTATTTATGTAAAACATTTTTAAAAAGGCATCTAATAAAATAAACTTTTCTGTAAATCAGAACAATAAAACACCTTTCTCAAACTTAGTGTCTAGTATGTAAATTCAACCCTAATACAGTAGCGTCCGGAAAATTCCATAAACAGTCGGCTCTCGTTAATTAGAAATCGGATAAATCGGATTTACTTAATTCGAACTAAACATTAAGTCCCGAAAATTTCAATGTCAGAATAACGTTAAAAGTTTTCAGAAATCCGAAGTCATTTCATCTTGAATTCGTTTAGTTCGAACTTACCAGAATTCCATTTTTTCATTTTTCTTGACTTTCCCATGGACTTATCAGCTGTCAATAGTTTAGAAATGTCTGAACCCTTAACTGCGGCAGAAATTGTTGGAACATTTCACGAAATATGCAATGAGAAGATGGAATCAGATTCTAGCGATTCTACTACTACTAAAGTTGCAAAAAGTCGGTTTATTCCCGGGTTTATTTCCAATAGACCAGGTTTATTCCCAGGTTTATTCCCAAAAAACCGAATTATTCCGAAAAATCCCGGGTTTTTTCCAGGTTTATTCCTAAAAACCCGGTTTATTCCCGGGTTTAAACCGGGTTTTTTCTAACCTTTGCAACGCTAACTACTACGTCCCAAGTGCTTTACCTACCCAAAGAAAAGTCAATTACACTCTAAGCTTACACATACATATTAGCATATTACATAGCTAAGACTTATCTGCCACAGCAATCATCTGACGGAGGACATAACTGCTTGTTACAACTGGCTAAAAATTCAAAAATGAATCGGACTAATCAAACAATTGATAATTTTTTTTCATAGTGATGATAAATGGTTTGAATATTTTCTTTAATAATCATTTAGTTTCAAGTAAGAAAATTACAGTAGAATTAAAAAAAAAAAATTGCAGCTGTTTTATAATATATTACTAATTTTTATGATTTATTTATATTATTTTCATATTATTTATTAGTTTTGCATTTATATCTTTTAATTTGATATTAAATGATATTCTAATGACAACAGCCGAAATAAATTTAAAAAAAAAATACCACAACCATAATTCTTTTATAATAAAACCCCTTTAAACATACTTCCTTTTTATACTTTTCATAAAATCGAACATTTCTTGTGGTCCCGAAGAGTTGGAATTAACGAGGGGCGACTGTAATTTAGATTGAAAAGAGGAAAAGTTTCCAAAAATATATTCCTTTTACGGAATAAGTGTAGAGTCCTCCTCAGCTCCTTACAATAGCTTACTGCATATTACTCTAATGAATATTCTTATATAATACGAGACACCAAAAAATAATTTAAAATAATTGTTTTTTTATTTATTTTTATTTATTTTATATTTTTTTAGCTCACAGGCTATCAAAGCCTGAGAGCTTATGCTCCCGCCCGTTCTGTATGTATGTACGTACGTGCGTATGTACGTAACACGATAACTCATGATAAAAATATCCAATTCATTTGAAATTTTGGATAAAAGTTTATTATGATGAGGCGCTTCCCTGATTAGTTTTGAGAGTTCATTCGATAAGTATAAGAAGATGAACGGGGGCTAATGCCCCTCCCCATAATTTATAAAACAATTTTTTCATGCAGAATTATCTGTTTTAGCTCAATTCTTATGTATAGGATCATTCTGATGAGGCATCTCCTTGATTAATATTGGATGTTCATTAGATAAGTATTAAGAAGGGGAACTGGGGCTAATGCCCCTCCCCTTAATTTATGTAAATGGGTTTTTCATGCAGAATTATCAGATTTCGTTCAAGTCTTAGATATAGGATCATTCTGATGAGGTGCCTCCATGATTAGTATTGGGTGTTCATTGGATATTAAGAAAGGGAACGGGTGCTATTTCCCTCCTTAATTTGTTTTTCGAAGGGCATTATTATATAAGGCTGTAATATATAATTATTGTGCATAGCCTGTGAGCTCTATGCCATCAGTTTAATTGGGCAATATTCTTTTTATTTAAATTACAAACACAACTGTAAGTATGTCTAATTTTTTGTAGAAAAGAATGTGTTTGATTCACTCACATCTTCGTGCAGTTTATGACTCACAAACTGTACAAATTTTAATGTCGGCCCGACAAAAATCTATGAATTATATGAAAAACTTTGAAAAGCGGAAATTAAAATTAAACATCAGTTATCTTAAAAATAAATTAAAAATAATGTTCTACTTAATCAACAGAAATTCTGTAGAAAAAAAAAAAAAAAAAAAAAAGAAAAGAAAAGAAAAGAAAAGATTGGCGAATTATAATTAAAAGCGGGAGGAGGGTTCGCAAAGCCAAAAAATGAGAAACACAGTTCTAATGAATTGTGATTCAGTTTTTCGCCCCAGTGGCGTGATTGGTAGCAGCAGCTACTGCCACGCCAAGGGATTCGGGTTAGAATCCTGAGTAAGACACGGATGTAATAGTTAATGTCTCTTGTTCTAAAAATTTGTAATGGATACAATTCTGGTGGTTTTGAATGGTCGGATTGTATAATATGAAAAATATGTTATGGATAAAAATTCTGATTGTATAATACGGTCTTATGATGCTCTTGCATCACAGTGATTGGATTCGTCTGTAGTGGGCATTTCAATAAGTATTATTTATTTATATCGTTCCAAGTCTAAATATTAAAAGATCTTTTTTCTTAACACTTGTTTATTATTAATAAAAAAAAAGTTTTTCTGTCATTATCTCTGTAAGATAACATGATATAATTTTCATGTTTGCAAGCTTTATACAGTAAGTATTTTCGGGAAAATGTCGTAATTAACCGAGAAGTATATATTATTTTGACTCTGATCACAAAAACTGAAAAATATGTACCAAATTGACGTTTCCAAAGACGCCTTTGCAGTCACGGAAAAAAAAGGAAAAGAAAAAAGAACTGTATCTTACAAACACAAAAGATAGTAACCCAATCTTCCCAATTGATGGATGAATAGCATCCATCAATCAGAGCATTCGAATGAAAATTAAAAGATTATCTGAACTATCAAAAATGCCATGTTGCGTGCTGTAGATTTAGAGCTTGCACCTGAGAATAATTCTTATACGAATCAGAGCAAGTTTAAAACATCGTGATGATCTGATCTTTGAAACAATGCCTATGGTTATTTTTGCATTTTCATTTTTATCTCAATTTATTAAATTATTATAATCGCTTACTGACACATTTTATGTTTTCATTTTTCGTTTCGGAAGCTGATGACACCCTTCGGCAACTTCAGCACTGATCCTAAACTGGTCCACCTCATGGGAGAGCGTATGGTTCTTTCTTGCATATCAGCAGTCAAACCGTCTAAGAAATCATCCAAGGCAAAGAAATTGGCCAACAAAGGTGAGAAGCAATTGTTTTTTATTTTTTGATTGAGTATTTATGTAATTTTTTTCTAATTGCTAAAAAAGTGTAAAGACGATTTTAAAAACAGAAAAATATTTTATTTAACTATTGACATGTTTCAACTCATCACAGAGTCATTTTCAAAACATTTAAAAATGATATTCCAAAGTTGCACGGTCTATAGTGCATTGAACTGAAATGCCATCATTCAGTTTTTCATGTGATGCACGTTATTATTTTACGTGGATTTTTATTTCTATTTTTTAAAACCAATGGTCAACTCTTGGCGCTGTTTTGGTTGGTTGAATGATTTTATATTGTTACATATGGAATTTTTACGCATTAAAATCTCTATTGTTTCTTTTATAATGGGTGGATAACATTGTTTGGAGGAAAAAAATATTTTCTTTGAAGTTTATATAAATAATTTCTTCTTGATGTGATTTTGTCTGGGCTGTTGTTTTCTATTACATTTAATATCAGTCATATGGTCTTTCTTTCTGTAATTAAATTTTCTGCTTGTCATTTTACGATTCTTCAGCTCTAATTAAAGGTATTTCATAAACTCCTGAATAATTCTCTGAATTAAATCAATTCTTAGTGCAAATGATATTCTTCAATTTCAGAGGGGATTTGGATATTAAGCAGATATTGAAACGCTTAAGACTATATTTTAATTTCTCAAAAAAGCTTTGATAATATTGGATTTATTAAAATTTGTACTTTTGCAAATCAAATCTATGCTCGGGCTTCTTATTATTGGCAATATTCATAGTTAATTTATTAATCTGTTCAACATTAAAACCATTAATATAAGCAATTGTACGAATGTTCTCTAATTCATTATTCAAATTATTTTCAGTACATATTAAAAAAGCATGTCTTATGAAAATTTTGTTGTGTTGCCAGAAAACATTATTTGTGAATAATGAAAAACAATATTCATTTTGGCATTAAAGAAATAAAATTAAAGATATTTTGCTAAAAAACTTTGAAAATCCTAAAAATTTTAAGAGCATGTATTATTCAGTATTTATTTATTTATTTATTTATTTTCACTCAGTTGAATAATGTTAGATCTTTTTAAAGAAATAAGATTGGATCGCAATTTTGCAAAGTTTCAACTGTTTACCTAAAACATAATTTTAGAAAAATGTACTAAAGCCAAAAAAAAAAAAAAAAAAAAAAAAAAAATGAAAGAAAAAACATTTAAAAAAAGGCAATATAAAAAATTGTTTTATATGTCCTGGATTATTGACTTGTACATTTTTTGGTTATGATTAATCCGGCAATTGTAGAAATTATGCATTAGGACTTTTTCTTGATTTCAACCTCAGAAATTAATAGTAATTGTTTTTTCTGCGTGGCATTGCCCTTGAAAACGAGCCACATACCCCAATCTCCAATTTTATTTGTAATTGTTCCAATATTGCTACTTCCATTTGATTATCTTGTCATGTTTATGTTTGTCATATTGGGTATTCTATATATTCATTGTAGATGTTGAATTGCAGTATTATATAATGGTTATATATATATTCATACATATATATTTCATTAGTAAACAAATGCAAATACAGTTTTAAATTCGAAGAAAAAGTGTATATACAAATATGTAACATTTAATTACGAAATTTTTTTAGAAAACAAAATAAATAAAACACAGTCAAAAAGAAAATATGTTCTTCTTCGGAGGGAGGACAGACTAATCTAATTCCACCCTCCTTTTTCATTGTTCAACTTTTGCAGGCTTCTGCCCCCTCCGAAGAAGAACAGACTTCCTTATTGCCTGTGTTTTACTTTGCTTTTTTAAAAAATATATATGAGGAGCCCAGAAGCCAAGGGGTATAAGTGACAAAATTGAAAAAATTGAGTTAAGTGCACAGGGTATCTGGAAATATGCTTTTTTCATTACAGGTAAAGAAATCTAGGTCATTTTCTTATTATTTGCTGAGTTATAGAGATAAACCACTTTTTTCGAAAAACAAACAATATTGATTAATTATACATTTAAAGAAAATTGTACTCTATTTTTTTAACAGTTATTGAAATGAGAGTTCAAAGATTAGAATGCAACAAGCATATGTTTCCTATTTCAATTTAGTCAATTATTATTGATGTTCCAATTTAACATCAATTATCTTTAAACTCAATTTACTCCAAATCGACATTTTGTCACTTGTACCCCTTGGCTTCTGAGGTCGTCATATATAATTAAACGTTACATATTTGTATATAACCTTTTCTTCGAATTTAAAACTCTATTTGCTTTTGTTTACCAATGAAATATGATTTTTTGCATGCATTATTGTGCTGCTTCTAGCGCAAGTTGTGCTACAATCAATTAAATTAATCAAACAAATATATCACACAACAATTAAGATCGCCAAAGCCAGTTGAGGTTGAGAGTCAGAACATACAATTAAAACTAAAAAACAAAACCCAAAAACAGAATGAGAAAAAGGAGCGTAACAAACTTGAGTAACAGAACAAGACAGGAAAAATTTAACACTTTAAAATTCCGGAGGCAGGCTGTATGGCTAACGACATGCAAGCTGGGTTTTAAATGTATGCCACATGTAACGTCCTCCATGTCTCCCAAGATCAGACTAAAACTATGAAGGACAAAAATATTGTTTTGCACCAGTCGATATTCAAATAGAAAACCACTAGTTAATCAACTCTTGTATTATCGAAATGCGAATATATCTCTTTCCAGAAATTCTTATTTTTTACTAACAAGGAAGGTTTCCATACTGGGCATACTCAGAATTTTTTGAAAAAAAAAATACTAATTAAACTACTTATGTATATAATAAAGGATCAGGCAAATTTAGCATCGAAAATACAATAGATTGTAAAAAAATAAAATACTTTCGAATATTTGGCGTAAAAAGACGAAAACGTCACTCGATATGCACATAGGAAGCTAACATGATGTTTAATATTGCATTAGCTATACACTCGAATTTTTCATCATCCTATTCTTTTCTTAGCATAAAATGAAGTTATTACAACAATTTAATGAGAAATATAGTAACTATAGTGTAAATATACACTAATTTATCTTTCTGCGTCACAAAGAGTGAGAGAGAAAAAATATGAGCTTCTTCACCCCCCCCCCTCTATTTTTCACCTCTAGTTATGGCCCTGTACATTAACTTTAATTAACATAATATTTGTCTAATTGAGATCCTAACTTTATATTAATAACTGTAGTAATACAACAATAGTAATTATTTTTTTTTTCTTCCATAGTTGCAGCTGGAGGACTACTTCCACGTCCAAGAAGATCTACCAAAGAAATGTGCTCCTGCAACTGCGATTGCTAAGTACTGGCAAATCCACTTCCTAAATTTCCTGCTTAAAAATTTACTACTTTTTCTACATTCCATTTACACCTTTTGTAAACTTTTTGAAGCATTTTACAACGTCGTATTTGTAATTCATCGCCCAAGCTTACGATTTCAGAGGAGCGGATTGAATTAACGGCTTTGATATTTTTTAATCATGTAGTAATATTTTTAGAGTGTCTCAAATATTTGAACTCAAAAGTACTTCATAAATTACTACGAAGAAAGCAGGGATAGTGATCTTATGTAGTTTTGTAAATAGAATGTTAAGGGTGTTCTTTACTGATGTACAGCTATGGAAGAAAAAAGAATGTTTACCCCTGCCAATTCTGCGTCAAACCATCGTATAAAAATATGACTGGTACCAATCGATTAGTACTTAGTAACATCTGCTAATTAATTTTACTCTTAAATTTTGCTTAGGGAGTCGTCTTTATAGAGATATTACACTAAATTTGAAAATTTTCAAAGCTAGCATCCGATTTTACCATCCTAGTTCGGTAAATGTTACCTTAAGATGTTAAACGGCATTTCATTCGGTCAAATATCATTTCTGATGAAAAATTCACATGTTAAAACTCTTATTTATTTTATTTATTTATTTGAGAAATTTTTAAATGACATATATTTTTAATTTATTTTTAAAAACATGTATGCATTTTTTACAAAAATATAGATAGATTTTTAGACGCTTCAAATATGAGAATCCATAATTATCAAAAAGTCGTCTTAGTGTGTTTGAGTTATGTTTGAAAAAGAATTATCCACTTTGCAAAGTGTTTCTAGCAACGATAAAAAATGCATTTAGCATTAGAAGTTCCAATACATAAACTAGCATATTTCCTAAACCACTTGACCGAATGACTTCCCATTTGGTATATTAAAATAAAATTTACCGAAAAATCCAAATGTGATGCCAAAATTAAACGTTAGTGTTGAAAATTTTCAAGTTTGATGCAATTTCTACACACAGACGATCCTCTTAGTAAAGTTTAAGTATTGTTAAATAATAGAGGTTATTACTAAGCGATTAGTGACCAATCACATTTTTATATGATGATTTGCGGAAGAGTTAGTAGATGTGACCACTTTTTTTTCCAGTATTTCACTGTCATGATCTGTGATGTGAACTCATTATCACCATTCATAAAAGTAAGTTCACAGATAGAGAGAAAATATTGAACGATCAAAACGCTTCCTGTATATTTTTATTCATCTTTTACAATAAAGTGATTAACAGTGAACGTTGACTGGTTATTTTATTTTTATTAAAACACTTCTTGTAAACTTTTTATTGGAACACATAATGAGTCATTTAATTATTTGACAATGTTTTAATAATAGTTAAGCATTAA
The DNA here is from genome assembly GCA_964019185.1 of Maratus speculifer. Lineage (NCBI taxonomy): Eukaryota > Metazoa > Arthropoda > Arachnida > Araneae > Salticidae > Maratus > Maratus speculifer. Next base: position 269,168,725 of record OZ025296.1, on the reverse strand, counting down.
GATTTAATAAATAATTTTACTGAAATAAGAAGTCCTAATACAAAAATCTACATCATAATTTAAGTTTGTTTTCTTTTTTGTCTATCTTATTACAAAGACTAATTTTGAATACAAATTGAATAGATTGTACTTTTTAAATATATATTCTAAGAATAATTTATTGTATTTGTTTCGGGAAGATAAAAAAAACAGCACTGGTATAAAAAAGTAAAAAAATAATTAATGTCATGATATAGATATTAGACTGATTAATAATTATGCATTTATGCACAATGAAAACGTGTTAACAATGGCTTACAATACAAGAGGTTCTGGTCTTTCTTGGCAGTTTTTCGGAAATGTTCTGGAAATCAAACACAATGTGCCGAAATTCTTCTTTCAGACATCTAATAAAATCTCATACTGGCGACAGCATCTCTATCATAATTTTCTTCTTCTGCGTAGCTAAAGAAATATATTTTACCCGAGCAAGGAGTAGAAAGATTTGTTTGAAATACACTGTTAAACATTTTGCTCAACCTTGAACGAAATGTTGGTGCTCAATAGCTGCCACCATAAGATGGTGAAATCTCGTACCAACATTTGGAGCTTCCTAGTTCAACCTCGTTCCAACTATTGGAACTATGCTTCAACAGGAGCTCCAAATGTTGGTTTTAATATTTCACCATCTTACAGTGGCAGCTATTGAGCACCAACATTTCGTTCAAATTAGGACAAGATTTTTAACGGTGTAAGCTGAGGAAAGTGGGTTACAGTTATATACTGAAAATGTATCATTCATTTTCAATTTAAAACGTACACTCTTAACTCTTTGCACTCGAGAGGTGATTCTTACTCACCACTAGTGTTATCAGGTGTTCCTTGTAAATCGGGCAGCCAAATGCTTTGGACACCACTAATATCTTACAGTTTATTTCGCCATCTATTATCACAGATTATTCGACCTTTAGATAAGGAGAATAAATTAGTTTAAAACAGGGTTCTCGCTGTCACTCGCCATTGCGTCAAATTGCGACTAAATTCTTCACTTGGCGAGTAAACAAGCGATTAGATTCGCCAAATTGCTACTGCTCAATTTTTGCTTTTTTTTTCTTTTCGTTTTTCGTTTTTCATACATGTTCATACATAAAAAAATTTTAATATATTTGTAACGGATAGTTGAAATTAGATTAATAACAATCGTTGTCGCAGTTAGAAAAACTTAGGTTATTTTAGAACATATTGAAAAAAGGGGATACATTAAAGGATTAAAGATATCCTTTTTTTTGTGCTACACGGCGAATCTATTTTGCTAATACTTTTTACATTTGGCGAATGTTTTTTTATTTTTAATTAGCCAAATTATTAACATTGGTCAAATGTCAGCGAGAACACTGGTTTAAAATGCTAACATTTGGAGCACCTATTTACGCGGGACACTAGTGGCCAGTGAGAATTACTACTCGAATGCAAAGAGTTATATATGCAGAAAATCTCCTCAAATTAAAGAGTCGTTTAAGAAAATTTAATCTAATCTAGTACATTGTTACTTAACAATGATTTGAGAGATATTTCATTTATTTTTAGAAACCATTTGGAGAAGGGCCAATCAAAAATCTCAGAAAATAATAAGCTTCGGATATTTTCAGAAATGTTCTTGAAATAAAAAAGGACAATTTCTCTCTGGATACTTGTGAAAAGTCATTTTGAAAAATCTATTAGTTTCTGACTGGTTCTTTTCCTAAGGTTTTCTAAAAATAGGAGTAAAGTTCTCCAAATTCTTGGATAAACTATGAAGTTACATTGAATATTTTGCAGTATTATATATTTATATATATAATTCTTTACAGTATAATTATAGCTCAAAATAATTTTCAGCTATAATTATATGCTGTACATTTGCACATGCTGTACATTTATACATATAGACAATCTATATATACACAAAAAGATTGACATCATTGTAAGTTTCTTAGATTATAAGCTTTTTTATAGCAGTTCTACTCTAATTAAGGAACGGATAAAAAATAAATAAATCATAACGGTTCACATTAAAAAAAATGAAAACATTTTTCTTTCAAACTTCAATTTAAGAAAAAACAAACAGTGCTAAAATAACATTTAATATTAACTCCTATAACACATAGGTATCTTTTATATACAATCTATTTATACACAAAAAGGTTGGGATCATTGCAAGTTCCCAAGACTATAACGCTTTTTTAGCAGTTCTCTTTTAATTAAGGCACGGATTAAAAAAAAAATAATCATGACTGCTCACATTTAAAAACATAAATAAGCACATGTTTCTTTCAAATCTCAATTTAAGGGGGGAAAAACAGCACTAAAATGACATTTAATATTAATTCCTATAACTCACAGGCATCTTTTAATTCATTTGCATTTTCATTAACGACATCTATAGATTTTCGAGACAACTGATATACATTTTCTTCATTCTCAGACTGCAAATCAATGCTTTCACTTCTAAAGATACAGTTTCTGATCTTAATGAAAAGAAATACGATAAATAATGGTATTGGAGTAATCATGGATGCAGTCACAGGCACAACAGCTGCTATCTCAGAAACTGGTTTGTGAAGAGAATTGTTCAGTAAAACAAAAGCAATTCCGGTGCTTTGAATTCCTGTTTCAACGCATATTGCTACCATGTCGCTTTTAGGTAAACGGAAAACCGCTGAAACCAGAATCCCAGCCAAAAATCCAGTCCACACACTTAGACTGGCAGCAAACGCCACTTTCCAAGTCATCATGGTAAATATGTAAGTATTGACGATGGCAGCTATTGATACAATGCAAATGACCAAGATAATGCAAATGGGTGCAAGAAACTTCTTTGATCGTGCTGCTATCTTGGGGAAAAATCTTTGTAGTAGAATGCCTATAATGAGTGGGACGACAAAAGTCACAAGAGATGTCATAATGTTTGTGTAAGGGACGGCGATGTTGGTATCTTTGATGATGGTACGTCCAAGCGTAAACAGCCATAATGGGAGCGTTCCTGAAATTAATATATATATATATATGAATAAAACAAATAAAGATAGAGGCTGGCAAATGTGTTAGAAGTAATAACATCTTAAAGGAAAAAATAAGCAGCATAAATCAAGCAAGCAAGCAGACATAGCATGGAATTTTAATAGTTATAATGATGCATATTCAAAGGATACATAAAATATATAAAGATCAAGCTTTTATAACGGCTTAAAATAGAGACCGGTTTTGTCCAGCATCCGTTTCCTGCATTCTGGAAACTATAGGAGGCCGCTGGAAGTCCCTGTTCTGTAGACTTTTGAATGAAGTAATCTACAGCATGGAGTATCTCTGGAACTGCGTAAAAAACGAATGCGCGAATGCTACAGAGTAGTTATTTTTATCTTAGAGTTGAGATCAAAGTCATTTTCCAGCCACGGCGAGCAAGTACATCACTCACATTTTGCACTGTATAAGTATGGCCATGCAAAATGATTGGATGGGGAAAGAGGGGTTCTGCAGAAAATGCCGTCGTTTCTTTCTCAACACTGACCGTAAGCTGTGTTCCAGGAATGAACAATAGTTAGTAGTACTGCACATTAACAAATTATGTCGCACGACAGGCCGGCAAGCGAAATGTATTTATGTTCGTCCTGTCATCGCAAGTGTATGATGTTTATAGGAAGGATGCATTCGCTCTGGTATGGTGTTCGTGTTTATGACGTACGTGTAACTGTAACATACATTTAAGCTGTTCTCCTGGGTACCGCTATGGTGTTGGTGTGTCTCTAGTACAATAGTTTTGCCACTATCAAAGTTTTACCTCTCGTATAACATATTTCCAGTGTAAATTGCAATTGTGTAGATTTGTGAACTCCTTTCTTTACAAGCTCCTTTAGCATAATGTCAAGTTTAAATATTAAATAAAGGTTTTGTGTTAGCTACACTGGAAAAAGAAAAGGTTGTTACTAAGCTGAATTTAGTTTTATGAAACACCAAATGAAGTTTAAATATGCAATATCCTTTATTCTCAGTACGGAGTTAAGTTGCTTATAAATAGATAAGGAAAATATATTTTAAAAAAAAAGCGTTATACAGAATAGCAATATTTGATATTATTTAGGTTTCATATTTCTTTCAACTTTTATGGTATACCCATTTATACTTTTCTAGTATGCTATAACTAAGCCTACATTGTATAGTTCTTTACAGATTCTTATTATTCGTTCAGCAACGATTTTTTTTAATAATACAATTACTCCTTCTCAACGAGAGCACTTTGTTTAATTTTTAATCTTTAACCACCGGTTTTTCAAAACAGAAAAATTTCTCTAGTTGAATTACTTTAATGCTCCAATTAAATAAGGTAAACTTTACAATAAAATATAACTGGTATAAATAATGAAGCATTCTGAGAATTTTAAATGGCTCGTATAGGAGTTGCTCATCCCCAAGGGGTTAGTAATACATATGTTTATTGTACGAAATCCTCTGAGCTTGAGTAATACTTTGCATTTGACCTTTTATTATTTGTTTTGTGTCTAAGTAAACTAAAATAAACAGTTTGATACAAATATTTACTCTTAGCAACTTGTTGCTCCTGTAAACTGTAAAAGTTAAGAAATGACTTCGTAAAGCTTACATTCAGACCACTGATGAGCAAATTTACTGGCTTATAACTAAGTTTTATACTGCTAGTTTAGTTTTTTTTTTTTTTTTTTTTTTTTTTTTTTTTACTAAAAGAGAGTATGCAGGGAGGAAGAGGTGTCTAAAGTTGTATCCGATTCTGAAATATGGTGGCTTCACAGGTTCCTGGCAATTCTAATAGAGAAAAGAAATCAAACATGATGCGCTTAATGCAGAGGGCACAAAACAGTTAAGTGTTGCTAAAGCATAGTCTAAACCAAGCATTAAATTTCTACAATGTAATACCACTGAGTGACATGCAAAAAAAAAAAAATAATAATAATAAATAAATAAAAAATAAATAAAAAATAAAGTAATGCTAAAATAATTAGAGCGATTAGGATACGTGGGTGGTTATAGCAGTGACAGCAGTATTAGATACTTGCGCTTTGCCGTCCCATTAAATTTCATTTAAATTTTTATTTATTTCATTGTGTCAAATAAAAGGAAGGTTTTTTTTTTTTTTTAATAGCTGCATGTTAGATATATATTCTTTTTATTGTATTATTGTCTTTTTTTTTCTCGGATTTTTTCCCGTTACGTTGCTTTTTATGTATGATAAATTTATTGTAGCGTAACAACTTTTGGGTTATTTTACAGACAGTTAGACAGAGAAACTACATATAATACAAACAAAGAAGTTCATTATTCGAATATCTTTTCATATTAACGCATCTCCGTTTCCTTGAAATCGTGTTCCTACAAATTATTTCTTTTACTTTTTATTGCTTTAATTGCTTTATATCAATTATAGAAATGATAAATTAATCCACTATTTCTAATTGTTAAAAAATGTGTAACCTTAAAACAGTAAAATAGTTTTATTTAACTGTGGACGTATTTCGACCCTACCTAAGTCACTTTCAAAACAAACAAATAAATACGTATATGCTCGTGTAGGCAAAATTTGCGAGTTGAAAATGGTGGGGGGGGGGGGGGGTATACAGGAGTTAATAAAAAAAAATATTTTGCAGATAATCGACGATCTAGATTAGATAAAGGGATAAAAGTGGACAATAATCAGTTTTCTGTGGTTGATAAAAAAAAAAAAAAAAAAAAAAAAAAAAAAAAATAGCTTAACGATAATGTCCCTGTAATTATTCTGCACCCATTTTCTCTTGAGATAGAATTCACTTGAACACAAAGGCATTCCTTTCAACATTTTAATCCTTTTTTTAAAAAGAGGTTAACTTGAGAATGCTATTAAATAGCTCTTTGAAAACTCCTACAATACAAAGAAGTACTGTATTTTAATAGTCTAAGACGCTTTTTGAATTTTTCTTTTTAAGTATCATTAAACTGATGTGAATAGGTGTCAAAATAGTTTAAGCTTCTGGAGTTTTGCATAATTATACAATTTTAAAACGTTGAATAAAAAAAAAGAGTCTGATTAGAATCGTAGAAAAAATAATGATTACTAATTTAATAAAAACTGTCTTTTTTTTCCATCTTTTTTTTTCAACATACTATAAAAAATGTGGTTAGACTTATATACGAAAATTCAATTTTTTCCCCTCAAAATTTTGCTTAAGAATTGTGGGGGGGGGGGGGGGTATGACTTAAATACAAGTATATAGGGTAATTATATTCCGAAATTGCACGATACATGATGCAATGATCTGAAACGCCATTATTCTGTTTTTAGTACTTTACATTTGTCTATGAGCCAGTCATTTTAATACTTGAATGATGCTAAATACTATTACATATTATTTTATTAAAATCTACTTCATTTGAAAAGAAATAGAAGAAAAATTAGTCAGATGTGGCACTCTCAAAACTTTCTTCTATCTTATGCATGTTGATACTTCCTGGAAAATGCAGCATAGCAGCGCCACCGGTTACGTGTTTTAAACCAAAATCTAAACAGCAACAACTTGTGTCACTTATAACTGAATTTAAAGTTTGATCAAAAATCCGTGCATTAGTTTTTGAGATAGAGATATTGCAAAATCTCTTAAAGAAAAAAAGATGTATAACAGCGCCACATGTTTGGTGATGTAAACCAAAAACTAATCAAGATCAATTTTTTATCAGGTACTAACTGACTCTGAAGTTTGACGAAAATCCACGCAATGCTTCTTGAGATACATTTATTGCAAAATCGTGAAAAATGAAGCATAGCAACGCCATTTGTCGGGCGATATACACCAAAAACTAAACAACACTATATCAAGGACTAACTGAATCTGAAGTTTTAGAAAATTTCGTACATTTGTTCTTGAGATAAAGCTATTGCGATAATCACGAATAATGCACCATGGCAGCGCCAGTTGTTGAGCGATTTGCACCAAAACGTAATCAGCACCTTGCTATATCAAGTGCTAACTAAATGTGAAGTTTTATGAAAATCCATGAACTAGTTCTTGATCAGCACCATGCTATATCAAGCAATAACTAAATGTAAAGTTTTATGAAAATTCATGTACTATAGTTGGGGAACGTTGAAGTTGCGAGTATGTAAAAGCCTATACAGACTTTTTACTCCGTTGGCTTGGCGTCTTGGCTTTACCGTGACCTAACATGATAGCAATATCTGGCGTTTTAGCACTCATTTTGGCAACATAATATTATTTTTAAATTGAGTTTGCAAAATCTTATTTCAAAGATTTTTTTCTTGTCGTTTTATTGAAAGATTAAATATAATTGGTTACTGACAATTTATTATCAAATCACATTATTTAAATTAGAATAACATACATATTTTCCACGAACTTTTCATCTTAAAAAATAATGCTTAGAATTAAGATATTTCGAAAGTTAAAAATAAACATTATTACAATTTAACATCACCTATATATTTTTTAAAATTATTTTGTAAAGGAATCACAATTCTTTCTTTGATAAATGTGTTGTTAATAATCAGGTTTAAAGTTATATGTATGTAATGTGTACCAGGTATCTAACATTGCTCAATGTGCAATTTTGAAGAAACACACGAATTCACATTTGTATTTTATATAAAATCTATTCATATTTTTTAAAATTGCGATGAGAATGAGTATTAAAACAAAAAGATTTTAGAACGGGTATGATTGTGGTTTGCAGACTTGATCACCTTTTTTTTTTATTTATTTATATAAAGGAGACTGTAAAGAGGACATAAGATAAACTTTTTATTTTATAATTAATCAAAACATCCGCGCAGGAAATTTTTTAAAACGTGCCAATAAAAAAAGCAACTTCAAAATTTAAAGTACAAAAAACTAATAACAATAATAATAATAATGAAAGAAATAATAAAATAAATATTAAAACGTGAATTTCTACTGGCATTAAAAGGATAAAAAATAAAATAAAAAGAAAGAAAGGTAAGACAAATAAACAATAATTTCATTTTCGATAGGGAAAGCTATCCTACTAAAATCCCGTTGAGGATACATTTAAAAATATTGAATGTAAAAAGGAAAACAAATCTAAAAGGAAACAAATTATAGCATGTACACACTATAAAAATATGTAAAATAAACTTTTCAGATTATTTTTTATAATTAATATTTTTTCTTTATTTGTTATTCAATCCCATGTTCACGTTAAAACTTTTTTATTTCAAAAATCTCGTTTCTTCAAATATTTTCAACATTTCTCATCGATCTTAGCTGTAGCAGCTCAAATGAGACTATTTATTGCTATAAACTTCATTGTTTACAATTTATCAGTCATCATTGACTCAAGACGTGAGTGGGAATTATAAATTTAATGAAATTCGTATAATAGAAAATACGTGTGGCACTCGGGGACTGCCGCGGTAAAGCTACTGCATAGCATTTTTTATCAACTTATGCAATTATAATTATTTATTTATTTTTTATTTATGCAGTTTTTTTTTTTTTTTTTTTTTTTTTTTTTTTTTTTTTTTTGTCTTTGATATTAATTCAAGTTAAACATTTTGAGCGTGATGAACGATAACAATTATTTTTTCTTGTATTGAACAAATGTGAAGTTAATATCGTTTAAAATATTTTTATTATCTTACAATACATGTAGGTTAATCAGGAATTTTTATCATTGAAATTATACGTTTGTGGTAGCTGAAATAAAAAACATAAGTTTAAGACTTGCTATTCTCAAAATATCTGAAAAATACCGCGTCAATGTCTGCCGAAGTCTACCGAAGGATACCATGCCGAAGTCTGCCAAACTGAAGCGACGTTAGCCGGAATGTTAGGATTTTTTTTCTCGTTACGGAATTTCTAGACTCTTTCGCCGCGCTCAAAGCCCGCGATAAAAGCTATGCAATACCTTAATAAATTACAAACAAAATTTGGCTGCGCTACGAAAATTAGATCGCGAGTTATAAGTATTTTGAATTTTCCGAACCTCACCGAGGGGGTCTCCTGTGACCAAAAATTAACACTGTCTCATAATAAATTACCAAACAAAATTTGGCCGCACTACGAAAATTAGATCGCGAGTTATAAGTATTTTAAAATTTTCGACCCTCTCCATGGGGGATCTCCTGTCACTAAAAATTAACACTGTCTCATAATAAATTACCAAACAAAATTTGGCCGTGCTACGAAAATTAGATCGCGAGTTATAAGCACTTTAAATTTTTCGACCCTCACCACGGGGGATCTCCTGTCACCAAAAGTAACATTGTCTCATAATAAATTACCAAACAAAATTTGACCGCGCTGCGAAAATTAGATCGCGAGTTATAAGCATTTAAAATTTTTCGACCCTCACCGTGGGGGGGGGGTCTCCTGTCACCAAAAGTAACACTGTCTCATAATAAATTACCAAACAAAATTTGGTAGCGCTGCAAAAATTAGATCGCGAGTTATAAGCATTTTAAATTTTTCGACCCTCACTATGGGCGATCTCCTGTCACCCAAAGTAACATTGTCTGATAATAAATTAAAAAACAAAATTTGGCCGCGCTACGAAAATTAGATCGCGAGTTATAAGCATTTTAAATTTTTCGACCCTCACCGTGGGGGGTCTCCTGTCACCAAAAATTAACACTGTCTCATAATAAATCATCAAACAAATTTTGGCCGCGCTACGAAAATTAGATCGCGAGTTATAAACATTTTAACTTTTTCGACCCTCAGCGTGGGGGGTCTCCTGTCACCAAAAGTAACATTGTCTCATAATAAATTACCAAATAAAATTTGGCCGCGCTACGAAAATTGATCGCGAGTTATAAACATTTTAAATTTTTTGACCCTCACCGTGGGGGGTCTCCTGTCACCAAAAATTAACACTGTTTCATAATAAATTACCAAACAAAATTTGGCCGCGCTACGAAAATTAGATCGCGAGTTATAAGCATTTTAAATTTTTCGATCCTCACCGTTGGGCGGGTCTCCACTCACTAAAAGCTACATTATCCTACCTTATTTTATCTTAAAACGATTCTTTTCTATACACATTCTATCAGGAATTTTTATTATTGAAACTATAGATTTATAGTAACTGAAATAAGATATATAAGTTTGAGACTTGATATCCTCTAAATATATGAAAAATACCGCGTCAATGTCTGCCGAAGTCTACCGAAGGATACCATGCCGAAGTCTGCCGAAGTGAAACGACGTTAGCCGAGTGTTAGGTTTTTTCGTTACGGATGTGTTAGGAATTTTCGCGTTACGGAATTTTTGGATTCGGTCACTGCGCTCAAAGCCCGTGATAAAAGCTATGCAATAGCTTAAAAATATTTCTATGTCGTGAATGAATTAATTACGTAATTATATTATGAAAATAAAAGGTGTTGGATTTAAGGCATAGCGAGTCAACTTAAGTCACACAAATATTTAATAAATATCTATAATTAATTAATAATTATGTATAGTTAATAAATATGTATAGTTAATTAATAATTATACTAACTAAATAAATACGTTTAATTAAAATTAATTATGTATATTTAAATACATATATATATTATTACTTATTAATTAATAACTATGCATATTTAATAAATACGTATAATTAATTAATAATTATGCATATTTATGTATGTCTTACTCTATAAATTTTTTACATTCGTTTTTGTTTTCGGCCGAAAATAGAAAGATCACCGAAATTCGGATTCTGTTTCAGCCTTAAAAACCTGTTTCTCTCGATCCTTAAACTCATCACTTAAATAGAAACCTTTTTATTTATTTTATTTTGCTTTAATATTTTATTGTCGTATTTGGTATGCATTTAAGGTAAATTTTTCCGATAAGTTCAAAACTACAAATATTGTTTCTGTATTTTAGAAAGTTTCAAAAATAAAAACAATATATTGCAGATTAAAAACTCCATTCTTCAGGTAATTATCTCTTAACTGACCGGAAATTGGGGGAGACGCGTGGTGTCGTTATTTGAAAAAGGTTTGCAATTTTTGTACAACACATGCTTATTACCGCCAAAATTTCGCCAAAGCGAATAAATACATTTTTATATAAATTTTATATGTACAAGTCGTAATACTGACAAATTTTAACTTAAATCAGTTGCATTTAGTCAATAAATCGTTTTCGCATTAAAATTTTGAAGAAAAAACAGATACCGAGGGAGATTTTATTGAAATAGTCAACGCACTTTTTCTTGTCACGGAAGCATAACACTCACAGTATAAACTGTACTCTCAACGTCTTCGTTCCCCAAGTATAGTTCTTGAGATATGGCTATTCAGAAAATTGTGAATAATGCAGCACAGCAGCACCACTTCTTCGGCGATATACACAAAAAACTAATCAGATCTAGTTTATATCAAGATCTGACAGAATCTAAAATTTTGCGAAATTCTATGGATTACTTCTTCAAATAAAGCGCCCATAAAATTTTTATCAGATTCAGACAGACATTTTGTAAAAACATGTTTTTCGGATTTTCTGATTTTTATAACGTGTAAATCCATCAAAAATCGGATTTCGAAAATTTCCAAAAGTAAAAATTATAGTGTGTAAGTTGAATATGGCAAAGCACATATTGATAGTTGGAAAATTAGCAACTATGAAGACTTAATTTATAGCCAGGACACTAAACGTAAACTTTTTATCTTCATCTATTATTTTAACTCTTATGTTTTTATATTGTTTTTACCTTTATTTATTATGATATAATGACTGCATTTGTTCCAGTATTCGGTTTCAGTAACAATTAGCACATTTTAGAGTTTAAAATGCTGCTTGCTTCAAGCTTAAATTGTAACATTATCATAACACGTTTTTGAGTACATTTCTTCACAAATTTTAAAAATATTTTTTGTGTTTTCATATACGTACATGTAAATTTCAGAAATTCTCATTTAAATGGATAAATGGAATAAAACAGCGAGAGCTCAAAGTGCCTACAGGATATGATGCGGCTAAAATTCTAATTCTGATAATTCTCTTTTTTTATCTTAATTATTTATTTATCCGTAAAAAAATTTGAATGTTTTATTATAAAAAATTAGTACTATTTTAAGATTACTACAGAAAAAGAAAAGTTTAAAAGTTATTTCATAATTATTTGGAAAATGGTTGCTGTCCTCGGTAAAGAAATGGGAAATCTGAAGTATATCCGAATCTTTTTATTGGTTGAATTCCGCAATTTATTTTATTTTATTCGTTTTCTGATTGGTCTATGTTTGATGTCCAAAAATGGAATACTTCTGTTGCCATGATAAAAAAAAAAAAAAAAAAAAAAAAAAAGCAATAAAAACTTGTGCGATTTTTAGAAGTTTAAAAATTTGCAATTCCAAAAATTCTAAAACTGATATTTCCTTTAAAATTTGTTCATGATGGGTCCAGGAATATTAATGGTTAATCTACGTCGTACGTAATATGAGGCGTTCAGAAGTCAGTCTCATTAACCCCATCCAATAAAAATGCACCATTTTAAACAGTTAAAGTAGTATATCTATAAACTGCAGTTTTTTTTTTTTAAAATTCATCTAGGAATATTAATGTTTAATGCATGGCGTACGTATAATATATGACTCTTTATGTCATCTTAAAAATGATGTTTATTAATTTAAATATAGAATTTATTTATAAGACTTTAAAATTTGAGTCTTTGAAAATATCATTTTTCAAATAGTAGTTGTAATTTGTTAAATTACGCTTTTTTAATTATTATTATTGATTTATAAAGTATACATTTCTGTTGCTGTTGAAAAAAAAAATGCATAATATTTTGTTCCCGAATTGAAATTATCGTTAAAAAGATCTCCACGGAGGGCATCTCATCTTCCGATCTACATCCCTCGTGCAGGTAATCGGCCATCTAACAGTAAATTGAATTTAGAATATTTAAAATTAGTATATTAGTGGATTTTTAAAGGTGTATTCGGAAAAATGCTTTTCCACCTCCAACAGCTCAAATTTTTCTGATAAAATTTCAGAATCCTTTTTAAAAGTAGAAACATGAAATTTGCTGAGGTAATTTTTGAAGAGATGTATAAGGTGCCGCATGATGTCATTTTGAACTCATTTCATTAGAATTTGATTTATGAACAAATACTTTCTCAGTGTGACACATCTTTTTCGTTCCCAGATCTCCCTCTTCAGAAAAATTGATTCAAAAAGCCAACTTTGATTGCATTTTTTGCAATATTTTCTGCATTTATCAAAAAATCTATAATTACGGAACCTTATGTACTTTCTAAATAAGATAATTTGCCAGTTTTATAGATTTGAGAGCAAAAAAAAAACTTAAAAATAAATCGGAAAATAAGCAATTTGAGCCGAAATACACCCTTCAGTTCATTTGACTCACGGTCAGTAACTGGCAATATACCAAATTTACTACACATCGCACAAATGATGCTGCCATCTGTTGATCGCATTTCGAATGATAAATTCAAAAAAAAAAAAAAAAATTGTAGAAGTTGTAGTATATTCAATGGTGTAATTTTCACTACTACAATGAGAGTACAGTGGAGCATCGTTTATACGACGCCAAAGGGACTACCGAAAAACGTCGTATAAACGATAACGACGTATAACCGATTTTCACTTCCAAAGCTAGAATTAATCTTGTTTTCACTTAATTTTAATATTTAACGTGATGATTTGCATGAATTTGTAAATTAAACAAAAAAAAAAAAAAAAAAAAAAAAAAGGGGGGGAGGGGGGAGTTAGTAAGCAATTTAAATATGCGTACCTTTATTTATGTTTCACCAAAAGGTTCCTCATTTGCAGTACACCATTTCCTTTCCATTTAAAGTCAAAGATCAAAAACTCCTCGTGGCCAACTAAAAATAGCCATTACTGATAATAGTTAAAAGGATAGTCTATTTGCAACTTAAAACAGGTCAGAAAGCTGACCATCCCCGAAAACAAAATGACCCCTCCCAGCGTAATCTGTTACACGTAAGCTGATTTTTCAGACTAATCGAACACCAGCCCACATTTTTATAATGTGGAGTGCATTTAAACACGCTCTTTGGTGTCATTCATAGCTGCCAACTTCCGCTCGTTCGTAAAATACACAAGAAAAATAAACAAAATTAAACCTATACAAAATCGAAAAATCGACGTTTAAACGATTCTGGGCGTCGTATAAAAGATATATTTTAACATTAAAATGAATAGGAATGAATCGGGACCACATTAAAACGTCGTATAAGTGATCGTCGTATAAACGATGCTTTACTGTATTATGATTCGACTTTCATATCAGGTAAGAAAGCAAAGTTATTTACGATCGAAGACAGATCGATCTTAAATGGTATGAATATCTGTAGTCTCGAAGGTTACTAAGAGGTGCAGGTGCAGTGCGCTGCGCCCTAGTTATGTTATTGCAACAATTTTGATATTTGATAGAAAAGCCAATTTTAATTTTAAAATATCGTTTCAAATCAAAAACTATATATTTAAGAATGAATGTTTTGATATGTATTGGTTCTTCTTCATAAAATATAAATTTATATCAGAAATATGATTAATATTTTTTCTATTAATGCATGTTAAAAATCAGTGAAAACATGCCCCGCCCGGCTTGATTTGACCCAATTCAATTTCTACAACTTTTTTTTTTTTTTTTTTTTTTTTTTTTTTTAATATACAATCAAGATTTCTTTAAAGAATACTGCATACATATTTATGGGATAAATTTACAGTACATTTTGAAATTACGATGTATTCGCAAGACTGACAATACTCAATAGCAACAGTAGCGATTACTTAGATTCTTAGACTTTCAACATTTACATAAAGATTCATTAAAAAAATATATTGTAGTTTAGAATAAAAGAAAAACCACTATAATTTTTTTAAGCTGTTTTATTAAAAGTAGATTTGTGAAAATATTTCTCGGTCATGTATTAAGGCTTTAATCAAATTCAAAAGAGTCACTTTCTAGCACATTTCTGAATTTATTTCGTTTCGAAAACGCATAAGTTTGACAGATGTTCTCATTCAGAAGCTAGATAATCTAATGGCGTTATCCATTTTTTGATAAAAACAATGATCTTTGAGAAAATATTGTTAAAGATAGCGTTTTGAATCGAATTTCCGGAAGCGACATCACGGGAAAAAAAAAAAAACCTAAAACCATTATAAGAATCTCTCATATGTCGACAAGTAATTTATTTATCAAAAATGGAAAACTCTGTTCGATTCCAAAGCCCTTCAATTTGTCAAGCTTGTCAATTTTAAGCCTTTACAGTTAAAAGTTGGTCAGAAAATGTGTCAAAGTTTCGTGTTGTTGAACAGTGATCTGTTAACAGAAGTTCATTATCGCTATTAATATTTTTACAAAACATATTGATTGCTTTTCACACATGGTCGAACCAGCATTGTTAACAAGATGATTGTTAACAATGCTGGTTCGACCATGTGTAGGATAACAATGCAAGTCTGATCTCAACACGGCATAAATCTACTGAAAAATAAAACCTTTAAACAGCCATTGATGTCCGATGCCAGTCTCTGAACATGCTAAATTTCTGTATTATGTTGTCAAACAAGCATCGGCTTGTGACAGACGTATATACTTATTCTCAATGAAAGACATAAATTGAAAGAATGAAATGATTAAAAGAAGCTAATATTTTATTGGCTTCAATTAAATTTTTATACCGGGCCGGTAGGTCCGCTAAATTTCAATTTTGTCAACACGGAGCTGGCCGGCCCGTTTAAAAATTAGCTTCATTTCGCCGGGCCGGGCCGAATACGAATTTTGGGCTGAAACCGGGCCCGTGCAGATCTCTAATTTGAGATGAGTAATTTGAATTTACGGTTTAACTTAAAATTTTTTTGTCTAATTCGGGTCAACGAAAAACTTTTGTCGGAAGCTAAAAAAACTCCCAAGTCAGATTCGGATATAACCAGTTTATGTTGGACTTCCACTTTAAACCACCAAAGTTTAAAAAAACATCAGAGGGCACAGCTTTACTAAATCTTCTAGCGACATTTAAGAATATTATTTTTACTAAGGTTGTAAAAACTGCATATCTCGTGTTGATTTCTCTTTTTTTTTTTTTTTTTTTTTTTTTTTTTTTTTTTTTGTGCGTGTGTGCGTGCATTTTATTTAGCCAAAGCTTTTAATATTACAGTAAGTGCTGTGAAAATGAAGTCATAAGGAGCGAAATATTTTTTAATGTTAGCTGGTATAATTGTTTAGAATTTTTTTTCCTCTAGACTATGACAATTTTCAAATTAAGACTGGATTTCGTTATAGACAGGTTCGTTTCTATGGGTTTTACTACATTAAATACAGGACCGAAACTAAGGGAGAAGGTAGAGGAAGCATGCGCCCCGGGCGCCAAATGAAGACTTTGTGTCTCGATTTTTTCACAGTTATGTTTAACACGGCATTCTTAAAATTGTCCTGTTTGAGTTAGGCCAAAACATAGATGAATTTTAAGATAATATGATATAAAGTGGAACTGTTTTCGATTGCGTTTCATGAATCAATATTTGACAAAGTAGATTACGTAGTTCATATTACATATTTTATGATTAAATATTTTTTATTTTAAATTAAGTCAGCTATTAGAAAATTAGTAAAATTTTCTTTGTAAGTATACTTTGCAAAGGGGGAGGCAACGCCAAAATCTATGTTTGTCCCAGGTACAAAAAAGAGTAGTTTCCGCCCTGATTAAATAAACTATCATAGCAATATATGAAGATCTTTAAAATTTACTTTTATTAAGAATGCGTAAAAAGAAAGATTTTTTTAATGCATTTTGCTCCAGTTTATAAAATTGACTAAAAAAAAAAAAAAAAAAAGAAAGAAAGAAAGTTGCGCATAACAGCTTTACGAACTTTTAAAATGATATCAGATTTTGATGTAATAGTATTAATCTACTGTGAAATATTAATTGAGAAACGTCCTTGAACAAATTAATTATCCACTTGACATTTCAGATACGCGATGATATAATGATAATTTGATAATTAAACCAAATGATCTGATTTGTAAAATTATCGACTTTTATTGTTTAGTAGATAATCTATATTCCGTTTTAAAAATATAAATTAGATTGATGATGTTACAGCGGTAAACAAACAAAATACCAATAAAGATCCGCTTTGAGGATGATTTGCTGATTAAGTTGTTGATAAAAAGGGACATTTTATGTGTGTTATATAATTAAGATTATCTGATATGTGCTACATATGTTGTTGAATATCTGATAATTACAAAGCTTTTCATTAATTCGTTATATAAACTTGGAAAGTCTGGTTTTTTTAACAGACTGTTATTTTTATGATCAATGTGTTACAAAAACTATATTAAAAATCAAAAATAAGTAATTATCCAAGTCACAATAAATTAATGTATTAATAAAACTGCAATTCATTGACAGTTAATAAAACTGCAATTCATTGACAGTTAATAAAACTGCTTATTAATAACCGATATTAAATTTCATCATTATTTAAAGAGAAGAGAGGCGAAAATTTGAGGGAGAGCAATTCAGTGGAACTTAATTTGTTAATGTTTTTTTTTTAACTTTTCCTTCACCCCCCCCCCCCCCCCCCGCAATAGGTCAAAAATTCCTAATTTATTCCTATTGCGGTCAAGCCCATAGGTCAAGCATGAGGTCAAGCCCATATTGGTATTTATTACAGTTACAGTTATCTGAGTCTGATTTATGCGTAGTCTCAGGGCCGTAGCTAGAAGTGAATGATAGGGGGGGGGGGGCTCATATTTTCTCTCTCTCACCCCCCCTCTCTCCCTCTCTAACGTAGAACGATACATTAGTGCATATTCACATTGTATCGTATACTATGTTTCTTATTAAACTGTTGTAAAAACTTCACTTTACGTTAAGAAAAGAATATGATGAAAAATTCGCATGCATAACTAGTGCAAAATTAAACATCCTGTTAGCTTCCTATGTGCAAATAGGATGAGCGAGTGTTTAAACGCTTATTTTAGTTACAATTTCTACAAAACTGTGAAAGGCCTCAAAACTAAATTAGTTTTGAACAGAATTTCATTCGGATTTTCGGAACAGAAATTCATTTAGTGAACTTGAAAATTTTCAAGGAGAGGTTTAAAATATTTTAGTAGGGGGGGGAGGGGGGGCTGAGCCGCTCCTAGCACACTCTTAGCTACGGCCCTGCGTAAACCCTACCAAAATTCTCTCCATGTATTCTTAAGTAAAACAAGCGTAAATCAACAAATTTAGAAGAAAAATTGAGTTTAACTGATTTAAAATGTCCACACACCTTCGGAAGTGATTTTTTGAAACTACTGAAATTTTCTCTTGTTATCCATTTTTTATTAATGACATTTACCTTAAAACTAAAAAAAATATGTATAAATGTTTTAGCAATTACCCAGAAGTAATTTTTTAAAGAGAAAAACAGCCAGAATTAAATCAAAATTTGACATTTTCGCAGCCAAATTTTTCCAACATGTCAACGGTTTACTTACTTATTAATTTATTTTTATCAAATAGTCTCTCCTTCACTGAATCTCATCTTTAAGGCTCCTGTCCCCGTCAGTCTAAGCGTTCGCGAGCTAATGCTATTCCTATTGGGAGGTTTTTTTCTAATATCTAGTTTGCATTTCGATATTTTTAAATATTTTTTTTCTTACAATGGATAGCTGAGAATCTCTATATCGCTCTTTTTTTTTACTTTTTCGATTTTGACTGCAGTTATTTTTTATAAGGGCAGCTTCATTTCCGAAACTGGTTTTGAAAGTGAAAGTAACTTTATAAAAAATATTTGCAACCAAAATCGAAAAAGTAAAAAAAAAATGCTTCTCAGCTATCCACTGCAATAAAAAATTAAAATAAAAAAAATCGAAATGCAAACCAGATCTTAGAAAAGAAACTCCTCATAGGAATAGTATTAGATCGTCAAGCACTTCGTCTGCCTGGGACAGGAGCCTTAGGATCTATTGTAAATACATAAACATAAAAGAAAAACATAACTAAAATTGTCCTTTCGTTAGAGAGGTCAGAGTAACTCTTAACTGTCAGAAAACCTTTGTTCCTTTTCCCGTTAGAATTTATTTTAAATAACTTTAAAAAAAATATTTTTTTTCTTCAAATTATTAAGAAAAAAAAATATTAATTAAATTTGATTTAAATATCCAGGGAGGGACAATTGCCAATTCCTGCTCCCTCTGTGCCTCCTTATTTACTTTAAACATTCTTCCACACATTAAAAAAAAAAAAAAATAGTTATAATAATTACCAAAGGCTGCTAGTGTACTGATAAAAGTCATAGTAATACTGAGGTTGAGATTTCCTCCTAGTAGTACAGTCCACATGTTACTAGCACCTCCTCCAGGACTACTGCCAAAAGTGAACAGACCAAAACGTAAAATAGAGTCAGAAAACAGAGCGTAGCCTACTCCATAAGAAACCTGAAATGTTTTGAAAATAACATAAGATTTTGACAACAATAAAATATGTTTTTTTCTTTATAAGAAAAGAAAATCAGTTTAAAGTTATAAATTTTATGCGCTTAAGTAAAATAAATCATCTTATGCTATTGGTTACTATAATTTCAAAAGTCGACAATTCTATCTATAGGGGGCAGCATAGCAATTTTTCCATTTTTAAAATAAACTTCTTTTTAACTTTTAGGAATGAGGCAGAAACATAAAGGATTTTACATAAATAAAACACACATATTTTGAACTCTCAAAATCCAAATTTTAATGATTTTCTTTTTTCAAAATGCGCCTTTTGGACTCGTTTTCTTTGATGTTGCAAACATGTAAGTATACCGTAGTATGAGATAATTGCCTGGGGCCACATTATCTAAAAGCCATGAAGTACGAACTTCCCTTCTAAAATTTAAAAAGGGCCCCAAAATGAAGAAAAGCGTACTTTCTAAGAAACAAATGTATAAATTTACACTTAAAAACAGGTATATCGATGATACTGATACGCATTTTGAAAAAAAAAAATCATTGGGTTTTGGGAGTTTAAAATATGTGTGTTTTATTTATGCAAAAATCTTTATATTTCTACCTTATTCCTAAAAGTTAAAAAGAAGTTTATATCTGTCTATATGCGGAAACTGGTGTGTAAATTGCCAAAATACACACATAATGTGTAAATTTCGAAATACATATTTTAATGTGAAATTTAATGATAACAATAACCCTATAAAAGTTACCTGAACCCTCTTGAAATACACACATTAATGTCTAAATCGCGCAAGAATACATCTATATCTGTGACATATTCTTACACATTTATCTGTGTAATCTTCTGCGATTACACAGATAAATGTGTATTATGCAAAAAACACATATTTTTGTGTTATTTGAAACTTACACAGTTCTTTGAGTAATATGTAAAATATGCATATATTTGTGTAATATGCAACATACGTATATTTTTATGTAATATTCAGCTCTTACATACAGTCGAACCTCTAATACAACGAAACTCCACACATCGAATTTCTCCATATAACGAATTTTTAGTAAGAACGGTCCCCTTTTCGCATGATTACAGTAAAAACAGACTCTATATAGCGAAATATCTATCTCCATATAACGAATTTTTTCATAAATTGATCTTAATTTATTCAATTTTAAAAAAGCTTCGAAATCATATGGAATCAATTTTCCATCACTTATTTTTGATTTATCGTTCAGTGGAGAGGCTTTTTTTTTTTTTTTATAAATATTACTTCTCTCCTTATTCTTTAAATCTAACAAGTTCATCCCACTTCCCACACACCTTTCAACATCCTTCTCAAAACACATTCAATTGAATAGTTACACATATAAGAGAGGAATCAATGAGAGCACATAAAAGAGACCTTCAAATGGAGGAAAATATCAACTACAATTTTTCATTCCTTGCTAAAATTTGAGAATTTTTTTGAGAGCGTAACAATTGTAATTTTAAAATCAAAACAACAAAAAATTACAGATTTCTTCCTCTGAAATTTATGTAAGTCTTCCTCATTTGATTTTCATTACGCTTTCAAATAAATGTCTTTTCTCTTTTTTGAAACTGCTTAAATAAGTAAGAAATAAAATGTTAGGTTAATATATACTTTTAAACATTTCAAATTCTTAATTAAAAAGATCAAAAATAATATTTGTTCAAAATTTACACATTAAATACTATTTTTAACATCATACTCTATACATCGAATTTCTCTATATAACGAATTTTTTACTGGAACGATGGATTTCGTTATATAGAGGCTCGACTGTATATTTCTTCATTCTATGCATAAAACTTTGTATAACATTCAACCTACAGTTGTGGAAAAAAAGAAATGTAAACACCCCCTACTAACTCCTCAAAAAATTCTCGCAGAAGAAAGTTACTGGTGCCGAACGATTCGAAATAAAGTCTTCTTTTAAAGATGTATATGTTACAGGCCAAACCCGATTTTAGGCCAAACTAGATTGGCCTAGGCCGAACTAGTTTATCCTAACGCCCATCGGATAAACTAGTTTTTCGTAGACCAAACCGGTCTATCCTAACGCCCATCGGATAAACTAGTTTTTCCTAGGCCAAACCGGTTTATCCTAAGGCTCATCGGATAAACTAGTTTTTCCTAGGCCAAACTAGTCTATCCTAAGGCCCATAGGACAAACTAGTTTTTCCTAATCCAAACTAGTTTGGCCTAACTTTTATAGGATAAACTAGTTTAGCCTGTTGTTCATTGGTCTGAACTAGTTTATCCTAGGCCGATCTAGTTTATCCTAGGCCAATTCAATTTGGCGTGATTTCATTGAATTCAATGACCTCCTCAGCGCCAGCATTCTTGTTTGTCCTAGGCAGATCTAGTTTATCTTAGGCCAATGTAACTTTACGTGTTTTTAGCTCACGGGCGTCAAAGCCAGAGAAATAATGGGCTCAGAGGTTCTGTATGTATGTATGTACGCATGTATGTACGTACATATGTACATAACGCCATAACTCTTGATAGAAATATCCGATTTGTTTCAAATTTTGGATGTACGTTTATTCTGATAAGGTACTTGTTTGATTAGTTTTGGGAATTTATTGGATAAAATAAACGGTGGTGAACGGGAGGCTAATCCCCCCGTTAATTTAGAGAAATGGATTTATCATACAGAATTTTCAGTTTTCATTTAAAATGTTAGATATAGGATGTCTGACAAGGGCCTTTGTGATTAGTTGTGGATGTTTATTGTTAAAGTGTAAAAGAAAGGGAAATGTAAGTAACCCCCCTAATAATTTAGATAAATGGTTTTTACGCAGAATTTAAGGATTTGCTTCAAATTTTGGATATAGGTTCATTTTGATAAGGCGATTCTCTGAATAATTTTGCGGGTTTAATAGTTAAGTATGAAGAGAAAAATGAAGGATTACCCTCTTACCTAGGAAAAACTAGTTTATCCTATGGGCATTTAGATAAACAAGTTCGGCGTAGGAAAAAACTAGTTTATCCAATTGGCGTTAGGATAAAATAGTTTGGCCTAGGCTAATCTAATTTGGCTCGAAATCGGGTTTGGCCGGTAAAAACATATCTTTCACCAGAAAAAGTGTAAATGTGTGTCAAGAATCATTGCTTATAACATCAATACAGAAATTTAACATATCCACCGTAGAGACATGATGCGTTGGGCATGGTGTTTGCTTTTTAGCTCACAGGCTATCATAGCCTGAGAGCTTATGTGCCCGTCCGTTCTGTATGTATGTTCGTACGTAACGCGATAACTCATGATAAAAATATCCGATCCACTTGAAATTTTGTATGTAGGTATATCCTGACAAGGCGCTTCCCTGATTAGTTTTTGGAGTTCATTCGATATGTATAAGAGGGGGAACGGGGGGCTCATGCCCCCCGTTAGTTGATATAGATGGGATTTTCATGCAGAATTAAGTTTTCAAAATTTAGATTAGGATCATTCTGATGAGGCGATTCCGTGACTGTTATTAGGTGTTCATTGATTAAGTATAAATAGGGGGAACAGGGGTTCTAATGCCCCCCCCCCCCGTTAGTTGATATAAATGGGATTTTCATGCAGAATTAAGTTTTCGTTCAAAATTTAGATTAGGATCATTCTGATGAGGCGATTCCGTGACTGTTATTAGGTGTTCATTGAATAAGTATAAATAGGGGGAACAGGGGTTCTAATGCCCCCCCCCCCCCGTTAGTTGATATAAATGGGATTTTCATGCAGAATTAAGTTTTCGTTCAAAATTTAGATTAGGATCATTCTGATGAGGCGATTCCGTGACTATTATTAGGTGTTCATTGAATAAGTATAAATAAGGGGAACAGGGGCTCTAATGCCCCCCCCCCCCGTTAGTTGATATAAATGGGATTTTCATGCAGAATTAATTTTCGTTCAAAATTTAGATTAGGATCATTCTGATGAGGCGATTCCGTGACTGTTATTAGGTGTTCATTGAATAAGTATAAATAAGGGGAACAGGGGTTCTAATGCCCCCCCCCCTTAATTTATATAAATGGATTTTTCAAGCAGAATTGTCAGATTTCGTTCAAATCTCTGAATAGTTTTGGAAGTTTAATGGTTAAGTATAAAAGAGGGAGATAACTCTTTTTAAATTATATAAATGCTAAATGGGTTTTTATTAAGAATTATCTAATTTGCTCTGAATTTTGGATATAGATTTTTTATATGATAAAGCATGTCTTTGGTAGTATAGGAGGTTCAATGATTAAGTATAAAAAAAGAGAAAAGGGGAGAGCTGTTTCCCCTTCTTAATTTTTTTTTTCGAACGGAATTAACCCTTGAAAATATAAAGCTTTAATGTGCAATTAGTATTTGTAGCCTGTGAGCTCAATGCCTTCAGTTTAACTGGGCAGTATTCTTTATTTTTTTATTTTTTTTTTTCTGCAGACTCGTGCCAACTGAGATCAGACTTGTTTTTATTATTATTATTATTATTATTATTATTATTATTATTATTATTATTATTATTATTATTATTATTATTGCATATTCGAGCCAGATCGGAGCTGAAGACAATTTGGAATCGGTTTTCCAAAAATCAGTGCTTTCCATTTTTGAGAAATTAATTACTTGTTGACATATAAGTTATTCTTGTCACGGAGTCAAGTATTTTTTTTTTCCGTGAGGTCGTAACCGGAAATTTGATTCAAAATGTAGCTTTAATAGTATTTTCTCAAAAGCACATCGCTTTTATGAAAAAATGATTAACGCCATTCGATTACATATTTTCTGAGTGAGAATGCCTGTTAATCTTATGCATTTTCGAATATGAATTAGCTCTTAAATGTGTTAGGATGTAGCTCTTTTGGATTTGAGAAAAGCCTTAAGAAATGGCAGAGAAACATATTAATAAATCTTCATTTTACTGAACAGATTCAGTAGTTATGATGGTTATAACTCTCCTTTTTTTTAATTCTAAACTACATTAGTTATTTAATGAATCTCTATTTGAATATTGAGAGGTTTAAGAATCTAAATAATAAATAATACATTGTGTACTTTTCATTCTGAAAACACATCGTGATTTAAAAATACATTGCAAATGTATCCAATAAATATGTATGCAGTATTTTTTAAAGGAATCCTAATTCTACGTTAAGTAAAATCTGAATATTTTGTTGAAATTGCGTAGGGCCAGATTGAGCCGAACCGAGTCCCTTTTCACTGATTTTTGTACAGGCAGAGCTCGGGCTGAACTTTTAATTTTTACACCGGGTCACGGCAAAATAACTTTCCTTCGGGATGGTCGGGGCCCGCGCCTCGAAATTCCGGCCCGTGCAAACCTCTAACAGTATTCTACAACCCTTCAAATAAAATACATTATATAGGGGGTGATGACAAAACCACTTTGCACAAGGTTAGCAATAGATCAGTAGTCGGAATTAATATTAAACTGATGGCTTTGCATTCACAGGCTGTTTACACCAATTGTGTATCACAGCCATTTTTTTCAAAAGTGTAATACCCTCGAAAAATAAAATAAGTTGGATTACTTTTTCCCATTTCTTAACCCCATTATTCCCATTTCTTTACCCCATTCCCATTATACTTAACCATTGAACCCCCAAAACTAAGTGCAGATAAACTTTATAAAATGAAACAATTATTCAAAATTTGAAGCAAATCAGATAATTCTACTCAAAAAACCATTTATCTGATTTAAGGAGAGTAATCACCCATTCATCCCTTTGTATTTAATCATTAAACCCTCAAAACAATTCAGGGATTCGCCTTATAAAGAAAAAAACTACATTCACAATTTACAGCAAATCGGATAAATCTTCATAAAAGCGCATTTATCTAATTTAAGGAAGGCGATGAATAGTCCACTACCCCATTATACTTAACCAAAAGAAAAAAAACTCAATTTAATTAAAGAAGCGCCTGATCAAATGAATTCATGTCCAAAATTTTAAGCAAATTGGATAATTCTGTATTATAACCAATTTATCAATTTTAAGAAAGGATATAAATTGTATGTTTCCCCTTTATATTTAACCGAAGAACCACCAAAATTAATCAGTGAAGCGCTTCATCAGAATGAACAAATCCAAGATTTGTAGCAAATCGGTTAATTTTGCATGAGAAAACCATTTGCCAAAATTAAGCGGGATTCCCCCCGTTCTTCCCTTTGTTCTTATTCAATTAACTCCCAAAACTAATTAGGGAAGCGCCTTACCAGAATGAATTTATTTCTAAAATTTGAAGCAATTCAGTAAATTCTGCGTGAAAAAAGCATTTACATAAATTATGGGGAGTTACCCCTATTCCCCACTCCCTTTATACTTAAGCAATGAACATTGAACACCCACAAATAATCATGGGGGAGTCTCAACAGAATGCTCCTATATCTAAAATTTGAATGAAATATGCTAATAATGCTTGGAAACCCATTTATTTGAATTAAGGGAAGGGGCGAATCAGCCTCTTGTTCCCCCCCCCCTCTTATTCTTCTCCAATGACCCCCCAAAATTAATCAGAAAAGCTCCTTATCAGAATAAATCTATATTGAAAGTTTGATGCAAATCGAGTATTTCTATCAAGAATTATTGCGTTGCGTACTTACGTACATACATAGATACAGAACCGACAGGCACATTAGTTCTCAGGCTTTGGTAGCCTGATGAGATAAAAACACGTCAAATTACACTCTTTCTATCAAGAATTATCGCGTTACGTACATACGTACATACATGCGTACATACATACATACAGAGCCTGTGAGCTCATTATTTCTCTGGCTTTGACGCCCGTAAACTAAAAACATGTAAAATTACATTGGCCTAGGATAAACTAGATCAGCCTAGGACAAACATGGATGTTGGCGCGGAGGCGGTCAGTGAATTCAATAAAATCACGCCAAATTGAATTGGCCTAGGATAAACTAGATCGGACTATGATAAACTAGTTCAGACCAATAAACAGCAGACTAAACTGGTTTATCCTATAAGATTTAGACCAAACTAGTTTGTCCTATGGGCCTTAGGATAGACTACTTTGGCCTAGAAAAAACTAGTTTATCCGATGAGCCTTAGGATAAACCGGTTTGGCCTAGGATAAACTAGTTTATCCGATGGGCATTAGGATAGACCAGTTTGGCCTAGAAAAAACTAGTTTATCCGATGGGCGTTAGGAGAAACTAGTTTGGCCTAGGCTAATCTAGTTTAGCCTAAAATCGGGTTTGGCCTGTAACATATATAAAAATTGCTTAAGGGCCTATCTACTGATTAAAGCGAACCCAAACTTAATTTTTTTTGTCAATGGCATTATACAGTTTTAAAAAGATATTTCAAATCTTCGGTTCAAGCTATATCAGGACAACAAATTACAAGTCATTGAAAGGATACATTTTTGAATTATAAACATTCAAAATTTAGTGCTTTTAATGTTAAATTACATTTTGTTATTTTTATCAATATCTCCTGAAATTATAATCCTAATGTGGTAGTTTTTTTTTTAATATCTAAACATAATTTCGTTGAATTTACAATTTTTATAACTTTATGAATTATGAAATTAATATTCGAAAAAAATATGAACTACAACCTACAATTTTTTTTTTTTTTGATGGATTTAGATTTATTAAGCCCTCTGCTTTATGGTAACCAAAATTTCAAATTTTTCTTCTAAGTATTTTTTAAATTATGCTCATAAAAGGCAAAATGATAGTTTAAGGGGCCATCTACGATAGAAGTCAGAAGATACATATATTGAAACTTATGATATCCTGTAATCTAGAAATCTTCAGTGACTGCTTAAGAGCCCACAATAGTCACAGAAAAATTACTCAAAAAGACCCGGATGACCATGTAAAATCTATGGGAGCGTTCTTTTCTAATATCTCGCTCAAATTTTAATATTTTTGCATGATTTTTTTGCACAAGATAGCTGAGGGCAATCCACAACCGGGCTAGTTTTTACTTTTTCAATTTTTGTTTCAGATTTTCTTTAAAAAATTACTTTAACTTTCGAAACCGGTTTAAACCGGTTCTGAAACTGAAACTATCGTAATATAAAAAATATATAACCAAAATCGAAAAAGTAAAAACTAGCCCGGTTGAGGATTGCCCTCAGCTATCTTGTGCAAAAAAATCATGCAAAAATATTAAAATTTGAGCGAGATATTAGAAAAGAACGCTCCCATAGACTTTACATGGTCATCCGGGTCTTTTTGAGTAATTTTTCTGTGACTATTGTGGGCTCTTAAGGGGGCTCAGGGGTTGAAAACTTTTCAAAAAATCGATTTTTTTTATGATCTAATTTGATTATTCATTGAATTCTTAACTCAATGCAAGAAACCGCATAAAAATATTTGCATTTTTAACGGAGTTATAAGCATTTATGTATCAACACATTCATAGCCGCATCCATATAATTTCAACTTTAAGTCGCGTTTTCTCAAAACTTGATTTTTGATGACTAACACCAAGATAAAAAAAAAAAAAAAAAAAAAAAAAAAAACTATTTGATGGAATTGTTTAATTTTTTTTTTTTTTTGCATGCATATAACATCATTATCTAGATTATGAATTAATATATTTTAGATAGTTTAATATTTTGAGTATTTTTAATGGAAAAAAAGTTGTATTTTTTAGGGGTTTTTTTTAATTTTCAACTTTGAGAGATTTTTTAATAATGTTTTTTTTTAAGTGATAGTTATATCCTTAATTCATAATCTAGATAATGATGTTATATGCATGTAAAAAAAAAATTAAGCCATTCCATCAAATAGTTTTTTTTTTTAAATCTTGGTGTTAGTCGTCAAAAATCAAGTTTTGAGAAAACACGACTTAAAATTGAAATTATATGGATGCGGCTATGTAAATATTGATACATAAATGCCTATAACTCCGTTAAAAATGCTAATATTTTTATGCGGTTTTTTGCATTCAGTTTAGAATTAATGGAATAATCAAACTAGATCGTAAAAAAAATCGATTTTTTGAAAAGTTTTCAACCCCTGAGCCCCCTTAAACGTCTCTAAGATGCCTTGATGCCTTGATCGAGATGCCTTGATCTCTCGGTCAGAAATGAAGTAGCCATCTTCAATTTGGAAACAGCCCCTGAAATATGCTCCTCTTAAAATAATTAATTTCTCGGAAACTTATCGTGCGAATTGCATAAAAAAAATTTTTTAGGCTAATTGAAGGGTGTAGAGTTCATTTATGCTGTCAGGATTCGGGTACTGTTATTGAAAAAAAAACTTAGGGTTCGTTTTAATATGTAGATCCCCCCCCCTCCCCTAAACAAATTTTATATACACCATTTAAAAATAGACTTTATTTTCAATCATTCGGTACTAGTAACTTTTTTCTGCGATAGTTTGTTGAGGAATTAGTATGGGAGTGTTTATTTTTTTTACGACTGTATATAGATTTTTATGTAATATTCCAAATATACAGACTTTTTACGTTTAATTTTTTATTCTTTACCTTTAGACTTTAGTATACTTAAAATGTGAACTAAATGTTTTTCAATTTCATATGCTAGATATAATTGGTCTTTCAAGTAGCTTTGTTATGCAACCAGGAAACAGAGTACCCACAATATATTTTTTGTAATTTATTTTAAATATAAAGATCAATCTTTTTTTTTTTTTTTTTTTTTAATCACCAATAAACCTATTTTTACATAAAACATGAAAACAGGATCAACTGAAATCATAGTTACTACAAGCCATTTTTCTGTTACAGTTGGCATGAAATCCTAAAATCATGTAGTAGCAATTTAAGCGCAGAACGCTGTGTAATAGAAATTGCATACACAGCGTAAAGGCTGTCTTATAAATTTAAAAAAGAAAGAAAGAAAAATCCTCATTTAGTCTTACAGCATACAGCGGTTCATTTTATTTTTAATATTTTAAAATATTTTTCAGAAATGTTCATGCATATCTCCTCTCCCCCCCCCTCCCCTACACACTGAAAATTGAATAGTTTTAATTGTATTTATAAATGGCACAAAATACTATTTAATCATAGAATCTTTTTCAGAAGTATTCTGAAATTTTGAGCACCTTATATAAATGCTTCGTGAACACGGATAAAATTAAATAGCCTGAGTAATCTATGAAATATGTCATGAATAATGATCATAGAAGTAAGTGGAGGGTACATGGAAGCAGTGTTGAATTCAGACACTTTTCTCCGGGAGGGACTTTTGTGGCTCCAGGGGGGACATTATAGAGTTCCGAGGGGGGGTTGTAATTTTTAACCATTAAATACACAAAATCTCAAATTTTCCGGGGTTTGGTTTGGTTTATTTTTGTCGTCCGATTATCTACGCTAGGGATATAGGACCAGGGGGGAGTGCCCTTCGTGGGGGTCTTTCTAAGCAAATTTTCCGGGGAGGAGGCATTTTATGGCTGCGGGGGGGGGGGAGAATTCCCTCCCCCTGAATGGAGGTGTATACGCTCTGTATCATCTACATTTAAAAAAAAAGCTTTGTATACTCTCTACTTCTCAAATAATTCTATAGCACATACTCTAACAATGCACTCTAACAATTCGGTGCTCTTTTTTCGTTAACAAAATTAGTAAGATTAAATCTAAGATTAGAAAATTAAAAGTAGCGTTTTAACATATATACAGATAAAAGGTTTCGGGGTTTTATTTATAAATTTTTTATCACAAAAAATAATTTGGACATATTTTTGAAAAATCGAGTAAACCCGAAATAATTAAAATGAATGTGACCCATCAGGAAAACGGTAGAAGTCTAACCGACCCGAATCAAACCTGCAAAAAATATAGTGCTCAAATTCTGACATGACCCGAATTGGATTTGGGTGAAAGCGGGTTATCTAACCCAATGCATGGCTCTAGTCGACGAGTCATGTCAACATATCCTCTATATTCAATATTTATATGTACAGTTGGCAAAAAAAGTATTTGTACACTTCATTTTTTTAAATTATAATGAAATTAAACAAAAGATTTAAGCAAAAAATACTGTAATACATTAATTTAATGCATTATAATATTATAGAAGCAAAAACAAAATTAAACGAATCGATTTTTTACATTATAATAAACAAATATACAAATATATAATGCAAAAAAAAGTATTTGCACACTATACTAATGTAATATAATTAATGAAAATTTAGTAAAATGATACAAATTAATATTTTGTGTGAATTCATTTAGCGTTTATGACTACTTCTAGATGGTGTGACATAGATTCCACCAACTTTTTTGTAGCGGTCTGGTTAATGTTATTCCATGACACAATAAGAGCTTTTTTAAAACTGTTTTTTACTGATACATATTTTTTTCGGATTTTTGCATCCAATAGCATCCGCAAATTTTCTATTGGATTCAAGTCTAGAGATTTTAGAGGAGTTACCAGTCGTCTTCGAGTATTGTCGTAACCATGTGCTGGTGATCACAGCAGTATGCTTTGGTCGTTATCCTGCAGAAAGTGAAAAGCTTCCTCTACACATAATGTCTTGGCACTGTTTAATAAATTATGCCGCGACACATCAATGTATGTTAAACTTGTCCTTCCATTGTCAATAAATTTTAAATGCCCTGCTCCATTAGAAGCTATACACCCCAAAACTATAATATTCCCCAAAAAACATGCTTGATAGTTTGAAGTATACGTTTTGGATCTAGAACAGTTTTATTTTTACGCCAATTTTTTCGAATGCTTGGTGGTAAGAAAATTCCGAATTTTCCCTCACCAGAAAAAATTACTGTTTTCCAAAAATCTAATGATTTACTTCTGTATGCGAAAGCGAATACTATGCGTTTTCACCTATTTGTTTCGCTGATGAATAGATTTTTCCTTGGGGTTCTTCCTTTTAAATCTGCATTGAGAAGAATATTTTTTATTGTTTGGGGTATTACTGTGATGCGAGAAGATGTTGCAAGGTCTCCAGCAAATTTTTGAACCGAACGCATAGGATTTTTTAAAGCTTTTTTAACAACACTCCCTTTTTCCCTCATTGTTAGTTTGCTGAGAAGTCCTGGTTTTCATTGAATTTCGATACTTTTAATTTATTCATAGTTTCTCACTATACATCCAATAGTTGTAAATGGTAATTTAATAGCTTTTACAAATTCTTGTTGCGAATTTAAATTTTTATTATGCTCAATTATAGGATTTCATATATCTGGAGGTGCCTCTCTAGTTTTAGGTTCTATACTCAATTACTTCAAGAGCAAATTAGATTAAATGTCAGACAAATATAATATGAAGTTAAAAATTATTAACAACTTCTGTAAAAGTAGTCCTTTGAACCATAAACACTATAAAACACAGTACATATCAGGATGGAGAAATGTACAAATACTTTTTTTGCAAGAAATTTTTAAACTTTTCCTATTAGAAAATTATTTTACATCTTTATCGAAATTTTCTGTTGTGTAATTTAAAACGCACGGTAAACAGACTTTATTAAAACTATTTTGGACAAAATATCTGTTTTTATTTAGTTAAAAATTAAAAATTTTAGAGTGTACAAATATTTTTTTTGCCAACTGTATAAGGGGTTGTTGGTCTTATACAAGGCATGTTTACTGAATAGACTCGTGAGACCCCTGCTTACACACTAAAATACAAAGCGACCCCAAATTCACTTTTCACATCTAGTTTTTAGAAGAAAAAAATTCAATCAGGGTAAAAAAAAATGCATTTTTTTCTTATGAGGCATTTTTTTCCTTACTATTCTGCAGTTTGTAAATTATAAAAGATATTTTCATTTTCAAATATTCTTAACTGTAGTTCCATATTTGTCTCTTACAAAATTTATTGTTTTTTATAACTATGTATTTAATTAAATACTTTTTTATATGTAAGTAATAGACAGTCAGGTTTAGTTGTAATATTAAAAATGTTATTTAGTCGAAATTTTGGAAGTAAAATTTCAAATTACTTAAACATCAAAAAATAAACTTTAAATTTTAAAAAAGGCACAGTAGGCGGGGGGGAGGCAATGTGTCTTCTTAAACCATTCGTCGGAAGCAGCTTGAATACGACAGATTTACAGTAGAGCGTCGTTTATCCGTATTTCGATTAACCGGATTATCCAATTAACTGGATCTA
Source organism: Maratus speculifer (assembly GCA_964019185.1). Taxonomy (NCBI): domain Eukaryota; kingdom Metazoa; phylum Arthropoda; class Arachnida; order Araneae; family Salticidae; genus Maratus; species Maratus speculifer. The sequence goes on along the minus strand of OZ025296.1, from coordinate 269,136,202 downwards.
TCATATTTTCCCCATCTTCTTCAAAATTTTTGAAGTGAAATTTCTTTAGGTGCGGTAGCGTAAATTTAGCTGGATTCCATGAAAGTTAACTGTTAAATAATCGTTTCCTAATCCTGAAATAAAAAAATCGCCAACTAATGAAAAGAGAGCAGTCATAAAATAAACTGTTTCCAGAACCTAAAACGGTTTATTTTGAACGTACAAGAATCCAATGCATATATCTTTCCCATGAAAATCCTTCTTTATCTTCAGATTCTTTAAAGGTGATTGAAAAATTACTTTTTTGCCCCCTGGTAACCATTGAAAGAGGGACGCTTCCCCCCTCCCCTCCCCTCGTCTCCGTTCATGTTTGTTTTTACAGTGTATGTACATGTACATGTAATACTCAACTTTCTATCAATTCTTTAGAAAATAAAATTTTAAAAAGAAAAAAATTTCTAAACAACACTTAAATACGCCCATCTAAATAAGCTAAAATGTGCATTACTACAACTGGCAGTCCTATGACTGGAAAAGAAGAAAGGAAAATAATTTTAAAAAGTGAAAACAGTCGTTTTTTAAAGATGTCCAGTTATCCAGATTTTCCCTTATACCGGATCGGCCTCGATCCTGATTGGTCCGGATAATTGGCGCTCTAGTGTATATGAAAGATTTTTATTACGGTTTTTATAAACTACACGACAACTAATATAAAACTAAATTATACCGACTAATGAGGAAAAAACTAAAATCCCTATGTAGTTTTCAAATTTTCAAAAAGTTTGAGATTATTTATCTTTATTCCCACACAAATAAACAGTATGAATGTATGAAACAACAATGATATCATCATATGTAAATTGTTATCTTTTTTGAGATAAGAAAAGTTCACAATCAGCCTCTTCGCACCTTGTTTAAATGATAAGATTACCCACTTTTTCCCGCTTGTCTTTTACATTATTTCTCCACTATTATTATTATATTAGTTTTAGTTCAGAATTATGTAAAGTTAAAATAATATTTACTATCGATGAAACTTAATTAAAAGTTACTATAGGGGTTTAGAAGCATTTTATTTACTTACGGAGTTTAGAAATAACCCATAGCTATACCAGTTTATTTGAACAATAAAAGCACATTTTTAATTTAATAGTAACAATTACTATAAAATGGCATTTAAATGAAAATTTACTACATCATTAATTAAACATTATAGGTCTTTTTTTTTTCTTTGGGGGAAAGGGAAGGGGGTGAGTTTCATTTAGGTTTCAAAAAATAATGTTAGCTATACAAAGGAAAAAAAGTTTTTTCACAAAATATTCTTAATTTAGCTTATTTAAGGCTTATATTCTCCACTTTTAAAAACATGGTCTTGGCAATAGACTATTCCAGCTCCCTGAATTTTGTTCTGCAGGAATGCATGAAAAGAAACCAAGAACTTTAGAACTGAACTTATTTCCGGACATTTTACAAAATTTTCTTACCAATGGCATGACGATAAATTGACAAACAAAGCCAACAGCAGGTCCTATGGGCCTCTTCAGAACTTTTTTTACGACATCGATCTCCAAAGCACATCCGAAGTTGATGTAATTGATTGCGACTACAGCTGCCACGAATATCGAGAACAGCTTGTTGGCGAGAGTCTCTCGCCGCAAAACTGTCACATTCAGGGGAGGCTGTAATGTTTGCCAATAGCTGGAGTTTTCCTTTCTACATATAAAATAATAAGAAGAAAATTTGTTAAATATATTATTTTATAAAGGAGTTGAACATTAATACATCTTGTGCAGCTTATTCTAAAATAGTGTATCTGTAACTTTGATCCACGGACCCCAAACGGTCAGTAGTAGAGACCAGCACGCGACGGATAAAACCCGAATATTCTCCCCGAGTCAGAAGATAAAATAAATTAATCTTTATTTTAATACAATAATGTTAAAGTAACCTACAATTATATTCCTAAATCAATTTTATCTTTTCTACATAAAAATGAATACATATATATTTATTAATATACATATGTGTTATTATTAATATACATATGTTTCATATATTAATATACATACATGTTATTAATGTAAATATGTGTTATTATTAATATACATATGTGAAATTCGTCAGTTTATCGTACGAAAAGAAAAATCACGAACTTCGTCAAGTTGCCGGCAGAATAATTGCAAATTTCGTTAGAGTCAGTTAAAAATCGCAAATTTCACAATCAGAACCGGAAATAATCGCAAAATTTGTCGATCAGGCACTGAAAAATCGAAAATTTCGTCGATCAGGTGCGGAAAAAAGAAAAAAAAATTTCGTCGATAAGACGCGGAAAACTGCAATTCCGTTGATCGGTCACAGAAAAATAACGAATTTTGTTGATCGGGTACGAAAATATCGCGAATTTTGACTGTCACGCGCAGAAAAATAATCAATTTCGTGGATTAGGTGCGGAAAAAATGCGAATTTCTTGATATGTGCATATCTACTAAATTGGATAAGTTGACTGGGTAGGGGAACCTAGAGGGGTGAAACCCCCTTTCCCTCTGAAACCATATTTTTTATGGGATTATAGACACATATCACTTATTCGAAATAGAATTTTCTTCGCGTGGCCTTCGACAACCCAAGTATTTTTTTAAGTGGCCCTTCTATTGAAAAGGTTGTGCATGTGCATCCCTAGTTTAAAGCCTCTATAGTGAGGTCAATCTAAGTCAATTAAAAATTCATGTTTTTTTTTTCTTTTTAAAGTAAATTTTTAATTCGTAATTTTACGATTCTTTTAAAAAACAGTGTCTCAACTCTCGTCCGAAATCGGATGAAAGGTTTCCTCAAGCTGTGATCAATCACACTAAATTTTAAAAAGGTAATGAAATTTTCATTCTATTTTATAATTTCATAAATTTCTCGAAAAATATTATAAATTGTTAGCAGTAAGTTAATAAAGAAAAATCATGTATTATAAATACATTCTTCAGTACTTCTAGATCACTAATGTGCATATATATTTTAATATGTATGGCATAACGACGCATAGCTTTTTCTACCATCTTCCTTAGTTTATTTAAATTTATTTTTTAGTATGTTAATGCAATTGAAAACAAAGATTTTAATAGTTTAGTCTACATTTGAAAATTATTTGCAAGATTAAAATATATATTTTACATAGAACTTTGTTCAGCCTAATCAAATATCTTAACAAAATTTCTGTAAATTTGAAAAAGTGTAAAATTATTGCTTACTCCATGAAAAGCATTAGTTTAATAAAATGCGTTATAAATGAATCCAGTAGTGAAATTTTAAATAACTGTAAGAGAAAAATGTTTCAAAAAATGACAAGTATGTGAAACTCAATTTTAGTTCTTATATAGAAAAAAATTTAATTTAAAGATAAAATCATAAAACATAGGAAATATTTTATGCAAATCTTAATTTCTTTTTTTCCCCTTGAACATAACTATTTTATCATGCTGCATTGTGCAACCAGCGGTCATCAACAAATTATGAGCACGGAAATGATGAAGGCACCGACTACTTATCTTGGGCCCATGAATGCTGTATAAATTTACATGTAAAATTACATATTCTATTTTACAGTTCAATAAATGTTTTGTTGGAAAAAAATAGACGATTTTATAGTTTTTCTTAAAATAAAATAAAAAAAGATGATCTGAGTTCCACCAAAAATAAAAAATACATCATTTTTGAGCATGTTTCTTAAATCGTATGTTCTGATAGTTTTGAAGAAGCTTTCTATCCTAAGCACAATAAAGTTTTTATAGTCTATGTGCATCAAAAATGTATGTATATATGAATTGTGTCTGCTTATGTAATTATATAATGTGCTGGAAATGCGATGGCCACGGGCTAGGGCTCAAAGTTAAAATTTTATTCATTCACAAATTGTAAAGGGACGAGAGAAACACTTGAAAACTGTTTGAGAAAAAAGAATGTTAGTCTAAGTTTATTAAAGTATCTTACAATCCTTTAAAAAATATTTGGCAAGACAATCAAATTGTTATTGGCGAAACATAAAGTAGAAGTATTCTATCTAATTCTGAAGTCTTTGCAAAAGACCAATGTTAACCCATTCGCGAAGGGAGCTTTTTACGAAATTTTTAATGTTTTGTCACCGGTTTTCAAAAATAAAAATTTGTGCCTTATTGAATCTAGAAAATGCTCCAATTAAATAAAGCAAATGTTGCAGTATAATTTTACTGGTGGGATAAACAAGGATTCTTAAGCCTTTTCGCGGCACCTATACGTGTCGCTCATGCCCAAGGGGTTAATAACATAGTGGGATATCCCTTACCTATCTTCACTTCCCGTTTAAAATCTTTTTACACATAACTCATGTCTTTCTGCCATAATTGTGCAATATGTTAAAGAAATAAAAATTATTACTTTTGTAGATCGTTACCGACAATTGGATATAAATAAAAAATTTCATATATTAAACAAAATTTCAGAGACTTGAAAATCCCGAAACGCTGCCATGATATTGCAAGAGCCAACAGCATAAAAACCTAAAGTATCGAGCTCAAGGGAAAAAAAAAAAAAAAAAAAAAAAAAAAAAAAAAAAAAAACTTTTATTTTATGGAAGAGCCGCAATAGGGGAATCTAATGATCCATGTCTGCCGGAAGTGAAGTGGTGCGCTTAAACCAAAAATTAATACCAACAGTGGTTTATTCGTAGGTTTATCACTGTGTTTGCCGTTCAATCCTTTCATACCTTTGATTGTACGGTAAACACAATGATAAACCTACGAAGCAGCCACTGGTGGTATTAATTTTTGGCTTATGCACCACTTCACTTCCGCATACATGGATCATTAGATTCCCCTATTACAGCTCTTCCATAAAATAAAGTTTTTTTTTTCCTTGAGCTCGATACCTTAGATTTTTATGCTATCGGTTTTTAGAATATGAGGAATTGTTTGTGTTTCATATTTTATTTTTATGTAAGAAGAGATTTTTAAATAAGAAAATTAATTTCGAAACTGTTTTAAAATGCCATGGCCAGTTTTCTATTATATATACCTTCAGTATCGAGTTCGGCGTTCGGTCGTGTAGGGCTCTGGTCTCTGTTGATACAAAATCTTTAGGGGGGGGGGGGGGGGTTCGTATACTAAATCATCAAACACAAGCTCAAAAAAAAAAAAAAATAAATAAAAATAAAAAGAGAGAGAGAGAGAGAGAGAGAATTTGAGCTCATTTGTAAACCATGTACGTCTGCTAAGACTGTTATAAAAATTTAAATTCGTCCATGGTAATAAAAACATTGGTGTGGTTACCTTAGCTGTACAGTATTTTATAATTTTCTTTCTAATGATATAAATTTCATATAAAATAACATACTAGCAGACAATTATGCAGGATTGAGCTTTTATAAAAGTATGCATTTCCACTTACCTACTCCACGACGAATTTCTATAAAGTACAAACAGCTTTCCAAAACCTAGAAAACGACCAGTCAATTTAACTGTTGCATTGCAGACAGAATTAATACAATTCCAGTCTGGAAAAAGGGATGCTCCTAGGATCGATTCTGGATCTGTTTTCACTGACACTGAATCATCTTTTGATTCCAATTCTGGAACATCAACAATATCAATCGATATAGTGACATTTAGTTCATCATCAACAAAAAGTTCGGGGATTTCAGATGGGTCGTAGGTTACTTGTAGTGCATTCACAGAAAAAATTATTTCAATAAAAAGAATGGCAATAAAAGTAGTGTTAGAAATTTTTTTCCTAAACATTTTAAATTCACGAGAATTATTTGTAAATTTGATCTGAAAGGGATAGAAAATAAACAATGAAACTAATAATTTCTTTTTTATAGAAAATAATATAAATGGTGAGATCATAAGCACAATGAAACCAACTGATTAGATAAATAAAACGTCACCATCACAAATTTACGAAACCGTGTAATCTAAGTTTCAATAAACGTATTAACAGATCATAAATAATTGTAATTTTACATTTTAAAGAATGTGAATGAAAATATTAATCGACTAAATAAAAAAAGGCTTCACATATGCTTTTCTTTTTTCGATTAGCAATCTTTAACGTAATAATTAACTCATCCTCCCTGAAATTTTTCTTCCAGCGATCGTAAAAAACGCCTTTATTACACTTTGAACAGGCATAAGAATAGTAAATACAATCCGTCATAGAGGTATTTCTTTGCGTAACGAAACATAACTAACAAGCTTTTGTCGACAGATAGCAAGGATGGGCATTGCATTAGCATGGAAAACTCTGTTATCTTTATTCCTTTTGTTAAAAAGTGTTAGCTGATTTTTTATATTTTTAACCGATTTCAAGGACTATGTTATGATTTCGACCTGTATGTATTTCTTGTTCACTCATAAATTCTTTAAATATGAATCGATTTTGATAATTCTTTTTTGTTTGAAAGTATAAGATAGCCATGTGGTCCCATTTTAATTTAATTAAATTCTGATTATTATTTTTTTTTTAGATTAAAAAAATGTAAATTTCATTTTAAAAAAATGATTTGGCGCAAATCATCTTTTATTGTTGCAGCCGTTTTCAAATCATTAGCATATTAAAACTATGCATTCATATGTGTTAGAGCCAAGTTGTCGCCAAGCTTGATTCTTTTTTTTTTGAAGTCGGCTAATATTTTTTAAGCATATTTTTTACTTTTTTACTTAAAAAGAAAGAAAGAAAATCAGAAAATTTTTTCTCTTCAGTTTTTTTTTAAATGGATTTACATGTTTTGGAATGTTGTGAACATTTGACTATTTTTGCAAAATGTCTGTATATCTGCGTGTAACACAACCTTTATGGCCTCTGAGTTTAAAGAACTTATGCTCGAAATTTCTTCAAATTTCATATTCAGTTTACCTTAATATGAATTGATGCTCATTAAGTTTGAGTGTATATCGTACAAACGCGAGCGTATCGTATCGCATCGTCCTTCGTGGCTCAGATCGTTTGAACCTGAAAAGTCCATTTGGAGTAGAGATGGGAAATATGGTTATTTTTGGTTAACAGGTTACATCATTCCACAGTAGCGCTGGTAACAGGTTCCAACATCCTGTTATTTTTGTAACAGGATACAATAAACAATTTATAAACATTTGCTAAATATGCTCCCAAACGGGCAACACATGGGATATGGGCCCCCCGTGGAGGGATGGGGGGTCTTTCTAAGGGAACCCAACCCGTATTTACGCAAGGAAATCCAAAGTTCGAAGAAAAGCACTGAAAACTCCGAATGATTGGGCTGATGACCGCGATTGGGTTTTGTTCTAATCCAGCGCCTGCCGTCTACCAGTTTTGAGGGCAGAATCTCTCAGCCACTGGTGGGGCAACAACATTTAAGAAAATATCTATAGGCACATATATTTTTGAATATAAAATAATGTATCCAATAGGAAATACGAAAAGCAGGAAAATTAGAAAGTACAAGAAAACATATTAAGAAAACTTTCTTTAACATAGAGAGGAAAACGAATTTTTCAAAAATCCATTTTCAGTATACCGCGTTTTCTCAATCAGCACTGTTGATGTTTTAAAATCTGAGATGAAATGCATTACTGAATTTTCGTACAGCAAGTCAATGCTTGCTGCCACTACTAGAGCGGCTGCAAAACATAAAACAAATATTAACTGATAGGACAAAGAAACTTGTGAGATAGGACAGATGGTAGAGAATGAAATTTTTTCTAGACTCAGTTTTTTTTTTACTAGTTTCTTAATAGCAGATATGTATAATATGCAAAATTGATTGTACGCTATTATGAAAGCAAAAGAGGGTGCTACAAAAAATTAACTACCATTTACTTCATATTAATAAGGTAATATTGTTGCGCAAAATAAAATATTCTAATACTTTGAACTCATCTAAATTTTATCTTACTATTTTTATGTCTTTCAGAAAGCTGTAAACCTAATATATTGTACTGTATTTTATATTTTGTAAGTATTAAAATCTTATCTAAACATTCCAGATTCAATTTATAAGAAATTTAATTGCATTTACTTAGTATAAAAATGATTAAATTGAAAATAATTTTTTAATAATTTTTCTCAATTATTTTAATATTTGGAATATGAGTTGTATTAAAATGGTTCCAAAGTTCACTAGCTCATACTTTTTTATATGGATCCATACATAAATAAAAAATAAGACTTATTTCCACAAAATTTTCACCCCCCCCCCCCCTAAAAAAATGACATTTTTGGAGTGCCGACAGAAGTGAAAACTTGGACAATTACGTTTTTATTTTTTGAATTGTCAGGACATATTTTTTTGTAATCGTCAGGAAACATTTTATTGTGCAGGAAATACTTTTAAATAATGTGTTTTTTTTATTCATTATTATAAAGTACTACTACAAAAATTGCATTACAATTTTCATTTAATGCGCAATTGTGCATGAAAAATAATGCATATTGTTTTACATAAAACAATTGCAATAAAAAAAGACTGATTAATATTTATATGGCGCAGATGTCATACACACATCACGTTGGCACAATTTTTTTCTGATACCGATTTGGCAAAAAACCTCGAAGAAGTTTAAGAAATTTAAATTTCAACCCATTATGGGTCCGTAACGTGACCCAGAATAACGGGAGAAAAATTTTTATGCTAGATTTGTAATGTATGAAGCATAAGCTTTCGATAGACATATTACATCAAAAAATGAGAAACGCCCACCTCAGCCCCCATCCCAAAAAATGGTCCTATAGGGAACCCCCCCCCAGAAGAGCCCTTTAGAAATCAAATCCACAAATCTCAAATTCAGTCTTTCTGATATTTAATAAAAAAGAGACGAAATCATTTTTTATTTATCCTCTTTCTTCAACAACCGCGAATGAAAACCAAACAGGAAACGAAACTTTAAATCAAAAGTCGTTAACAATAACAACATTATCCTCAGACAAAACGTTTGAAAATAAACAACAGTTACGAAGCGATAAAATGTTCTTTTGTAATGTAAAAAACTACATTTTTTCAAAAACGGGTGGAAAATCTAACAGAAAAGAACTACATAACTGAACTGAATTGAAAAACTGGTGAAAAATCTAACAGTTATTGAATTAGCTAATATTAAGGAGTTATTTCTTCTGTGGTTGCATAGGCGTAACCAGCTTTTTGAACGGGTGAGTGCCCAGAATTTTTAACCTGAACTTTCTGGATACAAACAATATCTTATTTTATATAGTAAAACCTTCTAAAACGGAAGCCTATAAAACAGTTTTGAATTCCGTTTTAGACAGTTTTTTTATCTTAGAGTGTATAATTGTGAGGTTTTTTTAATAAGGGTTTTTAAGGGTGTTTTAATAACGGGGGACGCAATTTTTTTAAATAATTGTGAATGGGTCTGCGCAAGCAGGGGGGGGGGGGCTGTCCGGGCTGTACTTGCTGGATACATACAATATCTTATTTTATATAGTAAAACCTTCTAAAACAGAAGCTTTAAAAACAGTTTTAAATTCCGTTTTAGACAGTTTTTTATCTTAGAGTGAATAATTGTGAGATTTTTTAATAAGAGTTTTTAAGGATGTTTTAATAAGGGGGGGGACGCAAATTTTTTAAATAATTGTGAATGGGTCTGCGCAAGCAGGAAAGAGGGGGGGTGCGCTGTCCGGGCACCCAGCCCGGACATTCAACATTGTTCGGCAAACGTCTCAAAAGAAACGATTAAGGACGTTTTTAATGAATATTAATATTATTTTAGAGGTACAAAAATTGAAATCTTGATTAAAACAAGTGAAGGAAGATGCTGTCATTAAGAACCATGTGTTATTTATTTAACAGGGACTTTTCAGTAACATATTAATGCAATATTAGGTTCTAGCGTAGTAACACTGTTATTTATCCTTATACGATAAATAATGCCCATCCCTAATTTGGAGTCAACCAAAACTTTACAAAATGAAAAGGAAAAAAGCACATATATATATGTATGTGTGTCAAACCGCAATTAATTGGTGAAACTACACTAAATTTAACCCGGAGTTAGATAGTAATTTCGCACCCCCCTCCCCCCTCCCTTCTCACCTACCCCACAAATATTCTTAAAAGAAAATCTGAGTACTGAATAAATAATGTTTGAAGATAATTAATGTGAAATAATAATTATGTACATATGGATTTTTAATGTACAAATTATTTTCAATAACAGCACATTGCATATATTACATTTAATATTATTTACTAACATAGTGTAAATAATTCACACAAAATGAATCATAGTTATCTGTTTATTATTATTATTATTATTATTATTATTATTTTACAAAAACTATTTTATCATTATAAAGGAACTATCTGATGTTCAATATTCATAGTTATTAAAACTTTTCTGTTAAATTCCTCATATATGTATTGATAAGTTTCAGTTTTCTAAATCGTCTTTCGTTGAAAGCAAAAAAATATAAGTAGAATAAGGAGGATTTTGAGACATGTAGTTAGGTTTAGCATGATCCATATACGTGTATTAGTAGATAAAGTGTCGAGCTTAATTTTATTTTACATCTAACTCCAACATATACTTGAATTTCTTTAATTCCAGAAATAGTTCACCTTTAGCTATATTCTTTTTTTTTTTTTTTTTTTGTAAATAAAATGTTCAACAGTACATACAATTCTTTTTTTTTTTTTTTTTTCACGTATTTTAAAGTTAGCTTCTTTGGAGAAAACCGAATGTGCTACTAAAATTTTGACTAGCTTCAAATTTACTTCCTTATTTTGAAATTATTTTATCGATAACTAAATTAAACATTAAGTTTTTCATTGTCAGTTATATATTACATTCATTTCCACAAAATTTGTCGAAAACCTCTTCTTTTTTTAATTCTTCTCTTTTACTCGAATTTTCCAATATCACATACTGTGTTAAAACTGTTGTTAGCTTTCGTTTTTTCAAAAACTAAAACAAAATCACTTCACCTTTTTTCATTCACGTATGAAAACATTTCATATTTATTTACTTAGAAGGTGTCACAAATAAAAATTAAATTAAAGAGTTGACATGTTTCGGTTCATTAATAAGAACCGTATTCATAACATATAAAATCAGTAGAAAATTAAATGACACTCATTTAGTGTCATTTAATTTTCTACTGATTTTATATGTTATGAATACGGTTCTTATTAATGAACCGAAACATGTCAATTTTTTAATTTAATTTTTATTTGTGACACCTTCTAAGTAAATAAATATGAAATGTTTTTATCACATACTGTGTTGAACCATTTAGGAAAAAGGGGCTGTGCAAATATTACGTTATCAACTTTTTGGTAATTTTGGACCCCCTTGTTATCATCACCCGAAACCCCACTCCCGGGTAATTATATCGTAATCAAAGTGCACAATTCTTTTTATTTTTAGAACTTCTTGTGTTTGGAGTGATATACAAAACTGGTTACATTTATTTTTCAAATACTTTCTTGAGTCAAATGCACATATATACAATATTACATTTTTAGTTGAATCCTTTATTATATTTAATGTCATTAGTACGCAGTGCAAAATTTTTATTGCTATCTTTTCTACACGTTTCTTCTTTTTTCTTCAGGATGTTTGTTTGGAAAATGTTTATTGAGCTGAAAAGCACAGTATAATTTTTGAATACAGTCGAGTCTCTATACAACGAAACTCCATCCAGCGAATTTCTCTATTTAACGAATTTTTTGTAGGAACGATCATTTTTTTTTCATAATTACATTAAAAAATATCTCCATATAGCGAAATATATATCTCCATTTAACGAATTTTTTCAAAAATGCTCTTTCATATGTTCAGAAAACGCTTCACATTATTTGTGGTGTAAGTTTTTTTTTTCGTGTATTTCTGGTTTATATTTCATAGATGCACTTCTTTGCATTATTCCTTATGTCAAAAAAAAAAAAAAAAAAAAAGATTCATCCCCTCTCCCCCCCCCTCCCCCCCGAGAAAATCTTCCTTTTTTGCATGGTTACACTTGACTTTGTTTTAACCAAGATGAGTATGCTTTCTTGAAAAAGATTGAAACATGTCACAAAGATCCTAAAAGATAAAACTATTCCATTGTCGCCTTTAAAATGTTTGTTTCTTGGGTTGAATATTAAGGCAGGGATAAAAGGGTTATTTCAGAATAGGCCGTCTTTTTCAGCAAGTTTTCATCTACGTAAACTAACTCTCATTACTTTTAGAATTTAGAGTGGATGTTTCTTGTTTGTGGCTTTTTGGAACATTTTTTGTTGTGAGAAATCATTTGAATGAAGAATTGTTACTAAATGTCATCTATGCTGGTGTGATTTTCTACTGCATTTGCATAAAATCGCTCCTAGGATAAGCATAACTCTCTCTGATAACGTAATAATTTTGTAAATAATCAATAAAACACTGGAAAAAGAAGGAAGTGGCAAAAATGTCTGAGATTCCAGCAAAATTCCGTTAAAAATTTCGAAAACTTAATTAAATAACTTAAAAAACAATTCTGTTTCAAAATTTAACCATTAAATGAAAAAAATTTTGCCTTTCTCTATTTAACGAATTTTTCTGTACAGCGAATTTTTTGACTGAACAATGGATTTCTTTATACAGAGACTCGACTGTATTTATGATATTTCTACTTTTTAAATCTTTTTTTCTCTGATGTTGAAATTTCATAAGTACAGATATAACGTTGTTTAATATAAGTAGAATTAAATTGGAGAACTAATAAAATCTTATTGAATTATTTTAACTAAAACGTCTTGTATGCAATTGTTGTGATTCATTTCTTGTGTCACACTTCAACTAATTATGATTAAAAGTTTTTTACTTACTTATTAATTTTTTTCAACAATATTTTAGAACTTATAAAACATTAATAACTAACAGTTACTTAATTAACTTTAGCTGTAAAACACACAAATGTTTTTTTCGAATTTCGATACGAGATGGCAGCACTATAAATTTCATAGAGCTGTTTTCTTTTTTTGCTTCCTTTGATTTGTACAAATTTTTAAGTCTGATATAGTACAAAAAGGACAGTTTATATAACTCAGTTGTACAAACTGAAATATTTTGAAAATGATAAATTTGAAATTTATATAGGAGAAATTTTTGAGAATAGTTATTTTGACTGTTATGTTATAATACATTTAGGAATGCTGTAATTGTTTTAATCGATTTCTTGCATTTTATAATGAATGGAAATTATATATATATTTTTTTTCTTTTAATATCAGTCATTATATAAGTTGTAACAGCAATAAATACCATCCAAAATCATTGTATTTTATAAAGCAAAATCTGAAGCATGAGAGTTACATTTAGTTATTATTTTAAAAGTAATTAAAACGCGTGAAGTGAATGTGTTAAGCAGGGGCGTAGCTACAATATTTATTGGGGTTGGGGGGCAGGGACAGGGCCGTAGGGGGGGGGGACTCATATTTTCTCTCTCTGTATGTGACACAGAAAGATAAATTAGTGCATATTCACACTGCAGTAACTTTGTTTCTCATTAAACTGTTACAATAGCTTCATTTTATGCTAAGAAAAGAATAGGATGATGAAAAGTTCAAATTATAACTAATGCAATATTAAATATCATGTTAGCTTCATACGTGGAAAACGGGTAAGCAAGTGTTGAAACACTTAATTATCTTTGTAAAACTGTGAAAGGTCCTCAAAACTAAATTAGATTTTTGAAACAGAATTTCATTCGGATTTCCGGAACATAAATTCCTTTAGTGACCTTGTAATCTTTTCGGGGGGAGGGAGGGATCAAAATATTGTAGAGGAGGCTCCGCCGCACGTAGACCAAACTTGAACTAAACTTGACCAACTTGAACCAAACAGCTCTAGTATTCAATGCAAATGATATGTTCAGTGTATGTATTATAATAATGATACTTATACGCAAAAACCACAATTAATAAATAAATAAGTACAATCATGCCAAAATGCTGAAACTAAAACATGAAACTGGAATTATTGGATTGTTTTATAAACGTTTAAATATACCCCATTCACTTAAACAATTAAAATCAAAACTATATTAATTTCTATTTTCCTAACTTGGAATCATTTGGCATGAAAATAACAATTAAAAAAAAAAAAAAAATTGCAAAATCAATAGCTATGGAAGCTCGAAGTCATTCTTTCTGAAACTGAAAATTTTATTTATTCAAGCCTAGTGTAACAAGAAACTTAAGAAAAAACTTTAAGATCTTTTATAACGACTTAATTATATAGATTCAGTCCCTGATTAAATAATAAGCCAACTGTGTAGTCGTCTGGCAGCCCCTGATATTGGGAGCCCCACACTTGGTATGTAGTTTTCATATTGCTGATATTTTATGAGTATTCTGACATTCTTACTGATTAAAATAAATATACCGTGTTTCTAGTCTAAGCTAAATTTAAATAAATGTATGCATTTATCTAACTGTATATTCATATCTATTCTAAGGCCTTTTTATTTTATTTATTTATTTATTATTTTTTTATTTTAATACGAATATTAGCCCTGGGCATGTCTTTGCCTTAAAGCTCCTATTCCAGTAGGCGAAAACAATCACGAGCTAATACTAAATTTATGGAAAGGTTAATTTCTAATATTTCATTTGCATTTCGATAATTTTTGTTTCATTGGATAGTTGAGATCCATCTCTGCATCTCTCCTTTTTTATTTTTTCAATTTTGATTGCAGATGCTTTTTATAAAGTTACTTTCACTTTCGAAACCGGTTCCCAAAATGAAAGTGTCATTCTTGAAATATCTCAATCAAAATCAAAAAAGTAAAAAAAAAAAAAAAAAAAAAAAAAAAAGATGTAGAGATGAACCTCAGATATTCAATGCAAAGAAAAAAAAATATCGGAATGCAAACAAGATATTTGAAAATAATCTCTTTATAAGTTTTTAGCATTAGCTCGCGAGTGTTTTTGCCTGCAGGGATAAGAGCCTTAACCGGGCTGTGTACAGATAATCTGGCATCTCTAAAACAAAAATTAAATTAGAACATTGTAACTTTGATACTTTTGAAAGAACCTTTCAACCTATAATAATAAAGAAAGAAGTTTGCGTGTGATTGTGCGATCTTCGGCCGTGTTTTGGAGAGTCGGCTGCACATAGAGCTAGAAAGTTTGCTGAGAAGATACCTCTACGTATCTAGTTTTGTATCTCGAACACTGATTTTTAATATTTTGATTTAACTATTTGGAGAAAATAGTTTTTGTTCTCGGTAGAGAATGGGGAAATTAAAAAAATATCTGAATCTTTTAATTGGTTGAATTTCGCAATTTATTTAATTTTATTCGTTTCCTGATTGGTCCAAGTTTAATGTCCAAGAATGGAATACTTCTGTTTTTATTTTTTCGTTTTTTGATTGGTCCAAGTTTAATGTCCAAAAACTGAATACTTCTGTTGCCACAATGATAAGAAGAGTAAAAAAAAACTTTTAAAAAATTCATAATTTTAAAACAAACTGTGATAGAGATTTCAAACAAATTTCATTAAAGAATGCATTTTTTTTCTCTACACTGTTAAAAGTCTGTACCATTTGCTGCAGCGTCACTCCACTGCTTTTATAGAATATCTCCATTCTGACCAATGAGAATGCTCCATAACATAACCGATTTCTATAATAGAGGTGGAATGATGCTGCAGCAAATGGTACAGATTTTTAACAGTGTGCAACGGTGTAAAAATTTAAAATGTGCGATGTTAAGAAGTTGAAAAATTTGGAGTTCCAAAAATTGTAAAGTTGAAATTTTATTTAAAATTTGTTTGTGATGGGTCTAGGAATATTAATGTTTAATCCATGTCGTACTTAATATGAGGTGTTCAGAAGGCAGTCTGATTAACTCCATCCAATAAAAATGCACATTTTAAACAGTTAAAGTTGTCTATCTTTAATCTACTAGCTTTTTTTTGGGGGGGGGGCGGCGGGAGGGGGGGTATCATTGGTCTAGGAATATTAACGTTTAATGCACAGCGTACGTAATATATGACTAGCTATAATCATCCTAAAGATGATGTTTATTATTATTATTATTAATTTAAATATAGAATTTTTTTATAAGTCTTTAAAATTTTAGTCTTTGAAAATATCCTTTTCCAAATAGTTGTTGTAATTTGTTAAATTACATTTTTTTTTTTCAATTTAATTTATTATGCGCTTTTTCACGTTTCGAAGCTATTTTTGCATTAGTGAAAGTGAAAGGAAGAACTCTAGCATTCTCTTAACCCAATGTAATTAATTTTAACCTCGTTTGAATAAATTTTATTCGGAATTTATACAACGATTTTTGGTTGGTTAGCGAATTTCTTATTCGATTATTTATTTTTTTTTCTGCTTTCTATGATTTTTATACATTGGTAAAACAAATTCGGTTCCAAATTTTTAGCCTAATATATTAAATTTTGCTCTCTAATACTTATGAGTTTTGTAGATTCAATAAGATTTTCCTCATTTTGCATCTCCTTTTTCTGATTCATGGAAGAATTTCAATTGTAATGTTTCACCTGGTTATAGTAAATTTTGTCCCCTGCAATTTTTTTATATTTAGCAAATTTCAATTCAATTATAAATGAGATTTCTAACGTTTTTTCGAGCCCCACGGTGATTTTTCGACATTTTAAAAAAGAATTTAGTTAAGTTTGATTAGAAACTTAGGAAAAAAAGTTTACTAATTAAATTAAAATTATTTTTTTTAATCCTCGATTTCAAATCATTTTTCAACATACTATCAGAAATGTGGCTTGACTTATACACTAAAATTATTTTTTTTTCAAGAATTGGAGGGAAGGGGTCTACTTTTACACGAGTATATACGGTATCTATGTAGGACTTATAAATGATTTCCCCAACCTGTGATCATAGTTTAATTAAAATTAAACTATTAAATGATAAAAAACTTTATGGCTTTTTTTATTATTTTACTCTTTATTTTTTATTTATATTTTATTTTCCATTTTTTAATCTTTAAAACAAATCAGTTCGCATATATTGGCGATATTAGTTTGGCGCATCATTATACCTCCAATGATTTTGTAACTCGTAAATGGTTGTAACCCTAGAGAAGATTTTCTGATTTATCACCTGCGACCAACTAATAGGAAAATGTCCTAAAATTGATGCAATAATGAAGCTCTGAAGATATTCAAATATATTGTATTGTCATCTGAAACACAGCCGTGAGCTTATAATTCTAGCAAGCCAGGAAGTGAATTAAAAAAATCGATTACAAAATTCCATCTTTACATACAAGAACCAATTTAAATTTAACAAGTCGGAAATTGCACGCCAAACGTAGCAAATGAGGTGCATTTGTACTATAGCGAAATTTTAAAAATATTTAGATCAAAATGTAATAGTATACAGTACTTCGGATAAAGTATAGTATCCGAAATGTTTTGTGTGTGTCCCTGTAAATAGTATCTGCTTTCTATTATACAAGAAGTAACTTGTAGTAAACCTCAGAAACGTAAGTCATTTTCATAAAATGAGAAATAGTTCAATATAATTAAAACGCGCCCTAAACAATGTTTCTCCCTGTACCATTATGTAATGTGTGGCTCTGTAAATTCATAAAAAATATTCTCTGCACCACAGATTGTACAGAATGTATATTTAGTATATACTTCATAGATACATATTAATTGTGTTATGTTCGAAATAATACCTGATGTTATACTCTTTCGAACATAATAAATGCACTTGAAATTATTTTTTCCCATTGGGTGTAATGTAACGGAATACTTTTGATTATTCCTGTAATTGAACAAACTATGCATCCAATTTTCATAAAATTTGAAATCACTCGACAAGATTATACAACAATGATATAGTTTAAATTTCAAACGGTTCTGTTGGGTAGTTTTTGCGTTGTTATACACGGACGGACGGACTCAACGACGACTATAGGTGCTAAGTATTTATAGAATTACGAACGTACCTAATAAAAGAATATAATACAAAGGCATAAAAGTAAGCATTACTTTGTCTAACAAGTGAGATTGCTTTTCTATGGTAACAATTTCATCATCGCACAATTCCGCAGTCTTTCATATAATTTCCTAAGCGATTTTATTTATCGTCTAGGATGAACAAACAATAGGGGAGCAATTATAAGTGTGTGCACGTTCTACTATAATTTTATGTGGATAAACTGTTCTTTTATTCAAGTAGAGACATTTTACATGAAAGATGACTTTTTGAGCATGACTTCTAAGCACGATTTTTTTTCTCATCCTATTGCAGTATTCATGTTTAGAAATAGATAAAATTTATGCACTATTATGTATGTGTGAAGCACTTGATTGTAAAGGTAATAAAATAGCTGCATTCATCAGAAATTTCGAAAGAGGAAAAGACATTGTATATCGAAATACGTCACCTGAAGCTCCGAATTCAAAGAAGGAACGATATAATTAAATACTTTTAAAATACATTTATACTATTTTATGCAATAATTTTGGCAAGTACTTAAATATGTATACACACACATATTATCAGCGAGTGCGGAGAGCAAAATAATTATAAAAATCCTCATATTAACCGTTAATAATATTAACCATGAAAATAAAAAAGTAAAAATACACACGTAAATTAAAATAATTACTACTATTAATTGCTCTAATTATCTCACTGCTAGAAATTAATTTACTATCATAAAGTTAACATAAAATATTCCATCTTACCTTTGTCTGTATTCTTCTTCTTCTGCTTTTCTCTCTTTTTTTTTTTTTTTTTTTTTTTTTTTTTTTTTTTTTTTAGATAAAATTACAATACTGCCTACCAAAGCTTTTAAATGACTAGTAATTCCAAAGGAAATGAAAGAGGGACTTACAGAGATACAACTAATCACTTTCCGTTTGTAACTGTTAACATATATAATGTTATCAATTTTTTTATAATTTTCGACATCCTCCCCTCCTTTTACTATAACATACATTATCATACATCAACCCTTCTTACTAATGATATCGTTATTAATGTTTAATTTATTTTATTTTGTTTGCAGTGATATATACTGTATATACTAGTATATAAGTCGAAGAACTTTAGACAAAATTTGGCAGTTGAAAATGGGGGATCGAAAAAATTAGGCAGATATTCAGTGAGTGGGCAAGTCTTTTAAATAATAACATATGGGCAAGGTTGGAAAGAGATATATAAGCGATTAATGGCCATTTCCCTGTGATTGACAAAAAGAAAAAAAAAAGTAGCTCAAAATTAATGTTCCTGTAATTGTTCTCTCCCCCCCCCCCTTTTTTCTGTTGGGATAGATTTCAGAAGTTTAATCCCCTTTTTAAAAACAGTTCAATTTGAGAATGCTTCTAGATATCTCTCATAAAAGACTTACAATACAAAGAAGTACCATATTATAGCCATCTGAGAAGTTATTTACTCTTGTAAATAACGCTTGAATATATTTTTGAAAGATTTTTGTTCCCTTTTAAATATCATTGATTTGATGTAAATAGGTTTAAAAACTGTTTAAGCTTTTTCGGTTTTACATGACTGTACAAATTTAAAATATTGAAATTTTTATAGAAATGTCAGATTAGAAACGTAAAAAGTTTACTAATTTATTAAAAAATTATTTTTTTATTTTTTTCGATTGCAAATCGATTTTCAACTAATTACCAGAAATGTAATTCAATTTATACACGAAAATTCTTTTTTTTTTTTTTTTTTTTTCAAAATTTTGCTTAGGAATCGGGAGATTGGCTGAAACACGAGTTTTGTTTATATGTACGAGTATTTACGGTAAATATAAATTATACATTTATTATCTGCATACTTTATTGATTCATATGAAGCGAAATCAATAAAATATCACTATTGGTTAATTCCATGAAATCTTGTCATGTCTGTCACACAGCAAAAATTCGCTATGCTTGTTCGCCACCGCTATTTTCGAAAAGTTTTCTTCGCCCTATTCAACTGATGGAATATCTCCGATAAAATAAGTCATATTTTTCCGTTCTAAAATACTGGTAGCCAAAAATCGTTGTATGTGACAGACATGATAAGTTTTCATGGAATTAGCCTATTACATATGAAATAATTTTAAATGAAATAACAGAAGAAATTGTTACTATTTAAAAACATTTAATAATAGATTTTTGTTATATAATGCGCTCACAATATATTCCTAGCACTTGAGTTATTTAGTTTTACATCGCGCTGACTTCTTAAGACTTTAGCACTTGATATAAAAAAAGTACATATTTTTAAATTATTTTATCAACTAAAACAGGATGGGGCATCCTTTAAGAAGAGCACACAGAAAAAATATTGATTTTCTGACAAGTTATTTAATAAATACAAATGCATTCCACGGCCAATAATTAAACATGGACAGGAAATCTTGAATTATACTGATAACGGGCCTTATGTCATGGTGGTAAGTGTCTGAAATTAATATGATTTATAACCTGATTATGGCGGCGAGTGTCTGAAGTTATTATAATTCTTAACCACTTAACTGACCAATATTTTTGAAAAAAACTTTCAAACAGTGTTTTTTTTTTTTTTTTTTTTTTTTTTTTTCATGTCTTTTACAGAATTTTTAATCTTTTATCAGCGATTTCTCAGAACAGAAATTTTTGCCTAATTGAATCAGAAAAATGCTCGGATAAAATAAGCCAAAATTTACAGTAAAATTTTACTGGTGAGAGTAATAAATTATGATTGGAATTTAGATGCCCGTATGTAGTATGGGCAAATCATGATTGGCAGAAACAGGGAAGCGGTTAATTTGATCCAACAACCGGTGACCATTTTTAGTTGTTAGAAGACCATATAACTATTAGTAAATATAGGTTTCTCTCGCAGTTTTAGTCAATGGGGTATTTTTTTTAAATATACGCCCTGTTAGTTAAAGTGGGACAAATTTTGATTAGTGCGCAAAGCACGAAATGCATGATTTCCCCCACTCTTTTTTTTTTTTTTTTTCTTTCTTTCTTCTAGTCAGCCAAATTGAATCGAATAACTGATAAAAGTAATTAGAAAAAAATAAATAGACAATTACAAAATAGTAATAATAATAATAATAATAATAATAATTTGTAGATAAAAAAAAATGACTTCCTCAAACAGCATTTAATAACATAGATCCAGACATCAGTTGAAGTCTACAAGTGCTTCAGATTTAGAAAATCAGATTTCCTGTTACTGCAAGATACATTCCGAACAAAATAAAAAAGGTATGTCCAACTCACATTTGATAAGTGCTAACGTGAATAAATGGTATTCAAAATTAAAATAATCAAGCTATGTTAGTGTAAGTTTAATATTAATTTATTTTTTTTAATAAATATCGTAAAAGTAAGTATTAAAATATAATTAATCTAACAATAAGTATGCTAATATGATTAACCTAAAAACTTCTATTAATGTAGAGTAAAACTTAAAATTACACAAAGACGGAGCTAGAAAGAAGTCCGGAGGCATGTGCCCCTCCCCCCTTCCACTCCCCTCTACGCTAAAATTCAATGTCGTCGGGTATAATATTTTGATTATTGAATATTGGCCCGGCCGGGTTCGGTCGAGTTGGAGTTCATTTTTTTATTTGCAAGTCGGATTGATTAAACAAATTCTTCCGATTATAAGTCGGTTTGTGATTGAATTTTGATTTTTGCAAGTTGGCTTCAGGTGAATCCGATTTTTCGAAAAAGCAAATGTAAAAATTGCTTCCCATGCGCGATTCTTTATACAGGGTGATTCTATTTTTTTTTTTTTTTTTTTTTTTTTTTTTTACAATAAAAGAGGGGTGATAGTATACATCAAGACAAACATTATTAAATAAGAGACCAAGGGTCCAAAACGTCTTCCAAAGGAGATAACCGCCATTAAAGTTTAGGGACCAAAATTTCAAATAAACATAAAAAACGGAAAAATCGGTCGATTGATTTGCGGTTTTCACTAAAATTATTCTTTATGTTGGCATTTTCTTGAAATTAAATTATAAAGATAAATTTCAAAAAATGCCGATAGAGGGCGCTTTAGACTTTGGAGTAACGAACAACTATTTTTTGCCGGTATTTTTTGCATCTCATTAAATGTTTTCGTAAGCTTAGACTCAAACTTAAATTTTGAGCTCAAATCTGAATAGTTGCGAGTGGTAAAGTAACACAAACTGAGCTGTGTTCAGAGGGTTCAAATTTCAATTGATTATAAAAAACGGAAAAATTGGTCGATTGATTTGCTGTTTTCACTAAAACTATTCTTTATTTAGGTATTTTCGTGAAAATAAATTATAAAGATAAATTTCAAAAATGCCGATAGAGGGCGCTTTAGACTTCGGAGTAACAAACAACTCTTTTTTGGCGTTATTTTTTGCATTTTATTAAATGCTTTCGTAAGCTTAGACTTGAACTTAAATTTTGAGCTCAAAATCTGAATAGCTGGGAGTGGTTAAATAGACAAACTTAGCTCTGTTCAGAGGGTTCAAATTTCAAATGATTGTAAAAAACGGAAAAATTGGTCGATTCGTTTGCGGTTTTCGCTAAAACTAATTTTTAAATTAGCAATTTCTTGAAAATAAATTTTAAAGATAAATTTCACAAAATGTCAATAGAGGGCGCCTTAGACTTTGGAGTAGCGTACAACTATTTTTAACTGTTTTTTTTTTAATCTCATTAAATGCTTTCAAATGCATAGACTTAAATTTTGGGCTCAAATTCTGAATCGTTGGGAGTGTTTAAGTAGCGAAAAATTGAAATGCGTTCGAGGAGGAAGGAGGGTTAAATTTCAACTCCTGAACACACTTCAGTTTGCGCTTCTTAACACCCATCATAACGATTCAGAATTTGAGCTCAAATTTTAAGTTTAAATCTAAGCTTCCGAAAAAATTAAAAAAGCTTTTGCAAGCATTTAATTAGAACCAAAAAAATAATGGTTAAAATGAATTGTTGGTTACTCTCGAAGTTTAAGGCGCCCTCTGACGGAATTTTTTGAAATTTATCTTTAAAATTTATTTTCAAGAAGATACTGACTTAAAGAATAGTTTTATTTTAAACCGCAAACGAATCGACCAATTTTTCCATTTTCTATAATTATTTTAAATTTGAACCTCCCCCTCCCCCTCCCCCTTAAACACAGTTCAGTTTGTGCTACTTAACCACTCCCTACTATTCAGATTTTTAGCTCAAAATTTAAGCTTACGTCTAAGCTTTCGAAATCATTTAATGAAATGCAAAAAATAACGGCAAAAAATAGTTGTTCGTTACTCCAAAGTCTAAAACGCCCTCTATCGACATTTTTTGAAATTTATCTTTGTGATTTATTTTTAAGAAAATCCCAACATAAAGAATAGTTTTAGTGAAAACCACAAATCAATGAACCAATTTTTCCGTTTTTTAAAATCATTTGAAATTTGAACCCTCTGAACACAGTTCAATTTGTGCTATTTAACTACTCCCAGCTTTCAGATTTTGAGCTCAAAATTTAAGTTTGAGTTTATGCTTACGAAAACATTTAATGAGATGCAAAAAATACCGGCAAAAAATAGTTGTTCGTTACTCCAAAGTCTAAAGCGCCCTCTATCGGCATTTTTTGAAATTTATTTTTATAATTTAATTTCAAGAAAATGCCGGCATAAAGAATAATTTTAGTGAAAACCGCAAATCAATCGACCGATTTTTCCATTTTTTATGTTTATTTGAAATTTTGGTCCCTAAACTTTAATGGCTGCTATCTCCTTTGGAAAACGTTTTGGACCCTTGGTCTCCTATTTAATATTGTTTGTCTTGATGTGTACTATCACCCCTCTTTTATTGTAAAAAAAAAAAATTAGAATCACCCTGTATGTTTATTTTTCAACAAAAAAAGATAAAATTTGTACTGAAGTTATAATCATATGCTATTATTTTATAACTATATCAAATTGTGGATAAATTTATATTGGTTGTGGATTTACAATCGGCTTAGTTTGAAGCTGAAGTATTTCTGGTTCGGTTAAGAATATGGAGAACGAAAATTATTTTATCGGGGTCGGGTTGGATGGCAAGTAGAATGCTGCATCGGGTCGGGCAAACTGAACCTGCCACGACTCGTGGTCTGATGAATTGAAAAACGAAAAATGACATTATTTGAGTATCAACCGAGTACATATACAGATACATATCGAATAAGTATTCATTACATTTTTTTTTTTTTATTTGGAGTGTGATTGGCTCCGGATTGTCTGTTTTAGATCGAAATTTATCGGGTTCGGATCGACTAATTATTTTAAACTGATTCAAGCTGAATGGAAATAGAGTTTTCGTGTCAGGTTATAATCCAAACCGCGCAGGACTCTAAACTCCTAAAATAATCCGTAAATTTAACTAATTTATCCCTACATTATATTTCGTTAAAACATGAAAATTTGCGCTTTAATTTGCCCATCCGACCCCCCCCCCCCCTCAAAAAAATAGAAAGCACCTTAATTACCTGACATACACACACGTAAAGTGGCATGTTTGGCCAAGCATATGAATTTTCAGGCAGCTGTGCTGCCTAGTATTTTTTCGCATCAGAAACGGTATTTATAAATCCTTTTCATCTAAAAAGTTGCAAAAATCTCGAATCTATGCCCGAATTTTCCTAAAATTCTTCAGTCAAAAGATAGAAATTTCTTAAAATAATAGAAATAAATCTTCAAATCACTGGGATATTCCCGTCAGAGATCTGCACGAGCCGGTTCAAAGGCTTTACTTTTTTCTGAAGACTCGGGCCTGGTCGGGCCCGATAAAAAATTTGATAAAATAAAATAAAACTATAGAGGGAAAAAATATGTAGTGTCTTTCAACATAAATTTTAAATTTAATCGTATGTCACTTGTTGCTTCGTATCGTTTTACAAGTTTTGTTGTCTGTTTTTGTTGCAATTAATTATTAAGTGAAAATTGACTTTAAAAAAATTTAAAATTGTTTTATGTTTATCTACGCATAATTTGTGTGTGTGTGTGTGGGGGGGGGGGGGATCATAAATAAATTTCGAAAGAATCCAAAAAATGGTAATAATTGTCCGTTGTTCGCATTCCTATTTTTTTTCTAATTTTCAGCCACTAAACTTCGTAACAATTGAAAAATTGCACGAAATTTAAATAAAATAAACAACCTATGTCCTAGTCTTGTCCAAAATCTATCTTTATACAAAATTTCAAAGGAATTAGTTCAGACACTTTTTCATTTTAAGAAAACAATAAAGTCTTTTTTTTTTTTTTTTTTATTGGAAATAAAATGAAGAATCTATTCTCTCGGTAGACAGGGTATCATAGAATGAAAAGTATATGATAATGGACGCCAATATATTTTTTGATCAATAACTTTACAACAGCAATATAGCATACATGGTATGAATTATCCCTAGAGATAATGCAAAACAACGCTTTCGATGGATAACCATGTATTTAAGCTACTTAAAGCTAATTGAAACACGATTAAATACAAACATTTGAACTGTGTTTTTTAATCTTAAATAATATCATTAAATAGGAATGAAATTTTAATACGTTTTTACATACCAATATAATGTTAGAGAAAATATTGTTCTGTTAAATCGCAACATTTTTCGATTGAGTAAAAAATATTTTCTCTCAGATTACACTGGTCGGAAAAAACGCGGAAAATCCTCATCCCTAATAAAAACAAATATTGTCTACAATTATGATACACACTATTTTCTGTTTTCTAAATAAATTCAGCATTTGTTGTGTTTTCATATAATAATTTTAAAAAATTATCCTAACTTGTGCTTTTTGTAGAGTTTGTAATTATACACAATACAAAACATTTTATTCTTATTTTTACTGTAAATTGTATTTTCTGCTTTTTTTCTATGTTTTTGGGACACACTGTAGATGTGGCTGTTTTTCATTCAGAAATGTCATTACGTTTCATTTGTATTAATATAAAAATCAAATAATTCATACAGCTTGTTATGTCTGGTTTTATTGTTGAGGCACTTTATTTACAAGAAAAAACAAAACAATGAAATATAACACTAATCAAGTCATACAATATACGTAAAATACATATATAGACGAGTTAAACGGCTGCAATTTATGATGAAATTTAGTGGTAATATTGTACAAAAGTCTCTTTTTTAAAAGGATCACATACATTTACATATTCACAATGATAAGTTTGTTTTGAATAATCAAAAATGTGACACCAACTGAACAGCGATCACATTGGGGTTTCGTGTAGTTATCCCATTTCATAGGAAATATGAAATTCAAGCTGATGGGTCTACTATATACATTTAATACGGTCAATGCTATCTATTTTTTTTTTAAGTTAACGATAGTTGAATTTAAAGGTTCTGTGACATATTTTAAAGTAATTTTTAATCGTTGAGTTAAAATTTTGGAATTTTTTGTGACCATATAATTTAACTATATTATTTGTTAAAAAAAAAAAAAAAAAAAAAAAAAAAATCCCTTTTGGCTTCGCTTATAGGCGGATGTAGATTTCGAAGAGTTTTCATTTCAACAACAAAAAATAAAATATTAGTAGCGATAAACCCAGTTTAACTATTTTATTTGGCCGCTTTGGAAAATTTTTTAATTTCATTTTTCTGTAAGAACTGATTTTATAAAAATCATCTTAAACGAAATTCTGCTCAAATGCCCATTTTGAAAATATATTTTGAAATATATTCTGATTTTATTAAAAAATCGACCAATACGCTCATTATATAATTCCTAAATAACAAAAAAAATTGGCAATTGAATGCGTTCTAGAGCAAAATATGAATTTAAAAATGAGTCATAAAATAACCAATTTGTTATTTGAATACATCCACAATTCTTTAATCAAGATCTCTTTGGGAAATTTTGTGCGAAGTGCCCACTTTGACAGCTTTTTAGTGCGTTCGTAATTATGTAAATACGTAGCACCTATTGTTGTCGTTCAGTCTGTCCGTCCGTCTGTCTGTCCGTCCGCATATAACAAAGCAAAAACTACCCAACTGAATCGTTTGAAATTTAAAATACATAATTATTACATAATTTTGTCGAGTCATTTCAAATTTTATGAAAATCGGATGCATAGATCAATTACAGGGACAATCAAAAGGATTCCGTTACATAACAGTCAATGGGGAAAGAAGTTTCAAATGCATTTTAATAGTTTGAAATTTTAAATACGTAATTATTACATAATTTTGTCGAGTTATTTCAAATGTTATCAAAATCGGATGCATAGTTCAATTACAGGGACAATCAAAAGTATTCCGTTACATTACAGCTAATGGGGGAAAATGTTGCAAATGCATTTTAATGGTGTTACACTCATTCGAACGTAATAAAATTGATATGCATCTATAAAGTACATATTATAATATACATTTTGCATAATCTGTGGTGCAAAGAATATTTATTATTGATTTACAAGGCCTCACAAAAGTATTCCATTGCATTATGGTATAGAGAAAACATTGTTCGATGCGCATCTTAATTGTAATTATTTTGTTTTATGAGATTGATATATGAGAGTGATATTTTTAAAACTTCGTTATCGTATGAACGCACCTTATTTGCTACGCTTCACGTGCAATTTCCAACTTGTTTTAAATATATATTTAGCCTTTATTAAAAAACTGACCAATACGGCCCATAACACAGTTCCTAAATAACAAATAACTGTCAATTGAATGTGTTTGAGAGCAAAATTGAATTTAAAAATGAGTCATAAAATAACCAATTTGTTATTTGGATACATCCTCAATTCTTTGATCATGATCGCTTTGGGATTTTTTTTTTTTTTGCGAAGTGCTTATTTTGACAGCTTTTAAAAAATATATATTTAGCCTTTATAAAAAAAAAATTGATGAATACGTACATTATATAGTTTCTAAATAACAAAAAACTGTCAATTGAATGCGTTTGAGAGTAAAATTGGATTTAAAAATGAGTCATAAAATAATCAATTTGTTATTTGAATACATCTTCAATTCTTTAATCATGATCGTTTTGGGAAATTTTGTGCGAAGTGCCCATTTTGGTTGCCTTTTTTGAAATATATTCTACATTTATCAAAAAACTGGCCAATCCGTACAAATATATAGTTCCTAAATAAGAGGACCTGTAAATTGGATGCGTTTGAGAACAAAAGTGGATTTGCAAATTGGCAAGAAATTGGTGGAAAGCAATTTGTCATACTTCCTCAATTTTTCAATCACTATTACTTCGGGAAATTCTGTTCAAAATACCCTTTTTGGCAGCCTTTTTTGAAATATATTCTGCCTTTATCAAAACACTGGACAATACGTCACATTATATAGTTCCTAAATAAGGGGATCTGCCATTTAGATGCGTTTAAAATGAAAAATGAATTTAAAATTGAGTCAGAATATAAGCAGTTTGGATTTGAGGTGTTTCCTCCAACTCCTATTTTTGTTTAATTTATTTTTGCTATAAGAATTGGTCCTATGAAAAACTTGTTGGTATAAATATTGTAGAAGATATTATTGAGAAGATGTAAAATAAATTTAATTGATTTGATTGCTTAAGAATTGAGTAAGTTATGGATTTTTTTCTTTTTCTTTTCGTTTTTAATTTTTTTTTCTACGGTAAAAGTTGGTCCTATCAAAAACTTGTGAGTACAAAAGTTTTAGAAAATGTTGAGTACATTTATAAAAAATTTAGTTGGATTTGATATCTTGAGAATTGACGAAGTTATGAATTTTTTTTCTCTCAAAAACCCTGTTTTTTTTTTTCGCCCCTTGAGCCCATTTTTAACTTTATCAAAAATCTGTCAGGCATAAACTTTTAGTCCATGTTTTCGAAGAAATATAAACTTTAAACCGATTTTATATCTATTTTAATTAAGAAGTTATCGCGTTTTTTCTGTTTTCACAAAAACCCTCTCTATTTCCACCCCCTTGGTCCGATTTTGCCCATTAACGAACTCGACCGAGATTTTATGTCCCTTGATTTTATGTAAAAGTTTGAAGAAGATCTGAGTGTAATTATGGAAGTTATCGTGTCTAAAAGAAAGTGATATGCACCGATAGATAGATAGATAGATAGATAAACCTTTTTACTGATGGTAATTTTGGGGTTTAGGAGTCATGATCGGTGTAGATCTGCAAAAATTTTTCAGAAATTCCAACATGGGAGAGAATGACATAGGAAGTATTTCATACGAAATCTACCTGAAAAATGACATGATAAAAAGCCTCATATTTTATTTATCTAAAATTTAAATGTATTGAAAAAGTGGGGTAATCGTTCTAACTCGGAATATTATGTATATATATATATTTTTATTTATATAAACAGAAATATATAAATTTTAATTTTGATTCAGCGTTTTAAAAAATATTAATTTGCGTAAAAATAAAAAAATAGAGTAAAAATTTAAAAAGAATTATGTAACTTTTTTTTTTCAAAATTATATTTTTAAAAGTAAATATTTTTATTTAAACTTGCTGAATCAAAAAAATAAAATATTTGAAAAAGATGTTTCAAGTGGGAACCATTTATCTTTAACGATACTTGATTTATGACAATTTAAATACGAGAAATGGTGAAAAAATCCATCATGAAGAAAAACGCATTTTCGCAAGAAGTCGTCTCCATGACATCCATTGCTAAAAAACTAGATTATGAAAACAAACCAAAACGGAATATTTAAAATTTTCCATTGTCCCAATTAAGATAGAAGCATGATTTAAACGTCATTTTAAGCAGATGAAAACAGAAAAATTTTTAATGCAATATGTTTTTTTAACAAACTTGAAGATTTTTACATTTTTGATCCCCTTAAACTTTATAACATTATTTAAGTTTGAAGCAACCACAAATTTAATATTTACAACATTTTAAGCTTTGTCTTTTTAGACAACAGCAAACTGCGTAAAATGCATGAATTAACGTGACTCCTGTCCCAAAATTTTAGCAAAGCCCAGGGGCGATCAATCGGAAATATTGATGAAATCTCAATTTAGACTCAAAATCGAACTGATTCTATATGTTTCATTTATTAAAACACACTAACAATTGCAGCTATGTATACAAATTTTAGACACCTTAAAAACTGAAGTTTTATAAACATTATGACGAAGTTTCATCAAAATATACTCTTTAAATAGAAACATATCATGTGCTAAAACAAATTTTTTATGTATATCCACACACACACAAAAAAAAAAAAAAAAAAAAAATATATTTCCAATTTTTAAATAATATATACAGGAAGCAAATTCAACATTTGTTGAGTAAAATACATAACAGAAAGACAGACATAGAATACTTATATCACTAGAGTCATTATATTGATTATGTTTATAGTTCATTACGATGACACTTCAGGTTTGAATCGCACAATGTCAATATTTAATTTATCGATTCCCAAGTCAGCTGTATCGTCATCAGCTGGAGGATTTGTCTCAAGAGCCATGTACGCTTTTTGCACGGTATCAATTTCTGGCTTTTCGATTTCACCTTCTTCCATCTTCTCGCAAACTGTTTTTATCTTTTTGTAAGCCCGTGTTATCACTAGAAGAGCCCACATTGGCAATCCTGTGAGCATAAGTTGTGCAATAACGGGTACAGACGACAAATCAGCATCTGGTTGAGGCAGAGACAGGAGCAGCATGACGAATGCTACAGCAGGATTTTGGAAAGCGGTTTCAATAGAAACAGCAATTATTTCCGACTTCTTTAACCTGAAGATCCAAGCCATCAACGCTCCAAAACAGTAGCCACCCCAAGCAATGCTGAGTCCCGCTACCACGACTTGCCAAGTGAACAAGCTGAAAACAAAACTGTTGGCGTAAAGTCCGACACATATGCCGATGAAAACGCAGATTAATGTGAAAGGTTTGATGATTTTTCTTGAGATTTTGGATAGGCGTGGAGAATACTGCTGTATGAGGAGACCGATTCCAATGGGTAAGGTAAGCAAGATAAGAGAACCAGCCAGGTTTATATAAGGAATTGTCGCTTCTCTGTCTCTGAAGAGGGAAGAACCAAGGGTGAAGATCCACAGAGGCATCATAGCTGAAAAAATAAAAAATGTATATTTGTAGATAGAATATAAGCTTTACATTTAGATGCATTTATGACAAATATTTACTCTAAAAACGTACTTCATTACAGAGATAATCTAAAATACAGAGTGTGTTCAAAATTAACTCAGCAGATCTTTTCTGTATAACTTTTAAGCCATTAACTTTATATTCACAAAATTTATATCAAAATAAAATTGTAAGTGAGAAAATCAAGTACCGTACCTGCCTACCTGAGAAAATTCAAATGTATAAAAAACAATGCGCGAACGACATTTTTTGCGAATTTCTATAAAGCAGTACGTAAATGATACATTTTTAAAGACAATCTATGACACAGAATTATAAATTAAATTTTTAATTAATCTCTCTGAAACAGCGAGTGAAAAACATTTCTAACGAATCTGCAAAAAATCTGCAATCCTTTTTTTAATGTAACATAAATGATATATGTATAACATTTTGAAAAAGTTATATTACAAATAATATGTTTTCTTTTCTAACATGCAGCGATAAATAAGTTTTTTTTTTTTTTTTTTTTTTTTGAAAGACTAAACATTTTGGCCGCAACGGGGTGTAGAACTGAGAAAGGCAATAGCAGCTTTGTTAGCTTTAAATAAAACATCATGGATGGTATTCAAGTGATTCTTAGTGATAAAAACCGTGAGGCGGTAGCACAGATAATTACCTCATCAAGTTCATGGATGAATTTCTAGAATTAGTTAAATCTCGATTTGCATATTGAAACACAATCGGTCTGCAAGTCATATCTTGGTCGAAAACACCTGAAAACCTGATTTTAGGAGCTGACTCGTAGGCTTACAATTATGTTTTCCTGCTCCCAGTTTTCCATGATTTCATATCTTTCGGTGTAGGAAAACAAAATGGTGAACCTATGAGTCAACCGCTAAAATCGGGTTTTCAGGTGTTTTTCCACCAAGATAAGACTTGGCAGACCGATTGCGTTTCAATATGCGAATCGAAGTTTAACATCCTAAAATTTCATCCATGAACACGTTGAGGTGAATGTCTGTCCTGCCGCCTCTCGGCCTAGTAAGAAAAGTACTATTTTATCAATTATATTTACTATGTATTTTAATATAGAGTATGAAAAAGGCTAACAATCAGTAGTAAGCAGATAAGTTTAAAGCTGCTCTTAGGATTTTTTTAACTAATAGTATACCGAGTAGAACTCGGTCTCAGTACTAGGCAAAATTCTCAGAAATACTCAGTTTTGACCGAGTGTATAATCGAAATTTGGTCAAGTACCGAGTTTTAGAGATGTAAATTTTCCGGAAAAATATAAGTGACGGAAAAAAAACTGGTTTTTTACCGGTTTTTTTCAGAAAAAACGGAAAAATTGGAAAAATTGATTTTTCATGACTGTTTCTACCGCATAAATTATATTTTCTTAGAGAATATTAAATAATAAACATTTTTTCCCATTTATATGTATTAAATGAAAATTATTTTCACTTTATATTACAAAATAAAAATAAAGTAGCAAAGCCTGCTTTTAAAAGTTTAGTTTTTTTTTTTTTTTTTTTTTTTTTTTCCACAGCCTAAGAATTTTTATTAAACGCTATTGTTTGTTATATCATATCTCTGTTGAAATGATTTTTCAGTTACATGTTTAACTACCAATTGACCTAATGTAAAAACCTGAGCCAAAATGTCTGCAGTTTGGAATGAAATAAATTATGCATTCCATTTACATAAGTATAGTTTTTAAGTAAATGATACTAGTTTAAAGAAATTATTGCAGTTTTGTCATTATTATGAACATCAGTATTCAAAATTTCCATTGTTTGTTTAAAAAATATATATTTTTACACTATTACTTTTTTTTATTAGAATTATAATTTTATTTCCTTTATAAAATATGTTTAGTTTTGGTATAGCTTTCCAATCTCAACTCAAAAAAGTTTTGATTTAGTTTTATAATCTAAATTCAAACAAAACTAAGTTTTACTTTGACTTACTCAGGTCTGCAACTAAAAAATAGCGTAGGATTTGTTGACTGTTAGATTTTTACTCACTGAAACCAGAAAAATATATATATATATTTTTTTTAAGTTTAATTAAATGTATTTTTTTTCTTTTTACCCTGAAATCTGGTATTCTATTCTTGAGTAAGAAACCATATTCAATAATGTTTCCACATGGTAATTTTATATTTCTAAGAGTGGAACTCAAAAGTTATGAAAACAGAACACTACAAATAGAAAATGCTTACTATTTGAGGAATTAACAAAAGCAGTTACACACAGAGATAAACTTCTACTGTGATTTAGAAAACTACAAAAATTCAAAGTTTAATCAAGAGGGAAAGTATAATTTAGAACATAGCTACTTGTAATAAAATGTTTTTTTTTTTAATCGCAGTTGTATTTTTCTAATGCAAACTGCCCATGTTTTTGCAACATTACACTGAGAAAAAAAATATACCGCCTTCACCTAGAATGAATAGTTACTCACTTTCTGAATACCTAAACTAGAATTACAGATCGCCGAACTATGCGAATAGGTTAAACAACTATGCTGAATAAACAAAATGACCTGGCATTTCTAGTCTCTTGTTTTCTAAGTAACGAGACGATATTAAAAATATTTCAGTTACAAGAAATTATAGCTTGTTTTCGGGAATGGTTTCATAAACTAGAATTATCGTTACTAAATCAAACCTCTTGCGATCTCCTCAAATTGGAGGAATTTGTAAATAAATTTGACAAAGAAAAAACAGAAAAACGCTCTTGAATTCCAGTAGGAGACTCTAGAACTCGCTAACAAATAAAACTAGAATTTATAAGGATGACATGGAACTATTTTTTCTAGAGCTACAATTTAGATTCTATATGCCGGAACTAATTTTTTTTTTTTCTCAGTGTACTGTACATTATGGAGGCAAAATGGAGGTCAATTTTAGATTCAACACCTTGAAAAAACATTCAATTAATCAGCTATAACAAAATCTTGAAAAATGCAGCATAGTAGTGCCACCTATAGGGCAATTTACACCAAAAACTAAACAACATTAATATATATCAGAAGCTGTCTAAAGCTGGAGTTTGATTTTTTTTTTAAATCGTCTTTGAGGTAAAGCTATTGCGATAATCATGAATAATGCAGCATAGCAGCGTCATCTGTTGAGCAATTTACACCAAAAAGTAATGAGCACGAAGTTATGTCAAAGATTAACTTAATCTGAAATTTTATAAAAATACATACATTAGTTTGAGATAGAACTATTGTGGAAATTATGAATAATGCATCATAGCAGCGCCATCGGTTTGGCGATATACACTAATAACTAAACATCTTGAGTTTATATCAAGGTGTAACTGAATCTAAAGTTTTGTGAAATTATGTGCATCAATTCTTGAGGTAGAGTGCCCATAAAATTTGTCATATACAGACTCACAGAGTGACAGATATTTTCCAAAAATCATCAAAACGTGTTCAGGACCTTCTAAAACTTTTAAATACACCAAAAACTGGAAGTCAAATTTTTCACGAATTCAATACTTACTTCTTGAAAAGATAGATTAAAGTAATAAATGCATACTTCAAAATTTTATGTTGAATTTTTAACTTTATCATTTCCATTAACCGGCATATTATTGCAATAATTTTACACATGAATTAATTTTTAAAAAGAGAAGTTGCATTTAATTACATATCTAGATTTTTTTTTCATGTAATCAAGTTTTTGTGAAATTGTGAACTTTTTGTATATACTTGTACAAAATATATTCAGAATTTTTGAATAAAAAATTACTACTATATTTAGGTTCTTATTTAGACATTTTTAATAAGGTTATTTACATACATATATGCAACTTAATAAGATTCAGCTGCTGTATGGAATGAGATTTTTTTTTTCTTCAATCACTGCACTTGCAAAAGATTCAATTTGTTGATTAAACTTTTTCTGAAATGTCTATTTTCAAGAGAAATTTTGCAAAGGGTCTTGTGTTTCAAACAAGAAAAAAATGTGAAGGATCCTTTCAAGTCTTCTCAAACAGATTTCTGCTCAGAGATCAGATTACCCACATTAAAATTTTCATGTGAAACACTCAACATAAAAATAAGTAAAATAAAAAGTATGAGAATGTAGCTATTACAAAATTTTCACTATATTATTTCATAAATGAAATTTCAATTTTTCCAGTTCAGAAAAATTGAAAAATAAGCCTTCGGAAAAAACCGAAAAATAAGCCTTCGGAAAAAACCGAAAAAAAAACCCGGTTTTTTCCCCAATTTTTCCGGGTTTTTTCCGAGCATTCCCATCTCTATCGAGTTTTCGGCCAATTGGCAGAATATGCTGGGTACCAAAGTACATAACGAGTTCCTGGTACAGCTCTATTTTTAACTGCTTTCCAGTTCTCACATTTAAAAGAAAATAGTGACAAAACTTATTCAAAACAAAGTTATCCTTTACAGACCATGTAAATTAGACATATGTTTTAATAATGTGGTAAATTATTTTTTAGCTACATTTAAACCCCCTACCCCCTTAAATTAAGTATTAAGAATTTTCAAAAGCAATTAGAAAATACTTCATAATTTAACCCTTTGGGGACGAGCGACAGGTATACGTGCCGCATAAAGTACTCAGACTTTTTTATTGTTCTCACCAGTAATTTTTCACTCTAACTTTTGCCTTATTTAATCCGAGCATTTTCGTGATTCAATTAGACAAAAATTTCCGCTGTAAAAAAGCGGTTCTAAAATATTTAAAATTCTGTAGACAAGGGCGGCGCCAGAATTTGCCCGACGGGGGGGCACTGTATCCCCGACAGGGGGGCCAAGTTCATAATATATATTAAAGGTCAACGCGCTGGACTGGAACCTAAAAAACTGCATGGACAAAAAATTCAGGGCCGAGCCCGACCCAGTTCGTGAAAAATAAATTAATGGTCCGATCGGCGAGAAAATTTAAAAAATCGACCTGATTATAATGGAGATTCCATTATATATATAGTTTTTTTGGATCAAAATTTATTCCATTTATAAAATTGCATTTTAGTTAATCTTTATAATTTAGGAAGTAGGTATTCATTGCGCCCTTTTCCCACAGTTTAATATTCTATTAAGTATGAAAAAGCTTTCATTAATTCTTTTCTCTTACATGAATATTTTTGATGTAATGTCTAACTGAAATAATAAAATAAAAAAACAACTCTTTTCAATCTGCGCTTCTCATAATTCCGTTGAAAGCTATCTTTGCGATTTCAAGAACTAAAAAAAAACCTAATCTTTGTACAGTTGCTAACGATTTCCTTTCTCTTCATAAACATTTGGTCCTGCAAATTATTTCGTGGGTGACTCTCTTTGATTTAGAATATAATATGTGAATGTAAGCAGATGTTTGCATCGTCCGTTGAGAGCTGATGCAGTTCTAACGAATTTAATCTATTAACCCTTTTGTGCCTGCTCCCATAATTTACAGATTATCAATTGGCTGTGTACTTAACAATGTGTTCTGTCTCTCTCTGCATAATTATCGCCAAGGTCGGCAATTATACAAAGGGTTTTGGCGAAAACCGCAAGCCAAATCGCTAATCAACATCTGTACTAATTGTAAGTTCAGTTAGATTTTGTCTGTCGTCAAAAAAGGACGTATTTTCATTATGTAAGACTGCGAACTGTGTTTCTAAGGGGTCACTCCCTGAGTCCTGTAGTTTTGCCCATAACTGCATCTCTAAATAAAAGAACCAAGAAGAGCTTTTGCTGGTGTCCCTCATTGCTTCGGCAAACCTGTGTTATTTTCTCGTGTTTATCGGAATCCTGACATCCAAAAAAGGAGCTCTTTCTAGCGGTCAGTATAACTACACCCAAAATTGCCTCTACACTGATTATACGGTCTAGCAAGTACAATATATATACACATATATATTAGGCCGGCCAAAAAAAAAAAAAATAAATAAAAGTTAAAATCTTGGCCCGACCCGACTCTATATTTCTACAAAACATGAAATTTTAATTCGATATAGTTATAAACTGTTTTGCACGGGGAGTTCTAATTAAAAAAAAACTCATTTTTTAGAAGTACTCTAGTCTGCAATATTTATTTATTTATTAATGAATATCTATTTGCATGTAAATGGTTTAGTTATTGTTAATCCTTATTTCATGTATTGGAGAGTTTAAAATCAGAAAAAAAAATGCCACACATAAAATCTTCTAAGGCAGAATTCCATAGGAACGAAAAAAAATGCGTTATAGTTTATTAAAAAAAGATACTTTAACTTTCGGAACCGGCTTTGGAACTGAAAGTGCTTTTTATATTACTATATTCTACTCTTTAATATTTGCAACCAAAATCGAAAAAGTAAAAAAATAGTCATATTGAAGATTGAGCTCAGTTATCCTATTCAAAAAACGTTTAAAAATATTAAAATAAAACGAGAAATTCGAAAACAACCTGCTTATTGGTTTAAAATTATAAAGCAGGTATTTTGAAGTGAGTGAAGAGTCCCCTAAGACAGCAATGCGTCATAGGCAGGTTCTATTTCACAGATTTTTCTGTATTTAAATTTTATTCTAAATATCTACTATTCTTTACAAATAATACATTTTAAATTTTAATTGTAGAATAATGGGGAGTTAAACTTATAAAAATATATGCATTTTTCCTAAAAATATTTGGAACGGGTCAAATTTTACTGACTTTTACTCGGGCCAGGTCGTTCCGAGAAAGTGATTTTCATACGGATCAAAACCGGGACTGAAAATTTCTTCCCGCGTAGTTCCAGCTCAATATCGGAAAAGTTAGTCAAGCCATGAAAAGAGTGAAAACCAGGCATGGATTGGCCCGAGTATCGTAAAAGAAAACAGGCCCGAGCTTGGCCAATGCAAACATCTATCGCGGCTTATCCAGAAGAAGGAGCTGGGTGAAATTTTCTATCCTTAAACTCGAATCGAGCTTAAGACTCGGACTAAATTTTATTTTTTGAAAGTTCTGCCGGCATTGAAATTTATTATTCTTAAAACAGGTATTATAGCACATTTTTCTATAACTTTTGGCTGAACCAGACTTTGTTTCCCTTTTTTCTTTCATTTTTTTCCGTTTTCTAATAAAGAGTGAAATATGCTTGGAAAGACCTTTTTGACAGACGTCTGTGAATAACAGTATTTCCAGATCTAATGCAGTACAAAAAGAGGAAGAGAGAGAAAAAGCATGACACTGATAAACAATTATTCTTAAGTCTTTTTGCGGCAAGTATGCGTGTCGCTCGTCTCTAAGGGGTACAATAAGACTTCCCAGCTGCACAAGATTTTTTAGGTCTGATTTGGGAATACTAATTTTCGATTGCAGTGCTTTTTGAAGTAATGAATATGAAATTTAAAGTACAGTAGAGATTCTCTGGACTCCGATTAAGCGTATTGTCCAATTAACCGGATTGATCAAGGACCAAATATATATATTTTTTTTGGGGGGGGGGGGGGCATTTTTTCCAAAAATTTTAAAGTCAAACTTCTTCAGGCAGGGCAAGGTAAATTTGACAAGAAGGCATGGAATTTAACTGTTAAATAACTAATTTCTAATCCTGCAATAATAAAATCACTAAGAAATACAAAGACAGCAATGAATAAAACTATTTTTTTTCTAGAATCTTACAAGGAAGGTCTCCATTGGGGGCATACTCAGAATTTTTTGAAAAAAATACGAATTAAACTACTCATGTAGGTAATAAAGGATCAGTGAAAATTAGCGGCGGAATTGCATTATTAGATATGTAAAAAAATAAAATAGTTTGGAATAATTGGCGTGAAAAGCTGAAAGCGACGCGGAATTTGGCGAGCAGTGCATTTCCTCGCCAAAAGCAGACGATTTTAACGAATCTGAAAATTGATTTTAATTGACTTCACTGTTAAAAGTCTGCAGCATTTACTGCAACGTCACTCCACTACTTTTATAGAATATCTCTCTTCTGACCTATGAGAATGCTCCATAGCACGGTGAATTGACCGTTTTCTATAAAAGCGGTGGAGTGACGCTGCAGAAAATGGTACAGATTTTTAGCGGTGTTGTAGCTTGTGCAACACTGTTAAAAATTTGCTGCATTTTGCTGCAACGCACTCCGCCGCTTGTATATAATATCTCTATTCCAACCAATGAGAAAGCTCCATTTCACGGCCAAGTAACTGTTTTCTATACAAGCAAGGGAGTGCGTTGCAACAAAATGCAGCAGATTTTTAACCGTGTATTTTTCAATTTGGAACAATTTTAATAAATTTAAATTGTGTTTTAAATGATAAAATATATTAATTTCATTTTGCTATAAGTACATATAAACGTATATGACAAAATTACACTTAAAGTAAAAATGCAAAACTAAAATTACTTAAACAAAATTTATTTAAATAAATTGAACATAGAAAGTTTTTTCTTTAAAAAGTATTCGAAGCGTAAAAGCGTATTTTTCAAAATTTCGTTTTTTCGCCAACCGGAGATAAATCGCCAAATAAACGAAATTTTTATTATTTTTTTACGGACGTTATAAGGAAATTCCGCCGAAATTCTTTCTATAAACATATATAACTATATGAGAAGAACATTCTGTAATTTTTTCAGATTTTTTTGAGTATGCCCGTATGGAGACCTTCCTTGTTAGAAGTTTCCCTTCTAACGCACGAGGGTCATTCCACATGAATTCAACCAATGGGTGTTGCATCATAGTCACAGATTTTTTTTTAATTTTATCATAGATAGACATAGTAGTGAAACCCTCAAATCTGAAATTTAAAAGTAATTTTCACAATATTGGCCGAGATATGGCCATTTGAAAACTGGCCATTTTTACGAAATGGCGGCCATTTTGGAATTGTATCACTGTCTAAATATGGCCATAACTTGACAACTAATGGCTCAAATTTTATATATCTGGTACCAATTTGAAGCTATTTGTACAAAGAATGAATATTTCACATCAAAACAATAATAAATTTTCATTTTTTTACTTTTTATTATGAGCAAAGTGAAAATTTCACCGCAAAAAAGGGCAGATTGTAATGGCTCATAAAAAAAATGAATCATCATGAATTTTTCTGAAACTTGGTAAAAACGTTGCTCCATCTGCGTGCTTTAAATAAAAAAAAAATTGGAAAGGTAAAATTTGTTGTTTTAAAATAAATGGTTTTTTACACATAAGGTGTCATTAATCAAATAATGATATTTTTAGAATCTGTAAGCATTCCTGATTCAAAAAATAATGGTTAAAATAAAATTTTCTAACATCTAAATTAATGTAAAAGTATAATCAAAACCTCATTTGTACTAATTTTGTAGAAATCTGCCCCCAGCCCCCCTCCCCCCCAAAAAAATTAGACAATTCAAAAAATTTTACACTGAAAAAGATAAGAAAATAATTAAGGAATATAATGTATAATTATAAAATACCTATAAATGCAGTGCATATATATATGATAATTTACTTCACATATAGGGGCGAGTGGGGTGGAATGGGACAGTAGGTTTTTCTCTTTAAGTATCATTCTAAATATTTCATCAATCACACATTAGGTGAAGTAATGGTACCCCAATCTTCAGTTGAAAAAAGTAGCTGATTTACATAAGCTTGCAATTATATAAAGAAAAAGATTATTTCAAAAATGAAAAGTAAATTTAGTTCATATACTTTTTACGCTTTCTGTATAATGATTTGATTATGCATAGATGTAACAGTTTCTCTATATATGGAACATTATACTGTAAAATTAGAGAGGTAAAATTTGTTGTTTTAAAAATGGTTTTCTACATATAAGATGTCATTGACCCAAATAATGATTATTTTAAAATCTGTAAGTATTCTTAATTTAAGAAATATTGGTTAAAATGAAATTTTCTAGCATCTAAATTAAAGTATTGTGTTTATATTATATAATTCAATAAAGAAATATCAATTTTCAGTTATTTACACTAAATATTTATTTTTACAGTACTTTTTATTTCATTTCATTCAAAATATGATAATATAATTCTCAAAACATATTTACATAAATATTTTAAATACCTTACTATGGAATGCATGAAAAAAAAAAGGCACATAATATTTTCTCCAGAAATGTTGGAGAAATACTAGCTGTAAATTACAGAGTTAAATTATTCAATTGTGTAATTTAAATACAATAAATATATATAAATGAGTTAATTGAGTTGACATTTGTTATTTTTTGTTCACACTGAATTAAAATTTATATGAACAAAAATCTAGATATGATGAGACAAAAAAATAAATAACAATAATATAATACAAATCCAGGGCAAAACATTGAATATGATGAGAAATAAGCCAAAGTTTAAAATTACACATGGAACAAATCTAGACAAAATAAGAAGAAAATATTTACTTACATGCATATAACTTTATAATATAGCAGTTTTTTCTTCAGATTTAAGCTAAAATGGATTTAATTAGTTTTAAAGTTTAAAAATAATGCTTGAATTGTTCGAGTTTCCTCTGGTGGAACAGTATATGTTCTTCCTGTAGCAGTTAAAGGAATAGACACTTCTTTTATTATTTGTTCATACGGAATCCAACAAACATCTGAGGATTTTGGCCATGAATATGAAGAATTGGGGCCATTAGGATGCATGAACATAATTTTATAGTCGTTCAGTTCTTCACAGTAATCTAAAATTTTCCCAATCCACCAATTTATCCCATATACACATGCAACATATTGTTCACTTTTAAATGTCAATGGTCTGACAATTTCACTGATTCCCAAAGGAATTACTCAAGTTTCTTGGAC
This sequence comes from Maratus speculifer, assembly GCA_964019185.1. NCBI lineage: Eukaryota > Metazoa > Arthropoda > Arachnida > Araneae > Salticidae > Maratus > Maratus speculifer. The sequence goes on along the minus strand of OZ025296.1, from coordinate 269,094,490 downwards.
ATTATGATGCAAGATTACATCATACTTTAATTATAGCCAATTAAGAAGCAGATGAAGTAAAGCAGCAATCTTTTCTTTAAATTGCATCAGCTCATATAGAACATGATGCAAGATAGCATCATACTTTGATTATAGCCAATTAAGAAGCAGATGAAGGTACAGTAGCAATCTTTTCTTTAAATTGCATCAGCTTATATAGAACATGATGCAATATTACATCAGCTTATAGAAACATAATGAAATTTTTACATCATGTTTTGAATTCAAAATTTAAAATTTTGAATTCATGTTTTGATTCTTGAAATAATCTTTTTCTTTATATAATTGCAAGCTTGTGTAAATTAGCTACCTTTTTCAACTGAAGATTGGGGTACCATTACTTCATCTAATATGTGATTGATGAAATATTTAGAATGATACATAAAGAGAAAAACCTACTGTCCCATTCTACCCCACTTGCCCCTATATGTGAAGTAAATCACCATATGTATGCATTGCATTTATAGGTATTTTATAATTATACATTATATTCCTTAATTATTATCTTATCTTTTTCAGTGTAAAATTTTTTGAATTGTCTAATTTTTTTTTTTTTTTTTTTTTTTTTTTGGGTGGGGGGGGAGGGGGGCTGGAGGCAGATTTCTACAAAATTAGTACAAATGAGGTTTTGATTATACTTTTACATTAATTTAGATGTTAGAAAATTTTATTTTAACCATTATTTTTTGAATCAGGAATGCTCACAGATTCTAAAAATATCATTATTTGGTTAATGACACCTTATCTGTAAAAAACCATTTATTTTAAAACAACAAATTTTACCTTTCCAATTTTTTTTTATTTAAAGCACACAGATGGAGCAACGTTTTTACCAAGTTTCAGAAAAATTGATGATGATTCATTTTTTTTATGAGCCATTACAATCTGCCCTTTTTTGGGGTAAAATTTTCACTTTGCACATAATAAAAAGTAAAAAAATGAAAATTTATTATTGTTTTGATGTGAAATATTCATTCTTTGTACAAATAGCTTCAAATTGGTACCAGATATATAAACTTTGAGCCATTAGTTGTCAAGTTATGGCCATATTTAGACAGTGATACAATTCCAAGATGGCCGCCATTTTGTAAAAATGGCCATATCTCGGCCAATATTGTGAAAATTACTTTTAAATTTCAGATTTGAGGGTTTCAGTACTATGTCTGTCTATGATAAAAATTTAAAAAAAATCTGTGACTATGATGCAACAAGTTTTCCTTAAATTGGTTGATTTCACGTGGAATGATCCACGAGAGTCCCAAGCAGACAAAAAATGGCCTCTGTGAACCAGAAGACTATCAAGAATTTCTTTTCCCTATCACGAGGATTTTTTTAAATATATATACTGTACAGTGTATGTATATAATTTCTATGTACAACTTTGTACCAATTTTGCAGAAAATAAAATTTTAATAAAAAAAAATACTTCTAAACACTCTATTTTCAATATGCTAAAATGTGCATTACCACAATTGCCAGTTCAAAACCTGGAAAAAATGTGAAGGGAAGTTGTCTAAAAACATTGCCCTATGCGTTTATAAGGTTTCCCAATTATCCGGATTTTTCATTAACTGGATTATCCTCGATACCGATCGGTCCGGATAATCGGCGTTCTACTGTGTGTATTACTGAATGGAAAAATACAAATGAAAAACTTACATAATTAAGACAAATTAAATTATTATTATCAACAAAATTACGAATTCTGCGTATAAAGCAGTTTTAAAATTAAAATACTCGGGTAAAAATATCAAATCACATATAAACACAATGAAATAAGAAATCATTTGGACTTACTCGTATGAAAGTCTTGAAACTTTTTATATACAGTAGAAAAATATTAAAGTTCGTACTTTCGTAAAAAGAAGGTACTCATAAAATATTTATAATTAGTAGAAATAATAATTTTAATGCAAAATTTGCAAAGTCGTAAACTCTATTTTTTCCTTGTCAAAGTTTTTCTTTAAAAGTTCAATTGTAGCATTGTTTTTACGGTTTCTGATTAATTATAAAATTTTGTAAAAAAAAAAAAAATAAAGCAATAAACAGAAGAATTTAAAAAAAAACTTATTTCCATATTTTAAAATAAAAATACTAAATCAGGAAAATAATTAACTCCTATTATCTGTGGTCAATGGACAATTGTCGATAATGGAGTACTGCATCTAGGTAACTCTGAAACATCCTTCCAGTCTATCGCAACAGGCGTTTTTCTTGTAATTCCCATAGCAACAATAAAAAATATAAATATTATTTTTACAACCAATCAGCAGGAATACGTTTGCTGATGCTAAACAACGTACTCATCAACCTCTTTATCATTCCATTACTCGAAAAGTTTGTTTTATATTAAGTTGCAGAACAGAATTTGAAAACTAGTCAAAACAGACAGACATGCATTTCCTTTTACTGAATCGCAGCTGTTCTCTGCGGCTTAAACATGGTAAATTCAAATCTAAATAAGAATAAATGTATAAAGAAACAGCATACTTCGATATCCTTTTCCATTCTATCTGAACACGTTACTGTACTAAATATTAATTTATTTTATTTGAATTCAATGTATTTGCATGGTGTGAAATTAATTAGTTGAACTACAGTTTTTGAAATGCGTAACTTATGACTTTATAAATATCACGTTTTATTTTTTTCATAATTTTAATCAAAGCAGATTTTTTTTAGATATAGCTGTAACAATAAAAACAATGGGAAAAACATCTTCAATTTAAATTTTGTTTTAGAATGTATATCGATCGAATGAAGAAAGCGTGATATTCCAAATTTTGATTCAAATCTGAAACAAAGAGCTTAAATACAATATTCCGAAGAGAAATATAAATGAAGTGAAAACTTGTGAAATAGTTGGGAATCTTAAAGTGCATTATTTTAATAACAGCGAAAAGCGACCTGCAATTAAAAATATATCGCTGATCAGAACCGCGAGTTATGCAGGAGGTCTAGCTGTGGTCAGCGTGGGACAAAATTTCTCGCCGAGTCCGTCTCGACAATGCTGAAATATACCTGTGATTTGAAGAGGTTTTCTATTATTTTAAGCAATTTCTTTCTTCTGACTGGAGATTTTTTGAAAATTTTGATCTTCGGTTTCTGATTTTTGCGTATTTTTAGATAAAATGAATTTATAAATTACTTTTCTAAATATGAAAAAGTACTAAGCAGCACAGCTGCCAGAACATGCGTGTAATTTGGTGAGCATGCTGCTTTAGGTGCGAGTATTTTAGGTAATTGGTGTTTTTTACTGTATTTTTTAAGGGGGGGAGTAGAAATGGAAAAGTTAAAGTGCAATTTTTTTTGTTGTTGTTTTTACGGATTATAATCAAGGGAAAAAGAAGTTGAATCCACGAATTATTTTTCGAGCATAGAGTCCTCCACAGATTGGGTTATACCCGACTTAAACTAGTTATCTCTATATCTATTTCAATCTGAACTAGTTTTTAAAAATTAGATGACCCAAACTTAACAAACTCCGACCTAAAACCAACAGTGTTCTATCCGAACCCAATCCCAACTCGAAATGAAAAACAAACTTCCATCTTGTAAAGCAATAATAGAAAAGTAGCCTACAATAATACCACTAGTATAAATTATATTTTTTATGTAGAAAAATCAATATATCTGTATATGCACCCATTGACACCCGGATAATATAATTTTTCATTTAAAAATATGTTTCGGGGATACTTTTGAGAAATCAGGTAGAATCGAACCTATATGCTAAAACAGTTAAAATCAATCCGACTCGAAAAATAGAAGTCAATTCGAAAAAATATTAACTTTAGCCAGATCCCACTCAAACTGCCTGTCGAGTTGGGTTTAGTTTCCCGAGGTGAATGCAGAACTCTACCAGAAACTCGAGCCCGACATCATCACATTTTGACCTGAACGCCTGAACCCAAAATATTTCAATATCAACCAGAACCTATATGCTAAAACAGTTAAAATCAATCCGACTCGAAAAATAGAAGTCAATCCGAAAAAATATTAACTTTAGCCAGATCCGACTCAAACTGCCTGTCGAGTTGGGTTTAGTTTCCCGAGGGGAATGCAGAACTCTACCAGAAACTCGAGCCCGACATCATCACATTTTGACCTGAACCCAAAATATTTCAACATCAACCAGACCCCAACCGTAACTGACGAAAAAATATTTTCATATTGTAATGCAGTTATGTAAAAAATTGTATCTTCAGTATCAGTTTTAACTTTTAAGTTAAAAATCAGTATAGATAAACTCATTAACATTCATATATATTGTTTTTCATCGTAAAATAAATTTTGTAAATTCTTATGAGAGTTGGATTCATCTCGAATCAAGAACCATTAAGTGCCATCATCCAACCTGAACCTGAAACTATTAAAGTTAACCAAACTGGAATCCGACTCAGAACAACAAAAGATTGGGCTCAACCCGATCCGGTCCAGACTACGAAGTCGGGTCAGATTCAGTTTGCCCGACCCGATGCAGTATTCTACTTGTCATCCAAGACAACCCCGACAGCATAATTTTCGTTTGCGTTCTCTTAACCGAACCAAAAATTCATGTCAAACCGACCGTAAATCCACAAGCAGCGGAAATTCATCCACAATTTAATGTACAGTAAAGCATCGTTTATACGACGATCACTTATACGACGTTTACATTTATACGACGTTTTAATGTGGTCCCAATTCGTTCCTTTTCATTTTAATGTAAAAATATATCTTTTATACGACGCCCCAAATCGTTTATACGTCGATTTTTCAATTTTGTATAGGTTTATTTTTGGTCATTTTTCTTGTGTATTTTAAGAACGAGTGGAAGTTTGCAGCTATGGATGACACCAAAGAGCGTGTTTAAATGCACTCCACATTATAAAAATGTGGGCTGCTGTTCGATTAGTATGAAAAATCAGCTTACGTGAAACAGATTACACTGGGAGGGGTCATTCCTTTTTCGAGGATGGTCACCATTCCCGACCTGTTTCAAATTGCAAATAGACTATCCTTCTAACTGTTATCAGTATTAGCGACTTTTAGTTGGCCACGCGGGGTTTTTATTTTCGACTTTAAATGGAAAGGAAATGATGTACTGCAAATGAGGAACCTTTCGGTGAAACATAAACATAAGTGAAACACAAATAAAGGTATGCAAATTTAATTTGGTTACTAATTCCGCCCCTTCCACCCCCCTCTTTTTTTTTTTTTTTTTTTTTTGTTTAATTTACAAATTTATGCAAATCAGCACGTTAACCATTAAAATTAAGTGAAAACAACATTAATTCTAATTTTGGAAGTGAAAATCGATTATACGTCGTTATCGTTTATACGACGTTTTTCGGTAGTCCCTTCGGCGTCGTATAAACGATGCTCCACTGTAGTTAAAAAATAATAACACATGATTATAACTATAGTATAAATCTTATCATTTTTGTTGAAATATAAGCATGTACAGAGTCATTCGTGCATCATCCTGTGTAGTAATCCATGTAGATTTTCAATTTAAGAAATTATGATTAAAAAAAAAAAAAAAAAAAAAAAATCGGGTTTATATGAATTTAAATTTCAGTCAGAAACCGACTCATATCCAAAAGAATTAGTTTAGTCAATCCAACTTTGGAAGAAAAAAAAAAAAAAAAAAGCTCCATATTTCGATTTAACCCGACCGGGCTGAAATTCAAACGTCAAAATATTTTCCCCGACGACATTGAATTTTGGCCCCGATGGGGGGGCCAGGTATGCCCGACGGGGGGGCATATGCCCCCACGGCCCCCCCTCTGGCGCCACCCTTGTCTGTAGAATACTCTCGTCCCGAACGAGGTTAACGGGGCGGGAAATGGAACTTGGAAGAAAATTTTGCAAAAATGTATGAAAAAAAAAATTTCCTAAGCGTAAAAGTGTTTCGAGCTTTGTTGAAGATGAAGGGTGCCATATAGCTAACAGCTGGTTGGATAGTTGCAGTATTTACAAAAGCACCTTTTACCAATTAAAAAGGTAATGTTTTAAAAGTTATGTTTTTATAACATAAACATCATAATCACTCCGATAATTTAAAGAGTATATTTCAAAATAAAATATCCACTTTAGGATACTTTTTTATGTGTATTCATAAGTACTTCTTAAACTATGTGCTCATTAGACTAAAATTCTGGGAATTAAGCTGTTATAACGTCAATGTTTTCAACTCCATGGACATCAAATTCATGTCTTACGATACATGAAATAGTTCCGTGTTAGAGATAAAAGAATTATTTATCGAGATTTGGAAATAATTGTGTATTATTTTTATACTTTATTTTATTTTATACACAGGCATGGTATAGCCTAAGGTAGAAAGCTATAGGTAAAGCATGGAAAATAATATGAAACAAACTGAAAAAAAAAAAAAAAAAAAAAAAAAAAAAAAATTAAATTAAAGCAGTCAGGAAAAGACGGCAACTAATTGAAAATGGCCCTTTATTTTAAAAGGTAGTTCACATTTGTAGATTTGTTATGAATTTTTAATTGAAAAAGAATAAAGATATTTACTTTCAATGAAATATTAGTTTAACTGTAAATCGTAAGGTTAGAATGGCATTTGAAGTATTATCAACTCTATGGATATTAATTTATTTATTTGACTAAAACAGCATAATAATCTCTATTGATATTATTTTTATATTTAACATGTCATAATTTTTTCAAAATTTTTGATGAATTTTTCAAAAGTAATTTTTATAAGAAAATTTCCCTAATTTTAGAGATTGAAGATTAATCTGAAGATTGCAGCGAAATTCGTTCTTAGAAACTGAGTTTAAATTGTGAACGCATGGACAAATACATAGTTATAACACATGAAACATCATAAGTTTAATAAAAGTCAGAGGAAAAATATGTATTGTAACCTATGATTTCCTTTTGTCATACTTAGAAAATATGTATGCAGATTCTTGATTAAGATCTCCGCCTATGTTTAAAACGTCAATTTCGATGAAAATTAGCAATTTATTATTATTATTATTATTTGATTTTCTTAAAGAATGAACATTTCTGTTTCTAAATATGTTTTATTTTTCTTGTACATAAAATTAGAGCTTAAAACAAAACAAAAAAAAATGTAGACGACGTTAATTTAAATTAAAGTTGAAAAATTTAAATTCGTTTTCTGAAAAATTAGATTTCCATCGGAAAAGGTAAACTACTATTGCTCTAAAAAAAAAAAAAAAATCCTATAACCATGAAATTTTTGTGTAGCTTTTCGATAATGTCTAGAGTGTAACGAACTAAAGAATTTGCTCTAAGTGAATTATTTGTTGATATATAGCTGTTTTTATGGAGAATTACACATAAAATTATTGGAATTTTCTATGTTTTGAATATAATCAGCTGTATCCCTTTTAGATTTTTGTATATTGACTAGGTTTTAGTTCGTTACACTCAAGGGTGTCTGATATGCATACGTTTGAAAAAGATTTGTGTTATTTGCTTTTTTTACACTGTGTAAAAATTTCGCTCTAGTTTGAACAAAATTTTGGTGCTCAGTAGCGGCCATTATAAGATGGTGAAATCTCCTACCAACATTTGGCTCTTCCTATTTCAACCTCGTTCCAACTATTGGAATTACGCTTCAACAAAAGTTCCAAATATTGGTTCATGATTTCACCACCGCATCAGCTATTGAGCATCAAAATTTGGCACAAACCAGGACAAGATTTTAAACGGTGTATTATTATTATTATTAAATACGGAGCTATTTTCATAAAAATAAGACCAAAACTCAAAAATTTGCAAAGATATTATGTATATTTTTTTATTTTTTATTTTGTTTTTTGTATTAGATTGCACTGAAAAATACCAAAATATGTGTCAAAAGTAGAGTTAAAAAAATGTCTCCGAAAGTAATCGGATATCTCAAGATTTTATATTGAATGGTTGAATCATCGCTTAAAAAATATGAAATCAGTAAGTTACAAAGAAACATCGGACTACAGACTGAAAGGTCCCAGATTCGGTACTCGTCATCGCCAAAGACCCACCGAGTGTATATAATGTACGCGCTCGTTAAATAAAGGGGTTCCGGCAGTCCTGCGGTCCGTCGTAGCAGTTAGCATGGGTATTGATCTCTGGAGAAACCTTCCCTCCCCTTCATATCGAGACATATCGAGATTCAGGAGGTGGCAATGTTTGGTGCTGCCATCTATTAAGGCTTATCGAACATACTCTGCTTCAGAAGTCTGGCTTCCAAATTGCTATGGGTGCAGTCCAATGGAAGCTCCAGCACCTCTCTTGCTCTTCGGGCACACGTCAAACAATAACACAAAAAATATAATGATAATAATTTCATAAACAAACTATACAAACCCAAAGCAGCTATGGTACTGATAAATGTCATGGTAACACTGAGGTTGACATCTCCGTTGAAGAGCAAAGTCCAAAAATTGCTCATGCTGCCACCTGGGGAGCAACCGAGAGTAAACAGACCAAGCCGTAAACTGATGTCGTCAAGCAGCAGAAGACTAATTCCAAAAGAAGCCTAGAAGTTAAAAAAAATAATGATAATAAGTAGGTAAATTTGATCGCAGATCGCACAGAAGGTTTTTTTTTTTATATATTTTTCAAAAAATTTTTAATAAATGAATCCAAATTGCTAATTTATAATTATTAAATTCTTCAACAGATGGTTGCACCAATAAGTATACAATAAATATATAATAATAAATATATAGTAGTAATAAATATATAATAGTAATAAATATAATAAATATATAATATATATAAAATTTGAAATAATTATAAAAAGGAAGTTATTCATTTTAATCAAATTAAAAATGTTCAAATCAAATTGTTTAAATAAAATCTAACAGTTCCAAATTTTTGAAAATCTGAAATAAAAATATTTCACTTCGCGGGTCAAAATACATGATAAATATATTGCAATATGATGAAAAACAAATAAGCGCGTTTTTCACATGGTTTATTTAATATACATTAATTTATGTTCCATACATAATACTTTTTATATCTATTTAAACTTGCGTGCAACAATTAGAAGAAAACAACAACAACAACAAAATGAACTGATAGATATTAAGAAAATATTTTAATTAGAATAATAGTCCTTTTTCAAAATTTAATAATTTATTGTGTGACAAGAGGTATTCAGCAGTAAGTACACAAGGTTTGAACTCTCTGACTTATATAGTTTTTGTGTACGGACTGTGTGACAGACAGAGAATAGAGACGAATAGGGTTTCGGCAGATGAACGAAACCCTAAAAAGGATGTACTTTTAGTAATAAATAAACACGAATAAATACTTTTCGACATTATGTCAGAACTACTAATTTAAAATGCTACTGCTAGCGGGCCATTGAATTAACCAAATAGATTGATGCATAGCAATAATAAATATAATAATTATTACAAGTGGGGAAATTGCACGTCCAGCGTAGCAAATGAGGTGCGTTCGTACTATAACGAAGTTTTAAAAATATTTAGATCTTGGTGTAATAGTATGCAATACTTCAGATACAGCATAGTAGCCGAAATCTCACGTGCGTTCCTGTAAATACTATCAGTTTTCTGTTATACAGAAAGTAACTTGTAATAAACCTCAGCAACGTATATCAATTTCGTAAAATGTGAATTAGTTTAGTATAATTAAAACGCGTCCCAAACAATATCCCCCCCCCAATACCGTTATGCTATGGAATACTTTCGTGCGGCCCTGTAAATTAATAAAAAATAATCTTTCTACCACATATTGAACAGAATGTTTATTTTAGTACATACTTCATAGCTGCATACCAGTTTTATTATGTTCGAAAGAGTGTAACTTGATTAAAAAGCACTAGAAACTATTTTCCCATTTGCTTTCATGTAACGGAATACATCCGATACATATATACATCCGATTTTTATAAAATTTGAACACGACAAAATTACACAACAATTATATATTTCAATTTTCAAATTATTCGATTGGGTAGTTTTTGCTCTACTATGTGCGGATAGACGGACGGAAGGACTGAACGACGTCTAGGTGCTTTGTATTTACCTAATTACGAACGTACCTAAAAATTGCTGTTATTATTATACATATCAAAGCATTCCAATCAGACAGCAAAAAATCTTTGTATTGCTTTTTAACTGTACTGTATTGTATTAACTGTATTGTTTTTTAACTGTGTAAATTGAGAGATGCCCGCTATTCAGAGATATAAACGTTCAAATATATAAATTTTAGAAATTGAAAAAGTGTTCGCCTTTCGAGAGACAAAGACATTATGGAGGTCTTATTGTTTATAGGTTTTTAACATAAAAGATATTTTCGACATTCTTTCGAAATTCAAGTCAACTGGAACTCTGCTAGAGTCAAAACCCAATCCGAAACCAACTCAAACTCGAAACAATGAAAGTCAACCCGACCTGCAGAACAGTAAAAAAGTGGAAGTCAATCTCACCCAAACACGACTCAGAACAAAAAAAAAAAAAAAAAAAAAAAAATCTAGCGCCAACGGGATTTGACCCGAACCGCGTTGAAATTCTCACGAGGATATTGAGCTAATTTCTCATGCCAAAGTTTTGTTTATCATTTGAGAAACTTCAGGTTGATATTGGAAAAATTAACTTAGTAAATTTTGTCAATTTTTAAAAAAAAGCTACAGAAGTACGATAGTAACTTTTTTAATGGTAATTTCGGATATTTTAAAATTTTGTATTAGAAAAGAGACAATATTTATGAAAAGTATGTCAATTTCTATTTATTGTAGATGTGAAAAAAATACCTTTTAGTCAATAATTATTTTAATTTTATGTTCTAACTTTCTTTCTTTTCTTTTCTCTTTTTTTATTTACATGTTTAAAATGATGTATTTTAACATCCGAGTCAATGTTTTTCAAATGGGAATTGTTGCGCCACAAAGGGTTAAAGAACATAGATTTGTTCATTCTTCTATATAAAACATAAAAATGGTATTAGACACTACTACAGGTTAGTTTCCAGAATAGCAATAAAATACGATTTACTTTCTTTCATTGTGGATTCGGGCGGGTTTGCGAGTATTAAATATTGTAAGTATTTCGAATTCGTGTTGGATGTAGGTTGAAATACTTCGAGTTCGGATAGAGTTGCGGGTTTCCGAAAATTATTTTTGGTGGTTCAGATCAAGTACAACCATCACCACGCGAAACTCTTCACTGTAAAAAAAACGGACACTTTTACGGAAGTTGTACCGGTAATTGCGACGCCAGTACAAATCACTGCTGTTTAACGGAAAATTTTCTGTAAATTAGAAAAAAATTTCCGGATTTTTTTTTTTTTTTTTTTTTTTTTTTTTTTTTTTGAAAATTTTTTGGATTTTGGGGAAATTTTTCCGTTAAAAAGCAATGAATTGAACTGGCGTCGCAATTACCGGTACAACTTCCGTAAAATTGACCGGTTTTTTTTTTTTCAGTGTATTTTCTGGGCAGATAAGCTTTTTATTCACTTGAATGGCTGGACAATTGACATATATCCAAAAAAAAAAAAAAAACAGCTCGCCTCAATCTTTACACGGAAATTATATGCTATGTAAATTACTTGCATGCAAGTGATGACATAAAAATATTACGAAAAACGTATTTAATAAAAAAGTTTTCTATTGGTTAGAAAAAAGCTTCGAGATTTTAATGATTTCCTTTCGAATAGACATTTTATTGATTGTGAAGGCGAAAACAGGATCACAAAAACAGTAATTCATTGTCAATTACATTCGCCAGAGGATGTCTTTATTTTAGCCAATTTAGAGCACTTAAAAAAAGAACACTCTGGCTATATAACAGATATTTAGAAATTACACAGGACGAGAAAGAAAGAATACAACATTCAGCTACATGCAGGACTTGACACAAATTGAAAATTCTTAGGCGTCAGAAATTTTTTTTAGGAGCCAGCTTGCAGAATTATTTCTCTGACTTCACTGCAAAATGAAACACTGGCTACTCATAATCGTATTCGGCTATTTTAGAGGGGTATGTGTCATTTTGCAGTAAAGAAGTTAGCTGTTTAATAACAAAAAATCAGACTGAGTAAAAATTTAAAGATAATACCATTTTTAAATTATAAAAATTAAATAGAAACGAATTTAAAAAAAAAGAACAGCATGATTTGGATGAGTGTTCTGTGAATGTTGAACAACTTCAGAAAAAAAGGTGTGGAGTAAATAGAAAAACAAACGGAGTAACGAGAAACTTTTCAGTTTGCCACTACATCGAAAACGTAATAATACACAATACAAAAACATAGATCCAAAGGTCTTGGATACAAGAACACCAAACTTATAGTATTCCTATGATTCTAGTTAACATTTTTATTTATGGTACTTAAACATAAGTTTGGACCTGTTGCATTTCTTAATTTTTTTTTCGATGCGATAAATGATAGTATATTAAAAACTATTTTGTATACTATAAATTATTTAATGTAATAAGTAACAATATATTGAACCGATTTTGATTTCCTTCGATAACGCAACCTCGCTATGTCTATTTATGAAAATTTGCTGGATTAATAAAATAATTTATCGCTAACTGTAATTTTTTTTATGGCAACAGTGTTGATGTTAGAATGTCTTTCTAATTGAAATCTTACGTAAGCAAAGGGGGGCGGGGGTCTGGCATTTGCTTATTGTTCCTCACAAAGGGGGAAGGGAGAGGCACAAAATGACTTAAAATATGCTTACGTAATACTTTAATGGCCCCTGGTCGAGAAATCACGTAATTCCATTTTATGAAAACATACCTGCTAAAATTTACAACTTGTTTCTCGTATTGCCAAAATATATAGTATACATTGTCAATAATTTTCTGTATCAAATCCTGTAAGTTTGAAGGGGGAGAGGGGGTAATCTAAAACTCAGACGTAAAAATTGGTAGAACCTTAACGTGGCGTTCTTACCCCAGGATACCTTACAACAATCACGCGTAAATTTTGATCAATTTTCTTGTTTCAAAAGTGCTTAGACAGAAGTTACATAAAAAGTTTTGTTTTAACATGTAAATTTTGACCCCTTTTCTGAGTTTCAAAAGTGCACCAGAATATATGTATACGTTCTAAAAATATATAAATGTTGAAATGGCATCGGAAACGCATCTATGTACATAATTTCGATGATTCTAACCTGCCAGGAAGTGATGTGAAAAATCGATTACGAAATTCGATCTTTACATTCGTGAACCAAGTTAAGTTCTGCAATCGAACATGTTTAATAAAAACAAGATATTTCCGTAAAACATTCAATTATTTCAGCAAATAAATCATTAGGCGTAAAATATCATGCTGTTCCATTCGTTCTAATTTCAGTTAGTTTAGATTGAGGTCAAGTGCAGTTGTTACCATCCTGCTATAACGGAAAAAGGTGTTTTTAAAACAGCAAGGAGGTAAAAAAAGGTGTGTTATTGCGCATCCTCCAATGTTCGGGATGGCATGTGTGAGTTGTATATTCTACATTTCAGTGATTTTGAAAAGAGAGAAAGTTTTGCTCTATTTATAACGCCTTTATTAAGAGGAAAGAAGCGGAAGAATGGATAATCCGACTGTACATTACATACAAATAATAAGAAGAAATAAGTCATTCTTCATGGGTTTTGGAGCATTTTAAAGCAAAAAATATACACTAAAGTACGTTATACCTCTTATTTTTGCAATTCTTTTATATTAATTAAAAAATTCATCATAAATTTTACAGTGAAAAAATGAAGTTTTTACATGAGTCACTTTTGGATTAATTAGCATAATTTCACAATTCTTACTCAAAATCAAAATTTCTGAAGACAACTTATTAAAAATATTATATAGAAACTGTGGAAATTGTCACACATATACTTTATGAGGACATTTACGTATATCCTTTTTTCAAAGTAGACAAATTATAAAAAAATTCTTTCACAGATAAAATATTAAAGTTTGCTTTAGAGGGCTTGAATCACAAGACAAAAAATGTTTATCTCCAGATCTAATCATGATAAAAGCATGCGGTTTTTGATATTTAACTTTGAATCTCTGTTTTAAACAAAAGATGTACACTAAAGTACGCTATACATCTTATTTCTGCATTTTCTAAAAAAATATGTTAATTAAAAAATTTATGATAAATTTTATAGTGAAAAGAAATGAAGTTTTTACATGAGTCACTTTTGGCTTAATTAGCATATCTGCACAATTTTTTCTCAAAGTCAAAAATTCTGAAGACAATTTATTAAAAATACTTTATATAAAAAATCTATTGAAATTTTCAACACATACCTTCTTAGGAATTTCAGGGGCTGGATCCTTTCAAAGTTGACGAATCATAAAAAAATTCTTTCTCAGATAAAACGTTAAAGTTTGCTTTAGAGGGTTTGGCATCATCAGATAAAAAATATTTATCTCCAGATCTAATCATGATAAAAACGTGTGGTTTGCAGTATTTAACTTTAAAAACTCTTTTTTTTAAGCCAATAAAAATGTGCTTTTTTTTAAGAATTTTTTGTTTTGAACCGCCTAATACTCACGCAATATACTAAAAATCTGTATCATAATCGATGCTAGATGCATAGTTTTATACATTCATTTACTATTTTTCTGCTTATTTTATTTTTTGCCTTCTATATATTTCTAAACTAAGTTAATTGGAAATTCAAATATACTCATTTTAATACACAAATGAGTAAATATTGATTAGTTTGGCTATAAAATTAATCGATTTACCATGTACAATCTTCAATTTTGTAATGTAAATATGTCATAGTGATTGAAAGTTACTACACGATAAACATTTATTCCATTGTAAATATGATACGTTAATAAAAACAAGCTTTATAAATAAATGTCAACACATGATTTTCCTCAGCTTTTCATGTAAATAATTTTAATAAAAGTTTTACAATAATTCAGTTTTAATAAATTTTCGTGATGCATAAGAATAATTAATTATGCATTCGTCAAAAATCGATTTCATCCTTTTGGTTGTTGTTATTCTTGTTTATTCATTTTCTTATTGTTTTACTTAGCTTCCAATTAATTTAATTCGCTTCATTAAACATTAATATGCATTTGATAAAGTAATAAACAGCAAACTACAGCGATGAGCAGCTGAGGAAGAGTATCTAAGTATTCATGATTATATAAATAATTTAAAGATAACTACTATACTAATTACCCGTTTCGTAGTCCAGTTCCTATTAAGAGTCTACACTAGTCACATGAAGAAACTCGCTCGATAATGTTAACCTATGGAAGCGTTCTTTTTACTTACCCATCATACGTAGTATAGGGTAAGTCTTGCAATCGTTTTGAAAATCGAAAAAAAAATTTTGACGGATTTACACGTTTTAGATAGTGGAGATTCCGAAAAACATGTTTTTAGAAAAAAAAATTTGCCGTCCGTCTGTCTGTCTGTCTGTAAACGCTCTATCTCCCGAACGAATTGAGATAGAGACTTGAAATTTTGCATGTAGTTAGTATGTAAAAATGGGACGAACCCTATTTAATATCAGCAATCTCGATTATCCGGAACTATTTTTTTCGGACCCTCGAAAAATTCGTTCTGATGAAAGGTAAATAAAAATTTTCGAATTTTTTTGTTCTAAGGAATGTACGTAAAAGGCAATAAAATAACACACATTTTGCATATAGAACGAAGTCGATCGGATTATTAGTTGCTGAGATATTTGTACTCCTGTTTTCCACATTCTTCGATTTTTCATGACCCTGTATTTCATTCAAATTTCAATTCAGAGGTATATTTTAACTGGAAATGAGACGCTTAATCCGACGCAGTTAATTGTTAGGTAATAGATGTATTATTTTTGGAGTTATAAGGATGTTTCTTTTACACAGTTCGGTACTACTTGAGTAGTTTGGCGTTTTATATAATTTGTCGAAATCAGTAATCAGCAGTCCTTTAATATAGCATTACTATGTATATTAACAATATATAAATTTTGTTTCGGAATTGCAATGCATTGTATAAATAGTTTTCACATGTTTTATTTTCATATACATATCCATGATGGGTAAGTATTACGGTGGCCCCCAACGACTAGTTATATTTCTCACTAGAATTTTAATATTTTAATATAATTTTTTCGCATAGAATAAATGAGGTTGTTGCCTAATATTGTAAATTTTTATTTTACACTTTCAGCTATAATTATAGTTTTTTCATATGAAGATGCTTTGAGAATCAGCTGCAAAACTAAAAATGTCTGCATATTAAAAAACTTTAACAAACTTAAAAAAAATAATAATAATAAATAAATAAATAAATATAGAAACGCATAATGTTAAATATCAACAATAGGCATTATTCTATGCCAATAGCAGAAAATTATTTATATTTTTAAATCCCGATTTAAAAGTCATCGTTGCATTTATTTTATCACCCTATTTGTGACTCTCTGAACCTCTCAACTAGAGGTCTGCACGGGCCGGAATTTCCAGGCCCGAGCCCGGCCCGAAAGTTAAAATTTCGGCCCGGGTCCGGCCCGGCCCGATCGAAAGAAATATTGGCCCGACCCGGCCCGGCCCGAAAGTTGAAATTTCGGCCCGAGCCCGGCCCGGCCCGTACGAAAAAAATATTGGCCCGACCCGGCCCGGCCCGAAAGTTAAAATTTCGGCCCGAGCTCGGCCCGGTCCGGAAAAAAAGTTTAAAATTCGGCCCGAACCCGGCCCGGCTCAAGTGAATTTCTACAGAACATTGATCTTTAATCTTATGGAAGAGTTCTGACCAAAAAAAATTATATGTCTTTTTTTTCATGTTTATAATCTCCATTTATGCAGAAGTGCCGTAGCCTGCGATATTTACGCATTTAAATGAATCTTTGTTGTATGTAAATGTTTCAGTTATCACTAGTATTATTAATCCATATTCCGTATGGAGACAAAAAGTCGAAAAAGCGGTATATGGTAAAATTTCCAAAGACAAAATCGCTTTGGAGCGAAAAAAAAAAAAATACATTCCCTTCTTAACAGATGTAAATGTTTAATATATTTTTTTCTCCCGTATTGTTGTATTCATTTTGCATGGATGAACATTTTAAAAGAAAGTTTTAAAAAAAATTCCTTTATAATATATTTTTTTTTTTTTTTGTGTGTGTGTGTGTGTGTGTGTTTAATTCTATTTTAAAACGCCTGGTAATCTACGATTCTTTAAAAGGAATAAATTCTAATGTTTAATTGTAGAATAATGACGGCTTAAAAGTATATTCCTTTTTTGCAAACATTTTTGGACAAAGCCAAATATTACTGATTTATAAAAATTCGAGAAAAGGATTTTCATATAGGAAGATTCAATAGGAACTGATTATTTTGGTCCATGAAAACTAGGAAGAATGGAATCAGTCTCGGCTTCGTACGGAAAAAAAAGTTAGGCCCGGCCCGTCCAGCAAAAAAATTAAGGCCCGAGCCCGGCCCGGCCCGAAAGATTAATAACTAGGCCCGGCCCGGCCCGGCCCGAGTCTTCAGAAGTAAGGCCCGAGCCCGGCCCGGCCCGAATGCCATTATTGGAAATCGGCCCGAACCCGGCCCGCGGGCCGGGCCGGGCTCGGGCTTCGGGCCGCGGCCCGGCCCGTGCAGACCTCTACTCTCAACAATAGAAGCTACGGGACAATTTTTCTCTGATTGACATATGAGTAAAAAAAAAAAAAAAACTAAGTATCATTTGTAAAAGTTCACTTACTAATACATATCGATATACAAATCTTTTAAAATAAAATAAACAGAGCTAATGTCACAATAAATCACATGTAAAGTTATAAGGGAGGGGGAAAGAGACGATTTCGTGACTCAAAATTTCCGGATTAGGTCAACAAACTTTGTTTACGATTCTCACAGCTTTTGAGAAAAGAATTAAATTCGCACGTGAGCAGATAGACTTAAATAATTGGTTCAAACTCACGCGTGTCTGCGATTTCTGCGAATTATGCCATTTAGCGATTACGAGGGCAAAACATTCACTATATTATATACAATCAAAAAGAATTATTTTCTGATCTTACAGTGTGTTTTGAGCAAAAAATAGCTGTGACCGATAACGACTATAGAAACAGAAAATGCAATTCTTCTGCTTACTTTTTTTTACTTCTCAGTTTTGAAGTGTAAACATCAACTGATAATAGCTTTTTTTTTTTTTTTTTTTTTTTTTTTTTTTTTTTTTTCACCAACACGTACTGTTGCTGTAGAAACAAGCACGACGTATTAGATTTATTCTCTTGAAATGAGATAAATTTCTAAAAATTCCCTTGTTTTATCTGTAGCGCCAGCATTTTACTACAGCAAAGAAAAAAGTTATGATTGAAAAACACTTTGTGCAATTAATAAAGCATAAAAATTTTTTATTCTTGGAGATAAGTGATAATGAAAAAACGCTGGTAGCATTTCATCAGTAGATATACGCCATTGAATTTCATAAATCTTAGTCTTTCGAAATAACGTCAACAATGTCAGCTAGTTCAGTAAAAATTTTGTTACTTATAGGGGCTGTGCTGCGCATACATAACGTTATCATTTACAGAGGAGGGACAAAGGGATGTTTGACAATTGATGTTGTAAGATAACTCTGGAAGAGACGGGAATTTTTATATCATTATCATTTTGATCCAACAAAAATTTTCCTTTTTAGTAACTTTTTATTTACATTCAATAGTCTGTTACCTTATTACTTTCTTCTATCTTCAATAGAAGAAAGTATTGTAATCGAAATTTTTTTCGACTTCCGGTTTTCGACGGATTTACACGTTTTAGGGGTCAGAGATTCCAAAAATATGTTTTTACAAAATGTCTGTCTGTCCGTCTGTCTGTGTGTGTATCTGTGTGTATGTCGCCATTCTACCATCAAAAAGTGTATGAAGATATGCATACAATTGAACCAAATTTTTTGTGAATGTTTTTGGCTATGGCAAGCGGGTCCTCCTTTAATTTTGAAATATTCCACCGGAAGGGGGTGCTGCAATCGCGATTTTTATCCCATTTTCAATATTGTACCGACCAAAAGTATATGAAGTTATGCATCGAATTGAACCAAATTTTTTGTGTAAGTGTATGGCTATGGCTAGTTGGTCTTCCCTGAATTTGAAAAAAATCCGCCGGAAAGGGGCGTTGCAATCGCGATTTTTATGCCATTTTCAATATTGCACCACCTAAAAGTGTATGAAGTTAGGCCTAGAACTGAACTAAAATTTTTGTGTATGATTATTTTTTGGTATGGCAAGTAGGTTCTCCCTGAATTTGAAAAAAAATATGCCTATCATTCTATTGTCCATCGGCTCGTGCAGAGACGGAAATTCGTTTTTACTCCGATTAACTGACTGAAGCAGAAATTTCAGATGAAAATCAAAGTTGGTATGGTATTGAATTAAAATTATTAAAGCATTAAAATGAGCAACTATTTTTTTTAAATATTAAAATGTATGTATGAGATAGAAGAAAGTTTCGGGATTCGCACATCCAACTAGTTATTATTATTATATGTTTTTATGAAAATACAAAGGTACTACTACACCATTAAATGTTTATAAAATCATTTCTTTCCAAATTTTGGAATACTCCAACATTTTGCAATTCTTTTCTTCTGCCAGACATACATATAATATGTTGTTACAGAAATCAGGAGCATAATATGTAGGAAATAATACTTGCGTTTGCCAGTAAAGAAAGTCAAAGAATGCTGCCCACTGTTTTGTTGATTAAGTTCTGCTTTAACCTTTACCTAATGTCACCGGTCTCACAGACTACTGCTTTTTTCAGTTTTTATAATTGAACTTGTAATTTTCAATTTATCTACAAACTCTACACTGCTTTATTTGTGTCATTTGAAGCTTTTGTACTATCACTAGACTTTTAAATAGGTGAATGTTAATTATAATAGTCTTGTACAAAAAGTTTAGTACAAAAACACCATTCTATGAGATATCATGCCTTTCAGTCATCTTTCGATCTTGCGGTATCATAGACCGCTTCACACTAGTTACGTTACAAACTAATGTAGCAAAAGCATTCAAACTGTAGAATATAATTAAGTAGTTTAATGCAATAAATTGTGTTTATTTTTAGTATGTTATTGACTGTATTATTGATAGCATGTATACTCGTAGAGAAATTAAGGTTTTTATAAAAACCATCCTTAATTTTCCCAAGTTTTTTGCTTATAATTTGATACAACAACATTGTACACAATACACTGCAATCATAATTAAAAAATAATGAAATTTGTATGAAAAATGAGCAAGTTTACTACATAATTTTTCATTGCGCATGCGTGAAGGCTATCAAAATTTCATTTGCGTATTGTGTTAGCTAAATGTATAGAGCAACTTTTCTAAAAATCTCAAAAACATAGATTGAAAATTCTGGAAGCGATCGTCGATTGAATAAGCTCAAAATCCGTTATTCTGAAAATGAAGCATGTAGTATCCATTTATCCATTGATTAGTGTCAATATAGAATACACAATATGGCACGTACTACTATATTTGGATACAACCTCTCATTTTTTGCTTCAGGATTATTAGAGTTTCAGGATAATTACTCATGTATATATTTTTAGATATTTAACAAAAAGTCTAAAATCACAAGTGGCCGGTCACCTTTGGCCATACAGTGTATATGCTTTTTTTTCAACAAAATCTAAAAACAATGTTATTTTCACCTTCTTAAAATGTATATGTTTATTTTTCATATTCATAGTTACTGTTTTAAAAATGTTTTAACATGCCATAGATATAATATAAACTCAATGTCGCATTTGCCAGTTGCAATTTTGAATGCGAGAATTTATCTTCATGACTCGAAGCTCTGATATGAGTGTCAGCGGAACCAGAAATCTATTTTTTATGCACATTCGTAAAAAAATATTTAGTTTTTATCAATGTAAATACTCATTTCATTTTTACTATGACAACATAGATGTCATAGCGCCGAATTCCAGACTGAAAAGTCTGGTGCTCGATGTTTGGCATCACCAAGAAACCACCGAGTGTATGCATTGTACTCGCTCGTTAAATAATGTAGTTCAAAAAGGCCTGAGATCGGTCTCAGCAGTTACCATGGGTATAGGTCTCTGGACAAATTTTTCCCTCCCCTTCAGACAAAGGCGTGCTAAAACAAAACTGCGCCTGGGGAAAAATTTCAATTTTAACGCCCCCACCCCCACCCAACTGTTTCTTGTAACATGCCAAAAATGACGTTGGTAGTATGAATTTGGCGCCCCTTAAACTTCCGCGCCCGGAGCGACTGCTTTCTTTCGCACGGTACTGCCTTCAGAGACATAAAAAAATTGAGGGGGTGGCGTTGTTTGGTGCTGTCATCTATTGGCAATTTTGCCGAACATCTTCTTCTGCAGAAGTCTGACTTCCAACCCTCTAGGTGCAGTCTTAATGAAAGTTCCAGCACCCCTACTTGACCTTCGGGGCACACGTCAACAACATTTTTACTATGACGCTATTTTCACTCACTGAAGCCCTCTGGAATTAGTGTCTCAATCTCAGTATCAGCAGAATGAAAAATATATTAAACAGCTTTATAAATAAAAATCCCTTTTTTTCCCATCGCGACATCATTTTCTCTTCAAAATTTTTAAAAAGTTATTTTTAGTTACAATGCGAAAGTGGCATGATATGGTGAAACTGATCGTTTCCTTTCTCTCTTCAACAATGAGAGTAACACGATTGCACCAATGTGAAGAAATTTCATAAAGTATCTTTAAAATTAAAATATAAAAAGGGGATTATTTTTAAAAATAGCTAACGTGGGCACATCTAAAAATAAAGTGCTTTCATTTAAATACATATATATATATCAAAATCGGTTTACTAAAAAGTTCAGACCAGGATGACTAAAAAAGCAAACTTGTCTTTTAGTATATAGATTGTTATTCATAAATTTTGTATCATAAAAATAATAAATAATTATCATAAAATGATAATTATCACTGTATATGACAATTAATAACCACAGTTTTTATGATTATTTAATTATTAGATCTTCTTCATAATTATTAACAGAGAGCTATCAAAATTTATTCAATTCACAATTTCATTAAATTACAATTAATTAGGGTAACTTTGAGCCAAGAGAGAAAAAAATTTAAATCAGGCAATCACTTGAGTTAACGATAAAGTTTTGGTTTCGAAATGTAAGACAGCATCACTTGTGTGAGTTTAGCAGCTCATTGGGAATAATTCGTCAAGATTCCACCATGGCAGAATGGATCAAACTTTCGTAAAGATGGAGCAAAATTATCCTGTTTTGGCCCAAAGTTACTCTGATTGACTGAGCCATATTTATTTTTAGAAATACAACATTGCACATAATATATTAGTATTCTATAAATATAAATACAAATTAGATGAAATTAACGGGTTGATACAGATTAACATCTCAGAGTAAATTTCAAAGATTGCACTTCGAAACTTGCACGGATCTACTGTTTACTGATCATTAAAAAAAAAAAAAAAAAAAAAAAAAAAAAAACAGTGCGGGAATAAAACAGATTTTAAGAAACCAAACAGAAATGTAAAATTTATGCGACACAATTGCAGAAAGGAAATTAGAATCGATCAGACAAGGAAATTTTTTATTGATAGAGCCAAGTACCGTGACTCACTCTATCAAAACTACTTCCGTGTTAAATAAATAAGTTTTATAATTCTTCGTATTTAGGGGGAAGAAATTTACATATAATATACTTCTGACTAAATAACGATTAAAATTAAGGACTGATGTACAACGGGAAAAAAAAAAATGGCTAAAGAAAATAAAATTCAAAACCATTCTTTGCTCCAGGGTATGGTTTGGCGATCATTTCCTGTCCCAGATAGCAAACCCTTTTACTTTTTTTTCTTTTTAACGATTAGCATTTACTTTCTTTTATATTTTCTTTTTCGCCTTTAGAAAAAAGGGTAAAAAAAAAGTGGTGTCTCCACCTCGCTGATTTTCTGGTTTTTCAACGATCACGCGTTTGTGCTGGTTTATTTGCAAAGTGGTTTCGCCTACTTGCTTCATATTCTTTCGCCAAAGATTAAAGAATTTCACCGCCAATATTCATTGTGAATTCTGATTCATGTCATGATGATACAAATGAGCTTTAGGAAATGATGATGGAAAATGACCTTCAATCAAAATTTTCTGCGAAATCAAATTTCAACAAATGATTTGTAAAAAATATTAAAAGGTTTATGCTTATATAACATTATCAAAATTTTGCTAATTTTGGACCATCTCAACCCTTTATAAAACGGGAGGAGGAGTTTCACACACAACCACCTCATCGAGTTCATGGATGAAAATCTAGGATTAGTTAAATCTTGATTCGCATGTTAAAACGTAATCGGTCTGCCAAATCATATCTTGGTGAAAAAACCTAAAAACCTGATTTCAACGGTTAACTCATAGGTTTACAATTACGCTTTTCTATTATTCCCAAAAGTATGAAAGAATGGAGGATTGGGAGTAGGAAAACACAAGGGTAAACCTATGAGTCAACTGAAAAAAAAAGGGTTTCTAAGTGTTTTCCATCAAAATATGACTTGGCAGACCGAATGCGTTTTAATATGAGAGTCGAGATTTAACTAATTCTAGATTTTCATCCGTGAACTCGATAAGGTGATTGTCTGTGCTGCCGCCTCCTGGTCTATTATTATGTCATACATTATCATTCATGGAGCTTCTCCCCCCCCCCCCCCTTATGATATCATTATCAGTTTCTGAAAATTCTTTATATTTTTTACATTTTTCTCCTTTCATTTTACACATTTGCAGTGATATATACATGTGAATATACATTTATTAGTCGCATAGTTTACGGATTCAAGAGGTCAATGAAATATCAATACATGAAAAAAAATTATATCAAATAAAATTTAAAATAATTAGTTATTATTTAGAAGCATTAATTGTAGCTTTTTTATCAATATAATGCATCGAACTGTAAATTGTCTTCATTTGCCCCTTGACCAAGATCCAAGAAGGGTAAAATCAGAACTTATTAAGAAAACAGTGGATAATATTATTTCTTTTTCTTTACTGGTAAATGCATGGAAGTCTCATTTCGAACATATCATAAACTTAATGCTAATTCCATGCGCAGATTTATCACATATACAGGGTGATTATAATTAAAGTCCGAGTTTCAAAACGCTCTAAAAAGCGAACCACTCGTTAGAATGGCGTCGAAATTTAACAGCGTATTATTGAAGAAGGGGGAAAGAACATGAACCAAAAATAAAGTTACAAATTTGAGTGACAGATGGCGCTGTAAGCGTCAGTATATGTAAATTAAAATACCTGGCATGCGCACGACAATTTCAGGTGTTATAAAAACGTTGGGTAAACGGTATTTCCTCATTTCGCTTCTCAGACGTTGGCCATGAGTGTTTCAAGAAGGATCGTGCTCTGCTTGTAAAGCTTTATTACAAGAACAGTGATTCTGCCTGAGGACAATTAAAAACCGATTTTTCCCATCCGATGTGGTACGACCTTGCCGTGGTGGACGAGCTTACGTAACTAACGCGTACAGTTATGCACACTGAACAATACGGTTGGTTTATGTCGTGTAACTTACGCCTTAGCCGTTGTTTTACGATTTGTCCTTTGTAGTCGAAATTCTGACGCTTACAGCGCCATCTGTCGCTAAAATTTGGAACCTTTTTTTTGGTTCATGTTCTTTCCCCCTTCTTCAATAATACGCTGTTAAATTTTGACGCCATTCTAACGAGTGGTTCGCTTTTTAGAGCGTTTTGAAACTCGGACTTTAATTATAATCACCCTGTATAATAAAGAAATGTAGAAATAATTTTAAATCTCTGCCTCAAATACAATAAAATAAAATAAAATAAAAATCTTAGTAATTTTAAAACATGAAATTGAAGAAAATGTTAATATGCAGAAAAAAACATTTAAGGTTTTCACATGCGTGGGGAGTTCGCTGGGTGTGTTAATAAAATGTACAATATCTTGCGAAGCAAAATATTCATAACTAAACATTTTTTAAAAGAACGATTGTTTTTTCAGTCAATTTTGAGGTACATTGTCCCTTTAATTTCCCGAAACATGATAGGTTCTTTTAGCATCAGTCACTGTTTTCACAACTCGAATAATTCGTCATTCCCTGTAAAAGTATTTTCACCTTCAAAAGGGGCTTAATGCAGGTAAGATATAGTAGCTGTACAATAGAATCCAAGTGTACTTTTTCGTCTATTGGTAGAAATTGCTGAAGTGAATTTTTAACTGTATTACGAGTTTTCCAACGAAACTAAATTTCGAGCGTAATATGTAGACTATATATACTGATCTGGCTTTCAAGTATGTTATGCGTTTTCTAAATGTTTACTTGGGCATCTTTTTTTACCTTATTAAACGCTGAGGTTGTATTAAAGTATTCTGGGAATGTTGTAAAAAGTTTCATAATCTATGCTTGACGGATTATTTTTCGTTCTTGCTTATAAAGACATGAATTTATATTTCCAGCATTTTATCAGCAAAAATTATAGTTTTTAACTCTGTACAGTTGGATTTTTAATCTCCAAATTGAAAAAAAAAATAATAATAATCATTTGACTAAAAATGTTTTTTTTTTTTTTTTTTTTTTTTTTTTTTTTTAATAATTTTATACGGCTGTCTTCACACTGAAAAGCTTATAAATTCAAAAAGTTTCAAAAGAAACTCTTAATTCTGACAACATTCTTGGCATTTGTGGAAAAATTTACATTTTAAGGTATTTAAAGGGAAAATAGTCGGTCGATTAATTTAGAAATTATGAAGGTTAAAAGTTTAGTTCCTAATCTTGAATTCACTTGCAAGCATTGCAAAATAAATTTCAATTCAGGTAGTTTTAAAAAATAACTCAAACACTACTTGTCAGAATGAGTTGTAATAATAGATTAGCATATTTCAAACATTTTGAAACCGATTTTTATGAAATTCATAAGTAACACATAGTAATTAAAAAAAATAATTTTAGAAAATATATGATTTTTTTAGATTATTTTTCTTTAAAAAAAATACTGATTGTAGCCAGCGAATTTTTTAACACTAATCCGTTTTTTGAAATACGCGAATCCAAAATTACAGCTCTTTCTTACAAATAGCTCTTGAGTTGTGCTTAAAAACTGGCATTGCAATCTGCTTTGAAACGATTGCAAATGAATTTAACATTAGGAGTTCCCAAGCTTTAAACCTTCCTAATTCTTAAACTACTAGGCGAAGTGATAGCCCGTTTGGTATACTAATGTAAAATTTACCAAAATAGCCAAATATGATGTAAAAACAAGTTTTTGCATTGACAACTTTCGGGTATAATTTCGGTATGAAGACGACACCCTTCTCGCTTAAGCTTATTTTTAAGGATCGACCTAAACAGACTTTTAAGGTCGAAACCGAAATCAAATTTTGGAGATCTTCCTATTTTCGTCCGGAAACGAAAATGAAAATGTCCCAAAATTTGTTAAAGTAATTAATACATACATAAATATATATAATTATTAATTAATTATACGTATTTATTAAATATACATAATTATGTATTGATTTATTACACATAAATTAATTACAAATTGGCTCTTTGTGCCTTAAACCCATAACTTCTTATTTACGTATAAAGTGAAACGTATTTAAATGATCAACGAAACATAAAAATTTACCAACTAGAGAAATATAATTTATATGCTTAATTTTTAATCGTTTACCAACGGTTTTTCAAAGCAGAAAATTTCCTGTTGTTGAATCGCGAAAATGCTCCAATCAAATAAGGTAAACCTTACAATAACAAATAACTGATGGGAATAATGAAGGATTCTGAGAATTTTAAATGCCACGTACATATAGTACAATTCGCTCGTCCCCTAGCGGTTAATTATTCATATGTTTATTGTGCGGAATCCTTCGAGCGCGGGTATTACTCGCGCTTGACCGTTTATTTCAAATACGTGAATACAAAATTGCTTTGAATTGGCCTTATAAAAGCTACTCGCATTGCAATCTGCTTTGAAACGATTACAAATGAATTTTATATTAAGAGTTCCAAAATTTAAACCTTCATAATTCCTAATTTACTTGGCGAAATCGTTTTCTGTTAGGTATACTTATGTAAAATTTAACAAAATAGCCAAATATGATGTCAAAACAATGTTCGCATTGAAAACTTTAAAATTTGGTATAATTTCGGTTTGAAGACGATTCTTAAGCTTATTCTTCTTAAGATAATTTCAAAACAGATGTAATTTTCAATCAAATAGTTATTTCCGAGTTTGTTTATTCAATATTTTGAAAATTATAATACATGGAGCCGACCCAGTGGCGTGGTTGGTAGCGGCAGCTGCTGCCACACCGTTCGGTTCCTGGTTCGAATCCGGGTACGGTACGGGCATGGATGGTGTGTTGTCCCTTTGAAGTGTAATAAAATATATTTAATGGATATGAGTAATAAAAATTTTCTGTATTGCCTCTGTTTCTGTGTATAATGGATCAATCGAGGCGACAGCGATAGCAGCTACAGGCCTCAAAGCACTGTCAATTCAAAATTCAAATAATACATGGAGTGTTTTTTTTCTTCTTTTGTCGATTGCATAGCGATAATACTTGCTGATTTACATTTTCGAATTACTTTTTATTTAAATGTTGAAGAGTTAGCTTTTAGCCCCTGATATACTGTTAAATTTCTTTCAGACAACCGTTAAAGTGTCATCTCTAAAAAAGAAAGGTCCATTACATAAACCAGCCGTAAAACGAAGCAGGCGTATAATGAGGTTAAATACTGATACTCTCTACTGCAATTTTTTTAACTTATAAGTATGGCACATTTTCAATTTATACACCGTCATAAAAGGGAAATACTTTTAAATGCAATTCGTTTAAAAAATTACGCCAATTTTATTTATTTTTTTTTTCTAAAAATTCAGACTTCTTTTCACAAATATCACCAATATTCATTCGGTATAAGTTTATGAATACTTCTCATATTTAATTTTTTTTTTTTTTTTTTGGCATAAAAATATGTTTTCAATTTTTTTCAGACTAACATTTTAAAAAGTTATTGTTCATATTTTAACTTATTTTAACATAGTCAATCAGGGTAACTTTGCGCCAAATCAGGGAACTTTGCTCCATCTTTACGAAAGTTTGATCCATTCTGCCATGGTAGATCTTGACAAATTATTTCCAATGTGATGCCAAACTCAGACTATTACTGCTATATCTGTATTTTGAGATCAAAACTTTACCGTTAACTGAAATGATGTAGCAGATTCTTTTTTCTCTATTGGCGCAAAGTTACCCTGATAGGTTAAAGTTACTCTAATTGGCTGTAACTGTATAGGTTCAATTTTATTCGGCGTCGAATGAAACTATAAACTTTTAAACTTCCAAATAGTTCTCTGAAAATTTAGGCTTACGGCCAAAATCAACCGAATCGCTTCTACAATTTTTACTCAATTTTAAATACATCTGCTACATAAATAAAAGAAAAACTAACCGTTAAAAGAATCGTTATTTTTCTCTTATAAATAAAATTACAGAAATACAAGGAAACAAAGTGAAATATTTCGCTGAAACTTTTAGTACAGTCAACCGAATAAATCCTTTGTAATTAGTTCATTGCTTCGGTTATTGAAACGGCTTTGAAATTTATTAGGAAAAAAAAAGATAATCATTTGCGTTGACACGCATGGGAAAATGTCCAACTTTGGAAAATGTTTTTTACTACATTGTGTCTATAGGTATGCTTTACCTTCTGTCATGACATGCATAATCCTTTAATCCGACGGAAACATTAGCTTTATTTTTTATCGTGTATTTCTTTTATGAATTTTGTTTATGAACAATGATTTCTCCTTTTTTTACAGATATACATGAAAAAAAGGGGTGTTTTTTCCCACAGATTGCAGTAATTCGCACTAAAAAGAAGAAATGAATTTCCTGAGGTCTATTACCTGCAATCAAGGCAAGAAGGTCAACATCAGTATTATTATTTCTAAAATTATTTAATATTTTACGCTTTTCATTGAATGAAGATTTCACATTCAATAACACATTTTCTTTGAGTATTTAACGAGTATACTGGTAACAATTAATTATATATACAGGGTGATTCCAAATTTTTTTTACAATAAAAGAGGGGTGATAGTACACATCAAGACAAACAATATTAAATAGGAGACCAAGGGTCCAAAACGTTTTCCTAAGGAAATAGCCGCCATTAAAGTTTTGGGACCAAAATTTCAAATAAACATAAAAAACGGAAAAATCGGTCGATTGATTTGCGGTTTTCACTAAAATTATTCTTTATGTCGGCATTTTCTCAAAATTAAGTTATAAAGATAAATTTCAAAAAATGCCGATAGAGGGCGCTTTAGACTTTGGAGTAACGAACAACTATTTTTTGCCGGTATTTTTTGCATTTCATTAAATGTTTTCGTAAGCTTAGACTCAAACTTAAATTTCGAGCTCAAAATCTGTAGTTGGGAGTGGTTAAGTAACACAAACTGAGCTTGTGTTCAGAGGGTTCAAATTTCAAATGATTATAAAAAACGGAAAAATTGGTCGATTGATTTGCGGTTTTCACTAAAACTATTCTTTATTTAGGTATTTTCGTGAAAATAAATTATAAAGATAAATTTCAAAAAATGCCGATAGAGGGCGCTTTAGATTTTGGTGTTACGAAATACTCTTTTTGGCGTTATTTTTTGCATCGTATTAAATGCTTTCGTAAGCTTAGACTTGAACTTAAATTTTGAGCTCAAAATCTGAATAGCTGGGAGTGGTTAAGTAGACAAACTTAGCTGTGTTCAGAGAGTTCAAATTTCAAAAAATTGTAAAAAAGGGGAAAAACTGATCGATTCGTTTGCGGTTTTTGCTAAAACTAATTTTTAAATCAGCAGTTTTCTTGATCAATCAGTGTTTTCTTGAAAATAATTTTTAAAGATAAATTTCACAAAATGCCGATAGAGGGCGCCTTAGACTTTGGAGTAGCGTACAACTATTTTTAACTGTTATTTTTTTAATCTCATTAAATGCTCTCAAATGCATAGACTTAAATTTTGGGCTGAAATTCTGACTCGTTGGGAGTGTTTAAATAGCGAAAAATTGAATTGTGTTCGAGGAGGAAAGAGGGTTAAATTTAAACTCCTGAACACACTTCAGTTAGCGCTTCCTAACTCCTCATAACGATTCAGGATTTGAGCTCAAAATTTAAGTTTAAATCTAAGCTTCCGAGAACATTTAAAATGCTTTTGCAAGCATTTAATTAGAACCAAAAAATAATGGTTAAAATGAATTGTTGGTTACTCTGAAGTTTAAGGCGCCCTCTGATGGAATTTTTTGAGATTTATCTTTAAAAATTATTTTCAAGAAGATACTGACTTAAAGAATAGTTTTATTTTAAACCGCAAACGAATCGACCAATTTTTCCATTTTCTATAATTACTTTAAATTTGAACCTCCCCCTCCCCCTTGAACATAGTTCAGTTTGTGCTACTTAACCACTCCCTACTATTCAGATTTTGAGCTCAAAATTTAAGTTCAAGTCTAAGCTTACGAAAGGATTTAATACGATGCAAAAAATAACGCCAAAAAGAGTGTTTCGTTACTCCAAAGTCTAAAACGCCCTCTATCGGCATTTTTTGAAATTTATCTTTATAATTTATTTTCACGAAAATACCTAAATAAAGAATAGTTTTAGTGAAAACCGCAAATCAATCGACCAATTTTTCCGTTTTTTATAATCATTTGAAATTTGAACCCTCTGAACACAAGCTCAGTTTGTATTACTTAACCACTCCCAACTACAGATTTTGAGCTCAAAATTTAAGTTTGAGTCTAAACTTACGAAAACATTTAATGAGATGCAAAAAATATCGGCAAAAAATAGTTGTTCGTTACTCCAAAGTCTAAAGCGCCCTCTATCGGCATTTTTTGAAATTTATCTTTATAATTTAATTTTAAGAAAATGCCGACATAAAGAATAATTTTAGTGAAAACCGCAAATCAATCGACCGATTTTTCCGTTTTTTATGTTTATTTGAAATTTTGGTCCCTAAACTTTAATGGCGGCTATTTCCTTAGGAAAACGTTTTGGACCCTTGGTCTCCTATTTAATATTGTTTGTCTTGATGTGTACTGTCACCCCTCTTTTATTGTAAAAAAAATTTGGAATCACCCTGTATATATATATATATAAATTATAATATCAACGATCAACAAGCCACCATATTGCATGTTTGCTTAATTGTAATTTATGATTTTCTGTATACAATCTGAATTCAACATGTGTGAGATTGATCTTGAATATTAGCTGAGCTGGATAATATGAGCTGGAACGTTTAGCAGCATCAAAATTGCCAATTTCGAAGTTTTCTCTCACTGAAAATGCCTCGCCAAGAGGAAGGGGGGGATTTCAACTAGATAAGAAAAATAAAAGAAAGGTGTGCACATAACCAAATTTTCTCACTATAAAAGTCTTATGTTACGTTTCTGTTCATAATTAGCAGTTAGTCTTTCGCATGAATCACAAATAATAATGTAAATAAAATTAATTCTTCATTCAAGTAACATCAAGAAAAAAAAATACGACAGTATCTTTATTAATGCTATCTCACAAGATTAACATTACTATCGCTATCATTATTCCTATCTCTATCACTTTAAATTTAAACGAATATTTATTTTAATATTGCTATTATTTATCGGTGCAATGGCTATTAAGAAAAAAAAATACTTTTTAGATATTTATTCTTGGATCTGTCTTAAGAAAAATTTCAAAATTCAGTTGAAGTGTGTCACAAAATTTTTTCAAAGACAGGGAATTGTTGTAATGTAACTATTGTTTTCATCGTCTGAATTAATTGGACATTTTGCGTTTGGTTGCCTATGAAAATCCGAACAAATCACTTTGAAATCAGTCAGTCAAATCAAGACAGGATAGTGTATCATCTCAACTGAAGTACTATACCAAGTTTACCTATGTGTAACTGGCTGCCTGATATTATACTCTAACGTGACAAAATCAAAAAAAAATTTAATTCATTAAAAAACTCAGGATTTTTTTTAAAGCCATATACAAAGATTACTGCAGAATTTGAGTATTCCATAGATAAAAATTTTGTACAAAATATATCCTACAAAAAGTCTCCAGAGCTGCCATTAGTAAAAGCAAGGCTTGTTCAAAAGCTTTTGTGAGGCCTTCTCAAACTAATTAATCCACTCCATCTTTGTCATAACTTTATTTTCTCTCAAAAGCATCAATTCTATCATTCAAAAGCTTGGAAGATATGGGTGTGAACATGAACAGAGATAGTCGTGTAATAATAAGGGAAACATGATAAAACACTAAAGTATACAACATTATGGCTAAATGTCTTTTACAAATGTGTGTGAATATGCTACAAATAGTTCATTGAAATAATAAATGCCGTAAATGCCAATGTGTGCATATATTACCCAAAATGTTGAATAGCATCATGGGCCTATGAACAATTTATATTGGAATTTAACAAATGAATAACAGAAAGTGTATTCATTGCATTGATTTTAACTTTTTCAATCCTGATGTCGCCTTGGTTTGACACTAAAATACACCCTTTAAACTAATTTAAATACCTTTAGAATTGTTAGAATTACATCTAGATATTTTTAATAAATGTGTGCATATTAGAAGCATCGATACGAGATATAGACTGATGCATCTTTGGAGATGTTTTATTAATAATAAATTTTAAACAGGTTTTTATAGTCCCATGTAATATTTGTCTCAGAACTGAGGACATCTATCTACTATCACATCACAAGAACCCATAGTATGACGACCAGAGTAGCATATCTTAACCCCTTCGATACGAGCGCCTTTTACAGCATATTTAACATTTTATCACCGGTTTTTAGAAACAGAAATTTTTGTGAAATTGAATCGCGAAAATGCTTGAACTAAATGAGGCAAAATTTACAATAAAATTTTACCGGTGAAAATAAGCAAGGATTGTGAGCATCTTAAGCGGCACGTACACAGGTCGCTCGCACCCAAGCGGCTAATTTTCCTGAGTTAAATTAGATTTCATTCCTGAAAATGCCACAATAGCATTTAAATTGCAACTGGGTAGAGAGACCGCACTGTGAAAATTTCCTGGTGAAGAAAATGATATTAGAAATGGTTTCTGGGTAAAATTTGTAATTATTCAGAATATTATTTAATTATTTCAGAAGTGAAATTTCTTATTTTCTGCTGTGATTTAAATAGTCAAAATACACATGTGTATGATTTCATACGAATATTTAAATAAAGATGTTTTATTAAATTCACATTATATGCAGTCTCCATATTTTCATTTTTCACATCCCTAGTTATACGGGTTAAATAGGCTACATCTATATGATGAGAGATGGGCAGAATCAACTTTCTTTTTTTATGTTAAATTTAGTGACATAAACATAGAATATTTACAGGTAAAATTCTTGTATTAAGGGAGACCCGTAAGAAAAAACCCAAAATTTTTATTATTGATTTTAAAGTAATGAATTTTGGTGTACTACTTAAGAAGCCTTTTGTAAGGAATAATTAGCAAAAAAAAAATCCCTTTTTATTAAAAAGTATATTTTTTATGGGGATTTTTATGATTTTTTTTTGTCGAAAAATACACTTTTTAAAATTACTACTCCTCATTCAATTTTCAATATTTTGGTATTACTAAAATTTCTTAAGTAGTGTTATACTATATAGAAAAGAACTAAGGAGAGATATTTTTAATTTTCTATTTTAATCGGCTAAAAAAAAAAAAAAAAAAAAAAAAAAAAAAAAAAAAAAAAAAAATACGTGTTGGGACCTTTGCTACAACTTTTTAGTAAATATACTTTGAAATTTTATTCATAAATCCACTTCTGAATAATTAGCAGGAGTATCTATCAAATAATAATCATCTACAAGTATTATGGATTCAACAGATAAGTCATTTCTTCTATTGCACTACTAAATCAATTGAGATCTGAATTAAGTTTCCATCTATCTGAATCTTGTTGCTATAAAATAATTAAATTTAAGTTAAACCTCATAATTATTTTGAAAAAGGAAAAAGGGAATTAGAAAAGTAACTTAAAGTTACACGACCAAATTAGCTAATTTGTTAATTAATGAAAACATCCCAAATTTTTGAATAAATAAAAATATCTAAGAGACCACTTGACATAAATGCAACAAAATTCTCAAC